>OZ012708.1:15600363-16199192 GCA_963942595.1 Cylloceria caligata
AAAAGATCTCAGACAAGAAGATCTCAGACAAGAGCGAGAAGAAAGGGTGCGGTCGCCTGGTCACGTGATAGCGTTCCCTCCAACCGCTCCCCTATGACCAACAACGCCCCGGCGGCGTCTAGCCGAACCCCTGGTCTAGGATTGAGGGTAAGGCTGCGCTGAATCATAGATCCATAAATGGCAGTCGATAACAGGGTCTACGCAGTAAATCCCATGCTTTGAAAGTTTGCCGTTTGAACGGGAGCGCTGAAAAATTCCATCTTTACAAAATTAATTTTCCCGGGAGACGGTCGGTAGAGCCGCATCTCCACCCTGCTCCGATCTCTGTCGTTAAAATCGCTCTCCTCTTCTCTTAAGATATTCGAAAATAAAAAAAAATGTGAAAAGTTACCTTTACTGTAGCGAAACTAAAACAGAAGAACTTTAACGTAATCGAAATAAAAAATATGAATGCGACGTTACGTCAGGACGTAACACCTAGCCCTTTAAAACGATTATTAGGAGAAGCCTAATAATTGAATCCGAGGGTGAAGCTAACACTTTTCCAATTATGCTTGTCATACTATTCTGTTTCTTTTAACGACTTGTCTCTTGCATGGTCTTGGAATCTATATGTGATACTAGTTTTTGGTTCGTACTATGACGAATTTTGTCAAACACAAAAAAAAATGTTACTTTTAATAGAGAAAGGATATTTGATTGGCAGCTGTTTGGCGATATTGCTATTCCTGCTTTGGTTAAATATTGTTCTACGTTAAGTGTACGCATATATGCGATTATATTTCTTCGGACTTGTCCGTACTATGCTTAGTAGGAATATTATATGTTCCTAATTCTTAACTTAATTATTTTGTTGCTTTATATTTTCTGACAATAGGTGTTACGTTATTGTATTTATCTATAGGTCCCTTTATTTATGGGCATTTGTATTTCTCTCTTTTTCTTTTTCTAATATTTCCTTCCCTTGTTTATTTTGTTTATTCACTTCTTGATTTTACTTTTGTATTTTCTTTTCTTTGAAATTTTTAACTTTTTTCATTGCAACCGTACAATAAGCTGAGGCGAATTTTTTTTCCCTTAAGTGTTACTTATGATTAAATAACGATGAATATCGAACGTGACTTCATGGTTACAGTGTATGTATTCTTAATTCTACTTCTCCTTATACTTCGTAATCTTTATCTAAATATTTGGTTCGTTAGAATATTTGTTCTCTCTTTTTTTGTAACCAAATATTATTTATGTCTAATGACGTGGTTGAAATATCCTTTTTTTGTTTTTCTTATACCACACAACGGAGTGGTTAACTTGATTTGAATAATAGCAACTGACGTATGTAAGAATATGTAGGTATGAATTTTTTCATACGGACTTGGTGTTGATTCAATGGCTCGTGAACGCTGATTTCTGAAGTTCATGAATTTCTTGCAGCTCTTGGAGTTCTTAGCATTTTGAAGTTCTTGGCATTCTAAGCGTTTTGAAGTTCTTGGCGTTCTAAACGTTTTGAAGTTCTTGGCGTTCGTGAAATTCTTGGAATTTTGTCCACATGATGCTGGACGTTCGTGAAGTTTATTTAGAGTTGTAGGTGTTCGTGAAGTTCTTGAAATTTTGTCCATATGATGCTGGACGTTCGTGTGGATGCTCGTATTGTCTCCCCTTCATGATGGTTGGCTCCATATGATTTGGTATAAGGATTCGTCGATCGTCTAGTACAAAACGAATGCTTCCTTTCACTCTGAGGAGAAGTAGGTGCTTAGTTGAAGTATCCAGTGCGGTACGGTGGCCCTTGGAATGAGTGACTTGTAAACTCTTGTGTCTGTGAAACATAATGTGCATTACTAATATACGATATCATAGTGTGATTAACGATTATTATTATTATTATTATTATTATTATTATTATTATTATTATTATTATTATTATTATTATTATTATTATTATTATTATTATTATTATTATTATTATTATTATTATTATTATTATTATTATTATTATTATTATTATTATTATTATTATTATTATTATTATTATTATTATTATTATTATTATTATTATTATTATTATTATTATTATTATTATTATTATTATTATTATTATTATTATTATTATTATTATTATTATTATTATTATTATTATTATTATTATTATTATTATTATTATTATTATTATTATTATTATTATTATTATTATTATTATTATTATTATTATTATTATTATTATTATTATTATTATTATTATTATTATTATTATTATTATTATTATTATTATTATTATTATTATTATTATTATTATTATTATTATTATTATTATTATTATTATTATTATTATTATTATTATTATTATTATTATTATTATTATTATCAGGAGTACAAATTGAAAATGCGGGATTTTTTTCTATTTTTGAACGTTTATTCTGAAAAAATGGTAACAAATGAATTATTCAAAGTATTGTCCATCGCTAGCCACAACTTTTTCCCATCTTTCTGGCAATTTACGGATACCGTCGCGAAAAAATTCGGCCGGCTTGGCTGCTATCCAGTCATCGACCCATTTTTGGGCTTCTTCGTAAGAATGGAAGCGCTGGTCAGCTAGGCCATGTGTCATCGATCGGAAAAGGTGGTAATCGGAAGGAGCAATATCTGGGCTATACGGCGGGTGGGGTAAGACTTCCCATTTCAGCGTTTGTAGGTATGTTTTGACCGGCGCTGCAACATGTGGCCGAGCGTTGTCATGTTGCAAAATTACTTTGTCGTGTCTTTGCTCGTATTGTGGCCGTTTTTCTTTGAGTGCGCGGCTCAAACGCATCAATTGAGTTCGGTATAGTGCTCCTGTGATGGTTTCGTTCGATTTCAATAGCTCATAATACACCACACCCAGCTGGTCCCACCAAATACAGAGCATGAGCTTGGCGCCGTGAATATTTGGTTTGGCCGTCGATGATGATGCATGGCCGGGGTAACCATATGATTTTTTGCGCTTCGGGTTATCGTAATGGATCCACTTTTCATCACCAGTGACAATGCGATGCAAAAAACCCTTCCGTTTTTGCCGTTCGAGCAGCAGTTCGCATGCAAAAAAACGGCGCTCGACGTCTCTCGGCTTCAGCTCATACGGCACCCAATGTCCTTGCTTTTGGATCATTCCGAGGGCTTTTATACGATGGGAAATGGCTTGTTGTGTCACTCCCAATGAATCTGCGAGCTCTTGTTGAGTTTGACACGAGTCTTCATTGAGTATTGCCTCCAATTCAGCATTCTCAAACTTTTTCACTTGGCCCGGCCGCTCTTTGTCCTCAACGTCAAAATCACCACTTCTAAACCGCACAAACCATCTCTCGCACGTTGAAACCGATGGAACATGACTCGGATAAGCCTCGGAGACCAATCGATGTGCTTCAGCAGCACTTTTCTTCAAATTAAAGAAGTAAATTAAAACTTCCCGCAAATGCTGTTTTGTTGGCACGAAACTCGACATATTGAGAGCTCAAAAAAACTATGAATTTGACACTGCGACAAATTGACACATACTGAAAATTAAAGCTATAAGACGTAGCTTTGACATGAACATAGTCACAGTACTGCCTGATGCGTATAGCGTTAGTAACGCCATCTGTTATCAAACCCGCATTTTCAATTTGTACCCCTGATATTATTATTATTATTATTATTATTATTATTATTATTATTATTATTATTATTATTATTATTATTATTATTATTATTATTATTATTATTATTATTATTATTATTATTATTATTATTATTATTATTATTATTATTATTATTATTATTATTATTATTATTATTATTATTATTATTATTATTATTATTACTTTCTTTTTTTATACAAGGAGTTGCGGAATCCTTTTTACGGATATCCCCCAGTCTTTTGAACTGGGGGGGTATGTGGGACTCCCAAAAAAGTAGGCCTACCCACTAAACCGCCCTCTCCTTGTTGTTGTCCTCCCCCAGACCAGGAACTATTTTGATATTACTTCTGGCTGGGGGTTCTGTCTGTGTTCGTCTGTTCGTCTTGCTGTCTGTAACCTGTCGCGTCACGTCAGTCTGTCTGCTCGGTTAGGCGAGGCAGCCGTCTACGTTTTTTCGTCGTAGTATCGTCTCTGTATAGGTGGCAACTAGTTGCCACCATTCTGTTGAGTGGAGCATCACCCGGACAATGTTGTCCGGAGTGATGCTACCAACAATCGTCTCGAGTTCTAATCAGGGTCCTGTCCAGCGGTCACACACAAAAAATGTGTGCTCCGCGTCGTCTCGTTCGTGTTCGCAGTACTTACAGTCTAGCGTCCGTACCCTGATCATGTTGTAAAGGTACCTTCGGAAGTAGCCGTGTCCGGTCAGGAGCTGGGTAACGTAAAAGTTCATGTCCCCAAACTTCCTTCCGATCCACGGTCTCAGGTCCTTTACAAGTCGTCTCGTCCAGTTGCCTGTACGTTCTTCTGTCCATCGGTCTTGCCAAGTCTGTATCGTCCTGTGGCGCTCCGCAACTGCCGCATCCTCCCGTCTTATGTCCGCGCTTTTCCCGTGGATCCTTTTTCGCTTGAAAGCTAGAAGGTCCACGGGGATTACGTCGGCCATCACCAAAACTGCTTGTGCAGAGACAGTTCGGTAGGAGCAGGCGATCCTCAGCGCATCCTGTCTTTGTACCGTCGTCATCGCGTGGCAGTACTTCTTTGTCTTCAGGGCATCTGTCCAGATCTCTGCGCCGTAAAGGAGGATCGAGTGGGCCGTCGCCATTAAAAGTCGTCTTTTCTCCGGTCTCGGTCCAGTCGTGTTTGCCATCAGGCGGCTTAAGGATGCTATCCTCTCGGCCGCCTTCTGATCTGTTTTTTGTATGTGAGGCCAAAAGGTCATCTTTGTATTTAGAGTTACCCCGAGATACTTGACTTCCCCCCCGGCCGTGATTTCGTCCGTCCCGACCCACATGGGAAGTCTCGTCTGTATACGTCTTCTACTAAGGACCGTCAGTTCTGTCTTTTCTGTCACGAGTTGTAGTCCGTGATCCGTCATCCAACGTCCCACTCGTCGCATCGTCTGGTTCAGTTTTAGCTGTGCCAGATCCGGAGACCGCTCGGTGATCACCGCTGCCACGTCGTCAGCGTAAGCGACGAGGAGTACGCCGAGCGGCATTTCCAGCCTGAGCAAGCTGTCGTACAGTCCGTTCCAAAAATCTGGTCCCAGTATGGACCCCTGTGCGACCCCGGCGGTGATTTGCCTCGTCACCGGTCCTTCAGTTGTCTCGTACGTAATCTGTCTGTTTTTCAGGTAGTCCCTCACCACCCGAGCCAAGTAAGCCGGAACCCCGAAGTTGCTTTCAAGCGCCTCCAGGATATCGACCTACCTAGCCGAGTTGAAGGCGTTCCTGACGTCCAAGGTCGCCAGTAGGACGATTGGTCGTGCTGCGTGGCAATGTCTGTCTAAGTCCAGGAAGGAGTCGACCGCTTTTTGGATCGCTCCAATCGTCGATCGACCCTTCCTGAAGCCGAACTGCAGGTCTGAAAGGCCTCCGTAGTCTCGGTCTCAGTAATTGTTCGTAGAGTTTACCCGTCGTGTCAAGTAAACTCAACTCAAGGCCGGTAGGCTGACGGCGTATTGGGGTCGCCCTTACCTTTGGGGATAAGAACTAGCCTCGCCGCCTTCCACCGGCCGCAGAACGTCCCCGTCGTCAAGCACGTGTTGTACAGGTCGAGAAATATCTCCGGCCTCAGGTTGACCATCAGCCGGATAATCTCCGCCGGTACTCCGTCCGGTCCCGGTGCCTTACCAGTCTTTATTGCGTTGGATGCCCTAGTGAGCTCTTCCGCCGTGAAGATGGGGGCTGCCGGTGTGTCCGTGTCATCTGTAACGTCCATCCGTATCGGGTGTGTAGGAAATAAGCCGTCGACGATCCGTCGTGCGGATTCGGCGTCTTTGAGTTCTGGTGGTACCCGGGCCCCTAGTTTACCAGTCACGATTTTGTAACCAGTACCCCAGGGATCCTGATCCACCTCCTCGCAGAGCCTCTTCCAACAACGCGTCTTGCTGTCTCGTATCGCGCTCGTCAGTGCTTTTCGTGCTGTCTTATATTCGGCTTGGAGGTTTTCCCTTTCGGGTCTTCCCCCAGCCCTCGTCACTAGTCGTCGGCTTGCCAAGCAGACCCTTCGCAGCTCGGCTATTTCGTCCGTCCACCAGTATTGTGGCTGCCTGTTCTGTCGATATCGTCGTTTCGGCATTGTGCTGTTGCACAGCCGGTCCGTCAGTTTGGCCGTCTCGTCCACCAGTCTTTCCGCCCTTGGCCAGCCAGTCAGCTCAGGGCGACTTTTGTTATCGGTGCTGGTGCTGCCACCAGCTCCTCCGAAAATGTTTGTACGTCGAGTTTGTTGAGTTTCCACCGCGGGGGGTGCTGGGTCCTGGTCCGTCTCGTCGCCGTTTGTCCTGCCACTTCGAAGACAATGTACTGGTGGTCGCTGGCCGTATAGCCATCGAACACCCGCCACTGCCCTATCCGTGGCGATATTCCGTCCGATGTCATTGTGACGTCAGGGATGGAGTCTCCAAACCCTGGTCGTCTGTACGTCGGTATGTTTCCTGTATTGGCTACTACCAGGTCCAGCCTTGGAGCCATCTCCAGCAGCAACCGTCCACGTTTGTTCGTTGCTGTCATTCCCCACTCGATCGCCCGCGCGTTGAAGTCGCCCCCGATAATAACGTCTCCAGGCAGATCCCTGATTCCGTCTTCAAGGAGCGCCACTTTCCTCTCGAAATCCGCTGCGGTGCAGTTGGGTGTCAGGTAGACGCTGACGTAAGGGACAGCGCCGACCCTTGCCCAGACGTAATCGTCCCCGACACCGCAGTTAATTATTCGAGATTGGGCAGCGCCCCTTACCCAGATAGCTGTGGTCTCTGTCTCGTTCGTAATGTACGTTTGTGTCGTTCTTCTCCTGTACGGTTCGCACAGGATCAGAATATCGGCGTCATATTCGTCAGCTATCTGTGGTAGTAGCATGTCTGCTGTCCTACTCCTGTTCAGGTTTCCCTGAACTATTCTATCCGTCTTCCGGCCTGCTTCCTGCACTCCTCCAGCGCAGCTCGGAACACCGCGCACCTCCCGGAACCCGCGAGGCGCTGCGTCCTTGTGCTTTGCCTCGGCGCACAAAGGACAGGCCGGTTTGTTTTTACAGTCCATTGCGTAGTGTCCCGTTTCGCCGCATTTCCTGCAGCTTTTTGTCCGGTCCGTGTTCGTGCAGTTGACCTTGACGTGTCCGTAGCCAAAGCACTTGTGGCATTTCGTCACTGTCAGTCGTTTTCGGACGCGGCAATGCACCCATCCTATCCCGACCCGTCCCCGCCGAAGCAGTACCTCGGCTTCCCATGACTCCACATCGCAGACCGCCATGTACTGCTCGGCGCGATTCGGGCCAAACATGTGGACCCCGAAGTCCGCGTCTCGTCCTGTCTCGCGTCTCAGCGCCTCTCTGACGTCGTCCGTGGTCGCGACGCAGTCCAGGTCCATGATCTCCAATTGGACCTTGGAAGTCGTCTCGTCCGTCGGGTCTGTTCGCGTCTGCCTGTATCTTTAAAAGACACAGGCAGTTTTTCGTCTTCCTCAGAGTCGTCACCTGCACGTGACTCTTCTTCGGATCGACCGTCGTCCGTATTTTTCGTACGATGTCCGAGTACGAGTTATCAGTCCCAGGCCTTACCAGTGCAGCCGTCCCCCTTTGCCGGGGAGCTGGTCTGTTCTTTTGGGCCTGCGTGTTGTCGTTTGTGTCGCGTTCTTTCTTGTCTGTCTTTTTTCTTGTCACTGTCTGCCAAGCAGCGACCGGTTCCGCCGTCGAAGGCTTTTTTGGCGCGTTCTCCGGAGTAGTTCCAGTCGCTTCCCGCTTGCGTTTTGTCCGTGACGTTTGTTGTTTGTCCGTTGCTGTTTTTGTCGTTTGCGTGTCCGTAAGTTGTGGTTTCGGGGCCACCTCTGCATGCTTATGCAACGCTACGTCGGCGGCCTCCAAAATCGTCTTTATTCCGTTTTTAACCGTCATATTCATGTTTTTCTGAATAGACGCTGCCTCAGCCATTTTCGTCGCTGTTTTGTGTATGAGCATCAGTAGCTCAACCATGTCCGATTCTTTCTGTGTTTTTGCGTGCGTTCGTCCTGTCGTCGCTTTGTCAGTGTCGGCCGCGGAGATATAACTAACGCCGCTGCCGGCACTTGACAAGCTGTCCGTCCTGTTGCGTCGTGGTATGTCTAGTAGCGTCTCGTCAGTCCTTTTTTCCCTGTCTTTAATCGTCCCTTTCGTCGTCCCTCTTGACCCCTCCTTGCACAGTGTGCGGCCCCCAGAATCCGTGCCGCTGCCTAAGGCCACCGGAGCTTGCATCCGGTCGGAGCCTGGTGTGGATTGCCCTTGATTAGGGGTTACCACCTGGGGTAAAACTTCGTTTTTACCGTGCATATTCATTAGGTGTTCCATTCTGCTGCAGGTCCCTCGGGGTCACTACTCCCCGAACCGTGCTGGAACTACGCACGGCCCCTGAGGTCCCCCCCGTCTTCTTGTATGTGCCCCTATATGTCGTGTGCGTGAGTGTGAGTGCCCGTGCTAGTGATAAACCGGTTCATTCATCCGTAACCGGTCATTTGCTTTTCGGTGGGCCCCGTTTATAGGGGACCCCGACCATTCGCTTTCTCAGGGGTGCCCGTTTATAGGGACCCTGATCATTCACGTCACCGGTATACCACTGAGGCATGTCTGTGTAGGTGTTTGCGTTGGTGCGTGTGTGTAGTGGTGGTTTTCGCCACCCCGAGAGTTCACGGTACCTTCCATATCTGGGAGGCGTCCCCCTATCCGCGACCTGGGGAGGCGCCCGATGCGGGACCAGCAACCCGACACGGGTTATTATTATTATTATTATTATTATTATTATTATTATTATTATTATTATTATTATTATTATTATTATTATTATTATTATTATTATTATTATTATTATTATTATTATTATTATTATTATTATTATTATTATTATTATTATTATTATTATTATTATTATTATTATTATTATTATTATTATTATTATTATTATTATTATTATTATTATTATTATTATTATTATTATTATTATTATTATTATTATTATTATTATTATTATTATTATTATTATTATTATTATTATTATTATTATTATTATTATTATTATTATTATTATTATTATTATTATTATTATTATTATTATTATTATTATTATTATTATTATTATTATTATTATTATTATTATTATTATTATTATTATTATTATTATTATTATTATTATTATTATTATTATTATTATTATTATTATTATTATTATTATTATTATTATTGTTGTTGTTGTTGTTGTTGTTGTTGTTGTTGTTGTTGTTGTTGTTGTTGTTGTTGTTGTTGTTGTTGTTGTTGTTGTTGTTATTATTAAGGTATGCCTGTCGTAAAAGGCCACTAAAATCCAGGGGAAGGAAAACCTCTACAACAAACCAATTATGAGTTACAGCTACAAAGAAAAACAGTTTACGGTGCAGAGGGGGATACCCCAGTACCGGCGTCGACAGGGAGTGGGCAAGTGGGCTCCCCGGCGTCGAAAACAAGCGACCGCAGTGCTACATTGGTGGATGACTTGGCCAACGTAGCATACAAGGCAACAAGCGTGGAGAGCCCTAATCCTACGAGAACACGGAGAAGCAAGGGTCAACAGAACAACAACGCACTGATGTTGAACTCCTCTCATAACGGGACGGATATCAGTGCCAATGTGGAGCAAGACGGCTCTATGGAGCAACACCGAGCAGCTCTACAGCAGAAGATCTCGAAGGCCGACCTTGTCGAGGAAGAGGAGATACGGCGCCTTCAAAGCCTTGCAAAGAAGATGATCCAGGCGACCACCAAACAGCGGAATGTCAGCATGGACATCAAACAAGGATTACAGAAGCTGGAGGAATCCTTGGAGGCCATTACAGCATCCAGAGTGAAGAGGTAGAAGATTGAAGCAGAATTGCGCAAAATACCGGCGGGAGGCAGACGACTAGCCTCACAATCTTCGAATGGAGGAATCAAAAGGTCACAACACCTAACCTGCCCAGGAGGAGGATCTCCTGTACGACGGGCAGATAAAAGACCTAAGCATGGAGAAACGGAAGGTGAGTGGCAAGAACCTCGCCGCAGAAAGGAGAAAGGAGGCGCGGTCAAGGCCAACAATAGGAATTCCTTGCAGGGCTGCAAGGAATAACGAGGAAACACCGGCAACGAGGATGAAAACAACTCCACCGAAACGCCAAAGAGAGCGAAACAAACGCATCCAGGATAGGCCGCGAGGCGAAGCCGTTCTTATCAGGCCGGAAACAGGGAAAACCTACGCAGAGATACTGAAGGAGATCCGCGCCAAAGTGAACCCTGCAGACACGGAGACGGACATCAAAGCCATCCGTCAGACTCACAAGGGTGAAATTCTGCTGAAGCTAGGCAACAACCAGAAGAACAAGGACGTCTTCACCAAGGCCCTGAGAGATGCACTGGGAAATACGGGCAAAGTCACCGAACTCATCCCGAAGATGACCGTCGAGATTAGAGATCTCGACGAAGCAACTGAAAAAGAAGATGTGCTTGATGCCTTGGCACGCGAGTACCCAGGACAGGTAGATAACGTTAAAGTCCGAGTGCCCAAAACGATTTGCAGGGGCCAGAAAATCGCTCTTATCGAGATAGATGAAATAAAGGCAACATAACTCATCCACAAGGGCAAGATCAAAGTTGGCTGGGTCAACTGTAGAATTCAGAAACGGATATCTGTAGTGCGGTGCTTCAGGTGCTTAGGGTATGGGCATCAAGCCAAAAACTGTAGTGGCCCGGATAGAAGTAAAATGTGTTATAAGTGTGGTGAAACCGGTCATAAAGGCGCTAAGTGCGATAGGGAAGCGCAGTGTGTTTTGTGCGCGGACAAAGCGCAATCGTCCCACGTGCCGGGAACAGGGAAATGTACCGCTTTTCGGAGAGCGTTGGAAAGTGCTAAAAACAGGACCTCGAAATGACAAGGGTACTTCAAGGAAATCTGAACAGGAGCAGGACGGCCGACGACCTCCTGACACAACTAGTGCGCGAACAAACATGTGATGTGATTATTATCAGTGAACAATATCGTGATAAAGTGAATGCGAACTGGTACGCGGACAACCTGGGCACTGCAGCCATTTGGGTCCCGAATCCCAGAAAAGACCGAGTAGAAGATCACGGAAAAGGAAACGGCTTTGTCTGGATTAAACAGAGGGACGTTTACTACGTGAGCTGCTACTTCACGCCCAATGAAGGCATCGGGCAATTTGAAGAGAAGCTCAACAGCCTGGAAGACAAACTACGGGACATGGAAGGAAAAATCATCGTGGCTGTAGATTTTAATGCGCGAGCGGTCGAATGGGGTATGCCGCATCCGAATGGAAGAGGCAGACGAGTAATGGAAATGGTTTCACGACTAAGCCTCACAATGCTCAACACCGGTTCGACTGCGACTTTCTGACGACCAGGCTACAGGGGAACGATACCGGATATTTCGTTTGCATCGGAACGCGCAGTGCCATGTGTGAGAAAATGGACGGTGATTGACGACTTCACAGGCAGCGACCACCAATACATCACGTTCGAATCATTTGAAGGAGGAAACGCACCAAGGATCAGCAGGGACCTACCACCAAGATGGAACGTAGCCAAAATGGACGAGAGGAAACTGCGTATAGCGATACTCAACGGACGGAGAATCTCGATTCACGTTGAAAACCCAAGTGCAGAAGAATTAGTGGACAAAACGATGCAGCTAGTACTGCAAGCGTGCAGAGCATCGATGCCGAGAAAGCAGCGACCAGCAAACAAGCAGGCAGCGTACTGGTGGACCGACGAGATCGCCGATCAGCGAAAACGATGCCTCCGACTGCGAAGGAAAGCAACCCGATTTCGAAGAAGGAATCCTGATGAGGCAGCAGTCATCGCGGCTCAATACAGAGATGCCAAGAAGATCCTACAGCGTCAAATTGGCCGCAGCAAGACGGAGCGCTGGAAATCCATTATACAGGACGTGAATAACTACCCGGGGGGATTGGGCTACAGGATAGTGACGCGGAAACTGGAAGCTTTCTCGGAAGGAGAGAGCATGGACATGAATAGGATGAAAAACATCGTAGATACCCTATTCCCGACTCACCCACCGAGGAGCGAAGAGGACCTCGACATCAGGGTTGAGGACAGTACGTCATTCAATGAGGAGGAGCTGATGGACGCGGTCCAATCACTGCAGAACAGGAAGGCCCCAGGACCCGACGGCGTACCGGCAGAAGTGTTGAAGGCGGTGGCAAGCGCCCGCTCGAAACTGCTTCTCGATATGTACAACTGCTGCCTGAAGAGCGGAGTTTTTCCTAAACGCTGGAAGACGCAGCGTTTGGTGTTAATCAGCAAAGGCAAAGGAGACCCTAACTCCCCGTCAGCCTACAGGCCACTGTGCATGTTGGACACGGCCGGGAAATTGCTGGAAAGAATGATCAAGCCGCGACTACATTCAGCTGTACGCGAAGCAGGTGACCTGTCCGATAGACAATTTGGTTTCAGGAAAGGACGATCCACGGTAGACGCAGTTCAAGAGGTCATGAGGACAGTTGAGGCAACGCGGGAGAGCAACCATTACACCCGAGAGATCGTGGTATTGGCTACGCTCGACGTGAAGAATGCCTTCAATTCAGCAAGATGGTGTGACATGATGCAGGCGCTAAAGGTAAATTTCCAGGTACCAGCGTACCTCCTCGCGATGGTGGACGACTACTTGAAGGACCGAGTACTGCTCTACGACACACGAGAAGGACACCAGAGGAAAGTCATCACCTCAGGCGCAGCCAAGGGATCAATCCTCGGGCCAGATCTCTGGAACATCTCGTACGATGGAATTCTACGGATGGAGATGCCAGATGACACGTACCTGATAGGATACGCCGACGACGTCGCCGCGGTCATCATAGCAAGAGACCCCGAAGCGGCACAAAGGCGTCTTAACTAGGTCATGGGGCGGACGCACCAATGGATGGGGGACCACGGCCTCAGCCTAGCCACGCAGAAGACGGAGATAGTAGTTCTCACTCGGAAGAGGATCCCGAACATACTGCGCATGCGCGTCGGAAACGAAGAAGTGGAAACGAAGGGTGCAGTGAGGTATCTCGGCATCACCCTGGACACCAAACTAACCTTCTGGGAACACAACAGGAAAGCGACAGACAAAGCGGCGACTATGGTCGCAGCGCTGAGCCGTCTCATGGCGAACGTGAGAGGACCAATGACCAGCAAACGCCGGCTTCTAATGTCGGTGACGCACTCAATTCTCTTCTATGGAGCAGAGATCTGGGCGGACGCACTCGAAGCGGAAAGCCGCAGGAAGCGTATAGCCGCGGTACAAAGAAGAGGAGCCCTGAGAGTGGCCTGTGCATACTGAACGGTATCAGGACCGGCGCACAGTGGGGCCGATTCTCGAAAAGCTGGTCAAAAGTCGAAAACATAGTTCATTCTGTTTGAGATATAGGTTATGAGGGTTTTTGGGGTCGCTGATTACGAATCTGAAGTCAAAATTGTAAAAAACCAAAATGGCGGGGTCAAAATGGCGATAGTAAACCCAAAATACTCAGTTATAATACGGAATGTTTATCGAATTTGTATGAAACTTGGTTTCTGTAAGTTTTCGAGGTCGCTGAATACGAATCCAGTGTGAAACAAACAAAATTCAAAATGGTGGATTCAATATGGTGGACGCAACTTTCGAAATCAAAACGGGATTTGCTTGAAACTTGTTACTCGGGAGTTTTTGAGGTCGCTGAACATGAATCCGATGTAAAAAAGACAAAATTCAAAATGGCAGATCCAAAATAGCGATTATAAAAATTTATTAACGTTTTATAAATCTGTAAGTAAATTATATACTTGATAAAAAGTAATAAAACATCTACTTTTACATCTATAATTGTATTGATTACAATCACTTTTGAAAGACTTATTTTATACTATACAGGGGTACAAATTGAAAATGCGGGTTTGATAACAGATGGCGTTACTAACGCTATACGCATCAGGCAGTACTGTGACTATGTTCATGTCAAAGCTACGTCTTATAGCTTTAATTTTCAGTATGTGTCAATTTGTCGCAGTGTCAAATTCATAGTTTTTTTGAGCTCTCAATATGTCGAGTTTCGTGCCAACAAAACAGCATTTGCGGGAAGTTTTAATTTACTTCTTTAATTTGAAGAAAAGTGCTGCTGAAGCACATCGATTGGTCTCCGAGGCTTATCCGAGTCATGTTCCATCGGTTTCAACGTGCGAGAGATGGTTTGTGCGGTTTAGAAGTGGTGATTTTGACGTTGAGGACAAAGAGCGGCCGGGCCAAGTGAAAAAGTTTGAGAATGCTGAATTGGAGGCAATACTCAATGAAGACTCGT
The DNA here is from genome assembly GCA_963942595.1 of Cylloceria caligata. Taxonomy (NCBI): domain Eukaryota; kingdom Metazoa; phylum Arthropoda; class Insecta; order Hymenoptera; family Ichneumonidae; genus Cylloceria; species Cylloceria caligata. The sequence continues at coordinate 15,614,834 of OZ012708.1, forward strand.
GTCAAACTCAACAAGAGCTCGCAGATTCATTGGGAGTGACACAACAAGCCATTTCCCATCGTATAAAAGCCCTCCGAATGATCCAAAAGCAAGGACATTGGGTGCCGTATGAGCTGAAGCCGAGAGACGTCGAGCGCCGTTTTTTTGCATGCGAACTGCTGCTCGAACGGCAAAAACGGAAGGGTTTTTTGCATCGCATTGTCACTGGTGATGAAAAGTGGATCCATTACGATAACCCGAAGCGCAAAAAATCATATGGTTACCCCGGCCATGCATCATCATCGACGGCCAAACCAAATATTCACGGCGCCAAGCTCATGCTCTGTATTTGGTGGGACCAGCTGGGTGTGGTGTATTATGAGCTATTGAAATCGAACGAAACCATCACAGGAGCACTATACCGAACTCAATTGATGCGTTTGAGCCGCGCACTCAAAGAAAAACGGCCACAATACGAGCAAAGACACGACAAAGTAATTTTGCAACATGACAACGCTCGGCCACATGTTGCAGCGCCGGTCAAAACATACCTACAAACGCTGAAATGGGAAGTCTTACCCCACCCGCCGTATAGCCCAGATATTGCTCCTTCCGATTACCACCTTTTCCGATCGATGACACATGGCCTAGCTGACCAGCGCTTCCATTCTTACGAAGAAGCCCAAAAATGGGTCGATGACTGGATAGCAGCCAAGCCGGCCGAATTTTTTCGCGACGGTATCCGTAAATTGCCAGAAAGATGGGAAAAAGTTGTGGCTAGCGATGGACAATACTTTGAATAATTCATTTGTTACCATTTTTTCAGAATAAACGTTCAAAAATAGAAAAAAATCCCGCATTTTCAATTTGTACTCCTGATACAACGACATTTCCTTTTTTTATTGAAATGAATGTACTTCAGTTACATGCAAGTAATTTTTTCTTTGAAGCACATATTTCTTAAAATCATTTTCTGAAACAAAATAGATTTTGTGAAATAAAATTAACATGTTCAAACAGTTAATTTATAATTATTTTAGTTTAAGTAAACATTTTTTAAGATTACTGTATAATAATTTGATTTACAGAAGTAGTATGTGTACACCTTTGCTCCATCCCACTCCTTCCTCCACCCCGCGGCTACTCCTACCACCTCACTTTTCCACCGCCGCGCTATCCACTCTGCTTGACCAGTGTCGGTAACGTGGAGATGGTAAAGTGTGGTGGTGTGGGTACCTTGGTGAACAAGGAAAAGTAGAGATAAGAGCAGGATGGAGCAAAGGTGTACACATACTTGGAAAAATAAATAAAATTATGTACTCACCACCACCGCAGCTGTTGTAGGCATCTACCCTCTTGCCAAAGCGATTTTAAACTCCTGTCTCTCGAATGTACTCTCTCACACACGCACACACACACATACACATGCACAGCGTTTTTAATTCATTACTATGTCCTCGTCAAAGCCCTCGTCCACGGCATCGATATCGTAGCCGATATCTATCTCATCACCGAGGGCTTCTATAATAAACGCCGCCACATCCACGCGTTCACCGTTCGATAATCGAACCCGCGGAACGCTATCGCCGGCAAGAGGTCGCATCATGACAGCGATCAAGTCATCTCCACCGCACGCTTCTTCGACGAGCTGCTCGATACCTGCAACATCCACGCGTTCGAGTCCGTATATGGAAAACTCCATGACAAGAACCGGCAGCATACTTGCTCGAGGCTCCGGATGAAATAGGTGAGACCAGTCGATGTAAATAGTTTCGCCGAAATCGACTAGCAACACCTCGCAGTACCCATCAAAGTCCGGGTAAACCACTTCGCCGCGGACAACGCTATTGAAACGAGGCACAATACAGGACATGCCGATATGCAACTCCCCAAGTTCAATGGGTCTTCCACGACGTTCCACTAAATACACACTACGTAGGAGCTCTTCCAGCTCGTCGTATGCATCGCACATTTCCTGCGTACGCAGAACCACACTCATCACACTCTCGACAAACATTAACCGGCACCAAAACGCGTCGCTTCAAATCTCCTTGCCGTATCGTGGATACATATTGCTTTTTATTGTTTCCAAGTAGGATGCCAAAGACAGACTAAATGCTCGAGATGCTACTAGAGAGTATCACGGGCATAAAGATAACAGCCTCCTATGAATCATAACTAGGTATCCATCACTTTGAATGCAACGAAAGAGGTTTTCGAGCATGCATAGCCCTGCGCTATGCTCCTCGCAAAGCGCTTGCTCTGCAGTAAAAGATATAGAATATGATCCCTCACAGAGAGAGAGAGAGAGAGAGAGAGAGAGAAAGACTTCAATTATAAGTCTCTAATTATTATGCTATAAAAATAAGAGACACAGTACTACAGTAAGATCAGATATTTTTAAATTAACCAATATTTTATGGAAAGCACTTTACACATTTACCGTCGTATGCAACAGCCCTGCAAACACGGTCATCCACGCTCGGAGATTCCTTCACCGTTAATTTTATTTTTATCGCTATATGGAATTAATTTGTATTATCACTCGTAATATTGCTTTTAAATTATTTTTCGCTGTGGACGTTGTCATCATAGTGTACTTCTGAAAAAAGAACGAAACAACTATTTAATTGAGCGCACTGATCAATAAAAAACATCGTGTACAGAATAATGGATATTGTCTTACTTGATATGCCACGCCTCATTATACAAAGTTGGCAGCGTTGATGATCTTCTGCCACCGACGACAACTGTGGATGAGGATGTCGGGTGGCACTTTTCTTTCCCGAAGTTAGCTCTATCTGTACAGTATATGTATCTTCCTCTCGCTCTCAATGACACGAATAACGAATCCTCGGTGTCAGCTCATATGCAGGGGCTGCTCGCTCTGCAAAACATTATTTTTTTAATTAAAAATAAGTATCACATGATTTAAAATTACGATTTAAAAATTATTTTATATTTTTTACTTACCAAGCTCTGCTGCTTTACTGCTAATCGACATTGGCACGTATTCCATGATCTGCTGTGTTAATGAAACAGAGACGAGCGCTCCGTCTTCTTTCTAGCGCAGACCTTTGCTGATGCTTCGGTTTTAGGACTCTCTCTCTCTCTCTCTCTCTCTCTCTCTCTCTCTCTCTCTCTCTCTCCCTCTCTCTCTCTCTCTCTCTCTCTCTCTCTCTCACTGTGACTGACCTCGGTGTATACTTTATAATATTTCGAGCGAAATGTAAACTATATACAACTATTTACAACAGTGTCTTTATCACAAATAGCTGCACATACGTAGAATTATTGCGTTCGCAACGCAACACCCGATGCATGATCAGCGATATGACCACGATACAGCACAATTATTTCGGACAAAATAATTTTCATAAACTCCGTATCCTCTGGCGTTAGCAAGATCGCGATGTGTTCGAGCGCTTCTTCAAAGAAGTCCTTGGAACCGATGATCTCATACGTTGCTGCACGAGGCATTTCACTGACACCTATCTTTTCACGGACACATGATACCACCTCGTTCATACACCGCTGAATCGTTTCACTTTTGCTCTCTAGAGCCTGCATATGAATATCAATTCTTCTACTTATTTCGACGAGCATATCAAATGTAGACCGCTGAAGAACAATGTTTGGAGAGTATTTTCGGAAGCGTTTCCGTTTCGATTCTCCAGATTCCTCTTGATTCTCGTATTCCTCATCAGGGCTACCGCTTATTTTACCAAATGACACAGCTCTGTGCTGGTAACACGAGGTTAAAAGTATGTAATGCGTTGTATGCTCCATGCGGCTATCACACATTTTCTCGGCATCAGTCCCATGAGCTTCGAAATATTGTTGTACGCGAGAAAAATCACTTTTAAACACTCGCCACTCGTCCGCACCGAGTGTAATTCCGGTAAAAGTATACGACAATATTTTCACCACCGGTGTAAGCGTACACGTAGAGTTCAACTCGAACCCGGCTACGATTATTTTACCAAATGATTTATTTAAACCGTACATAACGGGGTTCGCTATATACAGCGATATCGCATGAGGCTTAGCACCATTATTTGCCATTTTTATTGCTTTCGTGTAGACTGTAACTTTTCGAATGATTCGTCGGTGGTGTTCATACTCTGTTTTATACAGATTTCCCCCACCACCTAGCTGCATCGACTCTTCTTTTGATACTGCAAATCATACGCCTGAAAATTTCTAGCCAATATCCTTTGATATTTGTCGCATTCTCCTCAACAGCCTAGTAACAGCAGCAAATATATCCCAAAACTCTTGCATACTCTCGCACACTTATGCGCACACGCACACATCGACATACAGATAATATGTACCATGAAAACTGAATAATATTCGTCGGCGAAGTTTGATGATTTTCCTCATGGCCGAGTACCCTGAAATTAGATGAAAACCATATGACTTTCATCAGCGAAACTCGATAACTAAGTACATCACCATCGCTAAATATTTCCCTAGGTCTTGCTTTTGTAAAGCGATCGCGTGCGGCCATCTTCTTGGTTAGTCGTATTCATTACATCGCTGCAGTATATGCAAAGAGAGAGAGAGAGAGAGAGAGAGAGAGAGAGAGAGAGAGAGAGCTTGTTAAAAAAATATATATATAAGTGAGCTGCTTTGAAAATTCTCTAGTTAATTGTCTGATTTACTGTGGTTACTACTACTACTACTACTCTAACAGCACAATCATGGTCAGAGTGTTAAAGCGCTCATTGATAAGAAAATTGATAGAGTTTATATTAAAGCGTAGACCGTCGTTGCGTTCACGCTGGGGTAGAAGAAATTTACAGATCACCCTATGGGAACTTCCGACACAGGCGGTTATTCGTAAAATTCGCGGTATGCTGTGCGAGTGTCATCAACGCGATTTAGTTGACGCGTATAATATTGGATTGTTTGATAATCAAATAATTATTGATTCGGTGGTGCGTGTTATTCGTCGACGAGGTTGGCTGAATGAGCCTGCTCTGCAACCCATACTCAATGAAAGACGTAAATAATATACAGCGCTAATTACTTTTATTTTATTTCCTTTATTTCATAAGATTTTTATATAGTTCGACGGTATGAGGACGCAGAAATGGGCTCCGATACCTATGATTTCGATGAGGAGGGTAGAACCGATTCAGATGATCATAGCAGGGACAACGATGGCGACAGCACCGTAGGGAGTCGCCGGATAAATTTTACCCAGCCATTCTGCCGTTATAAACCTACAAACGGTCTTTTCATGGCAGACCCCTCGAGAGAACCAGATGAATCCGTCGCAGGCACATCGCGACAATACAGTTCAAACGATGATACCAACAGCAATACAGACAGCGAGGATGAAGAAAAAGAAGAAGAAGAAGAAGAAGAAGAAGAAGAAAAAGAAGAGGAGGAGGAGCAGGAGGAGCAGGACGTAGACGATGACGACGAGGAGGAGGAGGAAGAGGAGGATGACCCTGTAGATTTAGGTAAGCTTTTAATAACACAACCACGCTGACAAAAATAAGAAAAAATTGCGCGGATAATAATAGTAAAATGAAAAAGCAGGGTACGAGACGGACCCAAACGTTTTTCGCTTTGCACGATTCACTGTGCCGAGACCGCCGACAATCGAGTTGGTTTACGAAATGCGTCGGCGGTTCCCGGGTGCAGTCGACGGATTCGAGGACTAGAAGCAAATATAAGTTTGTAATTCTTACGTTACACGAATTATATGCATAGTATATAGCCAGCGACAAACAAAAATTTAAAGTAAATTAAATAAAAATTCTAATAAATGGTTTAATTATGCCTGCAGATGGACAGACTGGCGATGGAAGGACTGCTGCACGGGGTGGTGATATTTTGCCTCCTGGTGAACGTTTCGGTATCGACAACGAGCAGAGACGTTATTTTCCACGCTTTAGGATGCAGGGTCAAGAGACAGATTTTTATTTTCGTCAGCCACCGGTCGGTATCGATCATCTGACATGGTTCGAGGGAGGTGTACGAGATGTTCTCACACGCCTTACAGAATCGTGCGAAGGACATGATTATGTGGGTATGACTCTGAGCGTACCGTCTTTTGCGCAAGGACCTGTATGGTTATCATTTCGACCAGATTGTGACATCGTTCCCGACGATATATGGCGACTAATTAATAGTGTAGCTCAGAGCGCGCGCGAATTTCGAATAGACGCTGGTACATGTAGAATGACGACATGTATAGTACGAGGCGTCGAAGGAGCTGGTGTGGGCACTAGGCTTACACACGAGTCTATAGCAAAAAAGTCAATTTTACGTATAAGTAATCGCGATAATTTGTGTCTACAACGATCCCTTGTTACTGCCCGAGCGCATGCCGAACGCGGTCAAATACGTGCGGGCGTGCTACACAGACGATGGTGTCAAATTCGGAACGGGCTTCGAGGTGCGCAATATACAGCAGCGATAGAGCTCACGCGTAATGCAAGGGTAACGACACCGTCTAGGGGGTGTGGTGCGCGCGAAATTCAGCTCTTTCAGGAGTACTTGGTTCACGAGGGTATACCGATTGTTGTTTATGAATTTCTCACCTTCGGAAAACGCGTTCCGGCTCTGTACGATGGGCGAAAATACGTACTCACCGCAACAGGTAAAACTAATCATAGACTCTTTATTCTCTATTACGAGCGTTCTCATCACTATCAACCGATATTAAATCTCGCCGGTGCGCTAGGTAGTCGGGGGTTCTGCACACAATGTAATTTCAAGTATATTCGAGTACTCGAGCATCGATGTAGCTATCAATGTGCTCGATGTAAATCCACTTATTTCAACGGTAATAGAGACTCTCAGCCTGAGCATTGCGCAGACTGTAATCGTTCGTTCTTTGGTGCTTTTTGCCTCGCTCATCACAAGAGTGAGGGCTCCGCGGGTATCACGTCTCGTAAATATAGACGGTACAGCGTCTGTAACGCATTGAAAATCTGTAGAGGCTGCTCGCGTATGATTAAAACCACAGATAAAAAGATGCATGTATGTGGTATATCGTTTTGTACTACATGCAAACAAACGCGGCCGACTACGCATGCGTGTTTTATAGCACCTCTTAAGAAATCAGATGCGCAAAAGGAGAAGAAAAAAGACAAGTCTTCCACGAGATTTTTATTTTATGATTTTGAGACGCAGCAACACGAGCAATTGCATGATGATAAATCGACACGAATTCACGAGCCGAATTTATGTGTCGCACAATGCGTATGTATGGCATGTCTGGATATCACATATATAGAGACCGATTGTGCTAACTGTGGTAAACGTGAATTCGTGTTTATCGATGATCCTGTTGGGGATCTCGTAAAATTGGCATTATCGCAAAAATTTAAAAAGACCATCTGCATCGCCCATAATGCTAGAGGTTTCGACGCACAATTTATTCTACGGTATTTAATCGAGGTGCATAAAACACAGATGCCCTCTCTGATTATGAATGGTACGAAGATTGTCTCGATGAAAATTGGCGATGTCGTTTTTCTCGATAGTCTAAACTATTAACCCATGGCTCTTAGCGCTTTACCTAAGGCCTTTGGTTTCGCTGATGAGGTGGCAAAAGATACATTTTCCCATTTATTCAACACACCGGAATATCAGAATTACTCAGGTCCTCTGCCGGCTTTGCATTTTTACTCACCCGATACCATGTTCTCAGCGGATCGCGAGCGCTTTTTAAAATTTAAAATATTGTCGTACAGATGTTACGGTTTTGAGACGAGCGTGTTTAGCTTTTCGAGAGTTACTTATACGTTGTGGGAGCGTGTGCCCCTTTACAGAAGCATGCACGATAGCATCAGCATGTATGAGAGTATTTCGAAAGAATTTTCTACAGAAAGATCGCATTGCGGTGTTACCACCAGGAGGATATCGCTGGGGCGATAAGCAATCGCGCAAGGCCGTCGTATGGCTCGTATGGCTCGAGCGCGAGCTCAACTGCGTTATCGCTCATGCTGGACGCACGAGAGAGTATCGCCCTCCGGCCGGCCTACCGGCTGTCAACGGTTACTACGTGGATGCGGGGGTCCATCACGTTCTTCAATTTCACGGCTGCTTTTGGCATGGTTGTCCGTGATGTTATCGCATGAATAGAGATGCTCGAACTAAATTCGGCGATACAATGGATGAGCGATACGAGCGTACCGTTTTTATTTCCGGGCGAATCAGATCGAAAGGGTATACTCTAACCGAAATATGGGAATGCGATTTTGACAGATTACTCGAGAATAACGAGGAAATGCCGATATACGTGAAAAATCACGCCATGGTCAAGCAGGCGCCTCTCGAACCACGCGATGCATTCTTTGGCGGTCGAACGGAAAATTTTGTAAGCTTGTACGACATCGCGAATGGGGAGCAGATACGCTATGTGGATGTTTGCTCGCTGTATCCGTGGGTATGTAAGAATGGAAAATATCCCGTTGGACACCCGAAATTGTACGTAGGTGACGAGTGTCGAGAACTCGTAGGACTTGAAAACGATCTAAGTGTCGTCGAGGGTCTCGTGAAGTGTACCGTGGTGGCACCGCGCGAATTGTATATACCCGTACTGCCTGTTCGCATGCATGGGAAACTACTGTTCCCCCTGCGTAGAGCGTGCTGTACAGATATGGACACATCCGAGGTTTGTACACACGATGACACGACTGAGCGAGCGTTTGACGGCACATGGGTCGTGGACGAATTGAGAAAAGCTATGTCGCTCGGATATAAAGTGACGCGTATCTATGAAATTTGGCAATACGTTGTTACGCAGTATGACTTGACAACGCGACGAGGCGGTCATTTTTCCGAGTACATCGATACATTCCCAAAAATAAAACAGGAGGCGAGTGGTCCGCCAACAGAGTGTAACGATGACAAGGAAGCAATAGAGCGTTTTATAGCATTGTACAAGGAGTCTGAGGGTGTATATCTCGAGCGAAGTGCTTTGCAGCCAAATCCGGGTTTACGTTCACTAGCGAAATTGGCTCTTAATTCATTCTGGGGAAAATTTGGTCAACGAGAGAATCTCACGAAAACCGTTATCGTTTTCACGCGCGCGGAGCTAATGAATTTACTAACGAGTCCAGAGATTGAGGTGACGGGGATGCTACCGGTTAATCACAAGATTATGTATGTAAACTATGTGAGCAACCGCGATGCTATCCAACCATCACCGACATCAAACGCCGTGATTACAGCATACACGACGGCACAGGCACGCCTAAAATTATACAGTTATCTTGAGGGGCTCGGGTGACGAATATTGTACTGCGATACGGACTCTTGTATTTACATGAGCCATCCTGGTGGTAACGAGCATAAGCCGCCAATCGGTCAATTTCTAGGAGATCTTACGGATGAATTAAGTGAATACGGGCCTGGTAGTTATATAACTTCGTTCGTTTCGGGTGGACCAAAATTTTACGCATACCTTGTTCGTAAACCCGACGGTACGATTATTGAAAAATGTAAAGTGAAGGATATCACGCTAAGCTTTGCGAATAGCCGTCACGTAAATTATAACGCATTACGATCTTTCGTGACAGGAGCAAGGCGCGTACCTATTATTTTTAAATTCGACGCTATTCGACGTACGGAATTTCATCATGTAGTAACGCGTAAAGAAACGAAATCATGCGAACCTGTTAACACGAAGCGAAAACGGCACGGGCTGTACTCTACTGTACCGTATGGCTATTGTGAAATACGCTAATTAGTATAACGCAAAAAGTATATAGTTTTACGGTTGAATTCGCGATATTTAAAAATAATCTTTTTGTATAATTTCGTGTAACATATTTACTGTGTACAATACGTTGAAAAAAATTGATTTATTATGTATAAAACCGTTATCGCATCGTTCTTTTTGTGCTGCTATTCATAGCAGTAGCTGCTATCTCTCTACCGTTTCCTTTTGTTCTGACTTTCTCATCGTTGATTCCTTTTGTCCCGTCTTTCTTATCGAGTGTTTCCTTTTGTTCTGACTTTCTCGTGCTACATCCGTGGATATAATATTGCTGTTTAGAATTTGATGATTCGTAAAATTTGTATATAGAGATGTATGCATAGTGAAATAAAAATATTGCTTTATTTGTGAGAAATATAAAAACTATCGTTATTTAATTTACATACAGCGTAAACACCAGCTTATACCGCGGGCCCGCGCCTCATCAGCTAGTGCAGACGCGCCGCGCCTTATCAGCTCTTTAAGGCCGCGAAAATAGCTGATGCCGCGGGGTTGCCGCCGCCGCCGCAGCCGCCGCCGCGGTATAAGCTTATTTAAGAGTCTGCTGATTGATTTTGATAGACACTCGTCGATATGGATACACGTTGGAAACATCCGTGGACAGCTGTGATAAGCGGTCCTACGGGTTGTGGTAAAACATATTTTGTAAAAAAATTCTTTAAATACATGCGCGAAATGACGGATGTCCCGTTCGATCGTATACTTTTTTATTACTCAGAGTGGCAGTCCGGGTATTCAGAGTACGGTGATAAAATCGAATTTCGCGAGGGTTTACCGCAGGCAGTAGACTACTCGAATGATGCAAGACCTAAACTTGTGGTCATTGACGATCTAATGCGCGAGGCATCCAACAATACTGTGGTCGATCTTTTCACCAAGGGTAGCCATCATAAAAATCTTAGTGTCATTTTCATCACGCAAAATCTCTTCCATCAGGGTCACGGGCAGCGCGATATCTTCTTAAACGCTCATTATATCGTTGTCTTCAAAAATCCGCGAGATCGCGCGCAAATTCAGCACCTAGCCCGCCAGGTATGTCCCGAGAATCCGCGATTTTTGCAGGAAGTATATTTCGATGCAACAGCCGCACCGCACGGCTATCTATTATTCGACTTGAAACAATCGACGCCTGATAATTATCGATTTCGCGCCTGTATATTTCCCGATGACCAATACCATTACGTTTACGTGCCTCAAAAAGCAATAAAAGTTCGCGATGCGTCGCGCGATGTACCAGTAATGCGCTTGTAATGGCGTTGCGCGGACCTCTCGATAAAAAGCAGATGATTATTTTGCAAGCGTTGTGTTATCTAAAGCAAGAGCAACGACGTGCAATTTTGCGCAAAGCAGATGTAGCGCTCGTACGCTGTATATGCGAGTGTGCTCTAAACGTTTTACAGGGAAACGTGAGTCTGAACAACGTGCAAAAGAATCATCTTCGGAGGCACGCGACAATTCTTCGACGACTAGCCGCCAAAAGGGGAAATTGGAGCGGTAAGAGGAAGATCATCGTCGAGCACTGTGTCGGATTTCTCAAGTTGCTTCTTGTGCCTGTCTTGGCCTACGCGAGACATGGAATATGCCAGAAAGATGGTACTTATTCCTCATGATAACATACATCGTCTCGCTGGACTCGCCACTACTGCTGCTGCTACTACTACTACTACTACTACTAGTGCAGACCCGTTGCCTTCCGTACAGACTACCGGTACGCCATTATCGCGCCTCGACTCTGAGCTGAGTGAAATTCTAAACTCTCACTCGTACAAGAGCGAGAGAGAGAAGTGGATAGCGTACCAACAGGTTTTACAGCGTTATCTTCACATGGTCGAGTACGATAATGCCGTACCGAATATTTCATCAAAACGAAAAGTAGCAATACTCGATAGCCACGAGAATAAAGCCGACGACGTTTTAATGAACAAAGTTAAATCTCGACTCAATGACACACTTATTATCGATAGCGTACCAAAAAAATTTAAATCTAAAGCAATATCGTTGCTTCGCAATTTGCATCGCAGCGCCGTTGGTAAAAATATGACATGGGATCGCAACGGCGTTGTTTCCATAGACGGCAGAAGAATTTCAATTTCCAATATCGTTGATCTTGTTAAAGATGCTATGCGAGCTAGAAAACGCGAGAAAACCATCGGACGATCTCACTTTGCCAAACTCCTGCGAGCTATACAGATGCCACGTGAATTTATCGGTAATCCCGAGTTACTACACGAGCCTACACCTACATCATCCTCGACACCACAGCGGCGTCTTATTTTACCGCGCGAAAACGATAGTAGCAGCAGCAACAGCAGCAACGGTAGCAATAACAACGACGACGAGGCCGAGACCGCACACTCAAACAGAGATTTAATGCTCACGGCTGAAAACGACATCATCGAGGGGGTGGAGGGAAATGAAGAAGAGGACGAACAATTGCAAAACTTCGCACAAGCAGAATATCGACCCCCCACACAGTTAGAAAAGAAAAAGAAAAAGAATCCATTTAACTGGTCATCGCTAAAATTATGAAAATTCTTCAAAAAATCTATTATAACACCGCTCATCCTGCTTCCTATTCTCGAGCAAAAAATTTGGCCCAGGTGGATCGAAGAGTAGCGCGAAAAAATGTTTTACCATGGCTCGAGACACAGGATTCATATAACATGCATCGCCTCGTACGACGACGATTTCCCCATCGTACGTACAGCGTGAGTAATATAGACGATGTATGGGAGGCTGATTTAGCTGATCTTCGCTCGGTAGCCACGTACAACGATGGGTACGCGTATCTGCTTGTTGTTATCGATGTGTTGAGCAAATACGCGTGGGTCAAGGCTTTGCGTGACAAAACGAGCGCAAACGTAGCCCGCGGTCTCACACGCATACTCGCGCGCAGTAACAATCGTCGCCCGCAACAATTGCAAACTGATCGAGGCAAAGAATTTATCGGCGCACCGTTTCAGCAAATTCTCAAGAAAAAGAATATCGATTTTCGCGCTTCTCGTAACCCTGATATAAAAGCCTCGATTGCCGAACGCTTTAATCGAACAATAAAAGAGCGAATGTGGCGCTACTTTACATACACGCGAAATAAGCGTTACATCGCGGTTTTACAAAATTTTTTATATGCTTATAATCACACTAGACACAGCGGAACGCGTATTCCTCCGAGTGAAGTAACCCTCGAAAATGCCTCTATAGCCCGAGACAATTTAGCACGGCGTTACGAGCGTAACGCGAAAAAAATTAAAAAGCCTAAATACAGCGTCGGTGACTTGGTACGTATCAGTACAGCTAAAGCAGCTTTCGTGAAAGGATATGAGCGTGGTTGGAGTAACGAATTATTCAAGATTCAACGAATATCGGTGAATCGAGAGTTATTCGTGTATATTTTACACGATCTGAATAACGAGACTATCGACGGTATTTTCTACGAGGCAGAATTATCACGAGTACGAGTGCCTCCGTCATCTGAGAAGACGAAAGAGAAGAAGAGGACAAAGAAGAAGAAGAAGAACGCTCGGGATCATCGTCCGTGATAAATATGAGCTCCAAGGATAGCTCTTTCTTTGTCGTACTACCGAGCAACAGTAGTATGCAGTATTTTCCGGATAATACGACGACGAAATTTATTACAAAACTACCGCGTCAGATACGCCTGCACGGAGAATGGGCTGTTTCTCTTGTGGAAATTGCTTATCCGATGACTCTTTTACATGTTCCTACTGTAGAAAATCTCGTAACTTTTAAGGATGGTGATTATGATTTATCGGGTTTAAATCTTTTAACACGGAGGCGCGCTGATAGAGACCAAGTAGCACCTGGTGTATATCGCTCTATAGACGCTCTTTTGGAGAGTATAAATCAGTTACCTCACGTGGCCGATCATTTGCGCTTTAAATCGCTTCCGAGCGGGCAGGTCGAAGTGGCACGCGTATGCGACGATCTACGCTACCACGACTTTCGCGTATCGCCCGCTATCGCAAGGCTACTAGGATTCTCGGAAGAGGCCTGTAGGTCCGTAATGATAGAACCGCATTGCGAATACACAGGGTCGAGGCCTGCATCTCTCACCGGTGCTATACCGGGCAGCATGTTTTTATACACAGATATCTGCGAGAGCTATATTACAGGCGATGTACAAACACCCCTCTTACGAGTTGTTCCCATTGATACTGATGACTGTCCGTATGGTTCGATAAAAATTAAATCGTTTTCAACGCCACGATATATACCTCTCTTGCGCAATAATTTACACACTATCGAGATCGATATAAGAGACGAATTTGGGGATCCTATACCATTCGAGCAGGGAACGTTGACTGTGACACTACATTTCAAAAGGTCCCACGATTGATTACACCACTATGGATGATATTGACAGTGTGCAGCACGGATGGGGTCGTCGCGGGTACGGTGGTATCAGCCATGTTTATATCGGAACACCTAATCAGCGAGGACACGGTATCGGTAGCTTTCTCGGGGGCCTGTTTCGTCGAGTGTTACCACTTTTAAAGAAGGGCGCTAAAGCAGTTGGAAAAGAGGCATTACGCGCTGGTGTAAACGTAGCCGGTGATATCCTTGATAGAAATATAGGTGTGAAAGATGCTATTCGCGAGAGAGCGCGAGAATCAGGCAGTAATCTCAAACGCAAAGCCTCTGAAAAACCCGACACTCTCATGCGGGGCTCGGGTTATAAAAAGCGCAAAATTTCACGTACTCCTCATTCATCGAACGAACGTAAACCACGACGTATCTCCCGTAAAAATAAAAGTGTAATAAAGAGAAAAACAATAAAGAAGAAGAAGAATAATAAGAACAATAAGAAGAAGAAGACTCGTCAACGAACAGTTCCAGATATTTTTGGATAGCTGAAACAAGATGGCTTTTCTACATGCGCACTCGTGCGAGTGTCTTAAATCGGAACTTGAATTATTTTCACTCCCACCGACGCAAACTACTATCGAAGGCTCCAATTGGATGTATTACAAACCAATATCTTCGCTAACAGATGATTCACCGATTGAATTTGTTATCCCCGGACAGGGTGATGAGTATTTCGATCTCGCGCATACTATGCTTAGTCTGAGAGTGAAAATAACATCTCCTACCACTACGGAAATTGCCGCGGGCACATCGTCAAAAGTAAGTGCCGGCCCTGTAAACAATCTCTTGCATTCTATGTTTAATCAGGTGGATGTATACCTGAATCAAAAATTAGTTTCACCTCCAAATAATGCCTACGCTTATCGAGCGTACATAGAAACACTTTTGAATTACGGTCCAGCAGCAAAAAAATCGCATCTCACGAGCGTTCTCTGGTACGACGATACACCTGGAAAAATGGATGATATAATATCGGAAAATACGGGTCTTGTGAAGAGAAAACAATTTTTAAATGTCGAAAAAACTGTAGACTTGCTCGGTCATCTGCATTGCGATATATTCAATCAGGAGCGGTTCCTATTAAACGGCGTCGAGATGCGTCTACGACTGGTTCGGTCTAGAGATTCATTTTGTCTTGTGGGGGATACAAAGAATGGTCAATGCGGCTTAAAGATTCTCGAGGCATCGCTTCTCGTTCGTAGAACAAAAATAGCTCCTGGTGTAATCCTCTCACATGCTAGAACTCTGGCAAAATCTACGGCTAAATATCCTCTTACGAGAGTCGAGGTAAAAGCCGTTCCAATACACTCTGGTGTTCATGGAGAGACTATCGATAATATCGTGTTAGGTCAATTGCCGAAGCGTATAATTATCGGTTTTGTCGATAAAAAGCGTTTAACGGTGACTTCAGTATGAATCCGTTCAATTTCCAAAATTACAAGATAAATTATCTCTCGTTGTATGTAGATGGTGCTCAAATACCTTCGAAACCGTTACAACCTGATTTCACGAAAAATCATCTATATGTGGATGCTTTTCAAACGTTGTTTTCGGAAACTGGAATAAATTTCTTGAACGACGGTAATTCGATCGATCGCGATAATTATCGCGATGGATACTGTCTGTTTGCTTTTGATTTGACACCCGATCTTTCGGCGAACAGCAATACACATTGGAATTTAATAAAGCACGGTAGTATGAAAATAGAGGTAAGATTTGAGGATGCGCTTGCTTCAACGATAAATTGTGTAGTCTACGCGGAATATGATAATGTCCTTGAAATTGATGCCTCTCGGCAAGTAATGGTGGATTTTACCGGATAAGCGAAAAATGTGCTGATGTCGGCATAAAATTATTTCTTGTTAAGACACGTAGAAGCGTGTTCGCGAGTAACTAATCAGTCGAACTCGGTCATCTGTACGGATTAGACGTGAAAATGGATATCGTCGTGGATATACAGGGAATGCGTGGTAAAGACTCGGAATTTATTCCGAAAGAAATTGCCGTGGTAGCAGTGGATAGACCGTACTCTGCTCATTGGATCGTTGCACCGCCGTGTCACTTTGCCGAATTACCACAGCAATTGAGAAGCCAGAATAATTTTCTCTCCAAATATTTTCACAGTCTGGAGTGGTACGAGGGCGATGTGAGCTGTAAACAGGCATACGCTAACTTGCGTGAAATTTCGCGAAAATCAAGACGCATCTATACACGCGGTCACGAGAAGGCTATACTTCTTTGCGATATCACGAGTCGTGAAATTTCCAACCTGGAGGATGAGGAGGGCGCCCCATCGTACACATTTATGCCGAAATCTTTGCGAAAATGCTTCAGACACGCTATGATAAACGATACAGCGTCTTCGCATTGCGCAATGCGCCAGGCTTTCCAAATAAAAAATTGGCTTCGCGAGCATCCATTTAAAGGAGAATCATACATGGATGTTTGGTCAGCAGACGAAGAGGAAGAGAATAAAAAAGAGGAGAAATCTTCATCATGTAGTCGTGACACGATCGACGATGCTGTGAAATAAATTTTGCATATATATACGTCTTTCAAAGCGTATCGGTCATCATTTAATCATTGACTATGTGTTCAGCATGAACACTAGATAAATCTACGAGAGTCTTCAGTATCTACCGCTTTCAACCGTTGGCGTATACCCGGCTGACAGAATTCCTCGTGTATGGTGTAACGGTATTTTTACGTTAACATTAAATTTTATTCTTCTGAGGGGAAGAATTCGGGCTGGAACACGACGATAATTAATTTTAGACTTCTATAGGAGGTAGAAGTAAGGTTTATTCAATAAGTTTCATAGAATTTTGTGTTGTGAGGCTTTTTGGCGCCTTTAACCGTACAATTTATCAGTGGTGTTTGATTGCTGTGATGGTTCCACGCTCTTCTTTACCTGCGAGGTTATCAGATTCTCGACTTCTGCGCCGAGCGGTGGATATCTCAACTAGGCAGTATCGAGCTCAGCCGTCTTGATCTTTTTCCCGCCTGGCTGCTGACGTGCGGTCTGCTGGGCTTGCGTCATTGTTGCTGGCGCGTCGGTCAGCTGGTATGGATGCCGGGTCTATGTCCGTGTCCGCGCTGAATGTTTATTTAATGCAAATAATTCGTTTTCCGTGCTGTCTTACGTTCGGGCTCCTTGGTTATAATGTTTGTGCCGTTCTCATGGAATTCCCGCGTGTTTTATGGGGGTAATAGTGCTTTTGGCTCGCGAGTGATGTATCCTTATGTGTTGAATAATGACAGTTGCTGTATCATTATTCCCCAGTGATTGTTAATTTTTCGTCCTTTGGTCAATGGATTCCTCCAGGAATCTGTGGCGTTGGACCTGGATGTTCGGGTTATTCTTCGCTCTTGGTGAGTTTGTCCTTTAATTTATCTTTCTCTCCTCCTTTATGTCTGTTGAGTGTTGTCGTACTCATGCGATGCGCTTGACAATGCTGGCAAAATTGTTTCCCTCTTAACTATTTTTCTAATTATGTTAAAATTCTAAATCAAGTTTCTATAGGTCGGGCTCACTAGTGCCCTCCTAATCCTATTTATTAATTATTTTTCCTAACTTCCTTTCAACTTTTGACTCCAAAGCCCAGTTGCTTTTTTGATGCGGTAACTGATTTACCGAGAGTCTCAGGTTTACTGTATCAAGTCTCTGTGTTATAATTTTTCTAAACATTGTTTGTTTTTCTCCTTTCTTTTTCTGTATTATTCTACTTTCTACTTTTTCAAAGTTTCTGATTTGGAGACCTCTAAGTGCCACAACCAAGTCTTTTAAATGTATCGATACGCTGCGTTAACAATTCTTCTTATAACTATCTGTACTTACTTCTAATTATTCTACCCAAACCGTCTTAGCCTATTTTCTTAATTCTCCTACAATAAACCTTAATTATTTATTTTAATGCCACCAATTTCCTCTTCTTAATTTGGCTTTTTAGGATATTTCTTGTTTTATTCAACCGGTCCGATACTGTCCGCTCTTAATCTTTATATGATCCTTTTCCCTCACTTGTGTTGTGTTTTTCTATTTATTAATGTTTTTAATAAATTCGTCGACTAACTCACAACCTTGTCTGTTAACTTCTCAGATTTAATATGAATCTTTTGGATTTATATAAAAAAAAAAAACTTTGATATCGGTGCACAAGCGAGTTCTGGCTTGGTTGGTGGTTTGAACTGATAAGAGGCCCCTCCTTGATTTGCAGCTTGCTTTTATACCTTTCTCTTCTTCCCCACTCTTTTATTTTAACTCTTCTCTTCTATTGTCTCATGTAATTTCTTTTGTTTCAGCGAGCCCCGCCATCCTGCCCCTACATCCCCTCACTGCCCGAGCGAGGCCAGCCGGTCGCTGACCCGCTATTTTTCGGCAGCGAAGGAATGTGACAGGCTTTATCCTGTTTCGCGGTGTCTTGGATTTTGCTGAGCATTTATCATTTCTTACCTATCGTCTTACATAACTGATTATTTTTTTTTTGTTGAATAAATGATTATTTTTGTTGGAATTTGTGTTTTATTTTGTTTTGTTTTTATTCTATTTTTCTTTTATGTCTTCTAGGATTGTGACTACGTCACAATGGTCGTTACCAGCCGGACTCGTAGTTAACACGGATAACCACGACGGACCTGGAGAGCATTGGATCGCCATGTACGTTAACCATCATGGAAAAGGAATGTACTTTGATAGCTACGGGCTACCACCGGTTATACCGCAACATCTCGCACGACTACGAAGAAACTGCAAGTTCTATCGGTACGGCCTGAAGCAGCTACAGAGTAATACGTCGGATGTGTGTGGACAATTTTGCATCGTATTCCTACATCTTATGTCGTGCGGCTTCACCATGTCGCGATTTAATAATCTCTTTAGCGATAATGTAAGGAAAAACGACAGATTAGTGCGTGAATATTACAATGCTTTTGCCTCTCGACGATCAGACAGTGATAAAAATAAATTTAACGGCAGAGGAGTCTCCGACCGAAGATTACCGTGTTTGCAGGGACATACGACGGTAAATATCTGTAAAGTGATTTAAATAAAATATTGATTAATTAAAAACAAATACATCGGTTTACTGTGTCTCTTATTTTATAATTATATATAAATTATAGACGAGGTCTCTCGCGGCACGGTATCATATTCTGCGTCTTTTACTGCGGAGCATTCGCTTCACGAGAAGCACAGCGCAAAGCGGTAGGCACGTGCAAAACCGCTGACATTGCATTCAAAGCGCTGCATACCTAGTTATGATTCAGAGGGGCGTTTTTATCTTCAAACGCTGTGATCACCGCCAGCCTCATCCGGAGCTTCCAGTCTGTCTTTAACTTCGTGATCGTACAGTCTAAAACGTTTTTCCGCTATGTATCCTCGTTATGATGCAAGTATTCTGGGTGTCGCGTTTTGGTGCAGTGTGTTATAAAGGGTGGTTAAATTGTAAGGGCCGATGTTGAATGTGAACCACACCTAAACGTCAAGTTTTTTTCTGCATTTCATTTGACATTTCTCAATTTCAGACTAACTCAATTTGAACCATGGAAAGATACACAATCGCGCAACGCGTTAAAGTTATTCAGGCTTATTATGAAAATGGGCGTTCAAATCAAAATGCATATCGTGCACTTCGTGATTTTTTCGGTCAATTTAATCGTCCAAATGTGCGTACAATCGGAAAAATCGTGCAAAAATTTGAGCAAACCGGGTCTGTAGGAGATATTAAAACACCAGTGCATGCTCGTACAGCTCGTACTGCAGAAAATATTGCTGCTGTTCGCGATAGTGTGGCTGAAGAGCCGTCCACCTCAACTCGTCGTCGTGCCCAACAATTGCACCTCTCACGCTCGTCGTTGATGAACATTCTGCATAAAGACTTGCATTTACACGCTTATAAGGTGCAATTGACTCAAGAACTAAAGCCTCTTGACCATTCCAAACGTCGTCAATGGTCAGAATGGTGGCAAGAAATGGCAACAGTGGATGATTAATTTTCGAAGAAAATCATCTTCAGTGATGAGGCACATTTTCACCTCAGTGGATTCGTCAATAAGCAGGATTGCCGCATTTGGGCGAATCATAATCCAAGAGTGATTGTCGAAAAACCAAGAGTGACTGTTTGGTGCGGTTTATGGGCTGGCGGCATCATCGGGCCGTATTTTTTCCAAAATGGGACCGGTCAGGCAGTTACTGTGAATGGTGTTCGCTATCGTGAGATGATAACGAACTTTTTATGGCCCGAATTGGAAGATATGGATGTGGGCGATATGTGGTTTCAACAGGACGGTGCCACTTGCCACACAGCTAACGAAACAATGGCTCTTTTGCGCGACAAATTCAATGGCCGTGTTATCTCACGTGGTGGCGATGTCAATCGGCCGCCAAGATCATGTGATTTGACGCCGTTGGACTTCTTTCTTTGGGGTTATTTGAAAGAAAAGGTGTACGTCGATAAGCCAGCAACAATTCAAGAGCTAAAGGATGAGATAATTCGGCACATTAACGGCATAGAACCTCAATTATGCCTAAGCGTCATCGAAAATTTGGACCATCGGATGGAGGTGTGCCGCCGAGGTCGCGGCGGCCATTTGGCCGATATTTTGTTTCATACATAATTGAACCATACCATATTATCATAATAAAAAGAATTGACAATAATTTCCTAAATAATTTGTGTTTTATTCAAAATCAACATCGGCCCTTAAAATTTAACCACCCTTTATATAGACTTGGACATGGTGGTTCACCTGCGAACCGATGAAATGTGGGACGCGTACGAGGAGATGCCGAAAATTCACCATCGTGTTTTTTACGAGTCGGATCGCGCATCATTTAGTATCGCCCTGGAGGACCTTTACGAGAGGATGCGGTGCGTGGTTGTCCAAAACGGTCGTGCGGATCGCGGTGAGCTAATCTATGCAGATAGTGACGGATATTCGGAGGTACTCCTAATCGATGAGGGGTACCCAATATTCGTCAATTGGGATAACTTATATTATCCTGATACCCTCACCGGCATGATACCTGCCTTATGCATGGGGTGCCATCTGCATGGGTTGGAACGGGTTGACGACGCTGGCTTAATGCCGCTGCTGGAGTCAATGTGTAGTTCCGCCGCATCATTGCACAGAGTTGTGGTGAGAGGCGAGAGTCGTACTCCCAGTGTTAGGCTAACGACGATGGACAATGTGGACGTGGTGGAACACGTATTCGGGGTTCTCGGTGAGGACATAGCAATCGGCTACGATGGCGGCGACGTGGACGAAGGCTTCGAGGACCCCGAGTCTCCTGACATGGACGGTGCTCGGTAGAAAAAGTGTGTGCGTGAGCGTATGCGTGCGTGTGTGTGTGGGTGTGAGTGGGTGCGTGCTTGCGTATATGTGTGTGTGAAAGTGAGAGAGAGAGAGAGAGAGTTAAAATCGCCGTGGAAGGAGGAGGATAGTACAACAGCAGCGGTCAACAACAGCAGAATTGGTGAGTGTATGAATTTATTTATTTAGTATGTATACACCTTTGCTCCATCCTGCTCTTATCTCTACTCTTCCTTGTTCACCAAGGTACCCACACCACCTCACTTTACCATCTCCATGTTACCGACACTGGTTAAGCAGAGAGGGTAGCGCGGCGGTGGAAAAGTGAGGTGGTGGGGGTAGCCGCGTGGTGGGGGAAGGAGTGGGATGGAGCAAAGGTGTACACATACTACTTACAGTTTTAAAATAAATGTATTTGGATTACAGAGTAATGATTTTCTTGTTTAAAAGAATTATTTTGTACATATTTCAGATAAGTAATTACATTTTTAATCATTTATAAAAATATTGAAAAATGTATAATTCAAATATATAAGAATGTGTAATAAGGAACACGACTTTTTAAATACTAACATATTTATTTGAGAAATACAGTACAAAGCTAAATTCAAAAAATATATTTATATTAACAAGAATATTGTTCTAATATTAACATAAAAATTAGTCTTCATCATCAGTCGAATTGTCTGTATAAAAATCTGAAGAATCTGACGACATCGAAAAAGAAGAGATAGAATCATCAGTAGACGCATAAACAGTTGGTGAAGTACGCAAAGCAATTGTTTTCGGAAATAAGGATTTTAATTTCTTATGTGGCAATTTCTTTAAGCTTGATATATACGGATCTGATGCCACTAGCAAGCGCAAGAAAAGATCTTCCATCGATTTCGTTCTGCTGCATTTTCGTGCAAAATCTTCACGGTATCTTTTAATATATTTATTACAAGACTCCTGTGCATCTTCAGACATTTGTCCGATTGGCAATTTCAAGCGAATCCGACCGATTTCGAAAATTGCGCCCGCCATATTGGATCCGCCATTTTTAATTTTGGTTTTTTGACACCGGATTCGTATTCAGCGACCCCAAAAACCCCCGAGTAACAAGTTTCACAAAATTATATTCATTTGGAAAAAACGTGCAACAAGTGGTTAATGTGAATTTGTAATTTTTTATATTCAAATGTGCATTAAAAACAAAGTTGCAGCTAGCTGCAGCTGATTTTTACTAATTTTGTTACATCACAGTACAAACTTTAATTTAAAACTTGTTTCGTTGCGGAACAATGCGGAACTTTTAACTTTTTCCCTGTTTTTCTAAAATGATTGCACATAATTTTTCATTTTTTTCTACTTCAGACATTGTTTAGCTATTAATTTATATGTATCTGTTATAATTGTCGATGCATATGATAATAAACTACTTTCTTCAACCTGAAACCTCCATTTTTCAGAATTAAGAAACATCAATTTTACGATTTTCTACGAATTTTTTAATATGACGCTTGAATATGAGCTCGAACGATCGAGCTATTACTTGCGCGAAGGTCTCTTTTGTACTGGCTTATACTTGCCAGGTATACTTCACTAGCCCTTATAAAATGTTCCATTATATTCTTTAAACCAGGGGTCTCCAAACTTTCCAGCCTTAGGGCCATACTGATTACTCCAGTAAGTTCCGAGGGCCAAAACCATATTATCATTGTTGCCGGTGGTAAAAAGTGAAATAGTCCAAAATCTATCCACGGGCCGAATGTAGCCCGCGGGCCGTAGTTTGGAGACCCCTGCTTTAAACATTACTGTATCCACCTATGTATTCTAAATCCTATAAAATGAAACTTCATTTTTCGACTTTTGACCAGCTTTTCGGGAATCGGCCCCAGTGTGCGCTGCCACCAAATGTTATGCCGGTACCGCGTAATTGGATTATTCGGTATTCGGTATAATATTAAAAAGTTAATATTTTTGGGATCGCTTGCCGATAAGGAGATGAATATCGAGTTATCGATGAAAACGCGAATTCATATAAAAGGAAGTATTTATTATAGGCAACGGTAACTTTCCATTGTCTATTTAAAAGTCGAAGTAAGAGTGTACAATAATATATTGTTACGAGTATTTGACGAGGAACCAACCCGTTCTATCTTGAGTCTAATTTAATACTGATTTTCGTAAAGCAGTTGTTAACTGTGTTCACGAAAATCCCTTAATTTGCAATTTTAGTATTAGCCTATCGTCGAACGCCAAGCGAGTCGCCTCCTGCTGCGTCGGCGTTCTTGGTGTCGATCGTACGATCGGGCATTGGACTTCGTTTCCTGTCTTGAACGAATTCCAATGTTTCTTTGCTATGGAATATTCCCGAATATACGAAATACGGAGTGGAATATTCCGCGGCACAACATTGGTGTTCTCGCAACGACGATGCACAAATAACAATATCATCTAGATAAACGAACAGCTGTATCCCTTGTAACCCGCTTGAAACACGATCCATTAATCTTTGGAAAGTCGCTGGAGCATTTTTTAAACCCGAAGGGCATTCGAGAAAACTCATAATGCCCAAAGGGTGTTGAAAAAGCTGTTTTGTGGGAATCTTCTGGTTTTGCGTTAATTTGGTGGAACCCAGATACAAGATCGAATATTGAGGAATATTTAGCTCCACCAAGTTGATCTAAAATGTCTGTGATATTTGGTAAAGCATATGAATCGCCGATTGTTTTTTCGTTGAGTTCGCGAAAATCGAGTACCATCCTCCAACGTTTATTACCTTTCGAGTCTGGTTTCTTTGAAACAATCCATACAGGACTGTTATATGGCGACTGGGAAGTTTTAATTATGCCTCCGTCATACAATTCTTTTACTTGTGGCGTAATTTCATCCTTATGGAATTGTGGATAGCGATATTGACGAGTATTTATGGGATGCTCGTCGACTGTAGTTATGGAGTGTTCTAATCGTGTAGTAGCCCCTAGTTTTTCTCCCGGAATATAAAATTGTTCCGCACTTTCTTCTAATAATTCATCCATGCTCTCTATTTCCTCGGAATTTAAATGTTCGAGGCGTAATAGGTTTTTAATTTTTTGTACACGGTTTGCCTGTTCGGCATTTTTTGCGATTGTCAGGCAGAGCGTGCTTGATTTAGAGGAGTTTGTAGAGTTTGATACACGGTTTTCCTGTTCGGTATTTTCCGAGTTTTTCAGGCAGAGCGTGCTTGATTTAGAAGAGTTAGTAGAGTTTGATACACGGTTTTCCTGGTCGGTATTTTCCGAGTTTTTCAGGCAGAGCGTGCTTGATTTAGAGGAGTTTGTAGATTTTGTAGATTTTGTTGGGTTTTTTGATTTAGAGGATTTTGTAGGGTTAGTATTCTTATTCTCTTCAAATTCCTGAAGAGTTAGAGTAGGAACTTCTATTTCAATATCTTCTTCTCTCGTGTTATAGATTGTGGTGTACGCGATGCCTTGTGTATTTGTGACGAGTGCTCTTCCAAAATAAATGTCTGCTCCGATATTTAATTTTTGTAGATAACCTTCCGAAATTTCTTCGTTCTTTACTCTTATATAACATGTTGAAATACATCGCGCAGGAAATGTTACTATTTCTGGACTTGAAAATCTAATTTTGTTATCCCTCCAATACAGACAGTGTCCTTTGTAATCAATCGTGGCCTTGTATTTTTGAAAGAAATCGTTACCCAATATCCCAGCTTGTTCAATCGGAAAATTATTTGCAACAATATGGAACACGACTGGACATCCTAAGATGTCTACCGAGAAAGACCTTAGGGTTTCTACGAGGTTCGCCGTTATTCCATGCAACTCCAATATATCTACCTGATCTATTAGAGACTCTGACCGGACATACGCCTTTTTTACAAGATTTGGTTCAGAACCAGAATCGACCATTAATTCCACTGGGGAAATTACGACTGATGACTCTACCTGTATCGTTGGGGGTCGGCAACGCCGTCTTAAATTGACGTGTGCTATTCGGAGTCGTCTGTGTGTATGTTTTGAGTTACTATAAGTGTTTTGTGTCGGGCCTGTGTTTGTTGCGTCTCCGGGGTTGCCCCGATCCTCTGGAAACTGCTTGAGTTTCCCCGGTAACGCATTTTGTTATTATATTCTCGTTTCCTACATTCTTCTATACTGTGTCCCTCCTTTTTACAGTAGCGGCATGATTTATCATTATTATTTTTTTATTAGAAACGTTTATGTTCGGTATCAGACTAGACTGTTTATGAGTGTTCGTCGAGGGTCCGACGCCCTGATACCTATACCAACAAGTGGTGGCAGTATGTCCGGGCCGCTCGCATATCTGGCATACCGTGGGCCCTCTTGACACTGACCCTACCGTTCCGCAGCGGGGTGTAGCCTTATCTTTGGGTTGCATTTCACGCAGATCTTTGATTGCCGTCTGTTTTCTGTCAATATTTAATGCGTCTGTCCCGGCGTCTGTGAGGTCTCGTATGTCCTTTTCATTCATATCTGCATGTCTGGTTTAAGACCGTCTAGAAAACTCTCGACGCACTCGCTTTCTATTGAAGCTCTGTCTGCGTCTGACAAAACTCGGTCATTATTGCTTTTATATGCCTCGAGGATATGGTTCCCTATTTCTCGAACCCGATTTATGTATTTTATTATATTTTCATTTTCTAACTGAATTAAACTTCCTAATTCGCGACGCACTTGGTTTACGGTCCTTGCAGGTGAATATAGACTCCTTAAAAATTTTATTAATGCGTTTAGTGTTTCGAATTTGTTACCTTGAATCGATCTCTTAGCCTCCCCTATAATTTTCGTCCTAATTAATTTAACTAAATTTATTTCGGCGTTAGAGGGAAGCATTACCAGTGCTTCCTCGCAGCTTTCTATAAATTGATATACGGGAATGTTTTCCCCGTCGAATTCTAAAACTACTTCGACTGCATCTTTAAGAGATACAATTTGTGAATTTCCCAAAGGCATTTCGTCGGGTAATTGTGAATCGGCTGGGTTTAAGGATTGGATGTTCGTGGTTCCTGACTCGTTACTCGTTTGTGGGAATTCGGTAACTGTTTTTTTATTTGGAGTATGCTCAATTGGCATTTTTTTTTTCAAATCGTTATTACAATCCCACCGCTGTCACCAAAAATAGGTATGTTACGTCCAGGTAACAAACACTTATTAAATTGCCCTGTTTTTGACCTTAGCTACGGCTAATTGGTCAGGGATCCGGGCTAACGATTTGATGGATAAATTTACTTCTTAAATTGTTCTAATTTTGAATAAAATTAAATCGCGGATCTGTTGTGGGAATGAATTTAGGCTTTAAACATTTAATCACGTAGTCTATTTTAATTAATTTGTATTTATGGTTGGTGGTGCAAATTAAGTTAATTGATTCTAAATACTCGTTTGTAAAATATGCTCCTTGGCCGGGCTTAGAGTACGCCTGGTATTGGGCCTGGAGTTTTCTCAACGCAGCTTTGCGCCCTCCACGCTTCTGCTTTCCCATGAGACGGTCAGATGCCACGGAAAGGAATATAAACGTAGAGTCTGCGGTGGTCCGCGTTACTCCTTGTTCGGAATGAATTTAAGGAAATGGTGAGTCCGCAGTGGTCCGCGTTACTCGCCCAAGTTAGAGATTGGAATGGTGAGTCCGCAGTGGTCCGCGTTACTCGCCGAGGTTAGGTATTTGAGGGTAATCACTAAAAATATACAAGGATTTCTCCTTACTTACTATTACTTTTACACTGGCTAGAAGAGTTTTAATGGTCTTTGAAAATCGGAGAGAACTGACTAAAAGGGCCACATTTCGGCCCTTTTATACTATGTCGATGCTCCTTCCAGTGCTATTCCCAGGGGTTGGAGAGGGCGAGTTCCTCTGGCCCAATTGGCTAGGAACTCCCTGTCTCCACACTCCTGGTGCCTTACAAGGAGTCTGCCCTTACAATATTTCTTATCTAATGTGGTGATAGGGGTTGGAGAGAGCAAGATTCTGGTGCTGGTTGGCTAGGTCTTGCCATCTCCCACGCACCCGATGTACTAGAGGGATTTTTACCCCTTATCTCAAACGAGCGAGGGGCCCGTTTCCCCGCTTTCTTATCCTGAGCCCCCACTGCAGCGGCTCTGGCTGAGCCATGCAGAGACGTCAAGAGTGTTGCATATTTGGGGACGTAACAGCAGTGTATGAAAAATCAGCCAAGCTTTTCATCGAATTTCATCAGTGTGCATTGATTTCCAAGTAAGTTGTTAAAAGCGTTCGATGAAAAGCAAATTAGTGCGTGCTTACGTCATCCACCGGCAGTCATATGACGACGTTGTAGACGAACGACGACGAACGACAAGTGAGATACAGAATGTTCAGTGAGTCAGCGAACTTGTGTAATCATAAACACAGCTGGTAAGAACACTCTTACCACACACTCTTGCACTTTCGATACCGTCTCTCGAAGACGTTGGCGACACTAGGTAAACACGATTGTTTTGACGATTTTGCACCAGCAAATGTCAGTTTTGCACGTATCTGACGATTAATGTGTCTGTGCATAAAGGATCGTCGCGGTGACAGCCAGTACTCTAACTGCGACAGTTATCAAAGTTTTATTTGAAAGTCAAAAATGTAATAAAACACTGTTATTAAAACTATGCTTGAATAATCATATGGCACATGATGCACTACAACATACTCCCCAGGATAGTACTATTTTTCACAATTTTAGGGCAATTATTTCAATTGTATAAACGAAAGAAGACAGAGCCGAAACATAATCGTCTGAATCGCAGTTTCACACGAGTATTGTTTTCTAAAACCCGACTGATGTTCTGTAATGATGTCATTACTTTCTAAATATATTTCCAATTGCTCTTTCACTATAAGTTCTAATACTTTTTCATATATCGGAAGAATATTAATTGGTCTGTATTCACTAGCAGTTCTAGGCTTGCCAACTTTTGGTATCGGTATAATCGTGGACGTTTTCCAATCATTTGGACACTGACCACTTCTCAAAGAATCATTAATTACACCTACAAATTCATCATTTATCACATGAAATATTGATTTCAGCAACTCACTCGATATTCCCTCTTTTATTCCCTTTTTGTTGGGTAAACTCATAACAATTTTCTCTAAATATTTTGCTTCAATCATTTCAAAATCTTCTATAGTATCTCTCATTTCTATAACATAAATAGTTCTTTTACCCAATTTTCTCCTATCTCTTTCTATAGAATTCACTATATTGTTAATAATTTGTATATAAAATACATTAAACTTATCCGCTATATTGCATTTATTTATGTTATCCAGTATCTCAAAATGTATATTTTCTATAACATTTCGTTCCCTTATTTCGCCTCTAATTACTTCTTTTAAAGTTTTCCACATTGTCATCGGATCATTCTTGTTTTGATCTATCATATTTTCATTATATTCTTTCTTTTTATCTCTAATAAGCTTAACTACAGCATTTCTCTCATTCTTGAATTTCAACCAATCTTGTTCTGCGTTCGTATAATCTGCTTTACAATGAGCTTCATCCCTCATATCTACTGCTAATCTAATTTCATCGGAAAACCACTTTTTCCCATACAACACATTTAGAATTTTAAATATTTTCTTTGGAGCTACTATATTTAATGTACCTGCTATACTATTAATTAACTTTTCTGCTCTTCTGTTTACATTAAAACCCTGTCCTTGTCCTAAACTCATTTCTAACAATCCAAGGAATTTGCTTATATTAAATTTGCTATAATCTCTACCACTAAATACTCTGAATTTACTTTTCGATTTAATCGATTTTAATTCAACCTGTAGCCACGCATAATCCGTTATTTTAGGTTCATCAAATCCTTTAACTTTTATCTCATTATTGGCAAAAACTAAGTCTATTATTGTTTGACTGTCTTTTGTACTCCTTGTCGGCTTGTCAACATACTGTTTCAGACCTAAACTTGACATTGTCGTTCGTATCTTACTTGCATAGCAAGAATCTTTCGTTATATCTATATTAAAGTCGCCTACCATTATACACTCTCTTTTTACTATAAGTATTTCCACTGTATCTTCTAAAAATCTTATGAAATCGCCGTCCGATGCACTCGGTGAGTGATATATTACCATAACCACTCCTTTATATATATTGTCTCTCACTTGTATTGCTGCACACCAACAGTTTGATATTACTTTCTTTATTAAAACTACCTCGTATTTAATATCACTTCTTACATACAGCATAACTCCTCCTGTGTTTCTATTTTCAGCGTCACATCGCACTACATTATATCCTGGCACATTTACTTCACTATCTTCTATTTCCGGTATTAGCCTAGTTTCTGAAAGTGCCAAAAATGCAGGATTTACCTTCTTCATAATCTGATGTTGTATCTCCTCCTTGTGTGCCAATAGGTTCTGAGCATTCGTATATAAGATTAATCCTACTTCTGTCAGTGATTGCTATTTAATATTTCCCCCACCGGTCTTCTTTTTCTCTTCTTCTAGTGCTCTCACGTAAGTTGGGCATTCCCCACTCGAAGCATGGGGTTCATCGCTTATCTTCAGGTTGTACGTCTTTATTCTGTGCATGCAATTCACGCATCTCTTCTTTGTCTTCTTACATTCGCTTGCTTTATGATTTCCTGCACACTTGTGGCATGTGTCCTCAAAGTGTGCAATTCTTGACAATATGATACAAGCCCCAGCATTTAAAGCATCTTTTAACGTTGAAATAATTGAATACAATACACCTCTTCCATCCTATGTTTATTTTTTCTCTCTTCAATATTAATTCATGGGTAGCTTCATCTACTTCCAGTATCAAGGAACCATTTCCCCTCCTCCTCTAGACTGCGTGTTTCCTCTTCTTTCTTTAAGTATCTTCTTTATAATCCGTATATGAAATTCCTCATCGATTTTATTTTGCTTTTTAATTACATCTAACAAGTTTTCTTCTTTCAACTTAATTTCTTCTTCATCGACATTTATAATTTTAATCTTTAGCTTAACTCCTTTCGGCTCCATTATATTGTAATCTTCACCCAGCTTGTCTTTCATTGTGGCTTTTAATTTTTCCATTTCACCTTCATTATCGCATCCAAGAATAACCAATCCGTTATTACCTTTCCTAAGTTTAGTTATTCCAACTACCATATTTTTTACATCTATTTTTTCTTTCACCACTTGTATGATAATGAGTGTGAGTAAATTATATCCGGCTCGAAGGACCAAAAAATGTATGATAGTGAGTATGAGTAAATTAGATCCGGCTCGAAGGACCAAAAAATGTATGATAATGAGTATGAGTAAATTAGATCCGGCTCGAAGGACCAAAAAATGGATGATAATGAGTGTGAGACTGAGTTTGAAATTATTTTTAATCTGTCGACAGGTAGCAAGTCGATACATTCACACGTAGCATGTCGAGTGACAGATGCGAATAGTAAGATTAAGGATCCTGGTGACAAGTATAAATAATTAAATGCACTCAGTAATTAACAATAATAAATTCAATGTTTATTTAAATTATATAACAGTGATTGCATAAAAAATACCTGGTAAATATAACAAATATATACTGTGATTTGTCTGGCTTGCGTGTTGATGTACTGGTGGTGAGTAGGTTCTCAGGCTCCTGAGTTGACTTATTGATTCCGTGTGGTTGATCCTGGTGATGTGGTCTGATTGTAGAGCTCTAGTAAAGCCACACGGCAGGCTGGTGAGTGTTCTGACGCCAATGAACGGTGCGAGGCAGAATGGTCTCTGCTGCCAACGAACGAACCACGCCGTTGACGTTTATGTGAGTGCTGCACTAGTCCTGTTGATTTACTGTGATTCGCACTGACACAGATTTTACACACGGGTGATTTGATCAAGAATGTAATACATTATAATACTGAATGCGCACTAACGTGAGTGGAACGACTGAATATCTCCGTGAGTTTACGCGGGAACGTGTACTGCGAGCGACCCGAGTGAGAACAATGGCTACATCCGTCGACCACGAGGCAGAGTATCAAGAGGGCGGACGTGCGTCACAGCTTGGTTGAGTTGTGATTCGCCGCCAGCGATGGAAAGTGAGCCTTGTGAGTGGTCTTGCCGCTGGGGCCACGCTAGCAGCGTTGGCCGCTTGAGTGAGCTTCGATCGAGGATGTGAGCTGATGGACAATGTGCTTGAGTGCGCGGTCGATAAATCGATATAGCATACCTGCGAGCTATACCATATGACGCGAGGCGTCAGATGATTGTGAGTGTAGCGTGTGCATAAGTTGAGTGTGTGCTTGGTAGGTGCGAAAACTGAACACCACTATCTTGGTAGTTCCGCTCTTTTCTTGTTTCTTCGGTCTGACGATTATCACACTTTCCTTCTTCTTCTTCTCCATTACCGCATCCGAGTAACTCCTTGCATTGCCTGCTTATTCTCTAATTCTTCCTCGCACATTTTCTTTTAATTCCTCAAGTTCTTTTTTGAAGGAATGAAGCAATACGTTAATAAACCAACAAGAATAACGCAAGACAGTCGAACTACTATCGATTTATTATTTGCTAATAGGTGTGCACAAGTGCAGGTGGAACATGAGCCAAAGATAACGGATCATGCATGGATAAAAGTCATATTAGGTAACAGGAAGGAAAGGAATGAGTATAGAGAATATAAAACAAGAAACTATAGTAAAATTGATGTGAAGGAATTTACACGGATGTTAAGCATTACCACAAGACAAGTTCAAGAGGTAGAAGTAAGCCAAAGAGCAAGGATGCTCGTTGATAACATAGTAGGTGCTCTAGATAGGTTCGCACCCAGAAAAATAGTGAAGATTCCAAGATTCCAAGCGTATGGGAAGGAAAAAAATGGTATTCAGAAGACATAATAGTAGCTGCAAGAAGAGATAAGGCATACGGAGTAGCAATTACTACTGGTTTGGAGGAGCATTGGCAGCAATTTAAAGTAGAAAGGAATGCGGTAGTTAAATTAATAAGAGAAAAGAAGAAGGAATATTATGAAAAGATGATAGACGATAATAAGAAGGATCCGACAAAAATGTGGAAAACGTTAAAAGAAGTAATTACAGGAGAATCAATGGGTACTAGAGAAGTAGAGAATATAGATTTTGAGATATTGAAAGACATGATGGGATGTAGTACAGCTGATAAATTTAATGTGTTCTATGTGCAAAGTGTTAAGAATATAGTTAATTCAATACAAAGGGATACGTCTGGAAGTCCAAACCGAAGAAGAATTATAACAGGGATAAGGATGAACAATAAAAGTATAATGGAAAACTTCAATCATATTGAAATAAAGGATCTGGAGAAGATAGTGATGGGACTCCCGAAAAAGAAGGGAACGGAAGAAGGAATATCAAGTGATATACTAAAAATGGCATTCAGTGCAATAAAAGAGGAATTTGTGGAAATAATAAATGGATCCCTACGGGAGGGATGTTGCCCGGACAGCTGGAAAACTTCTACAATTATACCGATCCCAAAAATAAATAAAGCCATAAAAGCAAGTCATTACAGACCAATTAACATGTTGCCATTATACGAAAAAGTGCTAGAATTAGTAGTAAAAAATCAAATTGAAAAATATTTAGAAACCAATGACATCATAACGGAGCATCAGTCAGGATTTAGAAAGCAATATTCGTGTGAAACGGCGATTCAAACTGTTGTAGATGAATGGAAAGTGTACATTAGTGAAGGAAAAATGGTAGGAGTAATATTTATGGATTTAAAAAGAGCGTTTGAGACAATCGACAGGGATATATTATTAGACAAATTATACCAATATGGAATTAGAGACAGGGTATTAGAGTGGTTCAGAACGTACTTAAGTAATAGAACACAGCAAGTTCGATTCAATGATAAATGGTCTGAAGTTATTCCCAACGAATATGGGGTACCGCAGGGGTCAGTACTAGGGCCGTTGCTATTTATTATTTATATAAATGATATAGTTAATTTGTGTCCAGAGGAATGTGCAATAAAAATGTTTGCTGATGACACAGTGATATATGTACCTGGAAAAAGCAGCGCGGAAGTGGAGAGAAAGATGAATATGTTATTGAGTTTAGTAGAAAAGTGGATGGAAAGAAATAAATTAAAAATGAATGTAGAGAAAACAAAATATATGATTGTCAGCAGTGTAAGGAAAGTCGTGAGTAAGAATATTGTATTGAAGTGTTTGGATGGAACGAAACTTGAGAAAGTAGAGTCAATAAAATATTTGGGTATCATTATTGATGACAAGCTACGATTCAAAGACCACTGTGAGTATATGTTAAAAAAAATAGGGAAAAAAACGAGCTTTCTAAACAGAATGGGGAATTATGTATCTGCGTATACGCGATGTGTGATATATAAAGCAATCATAGCACCTCACTTTGAGTATTGTGCAACACTGTTAGTAGCTATGGGTGAAACAGAGTTGAAGAAACTGCAGATCGCGCAGAACAGAGCAATGAGGGTTATATTACAATGCAACCGCTATACGAAAATAGAAGATATGCTGAGCGCGGTACAATTTATGTCCATAAGGCAAAGATTGTACTATAACGTTTGTACATTTATCTTTAAAGCCGTGAAGAATCTACTGCCAAAAGAATTTAAAAATCGGCTACAAATAGTAGGAACGAAGAGTGGTAGGGAAACAAGGCAAGCGGAAAATATAGTAATACAATTTAGAAGAACGAGAAGTGCGCAAATGAGTATGTACTATGAAGGAGTCAAAATATATAATGCATTGCCAACTGAACTGAAAGGTTGCGAAAAAGTAGAACAGTTTAAACGAATGTTAAGGGAGTATGTTGTGTCAACAGTAAAGTAAGATGTATGTAGATGTAAGAAAAATATGTAACACTGTGTATAAAATAGCTGAGAAAGCTAATAAACATCAATCAATCAATCAATCTCTCTCTCTCTCTCTCTCTCTCTCTCTCTCTCTCTCTCTCTCTCTCTCTGCACATACTGCAGCGATGTAATGAATACGACTAACCAAGAAGATGGCCGCACGCGATCGCTTTACAAAAGCAAGACCTAGGGAAATATTTAGCGATGTTGATGTACTTAGTTATCGAGTTTCGCTGATAAAAGTCATATTGTTTTCATCTAATTTCAGGGCACTCGGCCATGAGGAAAATCATCAAATTTCGCCGACGAATATTATTTAGTTTTCATGGTACATATTATCTGTATGTCGATGTGTGCGTGTGCGCATAAGTGTGCGAGAGTATGCAAGAGTTTTGGGATATATTTGCTGCTGTTACTAGGCTGTTGAGGAGAATGCGACAAATATCAAAGGTTATTGGCTAACAATTTTCAGGCGTATGATTTGCAGTATCAAAAGAAGAGGCGATGCAGCTAGGTGGTGGGGGAAATCTGTATAAAACAAAGTATGAACACCACCGACGATTTATTCGAAAAGTTACTTTCTACACGAAAGCAATAAAAATGGCAAATAACGGTGCTAAGCCTCATCCGATATCGCTGTATATAGCGAACCCCGTTATGTACGGTTTAAATAAATCATTCGGTAAAATAATCGTAGCCGGGTTCGAGTTGAACTCTACGTGTACGCTTACACCGGTGGTGAAAATATTGTCGAATACTTTTACCGGAATTACACTCGGTGCGGACGAGTGGCGAGTGTTTAAAAGTGATTTTCCTCGCGTACAACAATATTTCGAGGCTCATGGGACTGATGCCGAGAAAATGTGTAATACCTGCATAGAGCACACAACGCATTACACACTTTTGACCTCGTGTTACCAGCACAGAGCTGTGTTATTTGGTAAAATAAGCGGTAGCGATGATAAGGAATACGAGAATCAAGAGGAATCTGGAGGATTGAAACGGAAACGCTTCCGAAAATACTCTCCAAACATTGTTCTCCAGCGGTCTACATTTGATATGCTCGTCGAAATAAGTAGAAGAATTGATATTCATATGCAGGATCTAGAGAGCAAAAGTGAAACGATTCAGCGGTGTATGGACGAGGTGGTATCATATGTCCGTGAAAAGATAGTTGTCAGTGAAATGCCTCGTGCAGCAGCGTATGAGATCATCGGTTCCAAGGACTTTTTTGAAGAAGCGCTCGAACACATCGCGATCTTGCTAACGCCAGAGGATACGGAGTTTATGAAAATTATTTTGGCCGAAATAATTGTGCTGTTTCGTGGTCATATCGCTGATCATGCATCGGGTGTTGCGTTGCGAACGCAATAATTCTACGTATGTGCAGCTATTTGTGATAAAGACACTGTTGTAAATAATTGTATATAGTGTACATTTCGCTCGAAATATTATAAAGTATACACCGAGGTCAGTCACAGTGAGAGAGAGAGAGAGAGAGAGAGAGAGTCCTACAACCGAAGCATCAGGAAAGGTCTGCGCTAGAAAGAAGACGGAACGTTCGTCTCTGTTTCATTAACACAGCAGATCATGGAATACGTGCCAATGTCGATTAGCAGCAAAGCAGCAGAGCTTGGTAAGTAAAAAATATAAAATAATTTTTAAATCGTAATTTTAAATCATCTGATATTTATTTTTAATTAAAAAAATAATGTTTTGCAGAGCGAGCAGCCCCTGCATATGAGCCGACACCGAGGGTTCGTTATTCGTGTCATGGAGAGCGAGAGGAAGATACATATACTGTACAGATAGAGCTAACTTCGGGAAAGAAAAGTGCCACCCGACATCCTCATCCACAATTGTCGTCGGTGGCAGAAGATCATCAACGCTGCCAACTTTGTATAATGAGGCGCTGCATATCAGGTAAGACAATATCGATTATTCTGTACACGATGTTTTTTATTGATCAGTGCGCTCAATTAAATAGTTGTTTCGTTCTTTTTTCAGAAGTACACTATGATGACAACGTCCACAGCGAAAAATAATTTAAAAGCAATATTACGAGTGATAATACAAATTAATTCCATATAGCGATAAAAATAAAATTAACGGTGAAGGAATCTCCGAGCGTGGATGACCGTGTTTGCAGGGCTGTTGCATACGACGGTAAATGTGTAAAGTGCTTTCCATAAAATATTGGTTAATTTAAATATATCTGATCTAACTGTGTCTCTTATTTTTATAGCGTAATAATTAGAGAATTATAATTGAAGTCTTTCTCTCTCTTTCTCTGTGAGGGATCATATTCTATATCTTTTACTGCAGAGCAAGCGCTTTGCGAGGAGCATAGCGCAGGGCTATGCATGCTCGAAAACCTCTTTCGCTGCATTCAAAGTGATGGATACCTAGTTATGATTCATAAGAGACTGTTATCTTTATGCCAGTGATACTCTCTAGTAGCATCTCGAGCATTTAGTCTGTCTTTGGCATCCTACTTGGAAACAATAAAAAGCAATATGTATCCACGATACGGCAAGGAGATTTTAAGCGACGCGTTTTGGTGCCGATTAATGTTTGTCGAGAGTGTGATGAGTTTGTTTTTGCGTACGCAGGAAATGTGCGATGCATACGACGAGCTGGAAGAGCTCCTACGTAGTGTTATTTAGTGGAACGTCGTGGAAGACACATTGAACTTGGGGAGTTGCATATCGGCATGTCCTGTATTGTGCCTCGTTTCAATAGCGTTGTCCGCGGCGAAGTGGTTTACCCGGACTTTGATGGGTACTGCGAGGTGTTGCTAGTCGATTTCGGCGAAACTAT
The DNA here is from genome assembly GCA_963942595.1 of Cylloceria caligata. Lineage (NCBI taxonomy): Eukaryota > Metazoa > Arthropoda > Insecta > Hymenoptera > Ichneumonidae > Cylloceria > Cylloceria caligata. The sequence continues at coordinate 15,651,906 of OZ012708.1, forward strand.
TTACATCGACTGGTCCACCCATTTCATCCGGAGCCTCCAGCAAGTATGTTGCCGTTTCTTGTCATGGAGTTTTCCATATACGGACTCGAACGCGTGGATGTTGCAGGTATCGAGCAGCTCGTCGAAGAAGCGTGCGGTGGAGATGACTTGATCGCTGTCATGATAGGACCTCTTGCCGGCGATAGCGTTCCGCGGGTTCGATTATCGAACGGTGAACGTGTGGATGTGGCGGCGTTTATGATGGAAGCCCTTGGTGATGAGATAGATATCGGCTACGATATCGATGCCGTGGACGAGGGCTTTGACGAGGACATAGTAATGAATTAAAGACGCTGTGCATGTGTATGTGTGTGTGTGCGTGTGTGAGAGAGTACATTCGAGAGACAGGAGTTTAAAATCGCTTTGGGAGGAGGGTAGATGCCTACAACAGCTGCGGTGGTGGTGAGTACATAATTTTATTCTTTTTTCCAAGTATGTGTACACCTTTGCTCCATCCTGCTCTTATCTCTACTCTTCCTTGTTCACCAAGGTACCCACACCACCTCACTTTACCATCTCCACGTTACCGACACTGGTCAAGCAGCGTGGGTAGCATGGCGGTGGAAAAGTGGGGTAGTAGGGGTAGCCGCGTGGTGGGGGAAGGAGTGGGGATAGAAGTGGGATGGAGCAAAGGTGTACACATACTACTCCCATCCCTTCATTAATCTTTTCACGATCTTCATCTCCCTTCCTTCGGTTTCCTCTATCCCATTCTGGTTTTCAATTGTGCCAACTAGTTCTTCATCGGTCAATTTAAATTCATCTTCTTCCACATTTATTGGGTGCACAACTAAGTTCCCGCTGTTTTTCAAGAGATGGCTCCAGTAGTAAGTGCTAGTCGATTGGGACATAACCAAAACGTCATGAACCAAGCTTAGACATGTGGTAAACAAACCGCTTTGACACATTAGTGATTTTGTTTTTGCGTCATATACTTTTGGTTGTGTGAAAATGTCTGATTTTGTGCCAAACTATCGTCATTTGCGGGAAGTGTTGCTTTTCTTCTTTCATTCGAAGAAAACGGCGGCTGAAGCGCATCGAGAACTCCAAAAAGTTTACGGAGATGCTGCTCTAAGTGAAACAACTTGCCGTGATTGGTGCCGTCGCTTCAAAGACGATGATTTTGATGTTGACGGCCGTGCGCGTGAAGGAAGGCCAAAAACCTTCGAAGACGCTGAATTGGAGGCATTGCTCGATGAGGATCCGTGCCAAACGCAAAAAGAGCTTGCTTCAGCATTAGGAGTTACCCGCCAAGCCATTTCCAAGCGATTGCATGCGTTGGAAATGATTCAAAAACAAGGAGCTTGGGTTCCTTATGATTCAAAGCCAAGAGACGTTGAGCGTCGTTTTTTCGTGTGTAAACAACTGCTCCAGCGGCAAAAAAAAAAGAGTTTTTTTCATCGCATCGTTACGGGTGATGAAAAATGGATTCATTACAGCAACCCAAAGAGAACAAAATCATCGGGACTGCCCGGTCATGCTTCTACGTCGTCGGCTCGACCGAATATTCACGCTGCGAAGATTTTGCTGTGTATTTGGTTGGACCAGGGCGGTGTTATTTATTATGAGCTATTGAAACCGAACGAAACCATCACTGGGGAACGGTATCGAACTCAATTGATGCGATTGAGCCGAGCACTGCGCGAAAAGCGGCCACAATACGAGCGGAGGCACGAAAAAGTGATTCTACAGCATGACAACGCTCGGCCTCACGTTGCCAAACCCGTTAAAACCTACTTAGAAACGCTCAAATGGGAAGTCCTACCCCACCCGCCATATTCCCCAGATATTGCGCCGTCCGATTATTACTTGTTCCGTTCGATGGCACGTGGTCTGGCTAATCAGCAGTTCAGCTCATATGAAGACATCTCAAAATGGCTTGATTCGTGGATAGCCTCAAAAGACGAACACTTCTACCGTGACGGTATTCGAGCTCTGCCAGAAAGATGGGAAAAAGTTGTCGCTAGCGATGGGCAATATTTTTAATGATTCATTTGTAAACATTTTTTCACAATAAAGTTGCATTTTCATAAAAAAAAACAGCGGGATTTTAGTTGCGCACCTAATACTATTTTTATCTTCGGATTAATCTGCGTCGACTCAGTTACTTTAAAATCCTCACCCATTCTATCCTGTACTACTTTCAGTATTTCACTTTCTTCTCCCGATTCATATCCCAGGATCACAGTTCCATTAATGCATTTTTTCAGTTTTGTTATTCCCACCGCGATACTCTTTATATCCACCTTCTCTTTTATCTCTCTTTTAGTTTTTTCGCTTTCCTGTTGAACTTTTGGTTTGATGATGATCACCTTTTCCTTTTTTTTTTCTTTCACTACATCGCTGTAGGTTACCCTTGCGGTGCTCGAACTTTCTCCCTGTATCATTATTTTCAGTTCCTCTATCTGTTGTTTCACACCGTCTATATCTGCACCAATCATCTCTTGGATCATCTTCGTTATTTCATTCTTGCAAGCGATTTCGTCCTTCATTGCTTTCACTGTTTTTATCAGCCAGTCTATTTTTGCGTCAGCCGTTATCGATGAACTCATACTTCTGATTCCCCCATCGCTCCAGTCGATGCCAATCGATCTCTGCTACCACTTATTGTCGGCGTCACTGTTTTCAGAAGTTCATCTTCTGCATTGAATGTATCAAATGGACCCTTGCACTGTACTAGTTCACGATTCCTATGCATTGTTCTATGCTTATTCACACACCCTGGGCGGTAAAAAAGTTTCGGACAAATTTTGCATCGTACTACCTGGCTTTTGATTGCTTTTTTGCAAGCGGAGCACTGATACTCGTCGTAGGCGCCCGTATTGTCAATGTTTTGCTGTAGTAGCTGATAAGTTACCGACGCGTACACCTGTACATACCAACCGATAACTATATCATAATCACCGAGATTGCCTGATGATTGCTCGTATTACTAATCAAGTGTCACCGTGGCAGCAATAATGGCCGTCCACACCACATTCGTCGAGTGAGAACTTTTGGCGCACGAATATGTTGCTAGCACCGTTAATACGATAGCTACCAAGCCATTCGCTACATCAAAATACTCACCACACAAAATCGATCACATCGATATAGTTTTCACGCTATTGTACCACTTCATTCCACTATATAATTATCAGTATTACGGAGCGTCTGAAAAACACGTCTGACTCGTCTAAGAGAGAGAGAGAGAGAGAGAGAGGGATTTCAATAATAATTCTGTAATTATTACGCTATAAAAATAAGAGACACAGTAACATCAGGTATTTTTAAAAAATGCATCAATGTTTTATGGAAAGCACTTTACACATTTATCGTCGTATGCAACAGCCCTGCAAACACGGTAATACGCGCTCGGAGATTTCTCCAACGTTCATTTAATTTTTTTTGCTATACGGAATTAATTTGTATTATCATTCGTAATATTGCTTTTAAATCATTTTCGCTGTGGGTGTTCTCATCACAGTGTACTTCTGAAAAAAGAATGAAACAAGTATTTCATTGAACACACTGGTCAATAAAAAGAACGTCTACAGAATAATCGATACTGTCTTACCGGATATGCCACGAATCATTATACAAAGTTGGCAGCGTTGATGATTTTCTGCCACCGACGACAATTGTGGATGAGGATGGCGGGTGACACTTTTCTTTCCCGAAGTTAGATCTATCTGTACAATATATGTATCCTCCTCTCGCTCTCCATAACACGAATCACGAACCCTCGATGTCGGTTGACATGCAGGGGCTGCTCGCTCTGCAAGACATTATTTTTTATAATTAAAAATAAATATTACACGATTTTTAATTATTTTATATTTTTTACTTACCAAGCTCTGCTGTTTTGCTGCTAATCGACATTGGCACGTATTCCATGATCTGCTGAGTTAATGAAACAAAATCGTGGGCTCCGTCTTCTTTCTATCGCAGACCTTTGCTGATGCTTCGGTTTTAGGACTGTGATAACTCATATTTTCTCTCTTTCTCCCTCTTTCTCTCTCCATGACTAACCTCAGTGTATACTTTTATCCTCCGGCGCTATCAAGATCGTGATGTACTCGAGCGCTCCTTCAAAGAATTCCTTGGAACCGATGATCTCATACACTGCTGCACGAGGCCTTTCACCGACAACTAGGAGAGTAGTATGTGTACACCTTTGCTCCATCCCACTCCTATCCCCACTCCTTCCCCCACCACGCGGCTACCCCTACTACCTCACTTTTCCACCGCCGCGCTACCCACTCTGCTTGACCAGTGTCGGTAACGTGGAGATGGTAAAGTGAGGTGGTGTGGGTACCTTGGTGAACAAGGAAGAGTAGAGATAAGAGCAGGATGGAGCAAAGGTGTACACATACTTGGAAAAATGAATAAAATTATGTACTCACCACCACCGCAGCTGTTGTAGGCATCTACCCTCCTGCCAAAGCGATTTTAAACTCCTGTCTCTCGAATGTACTCTCTCACACACGCACACACACACATACACATGCACAGCGTCTTTAATTCATTACTATGTCCTCGTCAAAGCCCTCGTCCACGGCATCGATATCGTAGCCGATATCTTTCTCATCACCGAGGGCTTCTATAATAAACGCCGCCACATCCACGCGTTCACCGTTCGATAAGCGAACCCGCGGAACGCTATCACCGGCAAGAGGTCGCATCATGACAGCGATCAAGTCATCTCCACCGCACGCTTCTTCGACGAGCTGCTCGATACCTGCAACATCTACGCGTTCGAGTCCGTATATGGAAAACTCCATGACAAGAACCGGCAGCATACTTGCTAGAGGCTCTGGATGAAATAGGTGAGACCAGTCGATGTAAATAGTTTCGCCGAAATCGACTAGCAACACCTCGCAGTACCCATCAAAGTCCGGGTAAACCACTTCGCCGCGGACAACGTTATTGAAACGAGGCACAATACAGGACATGCCGATATGCAACTCCCCAAGTTCAATGGGTCTTCCACGACGTTCCACTAAATACACACTACGTAGGAGCTCTTCCAGCTCGTCGTATGCATCGCACATTTCCTGCGTACGCAGAAACACACTCATCACACTCTCGACAAACATTAATCGGCACCAAAACGCGTCGCTTAAAATCTTCTGGCCGTATCGTGGATACATATTGCTTTTTATTGTTTCCAAGTAGGATGCCAAAGACAAACTAAATGCTCGAGATGCTACTAGAGAGTATCACGGGCATAAAGATAACAGCCTCCTACGAATCATAACTAGGTATCCATCACTTTGAATGCAACGAAAGAGGTTTTCGAGCATGCATAGCCCTGCGCTATGCTTCTCGCAAAGTGCTTACTCTGCAGTAAAAGATATAGAATATGATCCCTCACAGAGAGAGAGAGAAAGACTTCAATTATAATTCTCTAATTCTTATGCTATAAAAATAAGAGACACAGTAAGATCAGATATTTTTAAATTAACCAATATTTTATGGAAAGCACTTTACACATTTACCGTCGTATGCAACAGCCCTGCAAACACGGTCATCCACGCTCGGAGATTCCTTCACCGTTAATTTTATTTCTATCGCTATATGAAATTAATTTGTATTATCACTCGCAATATTGCTTTTAAATTATTTTTCGCTGTAGACGTTGTCATCATAGTGTACTTTTGAAAAAAGAACGAAACAACTATTTAATTGAGCGCACTGATCAATAAAAAACATCGTGTACAGAATAATCGATATTGTCTTACCTGATATGCCACGCCTCATTATACAAAGTTGGAAGCGTTGATGATCTTCTGCCACCGACGACAACTGTGGATGAGGATGTCGGGTGGCACTTTTCTTTCCCGAAGCTAGCTCTATCTGTACAGTATATGTATCTTCCTCTCGCTCTCCATGACACGAATAACGAACCCTCGGTGTCGGCTCATATGCAGGGGCTGCTCGCTCTGCAAAACATTATTTTTTTAATTAAAAATAAATATCACATGATTTAAAATTATTTTATATTTTTTACTTACCAAGCTCTGCTGCTTTGCTGCTAATCGACATTGGCACGTATTCCATGATCTGCTGTGTTAATGAAACAGAGACGAGCGCTCCGTCTTCTTTCTAGCGCAGACCTTTGCTGATGCTTCGGTTTTACGACTGTCTCTCTCTCTCTCTCTCTCTCTCTCTCTCTCACTGTGACTGACATCGGTGTATACTTTATAATATTTCGAGCGAAATGTACACTATATACAATTATTTACAACAGTTTCTTTATCACAAATAGCTGCACATACGTAGAATTATTGCGTTCGCAACGCAACACCCGATGCATGATCAGCGATATGACCACGAAACAGCAGAATTATTTCGGACAAAATAATTTTCATAAACTCCGTATCCTCTGGCGTTAGCAAGATCGCGATGTGTTCGAGCGCTTCTTCAAAGAAGTTCTTGGAACCGATGATCTCATACGCTACTGCACGAGGCATTTCACTGACAACTATCTTTTCACGGACATATGATACCACCTCGTTCATAAACCTCTGAATCGTTTCACTTTTGCTCTCTAGAGCCTGCATATGAATATCAATTCTTCTACTTATTTCGACGAGCATATCAAATGTAGACCGCTGAAGAACAATGTTTGGAGAATATTTTCGGAAGCGTTTCCGTTTCGATTCTCCAGAATGCTCTTGATTCTCGTATTCCTCATCAGCGCTACCGCTTATTTTACCAAATAACACAGCTCTGTGCTGGTAACACGAGGTTAAAAGTGTGTAATGCGTTATGTGCTCTATGCGGGTATTACACACTTTCTGGGCATCAGTCCCATGAGCTTCGAAATATTGTTGTACGCGAGAAAAATCACTTTTAAACACTCGCCACTCGTCCGCACCGAGTTTAATTCCGGTAAAAGTATTTGACAATATTTTTACCACCGGTGTAAGCGTACACGTAGAGTTCAACTCGAACTCGGCTACGATTGGTTTACCAAATGATTTATTTAAACCGTACATAACGGGGTTCGCTATATACAGCGATATCGGATCAGGCTTAGCACCGTTATTTGCCATTTTTATTGCTTTCGTGTAGACTGTAACTTTTCGAATGAAGCGTCAGTGGTGTTCATACTCCGTTTTATACAGATTTCCCCCACCACCTAACTGCATTGTCTCTTCTTTTGATACTGCAAATCATACGCCTGAAAATTGCTAGCCAATATCCTTTGATATTTGTCGCATTCTCCTCAACAGCCTAGTAACAGCAGCAATTATATTCCAAAACTCTTGCATACTCTCCCGCACTTATGCGCACACACACACATCGACATACAGAAAATATGTACCATGCAAACTAAATAATATTCGTCGGTGAAATTTGATGATTTTCCTCATGGCCGAGTGCCCTGAAATTAGATGAAAACAATATGACTTTCATCAGCGAAACTCCATAACTAATTGTAAGTACATCACCATCGCTAAATATTTCCCTAGGTCTTGTTTTGTAAAGCTATCTTCTTGGTTAGTCGTATTCATTACATCGTTGCAGTATATGCAGAGAGAGAGAGAGAGAGAAAGAGAGAGAGAGAGAGAGAGAGAGAGAGAGAGAGAGAGAGAGAGAGAGAGAGAGAGAGAGCTTGTTAAAGGAATATATATAAAAGTGAGCCGCTTTGAAAATTCTCTAATTAATTGTCTGATTGACTGTGGTTACTACTACTCCTACTACTACTCTAACAGCACAATCATGGTCAGAGTGGTGAAGCGCTCATTGATAAGAAAATTGATAGAGTTTATATTAAAGCGTAGACCGTCGTTGCGTTCGCGCTGGGGTAGAAGAAATTTACAGATCACCCTATGGGAACTTCCGACACATGCGGTTGTTCGTAAAATTCGCGGTATGCTGTGCGAGTGTCATCAACGCGATTTAGTTGACGCGTATAATATTGGATTGTTTGATAATCAAATAATTATTGATTCGGTGGTGCGTGTTATTCGTCGACGAGGTTGGCTGAATGAGCCTGCTCTGCAGCCCATACTCAACGAAAGACGTAAGTAATATACAGCGCTAATTAGTTTTATTTTATTTCCTTTATTTCATAAGATTTTTACATAGTTTGACGATATGAGGACGCAGAAATGGGATCCGACACCTATGATTTCGATGAGGAGGGTAGAACCGATTCAGATGATCATAGCAGGGATAACAATGGCGACAGCACCGTAGGGAATCGCTGGATAAATTTTACCCAGCCATTCTGCGGTTATAAACCTACAAACGGTCTTTTCATGGCAGGCCCCTCGAGAGAACCAGATGAATCCGTCGCAGGCTCATCGCGACAATACAGTTCAAACAATGATACCAACAGAAATACAGACAGCGAGGAAGAAGAAGAAGAAGAAGAAGGAGAGGAGGAGGAAGAAGAAGAAGAAGAAGAAGAAGAAGAAGAAGAAGAAGAAGAGGAGGAGGAGGAGGAGGAGGAGCAATACGTAGACGATGACGACGAGGAAGAGGAGGAAGAGGAGGAGGACCCCTAAAAAAATTACGCGGATAATAATAGTAAAATGAAAAAGCAGGGTACGAGACGGACCCAAACGTTTTTCGCTTTGCACGATTCACTGTGCCGAGACCGCCGACAATCGAGTTGATTTACGAAATGCGTCGGCGGTTCCCGGGTGCAGTCGACGGATTCGAGGACTAGAAGCAAATATAAGTTTGTAATTCTTACGTTACACGAATTATATGCATAGTATATAGCCAGCGACAAACAAAAATTAAAATTAAATTAAATAAAAATTCTAATAAATGGTTTAATTATGCCTGCAGGTGGACAGACTGGCGATGGAAGGACTGCTGCACGGGGTGGTGATATTTTGCCTCCTGGTGAACGTTTCGGTATCGACAACGAGCAGAGACGTTATTTTCCACGCTTTAGGATACAAGGTCGAGAGACAGATTTTTATTTTCGTCAGCCACCGGTCGGTATCGATCATCTGACATGGTTCGAGGGAGGTGTACAAGATGTTCTCACATGCCTTACAGAATCGTACGAAGGACATGATTATGTGGGTATGACTCTGAGCGTACCGTCTTTTGCGCAAGGACCTGTATGGTTATCATTTCAACCAGCTCGTGACATCGTTCCCGACGATATATGGCGACTAATTAATGGTGTAGCTCAGAGCGCGCGCGAATTTCGAATAGACGCTGGTACATGTAGAATGACGACATGTATAGTACGAGGCGTCGAAGGAGCTGGTGTGGGCACTAGGCTTACACACGAGTCTATAGCAAAAAAGTCAATTTAACGCATAAGTAATCGCTATAATTTGTGTCTACAACGATCCCTTGTCACTGCCCGAGCGCATGCCGAACGCGGTCAAATACGTGCGGGCGTGCTACACAGACGATGGTGTCAAATTCGGAACGGGCTTCGAGGTGCGCAATATACAGCAGCGATAGAGCTCACGCGTAATGCAGGGGTAACGACACCGTCTAGGGGGTGTGGTGTGCGCGAAATTCAGCTCTTTCAGGAGTACTTGGTTCACGAGGGTATAGCGATTGTTGTTTATGAATTTCTCACCTTCGGAAAACGCGTTCCGGCTCTGTACGATGGGCGAAAATACGTACTCACTGCAACAGGTAAAATTAATCATACACTCTTTATTCTCTATTACGAGCGTTCTCATCACTATCAACCGATATTAAATCTCGCCGGTGCGCTAGGTAGTCGGGGGTTCTGCACACAATGTAATTCCAAGTATATTCGAGTACTCTAGCATCGATGTAGCTATCAATGTGCTCGATTTAAAGCCACTTATTGCAGCGGTAATAGACACTCTCAGCCTGAGTATTGCGCAGACTGTAATCGTTCGTTCTTTGGTGCTTTTTGCCTCGCAGACGGTACAGCGTCTGTAACGCATTGAAAATCTGTAGAGGCTGCTCGCGTATGATTAAAACCACACATAAAAAGATGCATGTATGTGATATATCGTTTTGTACTACATGCAAACAAACGCGGCCGACTACGCATGCGTGTTTTATAGGACCTCTTAAGAAACCAGATGCGCAAAAGGAGAAAAAAAAAGACAAGTCTTCCACGAGATTTTTCTTTTATGATTTTGAGACACAGCAACACGAGCAATTGCATGATGATAAATCGACACGAATTCACGAGCCGAATTTATGTGTCGCACAATGCGTATGTACGGCATGTCTGGATATCACAGATATAGAGACCGATTGTGCTAACTGTGGTAAACGTGAATTCGTGTTTATCGATGATCCTGTTGGGGATCTCGTAAAATTGGCATTATCGCAAAATTTTAAAAAGACCATCTGCATCGCCCGTAATGCTAGAGGTTTCGACGCACAATTTATTCTACGGTATTTAATCGAGGTGCAAAAAACACAGCTGCCCTTTCTGATTATGAATGGTACGAAGCTTGTCTCGATGAAAATTGGCGATGTCGTTTTTCTCGATAGTCTAAACTATTTACCCATGGCTCTTAGCGCTTTACCTAAGGCCTTTGGTTTCGCTGATGAGGTGGCAAAAGGTACATTTCCCCATTTATTCAACACACCGGAATATCAGAATTACTCAGGTCCTCTGCCGGCTTTGCATTTTTACTCACCCGATACCATGTTCTCAGCGGATCGCGAGCGCTTTTTAAAATGGTATGAGGAAGAATTGAGTCGCGTAGATTATAAATTTGATTTTGCGACGCAATTTGTGCAATATTGTCGTACAGATGTTATGGTTTTGAGACGAGCGTGTTTAGCTTTTCGAGAGTTACTTATACGTTGTGGGAGCGTGTGCCCCTTTACAGAAGCATGCACGATAGCATCAGCATATATGAGAGTATTTCGAAAGAATTTTCTACAGAAAGATCGCATTGCGGTGTTACCACCAGGAGGATATCGCTGGGGCGATAAGCAATCGTGCAAGGCTGTCATATGGCTCGTATGGCTCGAGCGTGAGCTCAACTGAGTTATCGCTCATGCTGGACGCACGAGAGAGTATCGCCCTCCGGCCGGCCTACCGGCTGTCGACGGTTACTACGTGGATGCGGGGGTCCATCACGTTCTTCAATTTCGCGGCTGCTTTTGGCACGGTTGTCCGCGATGTTATCGCGTGAATAGAGATGCTCGAACTAAATTCGGCGATACAATGGATGAGCGATACGAGCGTACCGTTCTTATTTCTGGGCGAATCAGATCGAAAGGGTACACTCTAACTGAAATATGGGAATGCGATTTTGACAGATTACTCGAGAATAACGAGGAAATGTCGATATACGTGAAAAATCACGCCATGGTCAAGCAGGCGCCTCTCGAACCACGCGATGCATTCTTTGGCGGCCGAACGGAAAATTTTGTAAGCTTGTACGACGTCGCGAATGGGGGGCAGATACGCTATGTGGATGTTTGCTCGCTGTATCCGTGGGTATGTAAGAATGGAAAATATCCCGTTGGACACCCGAAATTGTACGTAGGTGACGAGTGTCGAGAACTCGTAGGACTTGAAAACGATCTAAGTGTCGTCGAGGGTCTCGTAAAGTGTACCGTGCTGACACCGCGCGATTTGTATATACCCGTACTGCCTGTTCGCATGCATGGGAAACTACTGTTCCCCCTGTGTAGAACGTGCTGTACAGATATTGACACATCCGAGGTTTGTACACACGATGACACGACTGAGCGAGCGTTTGACGGCACATGGGTCGTGGACGAACTGAGAAAAGCTGTGTCGCTCGGATATAAAGTGACGCGTATCTATGAATGTTGGCAATACGTTGTTACGCAGTATGACTCGACAACGCGACGAGGCGGTCATTTTGCCGAGTACATCGATACATTCCTAAAAATAAAACAGGAGGCGAGTGGTCCGCCAACAGAGTGTAACGATGACGAGGAAGCAATAGAGCGTTTTATTGCATTGTACAAGGAGTCTGAGGGTGTATATCTCGAGCGAAGTGCTTTGCAGCCAAATCCGGGTTTACGTTCACTAGCGAAATTGGCTCTTCATTCATTCTGGGGAAAGCTTGGTCAACGAGAGAATCTCACGAAAACCATTAGCGTTTTCACGCGCGCGGAGCTAATGAATTTACTAACGAGTCCGGAGATTGAGGTGACGGGGATGCTACCGGTTAATCACAAGATTATGTATGTAAACTATGTAAGCAACCGCGATGCTATCCAACCATCACCGACATCAAACGCCGTGATTGCAGCATACACGACGGCACAGGCACGCCTAAAATTATACAGTTATCTTGAGGGGCTCGGGCGACGAATATTGTACTGCGATACGGACTCCTGTATTGACGTGAGCCATCCCGGTGGTAACGAGTATGAGCCGCCAATCGGTCAATTTCTAGGAGATCTTACGGATGAATTAAGTGAACACGGGCCTGGTAGTTATATAACTTCGTTCGTTTCGGGTGGACCAAAATTTTACGCATACCTTGTTCGTAAGCCCGACGGTACGATTATTGAAAAATGTAAAGTGAAGGGTATCACGCTAAACTTTGCGAATAGCCGTCACGTAAATTATAACGCATTACGATCTTTCGTGACAGGAGCAACGAGCGTACCTATTATTTTAAAATTCAACGCTATTCGACGTACGGAATTTCATCATGTAGTAACGCGTAAAGAAACGAAATCATGCGAACCTGTTAACACGAAGCGAAAACGGCACGGACTGTAATCTACTGTACCGTATGGCTATTGTGAAATACGCTAATTAGTATAACGCAAAAAAGTATATTGTTTTACGGTTGAATTCGCGATATTTAAAAATAATCTTTTTGTCTAATTTCATGTAACATATTTACTGTGTACAATACATCGAAAAAAAATTGATTTATTATGTATAAAACCGGTATCGGATCGTTCTTTTTATGCTGCTATTCGTAGCAGTAGTTGCTATCTCTCTACCGTTCCCTTTTGTTCTGACTTTCTCATCGTTGATTCCTTTTGTCCCGTCTTTCTTATCGAGTGTTTCCTTTTGTTCTGACTTTCTCGTGCTACATCCGTGGATATAATATTGCTGTTTAGAATTTGATGATTCGTAAAATTGGTATATAGAGATGTATGCATAGTGAAATAAAAATATTGCTTCATTTGTGAGAAATATAAAAACTATCGTTATTTAATTTACATACAGCGTAAACACCAGCTTATACCGCGGGCCCGCGCCTCATCAGATAGTGCAAGCGCGCCGCGCCTTATCAGCTCTTTAAGGCCGCGAAAATAGCTGATGCCGCGGGGTCGCCGCCGCCGCCGCGGTATAAGCTTATTTAAGAGTCTGCTGAATGATTTTGATAGACACTCGTCGATATGGATACACGTTGGAAACATCCGTGGACAGCTGTGATAAGCGGTCCCACGGGTTGTGGTAAAACATATTTTGTAAAAAAATTCTTTAAATACATGCGCGAAATGACGGATGTCCCGTTCGAGCGTATACTTTTTTATTACTCAGAGTGGCAGTCCGGGTATTCAGAGTACGGTGATAAAATCGAATTTCGCGAGGGTTTACCGCAAGCAGTAGACTACTCGAATGATGCAAGACCTAAACTTGTGGTCATTGACGATCTAATGCGCAAGGCATCCAACAATACCGTGGTCGATCTTTTCACCAAGGGTAGCCATCATAAAAATCTTAGTGTCATTTTCATCACGCAAAATCTCTTCCATCAGGGTCACGGGCAGCGCGATATCTCCTTAAACGCTAATTATATCGTTGTCTTCAAAAATCCGCGAGATCGCGCGCAAATTCAGCACCTAGCCCGCCAGGTATGTCCCGAGAATCCGCGATTTTTGCAGGAAGTATATTTCGATGCAACAGCCGCACCGCATGGCTATCTATTATTCGACTTGAAACAATCGACGCCTGATAATTGTCGATTTCGCGCCTGTATATTTCCCGATGACCAATACCATTACGTTTACGTGCCTCAAAAAGCAATAAAAGTTCGCGATGCGTCGCGCGATGTACCAGTAATGCGCTTGTCATGGCGTTGCGCGGACCTCTCGATAAAAAGCAGATAATCATATTGCAAGCGTTGTTATCTGAAGCAAGAGCAACGACGTGCAATTTTGTGCAAAGCAGATGTAGCGCTCGTACGCTGTATATGTGAGTGTGCTCTAAACGTTTTACAGGGAAACGTGAGTCTGAACAACGTGCAAAAGAATCATCTTTGGAGGCACGTGACAATTCTTCGACGACTAGCCGCCAAAAGGAGAAATTGGAGTGGTAAGAGGAAGATTATCGTCGAGCACTGTGTCGGATTTCTCAAGTTGCTTCTTGTGTCTGTCTTGACCTACGCGAGACATGGAATATGCCAGAAAGATGGTACTTATTCCTCATGATAACATACATCGTCTCGCTGGACTCGCCACTACTGCTGCTACTACTACTACTACTACTACTAGTGCAGACCCGTTGCCTTCCGTACAGACTACCGGTACGCCATTATCGCGCCTCGACTCTGAGCTGAGTGAAATTCTAAACTCTCACTCGTACAAGAGCGAGAGAGAGAAGTCGATAGCGTACCAACAGGTTTTACGGCGTTATCTTCACATGATCGAGTACGATAATGCCGTACCGAGTATTTCATCAAAACGAAAAGTAACAATACTCGATAGCCACAAGAATAAATCCGACGACACTTTAATGAACAAAGTTAAATCTCAACTCAATGACACACTTATTATCGATAGCGTACCAAAAAAATTTAAATCTTAAGCAATATCGTTGCTTCGCAATTTGCATCGCAGCGCCGTTGATAAAAAAATGAGATGGGATCGTAACGGCGTTGTTTCCATAGACGGCAGAAGAATTTCAAATTCCAATATCGTTGATCTTGTTAACGATGCTATGCGAGCTAGAAAACGCGAGAAACCCATCGGACAATCTCACTTTGCCAAACTCCTGCGAGCGATACAGATGCCACGTGAATTTATCGGTAATCCCGCGTTACTACACGAGCCTACACCTACATCATCCTCGACACCACAGCGGCGTCTTATTTTACCGCGCGAAAACGATAGTAGCAGCAGCAACAGCAGCAACGGTAGCAACAACAACGACGACGAGGTCGAGACCGCACACTCAAACAGAGATTTAATGCTCACGGCTGAAAACGACATCATCGAGGGGGAGCAAAGGAATGAAGAAGAGGACGAACAATTGCAAAACTTCGCACAAGCAGAATATCGACCACCCACACAGTTAGAAAAGAAAAAGAAAAAGAATCCATTTAACTGGTCATCGCTAAAATTATGAAAATTCTTCAAAAAATCTATTATGACACCGGTCATCCTGCTTCCTCTTCTCGAGCAAAAAATTTGGCCCAGGTGGATCGAAGAGTAGCGCGAAAAAATGTTTTACCATGGCTCGAGACACAGGATTCATATAACATGCATCGCCTCGTACGACGACGATTTCCCCGTCGTACGTACAGCGTGAGTAATATAGACGATGTATGGGCGGCTTATTTAGCTGATCTTCGCTCGATAGCCACGTACAACGATGGGTACGCGTATCTGCTTGTTGTTATCGATGTGTTGAGCAAATACGCGTAGGTCGAGGCTTTGCGTGACAAAACGAGCGCAAACGTGGCCCGCGGTCTCACACGCATACTCGCACGCAGTAACAATCGTCGCCCGCAACAATTGCAAACTGATCGAGGCAAAGAATTTATCGGCGCACCGTTTCAGCAAATTCTCAAGAAAAAGAATATCGATTTTCGCGCTGCTCGTAACCCTGATATAAAAGCCTCGATTGCCGAACGCTTTAATCGAACAATAAAAGAGCGAATGTGGCGCTACTTTACATACACGCGAAATAAGCGTTACATCGATGTTTTACAAAATTTTTTATATGCTTATAATCACACTAGACACAGCGGAACGCGTATTCCTCCGAGCGAAGTAACCCTCGAAAATGCCTCTATAGCCCGAGACAATTTAGCACGGCGTTACGAGCGTAACGCGAAAAAAATAAAAAAGCCTAAATACAGCGTCGGTGACTTGGTACGTATCAGTACAGCTAAAGCAGCTATCGTGAAAAGATATGAGCGTGGTTGGAGTAACGAATTATTCAAGATTCAACGAATATCGGTGAATCGAGAACCATTCGTGTATATTTTACACGATCTGAATAACGAGACTATCGACGGTATTTTCTACGAGGCAGAATTATCACGAGTACGAGTGCCTCCGTCATCTGAGAAGACGACAGAGAAGAAGAGGACAAAGAAGAAGAAGAACGCTCGGGATCATCGTCCGTGATAAATATGAGCTCCAAGGATAGCTCTTTCTTTGTCGTACTACGGAGCAACAGTAGTATGCAGTATTTTCCGGATAATACGACGACGAAATTTATTACAAAACTACCGCGTCAGATACGCCTGCACGGAGAATGGTCTGTTTCTCTTGTGGAAATTGCTTATCCGATGACTCTTTTACATGTTCCTACTGTAGAAAATCTCGTAACTTTTGAGGATGGTGATTATGATTTATCGGGCTTAAATCTTTTAACACGGAGGAGCGCTGATAGAGACCAAGTAGCACCTGGTATATATCGCTCTATAGACGCTCTTTTGGAGAGTATAAATCAGTTACTTCACGTGGCCGATCATTTGCGCTTTAAATCGCTTCCGAGCGGGCAGATCGAAGTGGCGCGCGTTGCAACGATCTACGATACCGTGACTTTCGCGTATCGCCCGCTATCGCAAGGCTACTAGGATTCTCGGAAGAGGCTTGTAGGTCTGTAATGATAGAACCGCATTGCGAATACACAGGGTCGAGGCCTGTATCTCTCACCGGTGCTATACCGGGCAGCATGTTTTTATACACAGATATCTGCGAGAGCTATATTACAGGCGATGTACAAACACCTCTCTTACGAGTTGTTCCCATTGATACTGATGACTGTCCGTATGGTTCGATAAAAGTTAAATCGTTTTCAACGCCACGATATATACCTCTCTTGCGCAATAATTTACACACTATCGAGATCGATATAAGAGACGAATTCGGGGATCCTATACCATTCGAGCAGGGAACGTTGACTGTGACACTACATTTCAAAAGGTCCCACGATTGATTACACCACTATGGATGATATTGACAGTGTGCAGCACGGATGGGGTCGTCGCGGGTACGGTGGTATTAGCCATGTTTATATCGGAACACCTAATCAGCGAGGACACGGTATCGGTAGCTTTCTCGGGGGCCTGTTTCGTCGAGTGTTACCACTTTTAAAGAAGGGCGCTAAAGAAGTTGGAAAAGAGGCGTTGCGCGCTGGTGTAAACGCAGCCGGTGATATCCTCGATAGAAATATAGCTGTGAAAGATGCTATTCGCGAGAGAGCGCGAGAATCAGGCAGTAATCTCAAACGCAAAGCCTCTGAAAAAATTGACACTCTCATGCGGGGCTCTGGTTATAAAAAGCGCAACATTTCACGTACTCCTCATTCATCGAACGAACGTAAACCACGACGTATCTCTCGTAAAAATAAAAGTGTAATAAAGAGAAAAACAATAAAGAAGAAGAAGAATAATAAGAATAATAAGAAGAAGAAGACTTGTCAATGAAGAGTTGCAGATATTTTTGGATAGCTGAAATAACATGGCTTTTCTACATGTGCACTCGTGCGAGTGTCTTAAATCGGAACTTAAATTATTTTCACTCCCACCGACGCAAACTACTATCGAAAGCTCCAATTGGGTGTATTACAAATCAGCATCTTCGCTAACAGATGATTCACCGATTGAATTTGTTATCCCCGGACAGGGTGATGAGTATATCGATCTCGCGCATATTATGCTTAGTCTGAGAGTGAAAATAACATCTCCTACCATTACGGATATTGCCGCGGGCACATCGTCGAAAGTAAGTGCCGGCCCTGTAAACAATCTCTTGCATTCTATGTTTAATCAGGTGGATGTATACCTGAATCAAAAATTACTTTCACCTCCAAATAATGCCTACGCTTATCGAGCGTACACAGAAACACTTTTGAATTACGGTCCAGCAGCAAAAAATTCGCATCTCACGAGCGTTCTCTGGTACGACGATACACCTGGAAAAATGGATGATATAACATCGGAAAATACGGGTCTTGTGAAGAGAAAACAATTTTTAAATGTCGAAAAAACTGTAGACTTGGTCGGTCATCTGCATTGCGATATATTCAATCAGAAGCGCTTCCTATTAAATGGCGTCGAGATGCGACTGCGGTTGGTCAGATCTAGAGATTCATTTTGTCTTGTGGGGGATACAACGAATGGTCAATGCGGCTTAAAGATTCTCGAGGCATCGCTTCTCGTTCGTAGAACAAAAATAGCTCCTGGTGTGCTGCTCTCGCATGCTAGAACTCTGGCAAAATCTACGGCTAAATATCCTCTTACGAGAGTCGAGGTAAAAGCCGTTTCAATACATTCTGGTGTTCATGGAGAGACTATCGATAATATCGTCTTAGGTCAATTGCCGAAGCGTATAATTATCGGTTTTGTTGATAACAAGGCGTTTAACGACGACTTCGGTATGAATCCATTCAATTTCCAAAATTACAAGATAAATTATCTCTCGTTGTATGTAGATGGTGCTCAAATACCTTCAAAACCGTTACAACCTGATTTCACGAAAAATCATCTATATGTGGATGCTTTTCAAACGTTGTTTTCGGGAACTGGTATACATTTCTTGAACGACGGTAATTCGATCGATCGCGATAATTATCGCGATGGATACTGTCTGTTTGCGTTTGATTTGACACCCGATCTTTCGGCGAACAGCAATACACACTGGAATGTAATAAAGCACGGTAGTGTGAGTATAGAGGTACGATTTGAGGATGCGCTTGCTTCAACGATAAATTGCGTAGTCTACGCGGAATATGATAATGTCCTTGAAATTGATGCCTCTCGGCAAGTAGTGGTGGATTTTACCGGATAAGCGAAAAATATGCTGATGTCAGCATAAAATTATTTCGTGTTAAGACACGTAGAAGCGGGTCCGCGAGTAACTAATCAGTCGAACTCGGGCATCTGTACGGATTAGACGTGAAAATGGATATCGTCGTGGATATACAGGGAATGCGTGGTAAAGACTCGGAATTTATTCCGAAAGAAATTGCCGTGGTAGCAGTGGATAGACCGTACTCTCCTCATTGGATCGCTGCACCACCGTGTCACTTTGCCGAATTACCACAGCATTTGAGAAGCCAGAATAATTTTCTGTCGAAATATTTTCACGGTCTGGAGTGGTACGAAGGCGATGTGAGCTGTAAACAGGCATACGCTAACTTGCGTGAAATTTCGCGAAAATCAAGACGCAACTATACACGCGGTCACGAGAAGGCTATACTTTTTTGCGATATCACGAGTCGTGAAATTTCCAACCTGGAAGATGAGGAGGGCACCCCATCGTACACATTTATGCCGAAATCTTTGCGAAAATGCTTCAGACACGCTATGATAAACGATACAGCGTCTTCGCATTGTGCAATGCGCCAGGCTTTCCAAATAAAAAATTGGCTTCGCGAGCATCTATTTAAAGGAGAATCATACATGGATGTTTGGTCAGCAGACGAAGAGGAAGAGAATAAAAAAGAGGAAAAATCTTCATCATGTGGACGTGACACGATCGACGATGCTGTGAAATAAATTTTGCATATATATACGTCTTTCAAAACGTATCGGTCATCATTTAATCATTGACTATGTGTTCAGCACGAACACTAGACAAATCTACGAGAGTCTGCAGTATCTACCACTTTCAACCGTTGGCGTATACCCGGCTGACAGAATTCCTCGTGTATGCTCGTTACCAGCCGGACTCGTAGTTAACACGGATAACCACGACGGACCTGGAGAGCATTGGATCGCCATGTACGTTAACCATCATGGAAAAGGAATGTACTTTGATAGCTACGGGCTACCACCGATTATACCGCAACATCTCGCACGACTACGAAGAAACTGCAAGTTCTATCGGTACGGCCTCAAGCAGCTACAGAGTAATACGTCGGATGTGTGTGGACAATTTTGCATCGTATTCCTACATCTTATGTCGTGCGGCTTCACCATGTCGCGATTTAATAATCTCTTTAGCGATAATGTAACGAAAAACGACAGATTAGTGCGTGAATATTACAATGCTTTTGCCTCTCGACGATCAGACAGTGATAAAAATAAATTTAACGGCAGAGGAGTCTCCGAGCGAAGATTACCATGTTTGCAGGGATGTTGCATACGACGGTAAATATCTGTAAAGTGATTTAAATAAAATATTGATTAATTAAAAACAAATACATCGGTTTACTGTGTCTTTTACTTTATAATTAGTGACACTCTGGAGAGTCGTCACAGATGCCGCCAGCACAAGGGTGAGTCAAATATTTTATTCCAAGTATGTGTACACCTTTGCTCCATCCTACTCTTATCTCTACTCTTCCTTGTTCACCAAGGTACCCACACCACCTCTTTTTACCATCTCCACGTTACCGACACTGGTCAAGCAGAGTAGGTAGCGCGGCGGTGGAAAAGTGAAATGATGGGGGTAACTGCGTGGTGGGGGAAGGAGTGGGGATAGGAGTGGGATGGAGCAAAGGTGTACACATACTACTTACGAGGGTCGGTCAATAAATAGTCGGTCTTACGCCATATGTTGGTCGAGGAAAGTAATTAATAGCGACGTTTAGTAGTGCCATCCTTCACATGACTGTTGTCAAAGTTTCAGCTCGCTGCGATGTTTAGTTCGCGTTTGACAGCCATCGAAAGTTAATTAAAAATTAAATATTGGACACCTGAATTTGAACGCAGTCGTATGAGCATTGTTGACGATGAACGTCCAGGTCGTCCAAATGAGGTCGTTATACCAGAAACAATTGAAAAAGTCCACGATATGGTGTTAAATGATCGGAGACTGAAAGTGCGTGACATTGCTGAGGCCACAGGCATATCATATGGCTCAGTGATTTCAATCCTGAGTGATCAGTTAGGTATGAAAAATTTATCCGCAAGATAGGTGCCGCGTTTGCTCACTGTCGGCCATAAAAGAGAACGTGTAGCTGATTCAAAGGCGTGTTTGGCGATCTATAAGCGTGATCCTGTTGAGTTTTTGCGTCGTTACGTAACCGTGGACGAAACATGGATCCATCACTATACACCAGAGACAAAAGAACAATCGAAATAATGGACTTCACCGACCGAACGTGCTCCGAAGAAGGCCGAGACGGTGCTATCGGCCTGTAAGGTCATCGCCACAGTTTTTTTGGGATGCCCACGGCATAATCTACATCGATTACCTTCCGCCGAAAAAAACGATTAATGGCGAATACTATGCAGCCGTACTGACACGATTCAACGACGAATTGAAGAAAAAACGTCCACATTTGGCGAGGAAAAAAGTGCTCTTCCATCAAGACAATGCACGCGTTCACACGTGCCCAGTTGCCATGGCCAAAATTCATGAATTTAAATACGAATTGCTTTCGCATCCACCGTATTTTCCAGATTTCGTCCCCTCCGACCAGTTTCTGTTTCCAAACCTGAAAACATAGCTTGGCGGAAAGAGATTTGGTTCCAGAGATGACCTCATCGCCGAAACAGAGACCTATTTTGAGGACCTTCCGAAATCGTATTATTCGGAGGGCATCAAAAAATTGGAAAATCGTTGGAATAAGTGTATCGAGCTAAAAGGAGATTATGTTGAGAAATAAAAAGATTTTGTCCAAAAAAACGCGATTTTCTTTACCAAGCCGATGGAGGGGGGAGGAGGAGGAGGAGGAGGAGGACCCGGTAGATTCCGGTCAGCTTTTAATAATACAATTACGCTGACAAAAATAAAAAAATTACGAGGATAATAATAGTAAAATGAAAAAACAGGGTGCGAGTCGGACCCAAAATTTTTCGCTTTGCACGATTTACTGTGCCGAGTCCGGCGACAATCGAGTTGGTTTACGGAATGCGTCGTCGGTTCCCGGGTGCAGTCGACGGATTCGAGGACTAGAAGCAAATATAAGTTTGTAATTCTTACGTTAGACGATTTATATACATAGTATATAGCTCGCGACAAACAAAAAATTTAATTAAATGAAATAAAAATTCTAATAAATGGTTTAATTATGCTTGCAGGTGGACAGACTGGCGATGGAAGGACTGCTGCACAGGGAGGTAATATTTTGCCTCCTGGTGAACGCTTCGGTATCGACAATGAGCAGAGACGATATTTTACACGCTTTAGGATGCAGGGTCGAGAGACAGATTTTTATTTTCGTCAGCCACCGGACGGTATCGATCATCTGACATGGTTCGAGGGCGGTGTACGAGATGTTCTCACACGTCTTACAGAATCGTGCGAGGGACATGATTATGTGGGTATGACTCTGTTGAGAATCCGTCCGGATGAAGCTTGACCGATCTGTGAATGTATTGAAAACGGGATGAGAACTCACTCAAGGCAAGAGGAAAATAACCAGACACATAGATGTTATACTGAGGAAGCGGTTTATTTCTGCCTTCCTTCGCAGTATTCAAAACATTATTTCAAACAGTACCAGTTTAACACAGATAATTGAAGCTTTATACCAAAAAGGCTTTAATTAAAAAAGTTGTCTAAAATGTAAATTTAGTTAAAATACAAAATAATGAAAATAAATACATTCAATTGAATTTGGACTCAGAATGTGAGCAGCACACAATTATATTAATTGTGCGCTGAGTCTTAACATGAGAAAGCGGTGCGCGCAACGCAGTGATGACTGCGCAGCACGACCCGCTAAGACCAGTGAGTGCGAAACATGAATTAAACTGGCGAATAGAATTTTGTTATGATAATGTGAGCAGCACACAATTATATTAATTGTGTGCTGAATGTAAACTTGAGACAGCGGTGCGTGCAACGCAGTCAGGACTACGCAGCACGACACGCCGATGCTACTGAGTGTAATTCACTGCATCCACTCAGCAGTGTATTGCAGAGTGGTTGCAATGAATTAATGAGAGCACTTACAACTGACGTTGCTTGAGTGCAGTGATTTTGTGTGAAACCAGCTACGCAGTCAACACTGCGTAGCACAATACAACATAGAATGAGGCTGTACGGTTGAGCAAAAATATTCACTGTACTTTCCCAGCAGATTTACTGGGGGAAAATACAGTGAATATGAGGCACATGCTTAATTATATTAATTAAGCCGGCAAAGTAACATGAGGAGAACGTGGTACAGCATGTGCTGCAACGCACGCCACAAGTGAGACCCAGTGCTGATGCACCATTCTTCTCCTCACTGACAGTGAATTAATACATAATTATGCCAGAGCACTCTTACCTTGAGCAATGAGTCCTGAAGAGCGAGAGGTTGAGCGAGTCCGATGAATAATGTCCGTGAAAAAAGCCCGAGAGTCCTGTGGATGCGCGTGCTGTCCAGTGGATGTGTATCGCAAAAGTGCCAAATTCTCAAGATGGCTGCGAGTATGAACTTTACGTTGAGCGCTGGAGTCAGTTGAGCGAGATAGCCGGTGAGCGAAACCGAAGTCAAGCGAGAGAGACATCCTCTCACTCGACGCGGCGTGCCAACGAGGCACATCCTCGGCTTCGTGAAGCCCATGCCTCGGCTATCTTCGACTCAACCGAACAACGCGTGCTAGAGCAGCGCAACAGGTAGGCGCACGACGATTATCGATCGCCGTGCGCCAGCTGATTTTCCAACAGACTCTGAGCGTGCCGTCATTCACGCAAGGACCTGTATGATTATCATTTCGACCAGCTCATGACATCTTTCTTAACGATATATGGCGACTAATCAATGGTCTAGTTCATAGTGCGCGCGCATTTCCAATAGACGATATTACCTGTAGAATAACGACGTGTATAGTACGAGGCATCGAAGGCGCCCGTCGGAGCACCATGCTGACGCATGAGTCTATAGCAAAAAAGTCAATTTTACGCATAAGTAATAGCGATAATTTGTGTCTAAAACGATTCCTTGTCACAGCCCGAGTGCATGCTGAACGGGGTCAAATTCAATCGGGCGAGCTAGACAGACGATGGTGTCAAATTCGGAACGGGCTTCAAGAAGCGCAATACGAGGTCTGTTCGAAAAGTATTGAAAATTTTGTGTTTTTTCAAAAAGTATTGAAAATTTTGTGTTTTTTCAAAAAGTATTTATTTATTCGTTAATATTTATTTTGGCCCCTTCAAAGTAATTCCCCTCGGATATAATACATTTATGCCAACGTTTTTCCCAGTCCTCGAAGCACTTAAAAAAATCATTTTTTGTGATCTTGTTCAGCTCTTCCTTCGATGCCGTCTTTATAGCTTCAATCGTGGCGTAGCGTCGTCCTTTCATGGGCCTCTTCAGTTTTAGGATATAGTAAAAAGTCACAGGGGGCCAGGTCTGGGGAATACGGTGGCTGCGGCATCATTAGATTGTTTTTTTGGCCAAAAATTCGCGCACAAGCAACAATGTGTGAGCAGGGGCGTTATCATGGTGCAAAAGCCAATTTTTGTTCTTCCACAAATCCGGGCGTTTCTGGCGGATTGCTTCGCGCAATTTGAGCATAACTTACAGGTAATATTCCTTATTGACTGTACGACCCTGTGGCAAGAACTCATGATGCACCACGCACCTGCAATCGAAGAAAACTGTGAGAAAAACCTTCACATTCGACCGAACTTGGCGCGCTTTTTTCGGTCTTGGCTCATGCGGCAGCTTCCATTGCGATGATTGAGCTTTGGTTTCCACGTCATACCCATAAACCCATGATTCGTCACCAGTTATGACCCTCTGGAGCAAATTTGGGTCGTCGCGGACCGAATCCAACAGCTCCTTAGCAATGTTAACGCGACACTGTTTTTGTTCGAAATTGAGCAATTTTGGCACGAATTTCGCGACGACCCGTCTCATGCCCAAATAATTGGTAAAAATCGAATAGCACGAGCCAATCGATATGTTTAGGTCCTCAGCAACTTCTCTAACGGTGATTCGACGATTGGCCAATATTATTTTCTTCAGTTCATCAACGTTTTCGTCTGTTGTTGATGTGCTCGGGCGTCCGGCACGCTTTTCGTTGTTCGCATCTTCTCAGCCCTCTGAGAACATTTTGTACCACCGATAAACGTTGCTTTGGTCCAAGGTAGCTTCACCATATGCCACAGTCAACATTCGGAATGCGTCCGCGCACTTAATTTTGTTTTTCACATAAAATTTGATACAGATTCTTTGATCCATTTTTTGGAATAGGCAAAAATCGAAGACAAGCCAAAACACGTCCAACCAAAATAGCTGTCAACTATTAACTAAACATTAAAAATGGCCGACTTTGTCAGCATACGTGAGGGACATGAGTACCAATCTAACGCCGCAAAAAAATCGAAAATCGATTATACGTAGCCCGCGAAAATTCAAAATTCGCGATACTTTTTTAACAGACCTCGTATACAGCAGCGATAGAGTTCACGCGTAACGCGTGGGTAACGACACCGTCTAGAGGGTGCGGGGTGCGCGAGATTCAACTCTTTCAAGAGTACTTGGTTTACGAGAGTATAGCGATCGTTGTTTATCAATTTGTCACCTTTGGAAAATGCGTTCCGGCTCTGTACGATGGGCGAAAATCCGTACTCTCGGCGATAGGTAAAATTAATCATACGCTCTTTATTTTCTATTGCGAGCGTTCTCATCACTACTAACCAATATTAAATCTCGCCGGTGCGCTAGGTAGTCGGGGGTTTTGCACACAGTGTGATACCAAGTATAATCGAGTACTTGAGCTATCAATGTGCTCTGTGTAAATCCCTATATGGCAACGGTAATAGAGACTCTCAGCCTGAGTATTGCACAAACTGTAATCGTTCGTTATTTGGTGTTTTTTGCTTCGATCATCACAAGGATATAGGCTCCGCGGACATTACAGCTCGTAAATATAGCTCATAAATATAGTATGATTAAAACCACAGATAAAAAGATGCATGTATGTGGTATATCATTTTGTATTACATGCAGACAAACTCGACCGACTACGCGTGCGTGTTTTATAATATCTCTTAATGAACCAGAGGCGCCAAAGGAAACGAAAAAAAACAAGGCTTCGACGAGATTTTAATTTTATGATTTTGAGACGCAGCAACACGAACAATTGCTAGATGATAAATCGACACGAATTCACGAGCCTAATCTATGTGTTTCACAATGCGTATGTTTTGACATATATTGATATCACAGATATAGAGACCAATTGTCCTGAATGTGGTAAACGCAAATTCGTGTTTATCGATGATCCTGTTGGGGAGCTCGTGAAATTAGCATTAAGGGAAAAATTTTTAAAACCATCTGTATTGCTTATAATGCAAAAGGTTTCGACACGCAGTTTATTCTACGGTATCTAATCGAAGTGCAAAAAACACAGCTGCCTTCTATGATTATGAATGGTACGAAGATTGCCTCGATGCAGATTGGCGATGTCATTTTTCTCGATAGTCTAAACTATTTACCCATGGCTCTTAGCACTTTACCAAAGGTCTTCGGTTGCGCGGATTAAGTGGCAAAAAGTCCATCTTCGCATTTATTCAACACATCGGAATATCGGAATTACACAGGTCCTTTGCCTGCCCTCCATTTTTACTCACCCGATACAATATTCTCAGCGGATCGCGAGCGATTTTTAGAATGGTATGAGGAAGGATCGACTCGCGTCGATTATAAATTTGATTTTGCGATGGAATTTGTGCAATATTGTCGCAAAGACGTTCCGGTATTGAGACGCGCGTGTCTAGCTTTTCGAGAGTTAATAATACGTTGCGGAAGCGTGTGCTCCTTACAGAAGCTTGCACGATAGCATGAGCATGTATGAGAGTATTTCGAAAGAATTTTCTACAGAAGGATCGTATTGCGGTGTTACCACCAGGGGGGTACCGCTGGGGCGACAAACAGTCGCGCAAGGCCGTTTTATGGCTCGTATGGCTCGAGCCACAAGCGCAACTGCGTTATCGCTCATGATGGACGCACGAGAGAGCCCTCCGACCGGCCTACCGGCGGTCGACGAATACTACGTGTAAGCAGAGGTCCATCACGTTCTTCAATTTCTCGGCTGCTTTTGGCATGACTGTCCGCGATGTTATCGCGTGAATAGAGACGCTCGAATGAAATCCGATGATACAATGGATAACCGATACGAGCGTACCGTTCTTATTTCCGGGTGAATCAGATCGAAAGGGTACACTCTAAGCGAAATATGGGAATGCGGTTTTGACAGATTACTCGAAAATAATGAGGAAATGTCGTTATACGTGAAAAACCACGCCATGGTCAAGCCGCGCCTCTCGAACCACACAATGCATTCTTTGGCGGTCGAACGACAAAGTTTGTAAGTTTGTACGACGTCGCGAATGGGGTACAGATACGCTATGTGGATGCGTGCTCGCTGTATCCGTGATGTGCAAGAATGGAAAATATTTCGAAATTCTAAGTAGGTGACGAGTGTCAACATCTCGTAGGACTTGAAAACGATCTAAGTATCGTCGAGGGTCTCGTAACGTGCACCATAGTAGCACCGCGCTATTTAAATATGCCCGTACTGCCTGTTCGCATGCACGGGAAACTACTGTTCCCTCTGTGTAGAACGTGCTGTACAGACATGGACTCATCCGCGGGCTGCACACACCATGACACGTCTGAGCGAGCGTTTGACGGCACATGGATCGTGGACGAGCTGAGAAAAGCGGTGTCGGTCTGATATAAAGTGACGCGTATCGATGAAATTTTGGAATACGTTGCTAGGCAGTATGACTCGACAACGCGACGAGGCGGCCATTTTGCCGAGTACATCGATACATTCCTAAAAATAAAACAGGAGGCGATTGGATCGCCAGCAGAGTGTAACGATGACGACGAAGCAATAGAGCGTTTCATAGCGATGTACGAGGAGTCTCAGGATGTATATCTCGAGCGAAGTGCTCTGCAGTCGATTCCGGATTTACGATCGCTCGCAAAATTCATGCTTAATGCATTCTGGGGAAAGTTTGGTCAACGCCAGAATCTCACGAAAACCGTTATCGTTTTCACAAGCTCGGAGCTAATGAATTTACTAACGAGTCCAGAGATTGCGGTGACGGGAATGTTACCGGTTAATCACAAGATCATATATGTGATTGCAGCATACATGACGGCACAGGCACGCCTAAAACTATACAGTTATCTTGAGGTGCTCGGGCAGCGAATATTGTACTGCGATACACACTCCTGTATTTACGTGAGTCGCCCCGGTAGCAACGAGTATGAGCCGCCAATCGGCCAATTTCTGGGAGATCTCACGGATGAATTAAGCGAATACGGGCCAAGTAGTTATATAAGTTCATTCGATTCGGGAGGACCAAAACTTTACGCATACCTTGTTCGTAAACCCGACGGTACGATTATTGAACATTGTAAAGTAAAGGGTATCACCCTAAACTTTGCGAATAGCCGCCACACAAATTATGATGCACAACGCTCTTTCGTGACAAAAGCTAGAAGCATACCTATTATTTCTCAAATTTGACGCAATTCGACGCATGGAAATTCATCAGGTAGCAACGCGTAAAGAAACAAAATCATGCGAACCTGTTAACACGAAGCGAAAGCGACAGGGGAAGTACTCTACTGTGCCGTATGGCTATTGTGAAATAGGCTAATTAGTATAACGCAAAAAAGTATATATTTTTACGGGTGAATTCGAGGTATTCAGAAATAATATTTTTGTCTAATTTCATGTATCGCATTAGCTGTGTATAATACGTAAAATATATATATAGAAATATTGATTTATTATGTATAAAACCGTTGTCTGCTCGTTCTTTTTATGCTGCTATTCGTAGCAGTAGCTGCTATCTCTGGGATATAATATTGCTGATCAGAATTACATTATTCGTAAATTTTGCACATAGAGCTGTATGCATCGTGAAATGAAAATATTGCTCTATTTGTGAGAAATAAAAAACTATCATTGTTTAATTTACATACGGAGTAAACATCAACTTAAACCGCAGGCACACGTCTCATCAGCTAGTACAGGCGCACCACGCCTCATCAGCTCGTTAATTAATTAGTCGTCAAAAGCGGAAATTGGAGTGGTAAGAGGAAGATCATCGTCGAGCACTGTGTCGGATTCCTCGAGTTGCTTCTTGTGCCTGTCTTGGCCTTCACGAGCCATGGAATATGCCGACAAGATAGTGCTTAATCGTTATCATAACATTCATCGTCTCGCGGGTCCCGCTACTACTGCTACCACTACTACTACTACAGAGCCATCGCCCTCCGTAAAGACCACCTATAGTCCTTTATCGTGCCTCGACTCTGAGCTGAGTGAAATTCTAAACTCTCACTCGTACAAAAGGGAGAGAGAGAAATGAACAGAATACCAGCAGGTTCTACAGCGTTCTCTTCACTTGGTCGAGTTCGATGATACAATACCGAACATTCCGTCAAAACAAAAAATATTAGTGAACGCAGTAAAATCTCGACTCAATGACACACTTATTATCGATAGCGTACCAAAAACATTTTAATCTAAAACAATATCGTTGCTTCGAAATTTGCATCGCAGCTCAGTCGGTGAACAAATTACATGGGATCATAACGGTGTTGTTTCCATAGACGGCAGAAGAATTTCAATTTTCAATATCGTTGATCTTGTTAACGATGCTATGCGAACGAGACAACGCAAGAAACCCATCGGTCGATCTCACTTTGCCAAACTCCCGCAAACGAAGCAGACGCCACGCGAATTTATCGGCAATAACGAGTTACTACACGAGCCTACACCCACATCATGCTCGACACCGCAGCGGTGTCATATTTTACCACGCGGTGATGATCGCAGCAGCAGCAACAGTATCAACAACGAGGCCGAGGCCGCACACTCAAACAGAGATTTAATGCTGACGGCGGATAACGACATCATGTTGGGGGAGGAGAGGGAGAAAGAAGAGGACGAACAATTGCAAAACATCGCAAAAGTAGAGAGCCAACGACACCTAAGCAAATATCAGTCGCCCCCACAGTTAGAAAAAAAGAAGATGTGTCGGTGGGACACCCGGTTGGAACAAAGTTCCTTTCACTATATATTATGTATTAAATAAGAGGCACAATTAAATAAATTAACAGCGTTGGAGAGTAATTAAATGAAAAAATAAAATAAATGAAAGAATGGTAATAAAATTGCAATTAATATATTTTTTAGGGATAAAATTTTTATTACTAATTATTGCACAAAAATATATAAACTAAATATAAACTTAATCTGTACAGTCAATCGTAGTAATGATTGGTTTGTGATAACTAAAATAGGACACATATGTTTGCGATTGAATGTTACGTAAGTGTCTCGAAAAAACTGCATCGATGGTGGTATTGTATCTTGCTGTAGATTCTGCTGGATCATTGTTAATTCTCGGGAGATCTAAAAATAACCATACAAAAAAATATCGATATTTTTTTGTATGGTTATATCGAACAAATATAAATCATATTTCACAGAGAATATACAGTAGAAAGAATAATAAAGATTTACGCATTCAGATGCGTAAATTACTTACGCATCTGAATGATGTTTTGCTAGCAAGGTATTTAATTGAATACTTTGATTTTTTTATTTTCTTTTCCGTCGATATTCCTTCATATATTCAGTACGACTTGTAGTCGAAATGCTATATCAACATAAAATAAAACAATAAAATAAAATAATTTTAAAAATATTAATAAATATATATCAGCTAATAATGATGATAATCTTTAATAAATAAAATTAATAAGCGGTAAATGTCAATATTTATAATGTGATATGTTACCTTGGAAGATGGTCTGTATTTTGCTGCTGTAATTCAATGTCTTGTTTCTTTATATCGTGTAATGTTTGTTGTGCATCAGTTGTAGATTTTTTAATGTCTTGTAACGGTAAATTTGTGCCTCGACGCACCACGTTACCTATAGCTGGCCCAAGCTATTTTTCCTTCCTTTTTATTTTCTCTTACGAGATGGGCGCCAGGTGCTTACGTGCCGGAAGGAAAAATAACGACATGGTAGGCCAGGCTCAACCCAGGCTAGCTACAGCTGTTCAAGGCAGAGTGGGTGGTTCGGACTGTCAAGTCACTAATTAGTCAAAATAAAAGAGAATACGAGTAGAATCAAGTAATTAAAGCAAGTTATTATAAAATAACTGCCGCAAATAATTGTAGTAAATAAAATAATTGCAGTAAATAATTTAGACAACCACGGCAAGTACGGGACTCACAAACTTCTTTATTTCCGGCGACCTGATGATAATTTCCAATAAACAACAATTTCGGATTCAAATAAAATGTCCCGTAAAATCAGTCTCTCGTGTTAACAATTTTCTAAATTTGTCTAGGTATCTTAGTTTTAATCTTTACTTCAACGGCCGCAGTTATCCCACGCTCTCACTCACTCCCATACACCGCCTATGTCGTATAGCTGATCTCGCCTACTTCTAATTTTCAACGATATTCATCGATACAGTCTCGATGCCTGGTAGTTCTTGTTCCCCGTCCGCGATACGACCTATCCCGAGCTAATCCCTCGTATTCTCAACAAACCGAAACAACGGGACATCGAGAGGTCACGTACGCGAAGCGACCCACGGCTGGCTATTACTATTCCGAATAAAATATGCCGTGTAAAAGCCAAACCGCCGGGATTTGCTGCGGTACGTAAGATATCAGGTACCGGATAAATAAGGTTTCGTAATTCAATAATAATGGAGAATAATTACAATAATAAAATAATTAAAGTGAATAACTAATAACCAATAAACAATTAATAATAAGTAATAAAATAATAAGTAATAAAGTAATAAATAATAAATAATAAATAATAAATAATAAATGAATAAATAATCAATAATAAATACAACAGAGAAACTCCGATTAATACGAACGGTACGCGACGCAGTCTATAACGTGCTAGTCCCTTCAATATCAAGTTCCCGACGGGACGACGTACTGACCCGCGCACGACCTTCCAAATCGAGACGCAAGAAAATTCTCGTCAACTCATCCGAATCCAAATCTATAATCTAGTCGAAACCGGTGACACGGTCTATTCCGTTCCAATCCCACACATTACCGATTAACAAATTCCAAACACTCCGGGATAACGGCCTAACGCGCGCACGGTTTAACCGACTACAGAAACAATTAATTAATACAATGACTTTTCCCCGGCTTTTATCTGTGACACGATCCCGAGGTTACATGCTACGAACGCCGCAGTTCCCGATACAAATTTACACTCTGCGCACAGTGTACTGGAGTCGCAGGGGTGACCAAGTACGAATAAATTTATAGTTCACAAATTGAATGATAAAATAATAAAATAATAGTAAAAGACCGTAGAAGGGAAGAGAGCTCACCGGGACGATGCTGCCGTGACGTTCTTCGAAATCCGGGAAACCTCAAAAGGATGTTGAAAGATTCTCTCCCTGGTTTCTTTAAGTTCGAAGGCCGATCGTATGATGGTATATTCCGATGTAGGCTCGAAAGACAACCCTCTTCTCCTCGCCTCAATAATTATTAGCGGGATGCCGAAAGATAGAGCGGGACACAGGTAGAGTACACGCTACGTCTGGTTCGCTCAACGGTCACCGGGAAAAAGCCCCGAGGTCCTGCCGGCACGCGTGCCCGTAAACTATGATCCCCAATTAACCCGCTAAACTCGGTTAATTGGGGGAACCGGTGTCGCACGCTGACCGCGACTAGCGCCTCAGCTGGCCGATGTATAAAGTAGCGACAGACAATACCAGCGTTGCGTAGTCCAGCAGATGATCCCCTGAGATATATACATTTCCGTGGGCCGACGGCGGCTGAGAATAGAAAGCCGCGTATCCTTTAGTACGTCGAGCGGGATAATGATACATCCCGACCGGGAAAGGTGTGAAATGTCGGTCCAGAAAAAAAGGCCGAATCCCGAAGCTCTCCTCTTCTTGGTACTCTCCCATCGTTCCTCCGGTCGTATAAATCGCATTATGTATATAAAAAAAATAAGACAAGAAAAAAAAATAAAAATAAGGAATAAATAAGACCTGAAAATCACCCCCTACAACCCTGCGGGATCGTGTAGGCATCCGTTGAGCGAGAGGAACGCAGCCTAACTATTCTGCCCCGTTACAGTCTTCATTAGATCTTTGTCGAAGATGGTCACTATTTTTCAGTTGTATTTCAATTAGTTCGTTTTTGTTTTTTTTTTGTCACGATATTCTTTAGATCTTTGCTTATGCATTTTAGGTTTTTAAATTTCTTCTAATTTTTCTCTCTCACGATATTCATCAGATCTTTGTGCACTGATGTTTCGTACTCTTATATCCTGTATTTTTTTTCTCTCACGATATTCTTTACATGTTTGCGAATTTGTGTTTTTTTCTTGATCTTGTAGCTTGTATCTGAGTAATCGATGCTTTTGTTGATTCGCTATTGAAATAAAATATGCACGAGGTCTGTTCAAAAAGTATCGCGAATTTTGTGTTTTTTCAAAAAGTATTTGTTTATTCATTAATATCCATTTTGTCCCTTTCAAAGTAATTCCCCTCGGATATAATACATTTATGCCAACGTTATTCCCAATCCTCGTTACCAACCTAACGCCACAAAAAAATCGAAAATCGGATATACGTAGCCCGCGGAAATTCAAAATTCGCGATACTTTTTGAACAGACCTCGTATATGTATATATAAATATATATATGAGGATATGATATGTATATAAAAATGTATATGTATATGTGTATTTTGTTGTCTGTTTGTGGAAAATTTATAGTCAATGTATTGATTATTAATTTAATTAAATATCGAGTTTAGTGATTAATACCTAATTTCAGCTTTTTAACTATAATTCACTGAATTTCCATTGCACACAAATGCGTTTTGTTTTCAATTTGAAGAATATTATGGAAAAAGTAGAAAAACTATTATTACGTCCTGGCTCTGCGATACCTTCCGATACATGTATAATTTTTAAATTTTTATTTCATTCATGATTTATTCCATGCACGAATTTCTGGCGCAACTCAGTAGCGCTTATCGCTGCTGGGTACACGCCATTTGCTTAGGTCAGCGTTCTCGCGTTGACCGGCGGAACGCGGAGCATCGGCGAGACGCGCGATTCTCCGCTAATCATTTGTTACATTTTTGCTTAGGCCAGCGTTCACACGCATCGATGAGACGCGCTGCGCCCCGCAAATCCCTCGTTTGTACTTGTCGCACTGCTTTCAGCACAGCGCTAATTAGTCAGTTCTTCTCCGGGGGCCGACCATGACGGTCAGTCCTCGTCATACCATATCGATATAATATTCTATCATTTAAAGGTTTATGTTAATGTTAGATGCGCGCAATGTTTACTAACCGTTTAATATATATATATATATATATATATATGCTAATATATGTCCAGTGAACACGATTAAATTAATATGTTCGAATATTATTTTAATACACATATATATACATAATACATAGCGTTGTGCGCGCCATAAATAAACAATTGTGCCGCGCCCCATTCAGAGACCTTTTGGGACAATACTATCGTACTTATCATACAGCTTCAGAATAATTAATTCGTTTGTAGTGCCACCGTTCTAATAGACGTTTAGTTGAAATGTTTGTGCGCGCCATTTACTAACTGATTAACTATTTTAAAATATATAAAGGGTGATTTTTTAAGAGCTTGAGAACTTTTTTTTTAAAAAAAACGCATAAAATTTGCAAAATCTCATCGGTTCTTTATTTGAAACGTTAGATTGGTCCATGACATTTACTTTTTGAAGATAATTTCATTTAAATGTTGACCGCGGCTGCGTCTTAGGTGGTCCATTCGGAAAGTCCAATTTTGGGCAACTTTTTCGAGCATTTGGGCCGGAATAGCCCGAATTTCTTCGGAAATGTTGTCTTCCAAAACTGGAATAGTTGCTGGCTTATTTCTGTAGACTTTAGACTTGACGTAGCCCCACAAAAAATAGTCTAATGGCGTCAAATCGCATGATCTTGGTGGCCAACTTACCGGGCCATTTCTTGAGATGAATTGTTCTCCGAAGTTTTCGCTCAAAATGGCCATAGAATCGCGAGCTGTGTGGCATGTAGCGCCATCTTGTTGAAACCACATGTCAACTAAGTTCAGTTCTTCCATTTTTGGCAACAAAAAGTTTGTTAGCATCGAACGATAGCGATCGCCATTCACCGTAACGTTGCGTCCAACAGCATCTTTGAAAAAATACGGTCCAATGATTCCACCAGCGTACAAACCACACCAAACAGTGCATTTTTCGGGATGCATGGGCAGTTCTTGAACGGCTTCTGGTTGCTCTTCACTCCAAATGCGGCAATTTTGCTTATTTACGTAGCCATTCAACCAGAAATGAGCCTCATCGCTGAACAAAATTTGTCGATAAAAAAGCGGATTTTCTGCCAACTTTTCTAGGGCCCATTCACTGAAAATTCGACGTTGTGGCAGATCGTTCGGCTTCAGTTGTTGCAGGAGCTGTATTTTATACGGTTTTACACCAAGATCTTTGCGTAAAATCTTCCATGTCGTCGAATAACACAAACCCAATTGCTGCGAACGGCGACGAATCGACATTTCACGGTCTTCAGCAACACTCTCAGAAACAGACGCAATATTCTCTTCTGTACGCACTGTACGCATTCGTGTGGTTGGTTTAATGTCCAATAAAGTAAACTGAGTGCGAAACTTGGTCACAATCGCATTAATTGTTTGCTCACTTGGTCGATTATGTAGACCATAAATCGGACGTAAATCGCGAAACACTTTTCGAACCGAACACTGATTTTTGTAATAAAATTCAATTATTTGCAAGCGTTGCTCGTTAGTAAGTCTATTCATTATGAAATGTCAAAGCATACTGAGCATCTTTCTCTTTGACACCTTGTCTGAAATCCCGCGTGATCTGTCAAATACTAATGCATGAAAATCCTAACCTCAAAAAAATCACCCTTTACAATGACATTTTACCGTTCTAATAGACATAGTATTGAAATGATTGTCCAGCGCGCCATCTATTAACTGTTTAACTGTTTCAATATACATTCGTGGATCCAATAAACATTATTTATTTAAACACGCCCCTCATCACCGTGCTCCAATCCCGAGGCAGCACATTCTGTCTCAAAATGGGGAAAATAAAATATTATTCCTTCGTTGCGTCTATTCGTTAAAACCCAGGACGTAACAACTATATAAAAAAAAAAAATTCCAACGATTTTTCTTCAATTTGGCGAATTTTCTGGTAAATTGACTTTAAATTAACATTTTTCCAACTTTTTTCTACTATTTACTAAATACTATGACTAAATACAGCTTTTGGTAAATAAAAAAGTTAACATTTGGGAAAAGCCACAAAACGGCATAATTACCGTAGATCTAATTATTTTTTTAGGTCTTTACCTATGGGCTTGCCCATCATGAAAAAATATGGAAAACTTTTGTTTTTTATCCAAGAATTTTTACCCAAGAAAAACGTCCTTTTTGAAAAATCACTATTTTGCTATCTGTGACCAACTGTGACCAACTGTGACCAACTGTGACCAACTGTGACGAAAAAAATCTAAAAATTTCTGTACAGTGTTTTTTTATATTGCCCTACAACATACTAAAAGGAAAAAAATATACGAGGGAAAAAACAAGTCATTTTTACTAAGAATGCCCCATAGAGAGGTTATGACGCGCACGGCTTGTTAAACTTTGAATAGTGAAGATAGGTTAGGACGCGCACGGCTTTGTAAACACATGTAGTATTTCTCATTATTGAAGAACAGAGTATAATGCCTGCATATAACACTGGTACTTACCTGACTCCATCATCACTATCCTCAACTATCATCACTGAATCACGTTCACAATTCATTGTTCATTATTTATTCATAACAATAACTACATACGCACACAAGAATACAACTGACGCGCACGCCGCGTGGCTTGTATAGCAGAGTGCCGTACGCAGCTGCCTGTCCCCACTCCGAGCGCTGAGAGAAAGGGAGGGAGAGAGAGAGAGAGAGAGAGAGGCATAGTATAGCCGTATACGCTACTGCGGCCCGCCCCTCTCCAAGTGGGGAGAGAGAAAGAGAGCGTGCTAACGTACTATAGCAAAACTGTCGGCTCGTTTTTTGCTATAGTCCAAATGTTACACTTTTGTCGGTCGAGCCCCCGTCCTGCCAAGCGTATACCGTGCGATAAGGAACTTCGTTCCAAAAAGAAAAAGAATCTTTTTAACTGGTCGTTGTTAAAATTATGAAAATGGTAGACGATGTATGGGAGGCTGATTTAGCTGATCTTCACTCGATAATTACGTACAACGATGGGAACGCATATTTACTTGTTGTTATCGATGTGTTGAGCAAATACGCGAGGGGTCGATTCTTTGCGTGACAAAACGAGCGCAAACAGGGCCCGCGGTCTCACGCGCATACTCGCACGTAGTAACACTCGTCGCCCGCAGCTATTGCAAACTGATCGAGGCAAAGAATTTATCGGCACTCCATTTCATCAAATTCTCGAGGAAAAGAATATCAATTTTCGCGCTGCTCGTAATCCCGATATAAGAGCCTCGATTGCCGAACACTTTAATCGCACAATAAAAGAGTGAATGTAGCGTTACTGTACATACACGCCAAATAAGCATTACATTGATGTTTTACTAAATTTTTTATATGCTTATAATCACACTAGACACAGCGGAACGCGTATTTCTTTGAACGAGGTGACCCTAGAAAATGCCTCTATAGCCCGAGAAAAATTAGCACGGCGTTACGAGCGTAACGCGAGAAAAACTAAAAAGCCTAAATACGGTTTCGATAACTTAGTGCGTATCAGTACAGCTAAAGCAGCATTCGTGAAAGGATATGAGCGCGGTTGGAGTTACGAGTTATTCAAGATTTAACGAATAGCAGTTAATCGAGAACCATTCGTGTCTATTTGAGACGATCTGAATAACGAGACTATCGACGATATTTTCTACGAGGCAGAATAATCGCGAGTACGAGTGTACATGTTCCTACTGTAGGAAATATCGTATCTTTTCAGGATGGTGATTATGATTCATCGGGTTTAAATCTATTAACACGGAGGCTCATAGATAGAGACCAAGTTCCATCTGGTGTATATCGCTCCGTAGACGCTCTTCTGGATAGTATAAATAAGTTCCCTCACGTCGCTCGTCATCTGCGCTTAAAATCGCTGCCGACCGAGCAGGTCGAAGTGGCGCGCGTATGCGATGATCTACGATACCACGAGTTTCGCGTATCGCCCGATATCGCAAGGCTACTAGGATTCTCGGAAGAGGCATGTAGGTCTGTGATGATATAACCGCATTGCGAATACACGGGGTCGAGGCCTGCATCTCTCACCGGGGCTATACCAAGCAGCATGTTTCTGTACACCGATATCTGCGAGAGTTATATTCAGGCGGTATACAAACACCCCTCTCACGAGTTGTTCCCATTGATGCTGACGACTTTCAGTATGATTCGATAAAAGTTTAATCGTTTTCCGGCGCCACGATATATATCTCTCTTGCGCAACAATTTACACACTATCAAGATCGATATAAGAGACGAGTTTGGAAATCCTATTCTATTCGAACAGGGAACGTTGACTGTGACACGACATTTTAAAAGGTCCCACGATTGATTACGCCACTATGGATGATATTGACAGTATGCAACACGGATAGAGTATGCAACGCCTAATCAACGAAGACACGGTATCGGCAGTCTTCTTGGGGGCCTGTTTTGTCGAGTGTTACCACTTTTAAAGAAGGGTGCTGAAGCAGTTGGAGAAGAGGCATTGCGATCCAATGTAAACATAACCAGTGATATCCTCGATACAAAAATAGCTGTGAAAGATGCTATCCGCGAGAAAGCAGGAGAATCCCACAGTAATCTCAAACACAAAGCCTCTGAACAAATTGACACTCTCGTGCGGGGTCTGGTTATAAAGAGCGCAAAATGTCGTGAACTGCTCATTCATCGAACGAACGTAAACCACGACGCATCTACTGTAAAAACAAAAGTGTAATAAAAAGCAAAGTAATAAAGAAGAAGAAGAATAATAATAAGAACAATAAGAAGAAGAAGACTCGTCAACGAACGATTGCAGATATTTTTGGATAGCTGAAACAAGATGGCTTTTCTACAAGCGCAGTCGAAGGCTCTAATTGGGTGTATTATAAGCAAATTTCTTCGCTAACAGACGATTCACTTATTGAATTTATTATTCCTGGACAGGGTGATGAGTATATCGATCTCGCGCATACTATGATTAGTCTGATAATGAAAATAACATCTCCTTCTACGAAAATTGCCGTGTATGCAGCGCCGAATGTAAGTATCGGTCCTGCAAACAGTTTCTTGCATTCTATGTTTAATCAAGTGGATGTATACCTGAATCAAAAACTAGTTTCACCTCCAAATAATGCCTACGCTTATTGAGCGTACATAGAAACACTTCTGAATTACGGTCCAGCTGCCAAAAATTTACATCTCACGAGCGTTCTCTCGTGCGATGATACCCATGGAAAAATGGATGATATAACATAGGGAAATGTGGGTCTTGTAATGAGAAAACTGTTTTTAAATGTCGGAAAAACTGTAGACTATATGTGGTTTCAGCATGACGGTTGCGCATTACTCAATAACAGCACGGGAAGCATTGAACCGTGATTTCAATGGCCGATGGATCGGCAGAGGTGGCCCGATTAATTGGCCTGCTAGGTCGCCTGATTTGACATCGCCGGATTTTTTTCTGAGGGGTCATCTAAAAGATAAGGTTTTTCCACAAGCACCAACAACTCGTGAAAACATGATACAGCGCATAAGAAACGCTTGCGCTGAAATTCCCGCAGATATGCTCCTCACCTGTGTACAATCATTCGAGGAAAGAATAAATAAGTGTCTAGAAGTTCAAGGTCATAATTTCGAATATTCAATCTAATTTATTGAACAGTGAAAGGCAAGGGGATTCACCTAAAACAAGCACCCCGATGGTCAAAGGCAAGGGGATTCACCTAAAACAAGCACCCCGATGGCGAGAGGCAAGGGGACTCACCTAAAACAAGCACTCCGATGGTGAGAGGCAAGGGGACTCACGTAAAACAAACACCCCGATGACGAGAGGCAAGGGGACTCACGTAAACCAAGCACCCCGATGGTGAGAGGCAAGGGGGCTCACCTAAAACAAGCACCCCGATGGGAACAAAAACTACTACGTCCACGTCGTTGTTCCTGGGTAACGCAAAAAGTAGTTGTTAACTTATTGATAAACGAATACATGCTTTCGATTGCAGCGCCATGTGTGAGAAAATGTCATATCAACAATAAAGTCAAATCAATAGATTTTGTCATGGAAAATCAGGGAAAAAATTGGGTTTTCCAATCACGATTTTGAAGCAACTTCCATTTTCACCACAATGGGGTAGGGATGGGGGGGAGGGTGGATCGAGTTTCGTATCGCTGAATAGCTTTTTGAAAAATGAAACATGTCTTTTTTCTTTTTTCGATCCGATGTGTAATTTCTCGAGATATTCGCAAAAATCAGGTTTCTTACGATTACAGTGCCATCTATCACGAATCGAAAAAAAATGTTTCAGATAAAAGTTACTTATTTTTTTATGGGGAATCCGAATGTGCAATAAAAAATGGGGTTCCCATTTACAATTTACATTATAATCGCGGTCTCTTGCAGTACGATATCATATTCTGCGCTTTTTACTGCAGAGCAAGCGCTTCGCGAGGAGCACAGCGCAAAGCGGTACGCATGTGCAAAACCGCTGTCGCTGCATTCAGAGTGCTGGACATCTAGTTATGATTCAGAGGGGGGTTCGTTATCTTCAAAGCCTGTGATACCAACCAGCACCATCCTGAGCATTCAGTCTGTCTGTAACTTTGTGATCGCGCGGTCGTGATGGACGAGGGCTTCGAGGATCCCGAGCTTCCTGAAGCGGACGATGCTCGGTTGTGAAAGTGTTCATGCGCGCGCGCACGCGTGTGTTTGTGTGTGTGTGTGTTTGTGTGAGTAAGATAGCGAGAAATAGGAGTTTAAAATCGCCGTCAAAGGAAGGTGGACGTCACCAACAGCAGAGGTGAGTACCTAATTTTATTTTACTTGGTCACCAGAGTGAAAAGTTGGGTGGTAGGGGTAGCCGCGTGGTGGATATAGGAGTGGGATGGAGCAAAGGTGTACATATACGACTAATTCGAATTTTATTGGTGGCTAAGATTCGGAGGGTGTTAGTTAATCGGCTCAAACAACGAGAGTTTACGTATTGTCGAGGACTCTTGCGCCGTATTTTGTACAACGAGGACGTTTATACCGTGTCCGCTGCCGTGTCTGTCGGACAAGAACCGACCCCTCAACCTCCCCGTGATTCTGGACCACTGCGAGACTACTTCTCGAGAGGCTCCCGATACTGCGACCTTCCGGTAAGGCCGTCGTTCGTCTCTGGTTTGAGTGTGGGAGTTAGCTCCAGTATTTTGGTGAGAAAACCCGAGCGATATTGTCGTGACGATATTTTATCGTGCCGGAAATGTAACGTCTTTTGCTACAGCAGTCTTTTAAATTCTATAATAATTCGCTTCTCGAGAATTAACGGATCGCCGGAGGGGGTCCATTTCTATGTTATTTTTGGTATTTCATTATTGTCATAGAACCACCTTTTCCCACCTTCTCCGTCATCAACTCCTGCGGATGGTCACAAAAGCCCGTGATCACGCGTGTTGGGCGCCAGTCTCGAGAAACAAATTATTTTCCGAGACAAATTTTATTCACACGCAAGATACACGGGGCCGGCTCGACTTCACTGCAGCCTTGGCGATTGGTAGAGGGGATGGGTTAGTCTGAGGTATCTCGCACAGTAAATCTTAACTCGTCAATATAGGGAATCACAAATATAATTTCAATTTATTGTAATGAGGCACAAAATGATTAGACAAGAGCTCAGGCGGGATTATCGGAAGCACGGTCGGGAAGCGACAAACGGCAACGTGCTAGATTCCCCTCAATTCAATTTTCCTTAAAATATTCAACAAAGCTCTCGGACTGGCGACAACATTCAATCAAAATTAATCTAATCACGCTGAATAAACAAACCAAAATAAATAATCAGATAGCTCACACAGAATAAACGAGTAACGAAATCAATTACATAAGTAAAAGATGCGGTAAAGGAATTAACGAAGATGAATAAAATAACGACGAGAAATAAAATAAATAAAACGAATTAAATAACGGCGAGAAATAAAATAATGACGATAAAGAAATTAAATGCGACAAATAAAATAACAGTAATCGATCAAATAAATCAGATAAATTACATAACGGCGAGAGATACAACCTACGATAAATAAAATAAGGATGATTAATGAAACAAATACGATAAATAGTATTGACGCGGAAAATAAAACAAATACGATGGACTTGACAGAATCGACGACACGCAACTCTGATACACAGAA
The DNA here is from genome assembly GCA_963942595.1 of Cylloceria caligata. Lineage (NCBI taxonomy): Eukaryota > Metazoa > Arthropoda > Insecta > Hymenoptera > Ichneumonidae > Cylloceria > Cylloceria caligata. Next base: position 15,694,434 of record OZ012708.1, read on the forward strand.
CTCTTAATGCACTCGAATTTACAATAAACAAATATTTAACCCAAAAGAGAAAAACGATACAAGGGAATCCCTTCGGCGATCCTTTCATTCTCGTGAAGCGAATTACTTGTAAATTTTAATTACCGGGCGGTAGCTGTTTGACCGCTATTTTCAAATAGACGTTGGATTCTCGGCTCGAAAGCGTGCCGTCACGACAATATCGCTCGGGTTTTCTCAACGAAATTACTGGAGCTAACTCCCACACTCAAACCAGAGACGAACGACGGCCTTACTGAATGGTTGCAATATCGGGATCCTCTCGAGAAATACTCTCGCAGCGGTCCAGAATCGCGGAGGGCAGGCGTCGGTTCTCGTCGATCAGACACGGCAGCGAACCCGGTATACACGTCCTCATTGTACAAAATACGGCGCAAGAGTCCCCGATAATACGTTGGCTATCGTTTTTTGAGCCGATAAACTCCCTCCACCCAAATGGTAGCCACCAATAAAATTGAAAGTATCTTAACGGTACTTGCGACTGGGGTTATTATCCGAGTTAGCAACGGCTCTCGCGGGGCTTCGATGACTTGTAAGAAGTAGCAGTTAGCAGCGAACGACAATAGAAAGACAGAGATTTCGCAGCGCATCGAAAATTTTAACCGGCCGCTCGAGATCGTTGCTTCTTCCGGTCCCCATGAGATGCTGTGGGGGTAGTCCCCGCGTAGTTCTCTCGACAAGAGCGCTGACGTCATAGACGGGGCCACGGCTGGTTTGCATGACGACGACGGAGACTCGAGATCGCTCTTCTCGCTGTTATCGTAGCGTCCTTCGGGCTCTCGCAGCTGACCTTCCTGTCGATGCTGATAATTCCGTGCTCGGGCCCTCGCCCGCTCGGGAGAATTATATAAAAAAAAGAAAACAAAAGAAACACGAAATGAATACTGGTCGCTTCGCACTCTATATGTTTTGCCCTGTTGGATCGCCTCGGGTAGACTCTCGGCCGAACGAGCAGGTGTATCGTGGTCAGCCCTGCCTGGTCCGAATTTGTGACGGGTTGCTCAAATACCCGTCACATTCAATTTGAGCGCGCTAGAGTTCACGGATGCTGTGTGAATGCGACTAGAAACGGGAACAACATTGTGTGTAAGAGACGCGTCGATGACTTTGAAAATATCGTTGAGAGAGACGCGTTCTCGTTTGAATCTGTGAATAAAATTAGTATGTAATGTTTTCGGATCGTGTTGCCTGTTGGAAGAGTGGGTGTCGAAAGCGGAGATCGGACCTGGGATAATGCTTCTATTTTATTTATTTGACTGTTTCCATATCGTTTTTCTTGTTGTTTATCTGACTCCGCTTCGACCATTATTTATTATATTTTATTTTGTTTTCCCTTTCTTTCAATTTTTGATCATTAGTTGTTACAAGGGTCGATCAATAAATCGGCTTGGTAAAGAAAATCGCGTTTTTTGGACAAAAATCTTTTTATTTCTCGACATAATCTCCTTTTAGCTCGATACACTTATTCCAACAATTTTCCAGTTTTTTTATGCTCTCCGAATAATACGATTTCGGAAGGTCCTCAAAATATGTCTCTGTTTCGGCGATGAGGTCATCTCTATAACTAAATCTCTTTCCGCCAAGCCATTTTTTCAGGTTTGGAAACAGAAAGTAGTCGAAGGAGGCCAAATCTGGAGAGTACGGTGGATGCGAAAACAATTCGTATTTAAATTCATGAATTTTGGCCATGGCAACTGGGCACGTGTGAACGCGTGCATTGTCTTGATGGAAGAGCACTTTTTTCCTCGCCAAATGTGGACGTTTTTTCTTTAATTCGTCGTTGAATCGGGTCAGTACGGCTGCATAGTATTCGCCATTAATTGTTTTTTACGGCGAAAGGTAATCGATATAGATTATGCCGCGTGCATCCCAAAAAACTGTGGTCATGACCTCACCGGCCGATGGCACCGTCTTCGCCTTCGTCGGAGCACGTTCGGTCGGTAAAGTCCGTTGTTTCCATTGTTCCTTTGTCTCTGGTGTATAGTGATGGATCCATGTTTCGTCCACGGTTACGTAACGACGCAAAAACTCCACAGGATCACACTTATAGATTCCCAAACACGCCTTTGACGTGTTTGATGTTTGACGAACAATGCTCGTCCGACCGCGTTTAAATTCAGCTGTCCAATATTTAATGGTTGATAACGGAGGTGCAAGGTCCATATAAACTTCGTCTAGCTCCGCTTTGATTTCATTGTTCGTTTTCTTTTTCAAAAACAAAAATCGAATCACTGCACGATACTCAATTTTTTCCATTTTTGTAAAAACACAAAAGGTGTTTGTGTTTCGATGGCTGTCAAACGCAGTCTAAACATCGCAGCGAGCTGAAACTTTGACAACAGTCATGTGAAGGATAGCACTACTAAACGTCGCTATTGATTTCTTTCCTCAACCAACAGATGGCGCAAGGCTGACTATTTATTGATTGACCCTCGTATGTTATGTTTCCGTTTACGCTACCGTTTCAATTTGTGATCGTTATTTATTATCTTTTATTTTCCTTCCCCTCTAGTTCTTTCGGACCGGATTTATTTTATTCATTTTATTTTGACTACTGTTTTAATTTTCGGACCTTATTTATTTGATTTATTATATTTTGTTTATTTCCGTTTTCCTTTGATCTTCGACTGCGTAAATAGAGCCTTTTATTGTCGTCATCCGTCAAGAAATCTCTGTTGTAATTAGAATTACGAAATTTTGGTTACACGAAAATCGAGTACGTTGGATGGTCGAGCATCATCAGAAATTAATAAATTAATAATTTTATTCGTGATTCCCTAAATACCGGATTCTGAAATTTGTTTGCGAGACACCTCGGACTAACCCATCCCCTCTACCAACCACCAAAGCTGCAGCGAAGCCGAGCCGGCCCCGTGTATCCCGCATGCAAATTAAATGTGTCTCGTGAAGTAATTTATTTCTTGGTACTGGCGCCCAGCACGTGTGGACGCGGGCTTTTGTGACCATCCATGTATACCACCAATATATATATATATATATATATATATTGGAACGTCTTTCTCTCTCTCTCTCTCTCTCTCTCTCTCTCTCTCTCTCTCTCTCTCAGGGTAAGAAATTCTAATGTCCGTCGAGTATATGCTGTTTAATATTTAATATTACTATCAAGCCATTGTACAAAATATATGCCAATTTTGTATTATGGTTTCAACATAACGAACATTTAACAAGTTAATTATTGTATAATATAACTCCGACAGAACCCGCATGCTTACTGAAACGTAGATGAAGAAGTTCCACTCTTCTCTTGTGCATCCAGTGACCAGGTGGGAGCATACTAATAACTGTCACTACATATAAATTTACCTTTTAACCCCTTACTTCTTCATTCATTGGCCACATTGACGATTGTTAAAATTCCCGATGGTAATCATTTCATGACAAAATAAGGAGGACAAAAATTGCCAAAACTCATGTCTGCCGTGTTAATTTCGTCGAATGACCATTTCACAAATTACATCATTGCAAAATATTAAGAACAACTTGAATAGAAAATCTTTTTACGCAAGATTATTTCTGAATAATCATAAATGGCTTCCATCGAATATAGTACACAGGTAAATAAGGGTTCATAGGGAAGAATTTACATTAATAATCTTCAAGAGGTCGGTATTCTCTTAATTAGGAGCATTAATTAATCAAGTTGTCCTTTGTGAGAAAAAAGTGTACTCAAAATAAGGTGTTTCCACTTTTTTCACAAACCATTTAAAATTTAATATTCAAGTGTCTGTGATGCTGTGTGTGATGGTCTATAATATTTTTCATCAAGTTAAATCAGGTAGCTCCTACATCACGCTTTATTTAGTTGCATCTAAAACGACGACTCAAATGTTGATCTGACCAGGAAGATTAACATACAAAACTATTTTTACATTTTGATAAATACTTTTAAAAAATCGCATAATAATTATTTAACCATGACGCCTACCCAGCATTAGTTCATCTGAACGCCTTGACATACGTGTAAATAATAAAAAGTTTTCTGTTTAGCCTTAATAGCTCAATCTCATGTGGCAATCACGCGTATATATATTATATTCGACTCACAATCACCATTGCATAGGAGTTGCGATACAATTAAAATCGAAGTAAATGGAAGTAAATATAAACAGATATCCGCCAATTGATCGGCGATTCAGCACATTTATGTGCCAATGTTATTTCATTCTGAGGAAACTGAATCCGAGTTATTTAATCGATCTATAACCCTTTTTGAATAATACCATGATAATTTTCTTATGATTCACTATGCTAAAAGAGAAGGAATAACTCTGTTAGCTCTCGTCGTACAAGGGAGTCCCATCTCCACTTAACGACATACTTCGTGGACTAGAATTAGTATGCGGAGTGCCACGAGGAGACTTGTAAGATGGTGTACGCGTTGATGGCGGTCTACTTCGTGGAGTTACTCGGCCTGGCGAATCGTCGTATCCTCTAGGAGTCTTACGAGAATCATCGTACCGCGGCGTGATGTTTCTAGAATTTTACGAAATGTGTAACGACATAAGTATAGAACAACATTCAATCATTAGAACTACGAATAAAATCAATTAGTGCGCGATAAAAGTAATCAGAGATAAAAATATTACACTATTCTAAAATTTGCATTTTTTGGTTAATTATCCAATCATTAAATTAATGGTAACGAATAAGTACTTCGCGCTAACTAATTTATTTTATTTGGAGTTATTTAACGATACAATATAAATTATAAAAACTATCCTGATATAGTTAGTTTACTTAATAAAAGTAGTTGGACAGTTCAAAAATATTTTCTTTATGATATATTAAAGTAAAGTAAGCTATCATGAGAGTTTTCGTATTTCACATAGTGCAGTGAATATAATTTTTTAAATATGCATGAAGCAAAAGATACTGGTGTAATCGTAACTCGTAACTTTTTCATCACGAGTCTTATTTGCGTCAGGCTACTGGTGGGAAAATATCTAACTTAATATTATACATGTAAACTAGCAATCTCAATGTAAATAGTAAACACCAACAGTCATATTTTTGTTCCTGTTAACCCGGATTTTAATATAAAATAAGTTGACAGTCGAACTTCCGACGGTAGCGTCGAAAAACAGGACCGTCGTAAGAGAGCATCTAAGTCAATGAACTTAGATGTAGTAAAATCGATCCTAACTCGTCCTCGAAATGTTTACCTTGTTGTACGCCAAGGCTACTCCATAAAACTCTCCAGCTGATCTCTTTTACATCCATTCTAAATTCTCCCAGATACACCCCGAGTTTCAATCGCTTACATAAACTTCTGCTAATGTAACGCAATCAACATGCGCGTCAACACAGACTAACCACACCTATTGATATTCATCTCCTGCATTTTCCTATACACACTCCTAGCTCCACTCGCCTGCACAAACTCCTACTAATGTAACTCGCTCGATATATACCTCAACACAGACTCACCACACCAGTCGATATTCACCGCGTGCATTATACACCCCCCCCCCCCGAGCTTCACTCAGCCTGCCTACGTAACTCGTTGAATCATGATTCAGCCGCGAGATGGCAACTTCTTCCTCGAAACCGCCGTCAACCCCTATTGTATATATAAAACAATCAGAGACCACTGAAATTCAGTCGATTCTGAGAAATAAAAAGCTTAGGCGTGTGTGTTAAATTGACTTCTTCCTTTACCCAATCTCCTACTTACCTAACCCACTTCGTCTCTCTCACACCTTGTGGTAGCAGTCGAACTGCTCCCAACCCTGGCTAGCAACCATCCTGATCTACCCCTCCTTCTTTCATTCACACTACCCCTTATTCTCCCCTATTTTTTCCCCGCCGGTACACCAGCGATACCTCTGCCAAACTCGCGGGTCAGCGACATCACGACATCACCAATAACCTTTCGCATCTCCGAGGATTTGCCCTTCCCAACGGGAAAGTATAGCAACTTTAATACTAGTGTCAATGATGATGGACCATAATAAAATATGATAATAATACAAGTGACAAATCGCATGAAAAATATAATTGTGAGCGGTTCATAATATGCGAGGGTGTGTGGTTGTCCCAGAAAGCGAAACGCTATTGTTATGTCGATTAATTAAATTAAATGTTTAATATATTTTTGTGTCTGCTTTTTATTCTAGGATGGGTCAAAGGTGATAAGTACAATTGCTCTTAAAGCAAGCATCCAAAATGAGTTATAGATTGCAGAACATAATAAGCGCATAGTCGATTAGAAAATTAATTTCATTTGACCGACTGCTCTAACGCCGCTTATAAAATCCCTCGCATGATTACCGTTGCAGACTCAGACAATTAGTATATCTTTATTTACAGCTGCGTCAGCAGTCTCACGACAAAGGACGGATAGGCCCGCGTCCGGCCTTATCGCTTAGCGCATTAACACCGCTTAACCCAGGTGCCCTTGTTCGACCGGAAGGCCCAGAACTCACAGAGCGCCTACCTTCAACTTTACAACGTTAAATATACCTTTCGTTACCATCAAACCTCTAACTGTCTTACGTTTACTTCTCTGCATTCAGTTTAGTCAATACAGCACTCTATACACATACTTCACATTCACAATTATTACGTCTCACCAATTATTCCGTTCAGTACAGCAGAATTTACTACGGTTATCACATTGTTGTCAGAAGTGCTGCAAACGAAAAATAACGTGCACATTTCTTTAAGAAAAAGTTTAAAAAGTGACAAGTTTTTCTAACAAAGGTAGTAAGGTATCGGGAGACTATCCCCCTCCTGCATAGTCCCGTTTGATGCTAGTCCTCAGCTTCCAGTCTGTAGTTTTACGGGGGGGGGGGGGTTCATTTGCATAATGGAATTGTCTCTGATTGACCGGATGATTTTTCCACCCTGTCAACAAGATGGGCCTAATTAATTCCTGTCTTCTGATTAGTCGATTAGTTTCCCTACCCCCATGTCTGACTAGTCTAAAAGGTGGGTCCACAGTGGTGGGACTAATTTGTATAACGCTTCGACTCCTGATTGGCCAGAAAATGTTCCCACCACTATGAGTGTCTATAAAAAAGATGGGACCAATAATTCGCCGACTTATGACTGGTTGGTTAATATTTCCACTCTTGAGTCTGTCTAACTTACACGATGTTTCTACTGCCGTGGTATCAACATGTATCAACAATTCTTTTTAATTCTGATTGGCCAAATCATTTTCATATCCCCACGAGTCTGCCTAGCTTCTTCTCTGCGATGAAATTCTCGATTTTTCATGGATGCTATCTGTTATCTGAAAATTTACAGGGATTCTCCAGCAACCGATAACATTAGTTTCCTGATATGGATTGATTCTACGATCAAAAACATACAGGGAAATTAAATACACCCATGTTGAGTACATCGGTTTATTCATAAAGAGCCGAAAATGTGGATACGTACATGGTTTTTTTATACCGAAGAGATAAGTGATAAAATTGACTAAACCAATGAATATCTTATACCGAAAAGATGTATAATAAATATGACTATACTATAGATGGATAAAGATGGAAAAATGCGATTCATTTTCCTGCTACATGTGTTATGCCGGTATTGCGTAATTGAATTATTACGGCAATCGGGGTTACATTAAAAGTTATGATTTTAGGAATCGTTTGCCGATAAGGAGATAGATTTCTAGTAAATAATGAATACGTAAATTTACGGTAAAAATGATAGTTGAATAGTTATTATAGACAACGGCGACTTAATTGTGTTAACTTACAATAATTGTGGTTTTCGAGTACTTGACGAGGAACCAACCTGGTCTTTTGGAATCTACCTCTAGACTTTAATAATTCGGGCGAGTCCGACCCACGATCAACTATTGAGGTTGATGTTAAACTTTAGACTGATTTCGGTAAAGTAGTTATTAACTACCTTTTCCGAAATCGATGAATTTGCAAAAATGTCTATGTTGCAAGTTGTTGCAAGTCGTAGCTCGAGCGGTCATTGCTCGCGGCTCGTTGCTTACGTTTGCACATTCTTTCTACTTCGGGTAAGCGGCCTCATGCGAGGATAAACAATAGCGAAATAATTATAGTCGAATAATTCGCGGCACAACATATGTAATAATAATACTAATGAGAATGTAGTTCACGAAAAAGACTGTCGATTTACTAATCGTGAAAAAAAAAAACGCTTGTTGAAAAAAGAAAGGAACGCTTAAATAACGCATTGTCATGTACTTATATCGTGTATGTAATATAAATTATAACAGTGATTACGATTATATTACATACACATATAAATCCTACATATATTACATACACAATATAAATCGTTATCACCATTACGATTTACATTACATACGATTACAAAGATGTTGTTATACAACACGATAAGAAAAAGACTGGCGATCAGTGGATGGGTAGTTTTTCACATTATATTACATAAAATTAGGCTCATACTAACACTCAGCCTACTATCGCCATACCGGCCTCGATGTATTGCTTGGACAAGGAGCTAAATCTTCAAGCTCACACGGAACTCGGATTCCTTGGTATCTGCGCCAATGCAATTCACGCCGTGGTCGAATTGCGAGATATCCCTGATCCCTTAACATTTGGGATTGATCTGCTATAAGGCAGGGAAAATGGACCGGTGCATCTAGTGAAAAGCCATCACAGTCGATGGTGAAATCAGTCCATCAAGTCTACAAAACAGGAATCACCCACCTCGTGGAAACAAGTAATATCTTATTTACGCTACACTTTGCCTGGCACCGAGGCAAAGGTCAAAGGGCGATCCTTGCCAAGGTCATCAGTTTTACTATGCTACAGATACCCTGTCAGTACTATAGACTAGCGAATATTTTGCGTCGAAGCGGGTTTTACAGGCCGTTCGCAACGAGCCAAGCGAATACGAGATTGCCCTCGTAGCTTGAACTGTTTTTATATATCATGTATTTACTTCAAGCTCAGGAGTCGAGTAGCATTGCGATTAATTCGGTGTATGTCAGAGTGTATACTTATTATGAATCTCTTGCGATAACTAGGGCATATAGAATTTTACCCGTTGTTGTTTTTTATGCGCTTACGAACTGTCAATTAGTACGATTCGAGTGAAAACGAAATATTTTGATCTTACTAGGGCATAACAAATTTCGTTCACTGTTTTCTTATTCGCATGCGGGATGTCGATTTGTGTGAGTCCTGTGGCGTGGAACATATTGATATTACTAGGACGTCATGCATTTCATCTGTTGTTTTGTAGGTCGTAAAAAACAAAATAGACAGCTGTCAAAATGGGAGACGCTTACAATGGTCGGTTTCCGTTAACTTGCTGTCGTCGTTGTGAAGTAAGCTTAGACATCCTGTTACAGTTTTGCGATCGTAAAAAAGTATGGAAATCGCTGTAGTGTTATGCCGGAAGACATAATAGGATATTGCCGTCGTCGGTACAATATTTAAAAACGTTAATGTTTGGGATCGTTCGCCGATAAGGAAATGGATTTCGCGTGATCCAGAAGATAGGAAAATGGGTTCCACATGAACTGAATGAAAGACAGCAGGAAAACCAAAAAACCACTTGCGAAATGCTGCTCGCCAGGTACAAAAGAAAGTCATTTCTCCATCGAATTGTGACTGGGGATGAAAAGTGGATATATTTTGAGAATCCTAATCGGAAAAGATTATGGGAACTCCAGGCGAACCATCGACATCGACTGCAAGGCCAAATCGCTATGGACGGAAGACAATGCTCTGTGTTTGGTGGGATCCGAAGGGTGTGATCTATTATGAGCTGCTAAAACCTGGCGAAACCGTTAATACTGAACGCTACCGACAACAAATGATCGATTTGAATCAAGCTTTGCGTGAAAAACGACCAGAATATCAAAAAAGGCAACACAAAGTGATTTTTCTTCCTGATAATGCACCATTACACACAGCAAAACTGGTCAAGAAAACTATTGAGGCGTTTAGTTGGGAAATACTTTCGCATGCGGCTTACTCACTAGACTTAGCTCCGTCCGATTACTACTTATTTGCATCGATGGGAAACGCACTTGCTAAGCAGCGCTTTACTTTTTATGAAAATGTACGAAAATGGCTCGATGAGTGGTTTGCCTCAAAAGAGCAACAGTTTTTTTGGCGTGGCATCCGCAAATTGTCAGACAGGTGGGAAAAATGTATAGCTAGCGATGGGCAATACTTCGAATAAAATATTTTTTATCATTTTCATACAATAAACGTGTATTTTCTATACAAAAATTCCGGTTTCATATTTATAGACCTGGTACATATTAAATTTCTTTTCTTCAAACAAAATTTCCTGTTGCAAAAATACATTATTTTCCTATCACAATATTTTTTTACAGGATTAATTTTTGACAAACTTAAATCTTTGTTAATCGTTTTCTAGAGATTTTTCCATCGTTGTTCCGGGTATTAAAATATCACTCTATTGAGCGGGCGCGTTGTACCTGCCCTGGTCAGCTCGAAATGCAGTCGCTCTGCCGGCTGCTGTCATCCGAGTGGCTGGAGGTTTATGTTTACCTCGGCTGCTGCCGGGGTCAGTGCCTTGCTCGTCCATGCTGGTGTCCGGTTTTGCCTATACCTGTAACATTTAAACATAGCGAAACCGACCAAAGCCATCGGTAATACAGCACCCAGACCGTATAAGCTCAGGTTGTGGATGTGCTGCATCTCGTCCCAATTGGTGTCAAGGTTTTCCAATATCTGGTCTGCTCGAGCTCCGAGATTTCAAAGCTCCTCCGGATCTTGCAGAACGCTTGATAATAGAGTATTGTTCCCTGAATGACTTGCGATGTCCGTCCAATGGTCTTGACTCTAAAATCTTGGACGATTACTATACATATGCCTACCAAAGCCAGTATTCCCGTGTCATTTAGTAATTCGTGTTATGTGGGTTTTTTCCCCACAGCTTCTCCCGGTGGGTTCGGGGACTGATGCGAGTTAGCTGGATAACACGCTTTGCGCATCGTTCGCCTTTATCCGTGTCGAATTTCGCGTATATCCGAACCTCGCAGGGGGCATCGTTTGTCAGCGACATCGAAGGATGTGTAAGCGGGTAAATATACAATTTACTCGTTACTTTAAAGGCTATCATAGTAATACCCTCTATTTCGTGCTCGAGTTGGTAACGGGTATATACTTCTTCTGTATACTGTACTGTTCTTGCCCGATCAGCGGTAGTTTGAGTATGAGCACTATAGCATCATCTCCGCTATAGGCCATGATGTCCGCCAGTCGCATGAGTATTTGTGTGGCCCATTCTTCTTCGAGATTTAAATTATACCTGTTTTATTCCACCTCGTGTCTTTTATTGTTGTTCCCCACCTTGCGTTCTGCGGAGCTCCTTTCCCCTATTTATTTTAGCCTATATTCAATTTTAACTAGCTATAAGTAATTCGCACATAAACATACATTAATTTTCTTTTTTTTTTATATGAATACATGCATAATTTTACAAATTCTCCGAGTCTGGGCTATGAGTGTTCGATAAAAGGTTTCAGCCTGTTTACATGTACCAGCTGACTTCTTTGTCCCTTCTGGACGATGTAGGTGACAGGGGAGCAACTCTCGGTGATGACGTACGGCCCGGTCCACTTAGGGGTCAGTTTGGCTGACCAGCCTCGACGTACAGTTTCGTCGTGCAGGAGCACCCGGTTGTCCACACTGTACCCTCTATCTATTGTCGCGTGGTCGTACGTCACTTTTGACTTCTCTTTTGCCCCACGGAGATTCTCACGTGCGACGATCCACGAGGCGCGCAGCCTTTCCCTCAGTTCCTGAGCACAATCGTCGTATGCATAGGTACAGCGGAGCTCTTGCCGCATGGCGGTCGGCAAGTCCGCGTTGCGACCAAACACCAGCATATACGGGGGCATTCCGGTCCCCGTGTGCGGCGTGGCGTTGTACGTGAACATCCCGTATGGTAACCACACATCCCAATTTCCCTAATCTTCTTTTATGAAGTTTTTTCAGGTATTCCGCGAGGGTCCTGTGCGTTCTTCCCAAGGCACCACTTGATTGTGGGTAGTATGCTCTGCTTTGTATCTTTTCCATTTTCAATAAGCATACCTCCTGAAAAGTCACGTTGAGGAAATTGGTACCCTGGTCAGAAGTCTTTCGGGCGTACCATACCGGCAAATAATTTCCTCGACCAGGGCCTTGGCCACAGTCGGTGCCTCCTGATTCGGCACAGGCACTGCTGCACTGTACTCTGTAAGGGCGTCCTGGAGCGTGAGAATGTACTTGTTCCCAGCTGCCATCTCTGGGAGTGGCCCTACGATGTCCACCACCATCCTTTCGAACGATCGTGTTAGCGTATCGGTAAGAATCATTGGTGCTATATGGCCTCTTCGTAATTCATTCTTCTGGCAGAGTTCATAGGCCGGAATATACCTATTCAGCTCCTTTCTCATGCCAGGCCAATCGTATTTGGACCGGATCCGTTGCAGCGTCTGCTTGATACCCTGATGCCCTCCTATGGGGGTGTCGTGGTGTTCTCTTATGATTCTCGGTCTATCCTCGACTGCAGGGCAGACTACGCCACTGCCGCAGTCGCTATGGTCTTTTATAGCATCGTTCTTGTTCAAGTTATTGGAAGATCGCTCGCTACGGCCCCCGCCGTGCCTCGCTTCCGTAGCATGGCTGTGTGTTGTGCTGTCCAGACTCACCTGACTCGGAGTGCCCACCGGTAGCTGCGCTGCTGAGTCGCTCTCCTTCTCGGACGGCCTTGCAGCTTGCTTTTTCCGTGGCCTTCCTCGCCTTGAGGGTCGGCCATGTTACGTTTCTAGCTCTGTGTCCTTCACTGTGGTGTTCGCAGTCTTACTTTTTGACCTCTGCACCTTGGGTGCAAGCGCTCCCGCTTCACCGTCCGCGCCTCCACAGCGGGGTTCTGAGGAACAGTAGATCGACTTACATGCACGTTGCAAGTCTTACCATTCTCTTCTATCGCGTGGGCAGGCATCGTCTCTCGCTCTGCCGCGCTACTAAGCTTGCCCGGGGTATTCCCGGCTCTCCGCTTTGGGCGGTCGTTCGTACCCCGGCACGCGCTGTCCTCTTCCTTTTCATGGGCGAGCTTGACCTATAGTTCTGACGAGTTACGACAGTTGTCGAGGGTATCCTCGGCTCTGCTCGTTGTGCGGCCGTTCGTGCCCCTGGGTACACTATTCTTTTCGCTCTCGTGGGATCTTTTTTCCCATCTCACTTGTGCTCGTGTAGTAGCAAATATTTGACTCAGAGCGTCGGCATTTGTGTTTCTTTTCCCAGCTTTATATTCGACATAGAACTCAGGCTCAGACACTTTGATTTTCCAGCGCATGAGTCTCCATCCTGGATCCTTCACGCCGAAAAGCCAAGTGAGGGGCTGATGGTTAGTTACCACCTTGAACCGTGCCCCACATATGAAAGGCCGGAACTGAGAGAGGACCCATACTATTGCTAGCAATTCTTTTTCCGTCGACGTGTAGTTATGATCCGCTTTCAACATCGTGCGACTCGCATAACATATGGGCAGATCGTCCCCGACCTTTCCCTGCGATAATATTGCTCCAACTGCTCTGTCGGAAGCGTCGATGGTGACTACGAACGGCTTCTCGAAATCCGGATATTGTAATACGGATGCGTCTTCAATTTCTCGAAGGCGGCTTCCCTCATTGCTGCTCACTCGAATTTAACTTCTTTTTGGGTTAATTCTGTGAATGGTTTTGCGGTCTTGGAGAAATCTCTTATGAATTTTCGGTAATACCCAGCTGATCTAAGGAAGGATTGCGCTCCTTTTACATTCCTCGCTAATGAGCATTCTTTGACCTCCACCAACTTCTTGGGGTCCGCCCGCACCCCTTCCTCGGAGATGATATGACCGAGGTATTGCGTCTCCTTTTGTAAGAATTTACACTTTCCGGATTGAACAGCCAGTTTAGACTCTCGCCACCACTGCAGAAACTCTCGCAACCTGTCATTATGTTCCTTGAGGGCTTTACCGTATATTACGATGTCGTCGAGGTATACATAGCATTTTACTCCCTGCAGCCCAGGCTGCGCGGAGGTCATCAGCCGATAGAACATCGGCGGCGCATTCTTTAGACCAAACGGCATTCGGATCTAGTCGAAATACCCCTGTGAGGTAGAAAATGCTGTTTTCTCCTTATCCTTTTCTGCCATCGGGATTTGGTGAAATCCCGATGCTAGACCCAAAGGTCGAAGAGTATCGTGCTCTTCCCAAATGATCCAATATTTTGTTCATATTAGGCAGTAGGTAAGAATCACCGATTGTGACTTCGTTCAGCTGCGAAAATCCACTACTACGCGGATTTTCTTACCCCCTGCCGCATCGGGCTTTTTTTCCACGACCAACAGCGGCGCATTCCATTGGCTTCTGCTAGGCTGATTATTCCATTAGCTAGTATTTTAATTATCTGCTTTTTCACTTTACTGCTGTAGGTGTCTGGCAGCCCGTATGAGTGCACCTTAAAAGGCGGCACCCCTTCTTTAAGGGGAATCTGTTGCTCCACCATGTGTGTGCATGGCAGCTTATCCCCGGTTAGGTAAAGCATATTTTCGTATTCCCTTGTTATTTCTTCTAACACTCTACACTCTTCCCCATTGAGGGTCGTCGTATCACGCTCGTGTGCTAGTCACGCGAGGGTGGCCCCTCTCGACTCTCATGGCGCATAGTTCCATTGCGGCCACCTCGGCCGCATGACCCCCTGCTGCAATCTCGAGCGGCTCAAATTTCACCACGAGGCGTTGCACCTCGATCACCTGCTCGGTAGTATTTGTCATGCTTATAGCGCAGCTACTACCGCGCGGCAGCGTAACACAGGCGCCGATAATAACCCCGTCCTCGAGCTCTAGCCTCGAGAGCAAACCTATGAATTTGCTCGTCCTTGTGGCGTAGGTGACCGTCTCGCTGCGTGGCGGCAAAGATAACCTCGTCGGACTTTCCAGTAGCGGCATGCAGTACTCATACAATTTGAGCATTTCACCGTGCAGGATATCCGCCTTATGATGCTTTATGAAATCCATACCGAGCAGTCCGTTGGCCCCCAATGGCACGCTACTCGGATCTACGTAGAACCAATGTTCCACATTCTAAGCCAGCATCTCGAGCACGATCTATGCTTTCTCGAGGTGAATTTCTCCCCCGCTTTCCCTTGCAGTTCCAGACTGCTTCCCAACACCTTAGTCTCGGTTTTCAGTCAGCCTTCCTCGAAGATGCTGCACTATGCTCCCGTGTCTTCCTTAACGGTGAGTACCCTGGTCATGGTCATCGGCGCAGCGATATCGAAGTCGCTGGCGGTGGCGCTCGACGCCAGCAGTGTTACCTGTAGCAGCTGTAGCGTGATTCCTCTTGCTGTGGTTTTCCTCTGTTCGTCAGTCCCTATTGGACAGTAAGCATATTCAACTTCAGAGCGCCCGGTGTGTTAATGCCTGCAGTGACTCGATCTGGCCCCGCAGTTACCGTCTTTTTTTGCATCTTTGTAACCTGCATTCCGCAGCCGTCGGGACTGCTGTGTCGACTGCGTCGGCTTGCTTTTATTCTGCTAGAATCTCTTCCGGCAGTCTTTCCAAAGGTATCCTTCTTCTGGCAGTAATTGCAGATTACATCCACGTTGTGGATCGATTTGTTTTCGCTCGGTACCGATAGGCTTAGTCGCCCCAACCTCCGGGTGCAGTTTCGAGCCACGGGCCCAAGTCTTTCGCAGGTAAAGCAATTTCCCCCCTACCGAGGTGATGCGCCTTGGGACCTTCTGGGGTGGTTTGGTCCTCCATCTACCCTTTCCTGCGTCTGTACCTTTTTGTGATCTCAATTGCCTCCGTCACAGCGTTGTGCAGTAAGTGATAATTTCTCGCACAAACCATCACCTGCACCTGACCGTGCAACCCGTTTTCGAAATTAGCTTGCGCGCTCCGACTGGTGACGCTCTCGACGGTGACCTTTTGATCTTCTGTTACCAGTGGTTGGCAGATAATCTCGGTAATGTCTAACCTGATATGCTCCGTTCTTGCCGCGTAGGCGGCGATGTCCTCGTTCTGTCCCTGCCGGAGAGAGCAAAACTCCATCTGCAACGCGGCCAGGCACTTCCTTTGTCCGTACAACGCTTCCGACTCGCTTCTGAGTTGTGCCATCGTACTGATGGTCTTATGCTGCAGCTGCCTCACCTTCTAATTTGCTGATCACAATCAATTCTAAATGGGTGTCATGCTTCTCCTCGACCGCCCTGCGGAATATGGTCTCGCAGGACTTTAAAAATAGCGGCAGGGCCTTTGGATCCTTGACGTCGAATGTTTGTACCATTTTAACGTCCAGACTGAGGCTGAGCATGCTGGAGGACGTCCGGGTCTCTTCGAACCGCGTACGCCTCTGTTGTTGCAGGGTTGGCGGGCAGTCTTCCAGCACTGCTCCTTGTAATCGTCGCCTGAACTCGGCGTTTTGCTCTCGTAGGAAGTGGATGAGTTCAAACTCATCTGCACCTACCTCGTTTAGCGTGTCGGCCAACTTCCTTCTCGCCAATGGTGCATCCGCCTCTTGGAGCCTGAGTTCGAGGTCGAGCTCGAGCTGGCCCCGCTCGTGCTCGCGCTGCAGCCTGTCGTACTGACGTCCAGTTCTTTCCAAGCCGCGATGACTCCGGTCGATCGCCTCGTACCGCTCTGGCAAGCGTTCGGGTACCGGCCGCGTCGTCGTACCGGTAGCTGTCGGAAAACCTACGCGATCTATGGTACGCATGTGTTCGATCTCCCGCTCGATCATATCTTCGGTGATATATTCCGGTGTTCGCTCACCAGTAGCCATATTGAATAGATCGTCACTGACCGTACTGTCGTGATCCCCAAATGTCCCATCCCTAAGCAGATTTACACCGAACTGTGCTAACAGTCGGCCCGCGACGAGTTCTTACCGGCCGGCGGGAATTCGTCCCGATGGTGACAGCTCTGATAACGCCCTGCGCGTACAGAATGCGATGTCTCCGACTGCAGCAGCTAATCCGGTCGCGGAGTCTACATCCTCGCCAGGTAGCGTAGTATCTAACGAATTTCCCCTACGTTTCGGTCTCGCATTCCTATTACCCAGCATGTGGCGACCTTCGCGCTTGGCTTTAGCTTACTAAATATTCCCACAAAATGTCAAACAAAGAAATGTATATTGTCCCCAAATATTCTTTTTCTTTATATCAGGAGTACAAATTGAAAATGCGGGATTTTTTTCTATTTTTGAACGTTTATTCTGAAAAAATGGTAACAAATGAATTATTCAAAGTATTGTCCATCGCTAGCCACAACTTTTTCCCATCTTTCTGGCAATTTACGGATACCGTCGCGAAAAAATTCGGCCGGCTTGGCTGCTATCCAGTCATCGACCCATTTTTGGGCTTCTTCGTAAGAATGGAAGCGCTGGTCAGCTAGGCCATGTGTCATCGATCGGAAAAGGTGGTAATCGGAAGGAGCAATATCTGGGCTATACGGCGGGTGGGGTAAGACTTCCCATTTCAGCGTTTGTAGGTATGTTTTGACCGGCGCTGCAACATGTGGCCGAGCGTTGTCATGTTGCAAAATTACTTTGTCGTGTCTTTGCTCGTATTGTGGCCGTTTTTCTTTGAGTGCGCGGCTCAAACGCATCAATTGAGTTCGGTATAGTGCTCCTGTGATGGTTTCGTTCGATTTCAATAGCTCATAATACACCACACCCAGCTGGTCCCACCAAATACAGAGCATGAGCTTGGCGCCGTGAATATTTGGTTTGGCCGTCGATGATGATGCATGGCCGGGGTAACCATATGATTTTTTGCGCTTCGGGTTATCGTAATGGATCCACTTTTCATCACCAGTGACAATGCGATGCAAAAAACCCTTCCGTTTTTGCCGTTCGAGCAGCAGTTCGCATGCAAAAAAACGGCGCTCGACGTCTCTCGGCTTCAGCTCATACGGCACCCAATGTCCTTGCTTTTGGATCATTCCGAGGGCTTTTATACGATGGGAAATGGCTTGTTGTGTCACTCCCAATGAATCTGCGAGCTCTTGTTGAGTTTGACACGAGTCTTCATTGAGTATTGCCTCCAATTCAGCATTCTCAAACTTTTTCACTTGGCCCGGCCGCTCTTTGTCCTCAACGTCAAAATCACCACTTCTAAACCGCACAAACCATCTCTCGCACGTTGAAACCGATGGAACATGACTCGGATAAGCCTCGGAGACCAATCGATGTGCTTCAGCAGCACTTTTCTTCAAATTAAAGAAGTAAATTAAAACTTCCCGCAAATGCTGTTTTGTTGGCACGAAACTCGACATATTGAGAGCTCAAAAAAACTATGAATTTGACACTGCGACAAATTGACACATACTGAAAATTAAAGCTATAAGACGTAGCTTTGACATGAACATAGTCACAGTACTGCCTGATGCGTATAGCGTTAGTAACGCCATCTGTTATCAAACCCGCATTTTCAATTTGTACCCCTGATATATATATTGTAACGTGGCAGAATATTCGGGCTACGTCCTCCTCGCTCGACGGCTACCAGCACGACCGCTCAGGGCGATAGGGGACAATGTTCGTATTTTATTTAATTATTTATTTATATTTTTTTTTAATATATATTACGAGTTGTACGACCGGACGGAGGAGAGCACCGCGTCTGCTGATAGCTGGCCTCTGGATTTGGTCTTTGCAACGACCGGCTCTTTCCATCTTTATCTACTGGGAAATATCATGGTCCCGCGGGATGTGTATCGATTAGCAATACGCCGCTATCTATGGTCGGCTGGCATGTTATAGCAACGATCCATCAGTCGTTTGGGGTTCACCGACCGGACAGAGCTACACGTCCCGAGGATCGGCTGTTAATTTTATGCGTCGTCCAGCTGAGGCGCTAGTCGCGGTCAACGTGCGACACAGTTTCCCCCAATTAACCGAGTTTGACGGGTTAAGTGGGAATCATAGCTCACGGGCACGCGTGCCTGCAGGACCTCAGGGCTTTTTCCCGGGGGATGTCGAGCGAGTAAGACATAGCGTGCGTTGTTCTTTTGTCCCGCTGTACCGTCGCTATTGTTCGAGGAAAATGGTCGAGGCGAAGGAGAGTAACGCTACCGGAGATAACTGTTAAGGAGCCAGCCTGCATAATATCGATACCTGCTGTCATACGATCTAGACAGGAGAACTGAGACTTTGAGGATATTCGAGTTTTGTTTCCCGGATTTCAAGGAACATCGCAGCACCATTGTCCCAGTGAGCTTTTAACAATTTGGAAAATTGTTAAAAAGGAGAGACTAAGTTTACGGGACATTTTATTTGAATTCTAAATTGATGTTTATTAGAAATCAATATCTGTTCGCCAGAAATAAAGTAGTTTGTAAGTCCCGTACCTGCTGTTGTTGTTTAAATTATTTACTGTTATTATTTTATTTATTTATTTATTATTTATTTAGCTGACTTCATTTATTGTTCTCGTTTGGTGTATTTATTGACAATATTTTATTATTTGACTTTCTTCATTAATTTTAATGACTTATTTTAATTAATTGATTTTATTCGTATTATATTTTTGACTAATTAGTGACTTGACAATCCGAACCACCCACTCTGCCTCGAACAGCTGTAGCTGGCCTGGGCTGGTCATCCAAGTCTGTATTTTTGACTTCCGGCGCGAAAGCGCCTGGCGCCCATCTCGAAAGAGAAAATAAAAGGGAAGGTAAAAATAACTTGGACCAGCCATAGGTAACGTGGTGCGTTCAGGCACAAATTTACGTTACAATATATATATCAGGCGGAATATTTTTCCCAAATTTCGTGTCTAACTGGCTTTGGCTCTATCTGGGCTCTAAGTATTAATAATAATTGTAACCGCCACTCACAGATTGATCGTCTTGTAGACAATACTCTCCATGGAGTTGATTCCTGGGTGCTGTTGATCCGCGATCCTGCAGCTCCCTTCTGAAGTTGATCGTTGGCGTCCTCCTTGGTACCGTTAACCCGTATCTTTGGTGGTTCCTGGACTCGTCCTTCAGTGCGTCGACAAGTGTTGCGCGACGACTTTATTACAAGTTCACTCCCGTGAGCGCTTGCTTGCACACTTTGCGCGTTATCCACGTCTTGACGTTTCACTGTCAACCGGGACGTTCAACGGTTTGACTACCACGTCGAACCGCACCGACTACACACCACGCGACTTTGCGTCCGATTAGTCGGGTTTATACCTACTACACTGGTGTCTGGGCACGTGTCGTAGTCCTCACTTTAAAGTCACTATACGTTGTCAAGCATCACTTTGTCGTTGAAAATGACGTCACAACTACTTCAACGTATCCCACCGCTGCCACCAAAATGTTATGCCGGAACGCGTAATCGGATATTACCGTCTATTTACGAAAGTTAATGTTTGGGATCATTTGCCGATAAGAAGATGGACCTCGTATGGAAGTGTTAAACACGCGGATTTATTACAAAAGTATCGATTGGATGTTTATTATAAATAACGGCTACCTTTCGTTATTTATTATAATTACGAGGTTTCGTACAAATAAAGCGATTAAAGTACAATTTAGGCATTTTAGAGTTACTGACGAGGAACCGACTTGTCGTGTTCGAATCTGCTTTTAGACTAATTTCGACCAAGTGGCTACCAACCACATTTGGCAAAATTGATTATGAATTAATGAATGATTGAGTACGAATTGCATCACTTCGTACATCAGCACGTTCTTTCTCCTTTGCGGCTCTACTTCGCGAGCGGCCTACTTACCTACTCACGACCGAGTGAAGGAGGAATAATGTTGCAACACATATCGTATTTGACGATTAATCTGAGGTATAACCACCCACATTTAATCTGGGGCATAACAGTAATATAAGACTAATGAAGAGTACATTTTTCATAGCGTACAGTGATAGAAGTAATTTAAAGGTAGCGGTCTAGTATCAGGGGTACAAATTGAAAATGCGGGTTTGATAACAGATGGCGTTACTAACGCTATACGCATCAGGCAGTACTGTGACTATGTTCATGTCAAAGCTACGTCTTATAGCTTTAATTTTCAGTATGTGTCAATTTGTCGCAGTGTCAAATTCATAGTTTTTTTGAGCTCTCAATATGTCGAGTTTCGTGCCAACAAAACAGCATTTGCGGGAAGTTTTAATTTACTTCTTTAATTTGCAGAAAAGTGCTGCTGAAGCACATCGATTGGTCTCCGAGGCTTATCCGAGTCATGTTCCATCGGTTTCAACGTGCGAGAGATGGTTTGTGCGGTTTAGAAGTGGTGATTTTGACGTTGAGGACAAAGAGCGGCCGGGCCAAGTGAAAAAGTTTGAGAATGCTGAATTGGAGGCAATACTCAATGAAGACTCGTGTCAAACTCAACAAGAGCTCGCAGATTCATTGGGAGTGACACAACAAGCCATTTCCCATCGTATAAAAGCCCTCGGAATGATCCAAAAGCAAGGACATTGGGTGCCGTATGAGCTGAAGCCGAGAGACGTCGAGCGCCGTTTTTTTGCATGCGAACTGCTGCTCGAACGGCAAAAACGGAAGGGTTTTTTGCATCGCATTGTCACTGGTGATGAAAAGTGGATCCATTACGATAACCCGAAGCGCAAAAAATCATATGGTTACCCCGGCCATGCATCATCATCGACGGCCAAACCAAATATTCACGGCGCCAAGCTCATGCTCTGTATTTGGTGGGACCAGCTGGGTGTGGTGTATTATGAGCTATTGAAATCGAACGAAACCATCACAGGAGCACTATACCGAACTCAATTGATGCGTTTGAGCCGCGCACTCAAAGAAAAACGGCCACAATACGAGCAAAGACACGACAAAGTAATTTTGCAACATGACAACGCTCGGCCACATGTTGCAGCGCCGGTCAAAACATACCTACAAACGCTGAAATGGGAAGTCTTACCCCACCCGCCGTATAGCCCAGATATTGCTCCTTCCGATTACCACCTTTTCCGATCGATGACACATGGCCTAGCTGACCAGCGCTTCCATTCTTACGAAGAAGCCCAAAAATGGGTCGATGACTGGATAGCAGCCAAGCCGGCCGAATTTTTTCGCGACGGTATCCGTAAATTGCCAGAAAGATGGGAAAAAGTTGTGGCTAGCGATGGACAATACTTTGAATAATTCATTTGTTACCATTTTTTCAGAATAAACGTTCAAAAATAGAAAAAAATCCCGCATTTTCAATTTGTACTCCTGATAGTATGGTACTGAGATATTCGGAGACGCCTTAAGATAGCTAATTGTTTTCTTATTTACTGTGAAGCTGTCTTTTTTTCGCAAGAGGTGCAAATAGACTGTGAGTCTGTTACAACACTCCGTCAAGAACGCGTTCGTAACAGTTCTTGTTTTCTACGTACTCTTTTCCGTGACTTTTACTAAATCCGCCGCGAAAACTTTTTGAATACTTATTTTTAACGAATTGACGTAATGGATTGTGACCGTATACGTAGTCTTATTAAGGTGATTAAAAAGACGGTGAATCTAAGAAGAATTACGAGTGTGCGGTTTCGAGGCGTTGTACACCGCGTTGGACCTAAGCCTTATGAACAATGTATCTTGAGACGGCCCAGCATAAACTAAGAGCGATCTTACAGGGCTTATCGCTGAGAGTAATTACAAGGTCGCATGTGTACAACGCCTTCGAGAATTCCAGCGACGCAATAGCGGTTGCCGTTAAGGTTGTTTACGAGCGGGGTGGTAAAGATTTACGGGTGGGTCGTGAGGAAAGATTGTCACAAAAACCTCACATACGAGTGTGAATAGTAACGACGACAACGACGACGACGCTGTGGTTGCAAGAGCGGCTAGGGCCAACGCTCATCCAGACACCCCGATCTTCGATAATCATCACCACCATCATCATCGTTATACTCGACATCATGGGACGCAGAGGAATAGAGCATAATAGCGGAAGTGATAATGCTATGATATTAATTCACAGATAGACAGGGTCTTGCATCAAAAACGGTATTAATAACGAGAACATTGGTAGGGTTAATGTAGACGTTAACGACGACGACGACGTGATAGTCGAAGAGAAGATACACGCGAGTCATAACGAGCTTGTTTCACCCGTGTTGTCGATATAAAATTGTAGGTGAACGTCGAGATTTTTTTTTGACGTGATTTAAGGTTAGACATCGTTAGCTGTAGTTGTGTTAATATCACCACGAGGCGACATCAATCCTACCGTGTGGATACGAAGCGCAATTTGAGATATTTGAGCGTACTTTGTAAAAAATCATTCGCCAAGCGATGGAATCGGTGTAGCATTTCAGTCTGATGATATGAACTATGGCATAGCCGTTATAAAGGGTGGTTAAATTTTAAGGGCCGATGTTGATTGTGAACCACACCTAAACGTCAAGTTTTTTTCTGCATTTCATTTGACATTTCTCAATTTCAGACTAACTCAATTTGAACCATGGAAGGATACACAATCGAGCAACGCGTTAAAGTTATTCAGGCTTATTATGAAAATGGGCGTTCAAATCAAAATGCATATCGTGCACTTCGTGATTTTTTCGGTCAATTTAATCGTCCAAATGTGCGTACAATCGGAAAAATCGTGCAAAAATTTGAGCAAACCGGGTCTGTAGGAGATATTAAAACACCAGTGCATGCTCGTACAGCTCGTACTGCAGAAAATATTGCTGCTGTTCGCGATAGTGTGGCTGAAGAGCCGTCCACCTCAACTCGTCGTCGTGCCCAACAATTGCACCTCTCACGCTCGTCGTTGATGAACATTATGCATAAAGACTTGCATTTACACGCTTATAAGGTATAATTGACTCAAGAACTAAAGCCTCTTGACCATTCCAAACGTCATCAATGGTCAGAATGGTGGCAAGAAATGGCAACAGTGGATGATCAATTTTCGAAGAAAATCATCTTCAGTGATGAGGCACATTTTCACCTCCGTGGATTCGTCAATAAGCAGAATTGCCTCATTTGGGCGAATCATGATCCAAGAGTGATTATCGAAAAACCCATGCACCCACAAAGAGTGACTGTTTGGTGCGGTTTATGGGCTGGCGGCATCATCGGGCCGTATTTTTTCCAAAATGAGGCCGGTCAGGCAGTTACTGTGAATGGTGTTCGCTATCGTGAGATGATAACGAACTTTTTATGGCCCGAATTGGAAGATATGGATGTGGGCGATATGTGATTTCAACAGGACGGTGCCACTTGCCACACAGCCAACGAAACAATGGCTCTTTTGCGCGACAAATTCAATGGCCGTGTTATCTCACGTGGTGGCGATGTCAATTGGCCGCCAAGATCATGTGATTTGACACCGTTGGACTTCTTTCTTTGGGGTTATTTGAAAGAAAAGGTGTACGTCGATAAGCCAGCAACAATTCAAGAGCTAAAGGATGAGATAATTCGGCACATTAACGGCATAGAACCTCAATTATGCCTAAGCGTCATCGAAAATTTGGACCATCGGATGGAGGTGTGCCGCCGAGGTTGCGGCGGCCATTTGGCCGATATTTTGTTCCATACATAATTGAACCATACCATATTATCATAATAAAAAGAATTGACAATAATTTCCTAAATAATTTGTGTTTTATTCAAAATCAACATCGGCCCTTCGGTTGAAAAATAAAAAAATTAAATTAATACCATGTCCAGCTCAAACCTCTGGTGCTAGAATCTTGGTTTTTGCTTACGAAGGTTGTTTATGTTTATAATTAGAGTATTAATTAATATTTTGCCCTAATCGTCTTTAAAGGTTTAAATTCAGATTCAGTTGAAAATTTTTAAAAACAAATAAATACCACGCTCAGCCCAAACCTCTGGTGCTATATACAATACTCACATCTTTTTGGAAAAAACTTTCGTGATTATCCGTGTCCATTTCGGATGCTTTGACACACTTGCTTTGAAATATGATACAGTTTAAATGTAAGTGTCGCTAAATGAACAATATTTTTTCGATTCGAGATATCGTACATGTTTCTACATTCAGAGAGACGAAAACAAAAAAAAAACGAAAATTGAGGAACACAATCTAACATATTATACAAGAGAGATAGCGAGAGAAACGAAAGCGACGTAAGAAATACACGTTACAAAAACAGGCATTATACGTGGCGTTTTAAACTCGTGCAATGCGCGCGAGAATTTACTGTCCTACTCCGGGCCTTCGGAAACACAACACAAGAGAGATACAGAGAATGAGAGAGCGAGAGCAAGATAGAGACGAACGAGGTATGTAAAAATCATTATGTTCATAAAGTCGCAAAACTACCGTTATACCGACGTTCAATAAAAACGACAGATTCTAATTAATCTGTACATTCAATAGATCTTACAAGACACGAGACAGACGTCAGAAAAAAACGCAAAAGACGAATCTTAAATTCGCACAACGCGCATGAGAATTCTCAGTACCACTACAACATCTTCCCAAGTACAACACGAAAGAGAGAGAGAAAGAGAGAGAAACATAAGATATTTAAGACACGCAAGAGACGTAAGGTACGCAGAAGACGTAAGGTATGTGAAACGTACCTATAACGTTCGTATAACGTAGGTATATAACGTTCGTTATTGTATTTACAAGACATATTTACAAGACACATAAAGTGAAGAGAGAAGAGAGGAGATTTAAAAAAATTAGTAATTTAAAATAAAAAAATATAATAAGAAATTAGATAAAAGAAAATATTTTAAAAATATTATTGAAATAAGATAAAATAATATTAAATTCATTTAGAAATACCTTTCAATATAAAAAAATGTCAATAGAGTATTTAGAAATTAATGGGGAAAGGGTACCACATACTATTGTTCCGATAACAGGAGATGGAAACTGTTTGTTCAGATCTCTTTCATATGTAATGTATAATACCCAATTAATGGCTAGAGAAGTACGCGAGCTAATCGTAGAGCACGTTAAAAATAATTGGGAAGAGTTTTCTATCTTATTTCATAATAACGAGGGAGACAACTATACTAGCTCAAATGAATACTTAACACAAATGTCGGAACAATTTACTTATGGTGGTACATGCGAACTGGTAGCAGCAGGCCAAATATTTGATTTTATATTCGAGGTATATCGTAATGGAAAACTATATGAAAGTTTCGGTAATAGAGGTCACGATGTAGGGAGATTACGTTTTACGCAGGACCAATCTAAAGGACATTTCGATGTATACTTACAATATGAAAAAAAAAAAATGTTTAATGAAAAACAAAATTTTCAAGAAGAATATGACAGAAATTTAAATAATCAATTAACACAATCAACAACAAAAATTACGCTTGGTAAACGAAGAGCAAGATGTACTAATGATATAAAAAAGAAACAACTAAGGTATGCGGCAAAAAAATATGCACAGAATCATAAAGAGGTGCATCGTGCAGCAGTAACAAAATATCAAAAAAATCATCCAAATGAGCATAGAGCAAAAGAATCAAGATATGAACAAAACAATTTTCAAAAACGAGCAGAAAGAAGAGCAAATGTATGCAAAGATAAAGCAAATGCCGGTATGGAATATAATATTGACATAGCATATGAAACAGATAGCACTGTAGCAATAGGTAAAATGAAACAAAAGTGTCAATATTGCAATGCTTTAAAATGGAAAGATGAGGCACCTGGCATGTGCTGCAATGCTGGAAAAGTGCAACTACAGCCATTTGAACAATTGCCAGAGCCAATGTATAGTTTAATAATGGGAAAACACCCATTACATTGTAAGAATTATCGTCGGTATCTTGCCGACGATCGCAATCGATACTTAAATAGTAACACCTATGATAGAGGCGCGCGGGGCAATCAGCCTAAGAATCACCGATGCGTATACCATCTAACGTAATTCGAAGGTGTACGAGGTTTCGCGCAAGCGAGCGGCGCTTTCCTCTCCCCAATCGTCCGCTGACTTAGTAAGAGATAGCATCGTGCGAGAAGTAAGGATCATAGCCGTACAAAGAAACTAATTAATATTCATAGTAACCGCAAAACTGTACCAAATAGAGAAAAACAAGTACGAATGATTTCAAGTCAGTGAATCGCTACTCTAAGGTATGATGAACCAGTATATAGATGTTAATCCGTAGTGATAGAAAAATATCGCTTTTTTTCTTTTTTCTGTAAAACAACCGTGCCTCGTGTCAACAGGACGGTTGGGCCGGAAAAGGTACGGTGAATATACCGGAAAAGTCCGATCTACCGAGATAATTACGCCAATAAGGACGTATTCCGATGGTCTATTCGTTCTCAATAATAACGATTCCTTCGTAAATCATCTGAAGGAATTCACGTGTCCGTATTGAAATCTACTAGAAGATCGTCAACCTGCGTCGGGAATTTTCAAGCTCGGCCACACCCAATGCCATAATCCTTCGAGCGGCGAGAAAGATATAGCTCACGCCTAACAACAATAGATACATTGGTCGATGGGTAATGGATACGGTCGACCGCAATAACGAGGCTCACGCGTTCTCCCGCTAAACTCAGATAAGTGACGCGTCTTCTCTAACCTTGTACATTATTATGTGGGCTAAGTTGGCCAATTGAGAGTATATGTCTGACAGAGTGGATTCGATGATTCATTGGAGTGTTTGAAGTTTATAATCTGTTAGTGAGATTTTTGTCGCCTTGTTAATGTTCGGATCAAGTGTGGTAATTGAATTTATACCCATTATTGAAAATTAATATGTCCTGATTGATGTTTCATATGTGATGAAATTGTTGATTAATATGTCATGAAAGACTGAGTATAATGAAATATGGATTTAATGTGTTTTGAATGATAAGCGTTATCGATATCGAATGTGTTCGGAAGGACTTATTGATATTTAATGTGTCATGATAGAACTAATTACGATGAATATGTCTGGTTTCTAGAATTCATGCAAAGGCTTGATATTTAATGTGTCATGATAGAACTAATTACGATGAATATGTCTGGTTTCTTGAATTCATGCCAATGATTGATATTTAATGTGTATTTATGAAGGGGATTTTGATTTGAATTAATGACATAAGTATTTGAAGGGCTTATATGCGAATGGCCTAATGTATAAATTGTTGGAATAAGCGATTTTCTTCTCGCTCACTAGCCATAACTGTTCGCACTCAAGTAATGAGACGTAACAACTCATATCAGTTTGTACTAAATTTGTGAAATAGTGCCAACTACGTTCACCTCTCGTGTATCCCCCCCACTAATGAGATGAAATGTTGCCTAGTCACGCCTCAGTCGTGCTTTTGCAGGTGTATGGTCTGAACTATGGATAAAAATTGTATTGTGTAAATTAGGAACTGATTACTCATAAAGGTAGATCATCATATTTTGTAATACATTCTTTGATTATAATAAATCTAAAGAAAGTAAACTCAAACAAAAAACAAAGCAAAGAAAATAAAATATTACAACATGTACATTTTATGGATCGTATAAGAAAATATAATAATTGTTTTTGTATGACATCATTTGGAGCAAAACAAATTATACAAGAAGGTTACAATCCAACATTTAAAGTGCAAGGACAAGTCTATCATTTAATTGGAAGCCTGCTGCCACAACAATAGAGGATGCCAAATTTTTACAAATTTATTTCGTAGGAAATGATGAAAGGAAAGCTCAAATAAGATATAGCAATTGTCCTGATATCAATCAAGGTTTAATCAAAGAAATACAGAAAATGCTACATATTGTAAATAGTTATATAAAATATTTGAAAACAACTCTTGAAAAAATACCTTTAACCTGTGAACAATTTAAAATAGTTATTTATACAGAAAGAAAGCCAAAAAATGCTCATAAAGGACTATTTAACGAACCAGTAGCAAATGAAGTAGGACTGATTATTGTTAATCAGCAGTTCGAAGAACGAGATATTGTGATACAGAGCAAAAGTAATAAATTAAAGCGCATAAGTGAAATTCATCAAACATACGATGCACTATAATATCCACTAATGTTTTGTCGTGGCGAGGATGGATATTATATTGCACTGCCACAGCGTGATCCAATAAATAAAAAACCACTAAATAAAACAGTTTCTGCAGCAAATTACTATTCGTACCGCATTATGGTGAGGCAAGGAGAGAATAATCATTTGATATATTATCGCTTACTATTTAGTCAATATATGGTAGATATGTATGCCAAAATAGAAACTGAGAGGTTGAGATACTATATATCAGAAACAACCAAAAAAAAATTGAGAGCAGAAAGTTATGTTCACCTTAGGGATGCTATAGGGAGACATGATGCAAATGCAACAAAACTAGGACAAATGGTGATACTACCGTCATCTTTCACTGGGGGACCTCGATATATGCATGAGCGGACTCAAGACGCAATGACATATGTTCGTCATCATGGTCGTCCTGATTTATTTATCACTTTTACATGTAACCCAAGGTGGAAGGATATTACAGATGCATTAATTCAAGGACAAAAATCACATGATTGTCACGATATCATAGCAAGAGTTTTTCATTTAAAAATAAAGAAAATGATGTCAATATTAACCAAAGGAGAATTGTTTGGAGGAGTAAAATGCTTTATGTATGTATTCAATGGAGTGGCAAAAACGAGGACTGCCTCATATTCATATTCTTTTGTGGTTAGAGCAACGCATTTATTCAGACATGATAGACAAAATAATCAGTGCAGAAATACCAGATCAAATAAAAGATCCAATCTTATATGATATAGTAAAAGCAAATATGATACATGGCCCATGTGGCAATTTAAATTACAAGTCTCCATGCATGAAAGAAGGTAGCTGCTGCAAGAGATATCCACGGCCACTTTTAAAAGACACACAGACAGGAGAAGATACATATCCGCAATATCGGAGAAGATCAACAGCTAACGGTGGTAATACAGTAAAAATAAATGGAATAGAATTGGACAATAGATGGGTGGTGCCTTACAATCCAGTACTATTGCGTACATTCAATGCTCACATTAATGTGAAATTGTGTAATTCTGTAAAATCAATAAAATATATATGCAAATACATAAATAAGGGTAGTGACCAAGCAGTTTTTGCCATGGAAAATGAAAGAAATGAGGTGAAATTATATGAGAGTGGACGATATATTAGCACCTCAGAGGCAGTTTGGAGAATTTTTGCATTTCCAATTCATGAAAGATATCCCACTGTCGTACATCTTGCTGTGCACTTAGAAAATGAACAACGTGTATATTTTAATAACGACAATTTGAAAGATAAAATTAGCAACCCTCCACAAACAACACTATTGGCATATTTTAAACTTTGCAAAAATGATGATTTTGCAAAAACACTCTTATATTATGAATTGCCTTCATACTATATATGGGAAAACAACAAATTTGTGAGAAGGAAACGTGGTAAATACGTCGATGACTGGCCCGAAGTAAAAAAGGATAACGCCTTGGGAAGGGTCTACATTATTCACCCAAATAACACTGAGTATTATTATCTACGCATGCTGCTACATGAGGTAAAAGGACAACATCATTTAAAGATTTGAAGACTGTGAATGGAGTCCAATACAATATATTTTAGTCTGCATGTAAAGCATAAGGTCTATTGGAGGATGATAATCAATGGAAAATGGCCTTGGAAGAAGCAGCATTAAGCGAATCTCCATATAAGCTAAGAGAAGTTTTTTCAGTAATGTTGGTTTTTTGTAAAATTGCAGAACCAATTAAACTTTGGGAAATGTTCAAAGATAGTTTTTCAGAAGATATTAAAAAAGAAATGGAAAATAAATTACAAAATAATTATCAACTAATGGAATATGTGTACAATAAATGCTTGATGCAGATTGAAGATATAGTGATGACATTGAAAGGACATGGTTTATCACAATATGGTCTGCCACAACCATATAGAACAGAAGGAATCATGGAAAATAAGGATTATTTGGCAGAAATAAATTATGATTATAATATCTTAAAGCAAAAGGTAATGAAAAATGAGAAAGAATTAACAGATGAACAAATGAATGTTTACAGACTGGTGCTTAAGAGTGTAGAGAATGATGAAGGACAAATATTTTTTCTGGATGCTCCTGGTGGAACAGGAAAAACTTTTTTAATCAACCTACTTTTATCGAAGATTAGAAGTGATCATGGTATAGCATTAGCTGTGGCATCATCAGGCATAGCTGCAACATTATTAGAAGGAGGAAAGACGGCACATGCTACATTTAAATTGCCAATAAATCTAACAAATACAGAAACACCTATATGCAATATAACAAAACAAAGCAATATTGCTAAAGTTTTGATGGTATGTAAGCTCATTGTGTGGGATGAAAGCACCATGTCACATAAGGCAGGTATTGAAGCACTAAATATAACTCTAAAATATATTAGAGAAAACAATAAAGTAATGGGAGGAATTACTATGCTGTTAGCCGGAGATTTTAGACAAACTTTACCAGTAGTGCCAAGGAGAACTCGAGCAGACGAAGTAAAAGCATGCATAAAAGCATCATATTTATGGCCAAAAATACATAAAATATCATTAAGTAAAAATATGAGAGTACATTCAAGAGGAGATATCAATGCAGGAGAATTTTCAAACATATTATTAAAAATAGGTAATGGAGAATATCAAGAAACCGATGGAAAAATAATCATAACTGAAAGATTAGGCACAATAGTGACGACAATAGAAGACCTTATAGAAAAGATATACCCAGATATTGAAAATATAAAACAGAACTCTATGGATTGGCTATGCGAGCGAGCAATCAGGCTACAGTTCTCACTGGTCCTGCTCGCGGAGAGTCAATATTTATACCACGTATTCCACTTATAACAACAGATTATTGTTTCGAATTTAAAAGACTACAGTTCCGAATAAAGATTTGCTTTGCAATGACTATAAATAAATCTCAAGGCCAGACTTTAAAAAACGCAGGGATAGATTTAAGAGAAGATTGTTTTTCACATGGACAATTATATGTGGCTTGCTCAAGAGTGAGCTCATCAAGCAAATTAGTAATACTAACACCAATGGGAAAAACTTTTGGATCTGTTTTTTTTTAATATTTTAGTTCTTTTCAGGTTATTGTGAGAGGGAGGAGTGTGGAGGTACTTTTCAATAAATCTCTCACTTAATTGAGCACTATGTATATAAGTCTTTATTTTAATATTCGTGCAAAGACGCGTGTACATTCGAACGTGGTCAGCGATGAACTTCTTAGAGTATCTCTTATTCTCTATAGCTGGCGCGCGAACTCGAACGAACGTTCCCGAGATTGCCCGAGTGGCTACGCGCTACTCTTGCTTTGCCTATCCGCCGAGGCCCGGACGGTGACGCCGCCGACTCGTTGCGGCTCTTACGCGAAACGCGATAAACCAACTGCCTCAATAAAAACAACTAATGTAGTTTATAAAGAAGTACTAAAATAAAGAATTTAAAAAAAAAACAGAAAAGAAGAAAAATAGTTTTAAAAAATGTGTAAGAAACAGTAGTGAACAATAAGAAAAAGTTGAAAAAAATGGAAAAGTAGAATAGGCTTATAGGGGACACCACTATAAAAAAATAAACATTAAAAAAAATACTGTTATCGCCAAAAATTCATTACAAACATTCAACCAAATTGAGTGCTGACGCAATGAAAAGAATATACAACCCAAGTTAAAGGTGTTAGAATTTTCATCCGTTTGGCTGGAATCGTGGCAAAACTGTGATTTGAATACTTTGCTTTATTACGTTGGAACGCCGAAATTATTGGCTTGGGAATGACTTTGTGTACATTTTTTAATTTTTCAACGTTCCCAGTAATACCTCAAAAAATATACCATAAAAGTTGTATCTTTATTCGCGGCTTTGTTACAAACAATTAAAAAAAATTAGCTTTAAAGATACCCGTGGCGAAGCACGGGTGCTTATGCTAGTTATATAAAATTTGTGACTGGGTATTTTTGGCAACCCGTCACAAAGTCAGACAGAGCGGGGCTGACCAGGGTTCACCTGCTCGTTCGGCCGAGAGTCTCCCCCAGGCGATCCAACAGGGCCAAACGAAACGAAACGAAATATTCACCTCGTGTTTCTTTTGTTCTTTTTTTTTATATAATCCTCACAAGCGGGCGACGGCCTGGACCCGGAATTGCCCGTAGCGACAGGGAGGTCAGCGGCGGGAGTTTGAAGGACATTGATGTATCAGGAAGAGGAGAGATCCCGAGTCCCCGTCGTCGTCATGCGAGCCGGCCGTAGCCCCGTCTATAACGTCAGCGCTCTCATCGAGAAAACTACGCTGAGACCAGGCCCACAGCATCTTATGGGGACCGGAAGATGCAACGATCTCGGGCGGCCTTTGAATTTTCGCTGCGCTGCGAAGTCTTTGTTTCTCTCATTTCGTTCGCTTCAGGCTGCTGCTACGTACGAGGCATCGAAGCTCTCGCTAGAGCCGTTGCTAACTCGGATATTAACCCCAGTCGCAAGTACCGTTACCATACTTTAAATTTTATTGGTGGTTACGATTTGGGGGGAGGAAGTTTATCGGCTCAAACAACGCGACCCAACGTATTGTC
The DNA here is from genome assembly GCA_963942595.1 of Cylloceria caligata. Classification (NCBI taxonomy): domain Eukaryota; kingdom Metazoa; phylum Arthropoda; class Insecta; order Hymenoptera; family Ichneumonidae; genus Cylloceria; species Cylloceria caligata. The sequence goes on from OZ012708.1 coordinate 15,727,965, forward strand.
GAGGACTCTCGTGCCGTAATTTGTACAACGAGGACGTGTATACCGGATCCGTTGCCGTGTCTGATCGACAAGAACCGACGCCTGCTCCCCGCGATTCTGGACCGCTGCGAGATTCTTTCTCGAGAGGATTGTGATACTGCAGCTATTCGGTAAGGCCGTCGTTCGTCTCTGATTTGAGTGTGGGAGTTAGCTCCAGTAATTTTGGTGAGAAAACCGGAGCGATATTGTCTCGACGACACGCTGTCGTACCGGAAATCTAACGTCTTTTATTATAGCGGTCAAACAGCTACCGCCCAGTATTTTGAAATTGCAATCACTAGCATCCCGAGAATCAAAGGATCGCCGAAGGGGTTCCATCTCTTTGTTATTGTTAAAGATTTATTTATTGTAAATTCAAGCGCGTGAGGAGTTCTTTGTTTTGTGTGCGAGGGTGCGTGTCGTCGATTTTGGAAAGTCAATCGTATTTATTTTATTAAGCGTGTCAATGCTATTTATCTTATTTACTTTATGTTATGGCGATTATTTTATTTCCGATATTTATTTAATTATTTGTCGTATTTACATTATTTTATCACGACTATTTTATTTCTGTCATTTATTCGATTATTTGCCGTTTGTTTTATTGCCATTAGTTTATTTATATTATTTATTTGAATAAGCGCCACTCTTTCATCTGTCGTAGTTCCTTCTTTCATTTATATTATTTATTTCATCGATTGCCGTTATTTTATTTAGCTCATTTCCGCGATCGAACGAACATTTACTACTGATCTAATTTATTTTCGTCGCCGCCTCCGTTTCATTCGACCAATTTATTTTCTTTCGTTCTCGTAGTCTGTTCCATCATTGCATTCATGTCATTATTTCGTTTTCACTCTTTTATCGTGCATCGTCGAATTAATTTCGGTTAAATATTACCAGTCCGAAAGCTTTGTGAAATCTTTTAAAGAAAATTCTATTGAAGGGAACGTTACCACTTGTCGCTTTCCGACCGTATTTCCGAGAGTACCACGTTGGCTCTCCACTGACTTTCATTACTTCCACTGCAATAAATTGTTTATTATATTTTTGATTCATTAATCGCCGAATTGAGCTTCTTTGTGCGAGACACCCCGGACGGATCCATCCCCTCTACCAACTACCAAGGCTGCAGCGAAGCCGAGCTGCCCCGTGTATTCCGCATGCGAATTAAAATTGTCTCGGGAAATAATTTATTCCCCGGGACTGGCGCCCAGCACGCGGGAGCACGAGCTTTTGTAACCATCCGCAGGAGCGGGAATCGGTGAGGTCGGGGAACATTGGTTGCACATTATATCTATATAATTAACCCTTTGCACTCGGTTGTCCCCTCAGAGGGGACATGAAAGTTTATTATCGATTACGGACAATGAACTTATTCCATCGCAATTTTTTAAGAAACACGTGTTCTCCTGTAGTTTTCTATTAAAATGGCACAAAAAAACAAATCGGAATATGATAAAATTAACAAGATGCATGATAAATAAATCAACCGTTTTACACGTCGAAAAAGAACGTGCGAAGTGCGTTCGCGACGGACTATACACTTCTCTAATCCGTTGAGCAAAGGAATGCAATCAACCCCCAGAATGTTACATGGTGGAAATATTATATCAATTGATAAGCCTCAAATGGTTCTCGATTATACAGCAAATATGGGCAGTGTGGATCTTGCGGATAAATACGCCTCCACGTATTGTTTTCTGCGGAAATCTTTGAAATGGTGGAGAAAATTATTTTTTTGGGGATTGGAAATGTGCGTTATAAATTCCTTCATACTTTACCGAATCTCAGAAGAAAGAAAACAGCAAATACCAATGACACACCACAAGTTTGTGAAAAGTCTTGTAAAGCAGTTGAGAGGTGATTTTCGCGAATCTCGAACACTTCCATCTACATCGTTGTCAGACAATAGACTGAATAATAAGTTGCATGTTCCAAATGTGGGAGAAAGAAAACGGGATTGTATTGTCTGTTCTGACAGAAAAACACCAGGTGGAAGGCGGCAAACAACATTTTATTGTGAAACATGTACAAATCAACCTGCTATGCATATTGGGAATTGCTTCAGACTTTACCATACTGTAGAAAATTATTGATAAAAAATAAATTTTGATTTTTTTTGTAAATATGTGTTCTTCAATGTCCACAAATTCATATAAACCAAATTTCATTACAATTCCTTACTTGGTTCTAAAATTATACTGTATAATATCACGATTCCAGGGTGTACGTTTTCGCGAAAAAGTGGCGTCGAGTTGCTGGTAGGTAACGTCCGATACGGTGCCGAGTGCAAAGGGTTAATACATACTCGTATATATAATTATATGTCCGAGCGAAGATCACAGTGTTTGCAGGGATGTTGCATGCGACAATAAATGTGTGTGAAGTGATTTAAATAAGACATTGATGAATTAAAAACAAATACCTCGTCATGTGTCTCTTATTTTATAATTATATATAGATTATTACAATAATTATATATAATTATATAATTATAATAATTATCGCGATCGATCGAATTATCATCATTCAAGACCTGTATACCAGTTCCCGAGCATCCACATATTAGACACCGTCTAATAGGAACCGCTCCTGATTGAATATATCGCAATGCAGATGGCCGAGCAGGTCTACAGTTTTTCCGATATTTAAAAATTGTTTTCTCTTTACAAAACCCGCATTTCCCGATGTTATATCATCCATTGTTCCAGGGGTATTGTCATACCAGTTAACGCTCATGAGATGCGAATTTTTGGCAGCTGGACTGTAATTCAATAGAGTTTCTATATACGCTCGATAAGCGTAGGCATTATTTAGAGGGGAAAGTAATTTTTGATTCAGGTATACATCCACCTGATTAAACATAGAGCCCAAGAGATTGTTTGCATGGCCGGTGCTTACTTTTCGCGCTGTACCCGTGGCAACTTCCGTAGAAGGAGATGTTATTTTCACTCTCAGACTAAGATAGTATACGCGAGATCGATATACTCATCATTCTGCCTAGGAATAATAAATTCAATAGTTAAATCATCTGTTAGCGAAGAAATTGGCTCATAGTACACCTAATTGGAGCCTCCGATAGTTGTTTGCGTCGGTGGGAGTGAAAAGAATTCGAGCTCCGATTTAAGACACTCCCACGAGTGTGCATGTAGAAGAGCTAACTTGTTTCAGCTATCCAAAAATATCTGTTAAATAACCGTTCGTTGACGAGTCATCTTCTTCTTCTTCTGCTTCTTTCTTACTTTTCTTTTTATTACGCTTTTCTTTTTACGGTAGATACGTCGTGGTTTACGTTCGTTCAGTGAATGAGCAGTTAGCGAAATTTTGCGCTTTTTATACCCGGACTCGCGCATCAGAGTGTCAGATTTTTCAGAAGCCTTGCATTCGAGATTACTGCCGCGGATTCTCGGGCTCTCTCGCGAATAGTATCTTTCACAGCTCTGCTTCTTTAAAAGTGGCTATAATCGACGAAACAAGCTCCGGAGAATGCTGCGGATACCATGTCCTCGTTCATTAGGCATTCCAATATAAATATGACTAATACCGCAGTACCCGCGACGACCCCAACCGTACTGCATACCGCCAATATCATCCATAGTGGCGAAATCAATCGTGGGATCTTTTGAAATGTAGTGTCACAGTCAAGGTTTCCTGTTCGAATGGTACAGGATTCCAAACTCGTCTCTTATATCGATCTCGATAGTGTGTAAATTGTTGCGCAAGAGAGGTATATATCGTGGCGTTGAAAACGATTTAATTTTTATCGAATCATACTGACAGTCGTCAGCATCAATGGGAACAACTCGTAAGAGGGATGTTGGTACATCGCCTGTAATATAGCTCTCGCAGATATCGGTGTATAGAAACATGCTGCCTGGTATGGCACCGGTGAGAGATGCAGGCCTCGACATTGTGTATTCGCAATGTGGTTCTATCACTACAGACCTACAGGCCTCTACCGAGAATCCTAGTAGCCTTGCGATAGCGGGCGATACGCGGAAGTCGTGGTATCGTAGATCGTTGCAACGCGCGCCACTTCGATCTGCCCGCTCGGAAGCGATTTAAAGCGCAGATGACCGACCACGTGAGGTAACTTATTTATACTCTCCAAAAAAGCGTCTATAGAGCCATATACACCACATGGAACTTGGTCTCTATCCACGCGTCTCCGTGTTAAAAGATTTAAACCCGATATATCATAATCACCATCCCCAAAAGATACGAGAATCGGTACAGTAGGAACATGTAAAAGAGTCATTGGATAAGCAATTTCCAAAAGAGAAACAGACCAACCTTCGTGCAAACGTATCTGACGCGGTAGTTTTGTGATAAATTTCGTTGTCGTATTATCCGGAAAATACTGCATACTACTGTTGTTCAGTAGTACGACAAAGGAAAAGCTATCCTTGGAGCTCATATCTATCAGAGACGGTGTTTCCGAGCGTTCTTCCTCTTCGTCCTCTTCTTCTCCTTCGTCTTCTCAGGTGACGGAGGCACTCGTACTCGCGATAATTCTGCCTCGTAAAAAATATCTTCGATAGTCTCGGTATTCAGATGGTGCAAAATACACTCGAATATCTCGATTCACTGATATTCGTTGAATCTTGCATAATTCGTTACTCCAGCCATGCTCTTATTCTTTCACGAATGCTGCTTCAGCTGTACTGATACGGATCAAATCACCAATACTGTATTTAAACTTTTTAGTTTTTCTCGCGTTGCGCTCATAACTCCGTGCTAAATGTTCTAGGGTCATCTCGCTCGGAGGAATACGCGTTCCACTGTGTCTAGTGTGATCAAAAGCATATAAAAATTCGTGTAAAACATTAATGTAAAGTTTATTTCGCGTATATTTAAAGTAAAGCCACGTTCGCTCCTTTGTTGTGCGATTAATTGCCTTCGGCCATCGAGGCTTTTATATCGGGGTTCGAGCAGTCCGAAAATCAATATTCTTTTTCCTGAGAATTTGCTGAAATGGAGGGTCGATAAATTCTTTGCCTCGATGAGTTTGCAATTGTTGCAGGCGACGATTGTTACTGCATGCGAGTATGCGTGTAAGACCGCGGGCCACGTTTGTGCTCGTTTTGTCACGCAAAGCCTCGACCCACGCGTATTTGCACAACACATCGATAACAACAAGCAGATATGCGTACCCATCATTATACGTAGCTACCGAGCGAAGATCAGCTAAATCAGCCTCCCAGACATCGTCTATATTACTTACGTTATACGTATGACGGGGAAATCGCCGTCGCACGAGACGATGGATGTAATATGAATCATGTGTCTTAATCCATGGTAAAGCATTTTTTTGCTCGACTCTCCGATCCACCTGAGCCAAATGTTTTGCTCGAGAAAAGGATACGGGATGACTGGTGTCATAATAGATTTTTTTTTCAATTTTCATAATTTTAACGATGACCAGTTAAATGGATTTTCTTCCTTTTTTTTCTAACTATGCAAGCGACTGATATTCGCTTAGGTGTCGTTGGCTCTCTACGTGTGCGATGTTTTGCAATTGTTCGTCCTTTTCTTCCTCCCCCTCTTCCCCCACGATAATGATGTCGCCCGCCGTGAGCATTAAATCTCTGTTTGAGTGTGCGGTCTCGGCCTCGTTGTTGCTACTGTCCCTGCTGCTGCTGCGATCACTATCGCGTGGTAAAATGAGACGCTGCTGCCGTGTCGAGGATGATGTAGGTGTATGCTGCATCGTATCCAGGAGTTTGGCAACGTGAGATCGGCCGACGGGTTTCTCGCGTTTTCTAGCACGCATAGCATCATTAACAAAATCGCCGATACTGAAATTTGAAATTCTTCTACCGTCTATGGAAACAACACCGTTACGATCCCATGTCTTTTTTTTACCGACTGCACTGCGCTGCAAATTGCGAAGCAACGATATAATTTTTTGGGTACGCTATCGATAATCAGTGTGTCATTGAGCGCAGATTTCACTTCGTTCATTAAAACGTCAGCGACTTTATTCTCGCGGCTATCGAGTACTTCTATTTTTCGTTTTGACGGAATATCCGGTCCTGTATTATCGTACTCGACCAAGTTAAGATAACGCTGTAGAAGCTGTTGGTACGCCGTCCACTTATCGCTCTCTTTCCCTCTCTCTCTCTCTCTCTCTAGTACGAGTGAGAGTTCAGAATTTCACTCAGCTCAGAGTCGAGGCGCGATAACGGTGTACCGCCACCGCCGCCGACGTCGCGGTAAAAGCTTATTTAAGAGTCAGCTGATTGGTTTTGATAGACACTCATCGATATGGATACACGCTGGAAAGATCCATGGGCAGCTGTAATAAGTTGTCCTACAGGTTGTGGTAAAATATATTTTGACAATTAGAATTCTTTAAACATATGCGCGAAATAACGGATGTCTCGTTCGAGCGTACACTTTTTTATAGCTCAGAGTGGCAGTCCGGGTATTCAGAGTACGGTGATAATGCGGTGAGAATGCTCGAATGATACGAGGCCTAAACTGGTGGTCATTGACGATCTAATGCGCGAGGCATCGAACAATATCGTGGCCGATCTTTTCACGAAGGGTAGCCATCATAAAAATCTTAGTGTCATCTTCATCACGCAAAATCTCTTCCATCAGAGTCACGGGCAGCGCGATATCTCCTTAAACGCTAATTATATCATTGTCTTAAAAAATCCGCGAGATCGCACGGTGTACATGCGAGTGTACTCTAAACGTTTTACAGGGCAACGTGAGTCTGAACAACGTGCAAAAGAAGCATCTTCGGAGGCACGCGACAATTCTTCGACGACTTGCTGCCAAAAGAGGAAATTGAAGTGGTAAGATGAAGATCATCGTCGAGCATTGTGTCAGATTTCTCAAGTTGCTTCTTGTGCCTGTCTTGGCCTACACGAGCCATGGAATTTGCCAGAAAGATGGTGCGTATTCCTCATGATAGCATACATCATGTCGCGGTTCTGGCTACTGCTGCTACCGCTACTGCTACTGCTACTGCTACTACTACCACCATCATTACGGGGGGAGGCTGCAACCCCTACGTGGCGCGGCCCCGCGGACCAAACAGAATAGGGGAAGAAACCCCGATCAACACATCAACCATGGAGACAGCACCGGATCCCCAGTACCGGCGTCTGTTAGGAGCGAGCAGGCGGGTTCCAAGACGTCGTCATCATACGACCGCAAAGAAGAGCATAACGAAGCTGCAAAGCCCCAAACCGCTATGGAGAAAAATCATCAGCACAGTTACGAGGAAGCGATTAGGGTGGAAGATCAACACATCGAAGCTCTACAGAAAGTCATAAAGGACATGACCGATTTTCGTAAGACCAAGAAGAACATGTTCACGGAGATTAGTGCGGGCCTGGAGAAGGCGGAAGCGATCCTCGACGAGCTGAAGCGGAACAGAAAGAAGTGGAAGAGCACACGCCATAGCGTTTCAAGAATAGGGGGCGAGGAGGGCTATTCAATTCTAGGACTCAGCGAGGCGTAAAACCGCTAGCCCGGGGCGAACACTGGCAACCCCGGAAGCAAAGAAGAGGTCGACGGAGAAGACCCCTAGCCCGGCAGCCGACGAACCATCGAGGCCCACGAAGAAGTCTCAAAAGCATGAAGGCGAAGGGTGGACGAAAGTGGAGAAGCGTCAGGTCAAAGACCGAAGCCAAATCGCGAACGAGCGCAAACGCGGCGGAAAAGGCTTGGGCACGTAGAAAGAGACAGAGGAGGGTCCGCTCGGAGGCCATCATGATCAAGCCTTCGGCCGGCAAGAGCTACGCAGAGGTGCTAAAACACATCCGTACGAGCATCAACCCAGACGATCTAGGCGTCAAGAGAAGAGCCATTAGGGAAACGCGATCCGGTGAAGTCCTCGTGGAACTGGGAGCATCGAAGCAAGGCAGAGCTGAGTTCGGAAACCAACTCAGAACGATAATCGGGGAGTCCGGTAATGTGCGCCAGCTCATCCCAAGGGCGAACATCGAAGGAAGGCAGAGCCGAGTTCGGAAACCAACTCAGAACGATAGTCGGGGAGTCCGGTAATGTGCGCCAGCTCTTCCCAAGGGCGAACATCGAAATTAAGGACATAGATTCTGTGACAGAGGAGGCTGAGGTTAGGGCTGCCCTAGAGAAAGTAGCCGGCGAAGATGCAGGAGAAATGAAGATCAACCTAACAAAGACTAACCGGTGAAGAAGCAAGATGGCCTTCATCGCGTTAGATGAGCTCTTAGCTGCTAAACTCGACAAGGAGGACCATATAAAGATTGGATGGGTTAGTTGCAGGGCCAGACGGAGAGACCAGGTAAAACGGTGCTACCGCTGTCATGGCTATGAGCATGTGGCGGCTGACTGCAAATCGGTGGACGGAAGCAAAATGTGCTGGCGATGTGGTCAGGAAGGATACCAGGCAGCCGGGTGTGAAAACAGTCCCAGGTGCTATTTATGCGCCGAGCGCAAAGATGGAAGCCGTGATGATCACCTCCCGAGCTCAACCAGCTGCAAGGCCCACCGAGGGATAGGGCGTATGAGGGCAAACCGATGACGTCTGTCCTCCAAGTGAACCTACACCGAAGCAGACCATCTGAGAACCTGCTACAACAACGGGTGCATGAACTAATTGTTGATCTGGTCATCGTCCGCGAACAGTTCATCCAAGGAACAACCGAACCCGGGTGGTATGTGGACTCGTCGAGCACAGCGGCAATATAGGTGAAGAACCCTAACAAGGTTGATGTGAGCTGCTACGGTGCAGGGGACGGCTTTGTATGGATCACGAGCAATCGTAAAACATACATGAGCTGCTATCTGTCGCCCAACGAGGGGATTGGGGCATTCCGCTATAAGATAGAAGGTCTCGAGGAAAAGGTTCGCAACATCGGTGGAGAGAGCCTTGTCGCGGGCGATTTCAACGCCAAATCTACCGAATGGGGATGCAGTGGACTTGCCGCAGAGGTGCCGATGTCTCGGAAAGGGCAGCTAGAATGGACCTGACGGTCCTCAATACAGGGACCGTACCAACATTCCGGAGAAGCAGAAACCGGGGTACGACCATCGATATCACCTTAGCAACCCCGAACACCGCAGTGGCGGTGAGTGGATAGAGGGTACTCGAGGATTACTCCGGTAGTGACCACCAGTACATTGAGTTCAGAGTAGGAGGAGAGGCACAACTGACCAGTGCGATAGGCAGCTCTTGCAGCAAAAAAGGCTAGAACGTCGCCAAGCTTGACCGAGCGGCGCTCGTCAAAACCATTGCGAAGGGGGGAAACTTACTCGTAGAGGCAACGCAGATAAGGTATACCGAAGAACAAGTCGAAGGGCTGGTTAATCGCACGATGGACCTGATCACGAAGGGATGCAAGGCATCTATGCCGAAGCGAACTCGCAAACTCCACAAAGAACCTGTGTACTGGTGGAGTGAAGAAATGGCAGAACTCCGGAGCAAGTGCAATAAACTGAGACGCATAGCGCAGAGAGCGACCAGGAGGGATGAAGCTGACCAGCAGAAGGACGACGACCACAAGGCGGCCAAAAAGGCCCTGGTTATGGCCATCAAAGAAAGTAAAACAAGATGCTGGAGAGCGGTAAGCGACGAAGTCGACCAGGATATGTGGGGCCGTGTGTATCAGATAGTCATCCGAAGAGTCGGCAGACAACATCCCGAGGGAGCAAAGAAGCCGGCGATGATGGAGGGTATAGTGTAGGCGCTCTTTCCCGAACATCCGGAAAGAGAGAACCCGGTCATGCCCCAACCAGAGGCGATACCACCATTCACAGTCGCGGAGCTGCAGGAGACTGGACTTTCCCTCGCGAACAAGAAGGCACCAGGCTCCGACGGAGTACCAGTGGAGGTTATTAAGGTCATCGTGGAGGAGCAGCCCTTTCTGCTGCTGAACATGTTAAATTCCTGCCTCCATTCAGGAGTCTTAAGTCGGAGATGAAAGCTGCAGAGGTTGGTCCTGTTGGACAAGAGTAGGGGTCCTCCCATTACTCCGTCGTCTTACAGGCCCCTCTGTATGCTTGACACAACAGGGAAAGTGCTCGAGAAGCTTATCCGGATCAGACTGCACGCGGCGGTTGCATCCGGCGGAGGGCTAGCTCAAAACCAGCATGGCTTCCGCGAAGGAAGATCTACGGTCGGGGTCATTGACGAAGTCCTGGAAGAGCCATATAGGGCGTGGCAAGGAAACCATAGGACGAGGCGGGCATGAGTTCTGATCACGCTTGACGTGCGCTTTTAACTCGGTGCGGTGGGTCGACATACTCGAGGCAATGGTGACGCGCTTTGAAGTACCTCACTACATTGTGAGAATCATCAACGACTACCTAAATGATAGGGAGTTGATGTACGACACAACGGAGGGCCCACGATTGACGAGGATCACGGCAGGGGTAGCGCAGGGTTCCGCCCTGGGACCCACGCTCTGGAACATCGTCTACGATGTCGTCCTGACGATGGATATGGCTGAGAACACCAAGTTGGTGGGATTTGCCGACGACATCGCCGCTGTCATAACAGCGCGAGACGAGAAACAGGCGCAAAGGCTCATAGGCCGAGTCTCGAGGCGTGTCAATGATTGGTTCGAGGATCATGGGCTCCAACTAGCAGCCAAGAAGACGGAGATAGTTGTCCTCACCAGGCAAAGAAGGTTCCCAGAACCCTTCACTGCGGAGATCGTCGGTGTCGACATCGTGACCACGAAAGCAGTCAGGTACCTGGGAATCCTGTTAGACGAGCAGCTGACCTTTTGGCCTCAGATCCAAAAGGCAGCGGATAAAGCAGCGACGATGGTGGCAATACTCTCGAGGCTCATTCCTAATATCCCGGGACCCTGAAGTTCAAAGAGGCGGTTAATGATGAGTGTGGTTCACTCCTCCCATGCTGTACGGAGCGGAAATTTGGGCGGACGCTCTTAACACTGAGAGGTATCGTAACAAAATAACCGCGGTAAAACGCAGAGGAGTTTTACGCGTCGCCTGCGCATACCGCACGGTGTCTGAGGCGGCGGTCATGGTGATAGCTGGGATCATCCCCATAGATCTATTAGCCATGGAGAGGAAGACGATCTACACCAGGACAAAATCAGGAGAGAGTGCTCCAAGATGCAGACGACAGGAGCGCGCGCACTCACTCCTAATGTGGGAGCAACGGTGGAGGAACGAGACGGTAGGCAGGTGGACCTTCCGGATTGTAGGAGAGATGAGCCAGTGGTTAGAGAGACAGCACAGTGAGATAAACTACTACCTCACACAGCTGCTCTCTGGCCACGGCCACTTCAATGAGTATCTACACCGGATGAACAGGAAGAGCAGCCGCTTCTGTGACTACTGCAGGTAACAACAAGATACCATCGAACGCACATTCTTCGTGTGCAGCCGCTGGGCAGAGAAGCGATGCTCAATCGAATCGGCGCACAGTGGAGCCGATTCCCGAAAAGCTGGTCAAAAGTCGAAAACGTAGTTCATTCTGTTTGAGATATAGTATATAAGGGTTTTTGGGGTCGCTGATTACGAATCTGAAGTCAAAATTGTAAAAAACAAAATGGCGGGTTCAAAATGGCGATAGTAAACCGAAAATACTCAGTTATAATACGGAATGTTTATCGAATTTGTATGAAACTTGGTTTCTGTAAGTTTTCGAGGTCGCTGAATACGAATCCGGTGTGAAAAAAACAACATTCAAAATGGCGGATCCAATATGGCGGACGCAATTTTCGTAATCGGCCGGATTTGCTTGAAACTTGTTATTTGGGGGTTTTCGAGGTCGCTGAATACGAATCCGGTGTGAAACAAACAAAATTCAAAATGGTGGATCCAATATGGCGGACGCAATTTTCGAAATCAACCGGATTTGCTTGAAACTTGTTACTCGCGGGTTTTTGAGGTCGCTGAACATGAATCCGATGTGAAAAAGACAAAATTCAAAATGGCAGATCCAAAATAGCGATTATAAAAATTTATTAACTTTTTATAAATCTGTAAGTAAATTATATATTTGATAAAAAGTAATAAAACATCTACCTTTACATCTATAATTGTATTGATTAAAATCACTTTTAAAAGACATATTTTATACTATTTATAAGTTACATTTCCTTTTTTTATTGAAGTGAATGTACTTCAGTTACATGCAAGTAGTTTTTTCTTTGAAGCACATATTTCTTAAATACATTTTCTGAAACAAAATAGATTTTGTGAAATAAAATTAACATGTTCAAACAGTTAATTTATAATTACTTTAGTTTAAGTAAATATTTTTTAAGATTACTGTATAATAATTTGATTTACAGTTTTAAAATAAATGTATTTGAATTACAGAGTAATGATTTTCTTGTTTAAAAGAAATACTTTGTACATATTTCAGATGAGTAATTACATTTTTAATCATTTATAAAAATTTTGAAAAATGTATAATTCAAATATATAAGAAAGTGTAATAAGGAACACGATTTTTTAAATACTAACATATTTAAGAGTGATAAATCTAAGCGACAATGATTTGACCAAATTTTTGATGGAAAATTTTTGGCAGTTCGCAACCCGGTTAGAGTCAGCGCCACCTAAGATCCCTGTGTTATCGATCTCAGAAAGATCTTTAACAATCGAATCATTAATTATTTTTGTCAACTCTGATTGCCTCACTCATTCATTAAGAATTAATGAGGCAACCAGAACTGACGATTTTTTACTTTTTTAAAGAAATCGTGAAAAAATATCGCCACAGCCCGGGTTCGAACCGGGAACTCCAGAATTCTAGCCTGGTACGTTACCAATTACGCCACCGCGGCCCTAGCAACATCAATTCACGATCTCTATTTTAATGTCAATTAATGCACCTTTGTTATTTTATTATACGCGGTCATATGTTTCTTAAGAGTGATAAATCTAAGCGACAATGATTTGACCAAATTTTTGATGGAAAATTTTTGGCAGTTCGCAACCCGGTTAGAGTCAGCGCCACCTAAGATCCCTGTGTTATCGATCTCAGAAAGATCTTTAACAATCGAATCATTAATTATTTTTGTCAACTCTGATTGCCTCACTCATTCATTAAGAATTAATGAGGCAACCAGAACTGACGATTTTTTACTTTTTTAAAGAAATCGTGAAAAAATATCGCCACAGCCCGGGTTCGAACCGGGAACTCCAGAATTCTAGCCTGGTACGTTACCAATTACGCCACCGCGGCCCTAGCAACATCAATTCACGATCTCTATTTTAATGTCAATTAATGCACCTTTGTTATTTTATTATACGCGGTCATATGTTTCTAACTAACATATTTATTTGAGAAATACAGTACAAAGCCAAATTCAAAAAATAAATTTATATTAACAAGAATATTGTTCTAATATCAACATAAAAATTAGTCTTCATCATCAGTCGAATTGTCTGTATAAAACTCTGAAGAATCTGACGACATCGAAAAAGAAGAGATAGAATCATCAGTAGACGCATAAACAGTTGGTGAAGTACCAAAGCAATTGTTTCCGAAAATAAGGATTTTTATTTCTTATGTGGCAATTTCTTTAAGCTTGATATATACGGATCTGATGCCACTAGCAAGCGCAAGAAAAAATCTTGCATCGATTTTGTTCTGCTGCATTTTCGTGCAAAATCTTCACGGTATCTTTTAATATATTTATTACAAGACTCCTGTGCATCTTCAGACATTTGTCCGATTGGCAATAAAGCAGATTGTATTATTTCAGAGCCGTGAATTAAAAGTTTGTGAACAGAAGTAGGCATGTAGAACCAGGGATATAAGTCGATGAATTTTCGAGCTGTTTCTATTGTGTATTCTTGGAAATGTGGTACATTAATTTCATGACCACTTGAAATAGCTTGTAAAATAACAAGGAACATTTTAATAACATCTTCGTCAACGCCCGTTATAGTAGCGGAAATTGATGCATTTTCGAAAAATCGTCGAGCAGTGTTCCCATCATTCGTACTACCATATCCAAGCTTTGGTTGATCCACAATAAGTCCTAACTGTTGGCGAAAACCTTTTTGAATATTTTTTTTTCTATTTTCTGTCGCTTTCTTATTTTGTCTTGTTCGCGCTTGCCATTTTATAATATCCAATTTATACGAAACATGCAAACAACATTCAAATAATCGAATCCACATATGTCATGTAGATAAGCCAAAAGTTAAATTATCTCTGTTACGTCCTGGGTCTCCGCCCACCCTTTTAATACACGTAAAATTGAAATAATTTTCGTCCATATATGATTTATACATATTTGACTCATTTTTGCGTAGGTCAGCGTTCCCACGTTGACCGGCGAGACGCGTTCCGATACCTTTTGCTAAGGTCAGCGTTCGCACGCTGGCCAGCGAGACGCAGCGCATCGATAAGACGCGCTGCGCCCCGCAAATCCCTCGTTTGTACATGTCGCACTGCTTTCAACACAGCGCTAATTAGTCAGTTCTTCTCCGGGGGCCGACCACGATGGTCGGTCCTCGTAATACCATATCTGTATTGTATCATTTATTTTTAATATCCAATAGGACGTAGATTTGTTCGGGCAACCAATTATATTGTGCGCGTTCCAATAAACCTTATAATAACATACCCCGTGTCTATATTAATATGACATTTTACTCTAATACATATATGTGCTAATACTGTTTAATATACCATTTTAATGACTTTAGATACGTGCTACTATTTTAATGACTTTACTTCTAGTGGTTTATAAAATGTTCGAATGCGCGCTGTTTAATATCTATTGTTTTACTGGTGTAGTGATTAAATGTTAGCGCACAACCATTAAACTGTTTTAATATATATAGTGAAAGACTATTTGGAACAATCATCTTGCGTTTATTCTGGGTTATTTATTTATTCATTTAAATTCGCCATTCACCATCCGTCCTCCAATCCCGAGCCAGCGCATTCTGGCTCAAAATGGAGAAAAGAATAAAGTCCGACAAGTCCAGGACGTAACAATCTCTATTAATTTCTTTTTTCAAAAGTACATCGATCTTATTGAAATCTTTACTAGTAGCATTACATAAATAGCAACGTTGAGTAGAAGCAGTTGCAGTAATTGCGATACAAACTTTACCATCAATCATAGTTAAAGCAAGTTCGTAAGTAACAATGATCTCTTTGCCATTTATTACAGTTTTAAAAGGCATAAGTTTGTCCGCTTGTTCTTTTATATACTCTGTTTGTTTAACAGTGGCCTCAGTAGTTTCATGCAAAAATTCAATTTTTATTGGTCTACAAAAGCGTGGTGATGATGGTCTCGGATTTTTCCATACAATGATTTTTGCAGATGTATTTTTATCGATCGATATTAGTTGCCATGGAACAAGCGAAGTGAAAAAGATACTAGCATCTGATTTACTTCCATCATCATCACTAAATTTTTGCTTGTACATACTTTGGCCAGGATTGCCATCACAACCCCACTTAAAAATTAAATTAAAATTAGAAAGTTGTTCATCCGGCAAACTTTTTACGACATCCATTTGAGTCGTCAACAGTCGGCTGTTTGTATGGTCTAATAAAGCTTGTAGTTTAACTTCTGCATTGCAGACAATTTATTTTCAATTTTTTCAAAAGCTATTGTAGCACTGTCATTTAAGTTGTCTTTCAGTAATCTAAAAATTTCTTCCCTTGACAAACCAGAAATTTGTTTGGTACTATGAGCACCTGAAACAAAAAAGAAAGTTTTAAATTTATTACACGTTGAAGTGAAAGCAAAAACTTTTGCTAAAAATTTATATAAACTATAATTTACCATAATGTTGTGAATAAAAGTTTACAAAACATGACTTTTTTTGTATGTTAACTGAAACGTTTACACGTTATTTTTCACTTGTAATCTTTAAGCATTCTGTAAATATAAATGAAATAAATAATAACAATATATCTTTATTATTATTTGTTAAACATGTAAAAATAATGCACTTACTTGCACTCGAAGCGTCTATTTTGCAAAACGATCCACTTCACGATGTTCGGCAAATTTTTGAATATTCTTTTACTTTGTACGATCCAACACAACAGTTGCTACTCCAAGAAATATTACTTCGCCACTGCCTCGTAACTCGTAACCAGAGTTGCATCAAGCATATCCCCTTGCCAGATGCGTGCCCTTTTCAGGCATGCGCAGTGCATGCGAAAGAATTTCCAGGCATGTATATAGCAATAAGGAACCCATATATTTTCCAACAAATAACTACCCTTATAAAAATGTAACGCAACTTGTGATAAATTAAGCAGTAATAAATTATTGAGCGACAGTAATTTATTATTAGTTGATTTATCATAGCGGGTATTAAATTTCTATAAAAATAACATCTCTCTTTTAAAATAAGGGCTATATATACCTTTAAATAGTTGAACTAAGTACTTCACTGATGAACACGTGGATGCCAAACTGAATGGGCATGCGCGAAAAAGATACGTATCAGGCAACTCTGCTCGTAACTGCCACAGGCCCACAGGTAGGCCTATCGACCCTTTGTGACGTGATCGACCCTTTTCAAATATTCCATTACCCTCGCAAAAAGTCTATCTGTTCCACTATGTATAGGTAGACCTATATTTTGCAGGTAGGTCTATGTATACAGTCGACTTTTTTTAAATGTTCCGTTATTCTCTATAAATGTTAGAATCCAACAATATATACTCAAAACGAAATAAGTTATTTATAACATTGAAATAATTATTAAAATTATGAAAATTGCTGAATTAATTTAACTACAATTTTATTAAATAATTATTATGCAAAATAAAAACAAATCACCTACACGAGATTTAAACCGAGAACAATAATGTACGAGTCCAGCGTGTAAGCCACTACGCTACGGAACTGTTCACGTTGCATAGCCAAGAAAAAACAAAATTAAAAATGGTGGTTTTATTTCGAAAATTATGTTTGCTGTATTGGATCCGCCATTTTGAATTTTGTTTTTTTGACACCGGATTCGTATTCAGCGACTCCAAAAACCCCCGAGTGACAAGTTTCAAGCGAATCCGACCGATTTTAAAAATTGCGCCCGCCATATTGGATCCGCCATTTTGAATTTTGATTTTTTGACACCGGGTTCGTATTCAGCGACCCCCAAAACCTCCGAGTAACAAGTTTCAAGCGAATCCAATCGATTTCGAAAATTGCGTCCGCCATATTGGATCCGCCATTTTGAATTTAGTTTTTCTGACACCGGATTCGTATTCAGCAACCCCAAAAACCCCCGAGTAACAAGTTTCACAAAATTATATTTATTTGAAAAAACGTGCAACAAGTGGTTAATGTGGATTTGTAATTTTTTATATTCAAATGTGCACTAAAAACAAAGTTGCAGGTAGCTGCAGCTGATTTTTACTAATTTTATTACATAACAGTACAAACTTTAATTTAAAACTTGTTTCGTTGCAGAACACTGCGGAACTTTTAACTTTTTCCCTGTTTTACTAAAATGATTGCACATAATTTTTCATTTTTTTCTACTTTAAACATTGTTTAGCTATTAATTTATATGTATCTGTTATAATTTTCGACGCATATGATGATAAATTACTTTCTTCAACCTGAAACCTCCATTTTGCAGAATTAAGAAACACCAATTTTACGATTTTCTACGAATTTTTTAATTGGACGCTTGAATATGAGCTCGAACGATCTAGCTATTACTTGCGCGAAGGTCTCTTTTGTACTGGCTTATACTTGCCAGGTATACTTCACTAGCCCTTATAAAATGTTCCATTATATTCTTTAAACATTACTCTATCCACCTATGTACTGTAAATCCTATAAAATGAAACTTTATTTTTCGACTTTTGACCAGCTTTTCGGGAATCGGCCCCACTGTGCGGCGCTGGGTACAAACTTTAGCCCGGCCAACATCGTAGCGGAGATACTGTAAAGCAGAGTGAACTGGGACACAGTTGCGACCTATGTGGAGGAGCTGCTCCGCACGAAGAAGAATGAGGAACGGGGAAGGGAAAATCAACCCCTAACCTGATCCGAACAAAGAGGTGCGTCGACGATGGCGCAATAAACTCAGAGACTTGAAGTATTGCTAACGAGGTTCCAGGACTCTGAGGAAAGGCGGGGGAGGTTGGTTTTAGTGGGTAGGGCCGGCTGTAGCTGGAGGAGCCCCACACTACCGTCGGGTATGCGTAAACGGCATTTTTCCACCTCCCAAAAAAAAAAAACACTACTACTACTACTACTATTGTGCAGAGGTGATACTGCCATATCGCGCGACCCGGGTGGCGGATAGGGGAACGCTCGTCGCCCAGCTTTGGGCGGAGGGCAGGGGCTAATCAAATTTGCTCCCGCGGACCAAACACAAACCCAAGCCAAAGTGTGCGAAACCGTACTGAGGGCTGCATGGCGTCGGGGAGAGATGTCTCAAACGGTTCCCCTGGGGCACCTGGTCCAACCCCAGTGGTATCTAAGTGGCCTTATCCCAGTAACCAGGCTCTGCTGGGGCGGAGCTTTATGACCTAGGCTCTCGTGGGAACAAGATGGAAGAAATACATACAAAGATGCAAGCACATAAAAAACAAAACACAGAAAAAAGCAAAAATCCAAAAAAAGAGGAAAAAAAAACCTGGAGTTGGAAGCTACCATGGAGATAAACTCGAGCCCAGGAATAGCAAAGGCGGCAGACTTCAGCCTGCCGTTAGACAAGCTGTCAACACTTTTGCTATGGGAATTGCAGGATACCTTGAGTCATTTTGCTAGAAATGGCCGGACACACTCCTCCGGAAAAAAACGGTGACACAGACCCAAGAAGTGTTTGGGGCCTCGCAAAAACCCAGGAACGCTAGCGCTAGGACGGAGTTATTGAGAGGCAGGTGCCTGCTGTAGCCGAACTGCGGAAAAAAGGTAGTCTCAGCGATAAGCAGTGCGGGTCTAGCTATACTCGGCCTTTAGAGGCAAGTAAGGAATTGCTGCGCGAGACGTGTTCGGGGCACGAACAAGTGAAGGAGAGCCACTTATCGATCCTGTTGGAGATAGTGGAATCATTGAAGATTTTCTGCAAGAAATATAAAAACATTCAGTGGAAAATTCCCGACGATCTTGAGAAGGCGGCGGAGCATTTGGAGCTCGCAACACGCAGCAGGAGAGAATGGAAGTGCGCAAGGAAGACACTCTACCACCTGGAAGAAGCTCCCCTACCAGCCGCGACAAAGTCACGAAAGAAGCAGGTACTTGAGGATGCGCGAAAAAACGCGACCCCGAAGAGGAAAAGACAGTCAGCACCAACGCCTAGCCCAGAAAGCATCAAGACCCGAACGCCGAAGCCCAAAAAGCCGAGAGAAGAAGCCGAAGGCTGGACGAAAGTTCACAACCGCCCACCCCGCAAAAATGAAGCTGCAGAGAGAGGTAAGCCTCCACAAAGCCCACTGGAGGCAAGGAACCCGGAATAGCCATGGGGAAAAAAGACCGAGGAGAGCGCGACCTGAGGCCCTTCTCATAAGGCCCTCGAAGAGTTATGCCGAAATCCTTCGTACAGTCCGCAAAAAAGTCTACCCGGATGAGCTGAACGTAAAAGTTAAAGCTATTCGACAAACGAAAAAAGGAGATGTTCTTGTGGAATTGGCCGCATCGGCAGAGAAAAGGGAGAGCTTCGGAACCACGATCCAGACAATCCTAGCTGACTCAGAGAACGTCCGGCAACTTGTTCCCAGGACTAAGTTAGAGATTCGGGAACTGGACGCGGCGACGGAAATCGACGAAGTCTTAGAGGCTCTCATCCTTTTTGGAGGCAAAAAAGTGAGCGAAATAGACGTAAAGCTCACGAAGGCTAACCTGAGAGGCAGTAAGATGGCGTTTGTCGAGCTAGACGCGACAGCTGCGGCAGCCGCAACAAAGATAAGCCACATTCGTATAGGATGGGTGAATTGCCGCATTAGACACCGTAAAGAGCTAATTCGGTGTTTTCGCTGTCAGGGATACGGACATCGGGCACCGGGATGCCAAGCAACTGACCGCAGCGGTCTTTGCTGGAAATCTGGCAAGGAGGGACACAAGGCAGCGCAGTGCGAAAGTACTCCACAGTGTTATCTGTGCGCAGAAAGACCCAACGGACCGCGTCTTGACCATCTTTCAGGGACTAGCAGATGCGCATCTTACCAGAAGGCTGGCCAGCGCAGGGGAATCAAGCCGTGATGTCGACGATCATCCAAGGAAACTTGGGTCGATGCCAGTTGGCCCAGAACTTACTGATCCAGCAAGCGCACGAGCGGAAAGTTGACATCGAATCATTTGCGAACAGTATCGAAATCCAGAGGGAGGAGGCTGATATCCTGACCAGACCAAAATGGCCGCCATATGGGTTAGGAATCGATCATCGATCCCGTATGACTATGTATAGATCACCAGTGAGAGGGTGACATACATGAGCTGCTACCTCTTTCCAAAAGAGGGTTTCGCGACGTTCCGGGAAAACCTGGAGGCTATTGAAGAGGTCTTTAGGGACATAGGAGAAGACATTTTGGTCACTGGTGACTTTAATGCAAAGTCACACGAGTGGGCCATGGACAGAGCGGATTCGCGCGGAAACTAAGTCAGCGAAATGGCCTCGAGACTGAACTTGACCATTCTAAACGAGGGCACGGCGACGACTTTCAGAAAGAGCGGATATTGCGGAGCAATCATCGATATAACGCTAGCCATACACAGGACCGTGTGCCGAGTTGTGAATTGGCGAGTTCTCGAAGATTTTACGGCAAGCGACCCCGAGTATATTGGCTTCACCATTGAGTCACCACGCAGGAAGATGCGGGATGCCCACCATCGACCAAACCCCGTTGGCTGAAACGTCGCTAAGCCGAACACACAGGCGCTCATCGAAGCCGTGTCCGGGGCGGACAGCTACTCGGCGAGGCAACAGAACATCCGACTAGCAGGGCAGCGGCAGAGAAACTGGTCGACCAGACGATGAAACTGATAGTGAAAGGCTGTAAAGTGTCCATACCGAGGAAATACTGCAAGCGACAAAGCAGGCCTGCCTACTGGTGGACGGAGGAGATCGCAGAGTTGCGCAGAATATGCCTCATGGCAAAACGTAGGGCCTAGAGGGCGCGGCGAAGAGACAGCAGCGATCTTCGAATCAACAACGCCGTGTACAAAGCGGCGAAAAAACAGCTGACTATCGCAGACAAACGCAGGCAAGCCGCTTGCTGGAAGGTGTATGAGGTGGTGGATGAGGACACGTCAGGACGAGGCTACCAGATCGTCACACGAAAGCTCGGGCGGCAAGGACCTGAGGGCCCGAAGGACCTAGAAACGATGGACGGAATAGTCAGCGCGCTATTTCCTGAGCACCCACTGAGAGCAAGAGCTGAATCGGCCGCCCCCGCTGACATTCCACTCTTCTCGGTGGGAGAAATGCGCAAGGCAGTGGAGACCCTCGCCAACTGGAAGGCACCAGGACCGGATTGTGTCCCCAATAAGGTGATCAAAGTCATCGCAGAAGCGTACCCGTTTCTGCTCTTGAATACCTTCGACATCTGCCTTACAGCGGGAGATTTCAGCGAACGGTGGAAGGTGCAGCAACCTGTCCTACTGGATAAAGGCAAAGGACCGCCGATAACCCACTCGTGGTATCGGCCCCTATGCATGCTCGACACAATGGGAAAATTGCTCGAAAGGCTTATCCGTGGGAGATTACGAGTGGTTATAGAGGCGGCCGGAGGACTCGCCGAAACACAACACGGCTTCCGCGAAAGAAGGTCGATAGTCATGGCTATCCGGGAAGTCAATGATGCGGCAAGGTAGTGAACCACAGGACGAGGCCCGTCTGCATGCTGCTCACGCTTGACGTCAAGAACTCTTTCAGTTCGGTACGGTGGGAAAATATAACGGAATGCCTGAAGGAACGCATCAAATTGCCAGGGTATCTCTTCAGGGTGATAGAAGATTACCTGGAAAATAGGACGCTGCTGTACGACACAAGGGAGGGACGCCGCAGTTGACGCATTACAGCGGGCGTCGCGCAAGGATCAGCCCTGGGTCCTGACATTTAGAACGCTGTATACGACGGCATTCTCAGAATGGAACTACCGGAAGAGGCGAAACTGGTGGGCTTCGCAGATGTCGGCTATCAGGTAGCCTCGCGAGTGAAATATCTCGGCATGCTGATTGATGCCAAGCTGACGTTCTGGAACCACATCCAAAACGCGGCCGACAGGTCATCAACGACGGTTAGCATGCTAATGCCAACGAAGCGGGACCAAGAAGCAGCAAACGAAGGATCCTGATAAGCGTGGTCAACTCCATTATACTGTATGGGGCGGAAGTGTGGGCAGAGGCTCTCAAAGTCCAGAAATGCAATGAAAAGATCTGCTCGGTCCTGAGAAGGGGAGTCCTTAGGGTTGCTTCTGCGTACCGAACGGTTTCCGCGGCCGCCGCATTAGTCGTGGCAGCAGTAATTTCCATCGACCTTCTTGCGGCGGAAAGAAAGCGAATATACGATAGAAGAGACAACCTCGACAAGCGGGGAGTACGGATGGAAGAGAGGACATGCACCATGCAGAAATGGGACGAGCAATGGAGATTCGACGACTCAGGACGATGGACAGCCAGACTTGTAGGAGGCCTCTCTGACTGGGTCAACAGAAAATACGATGAGGTAAACTTCTATCTCACACAGATGCTCACAAGCTATGGACATTTCAACGCCTTCCTTTTTCGGTGCAGCAGGAAATCTACTCCTTACTGTGACTACTGCCCGACAAATAAGGATGATGCGAATCATACTTTTTTTAAGTGCGAAAGGTGGGCGTTGGAACGACGCGTGCTAACCGATACTGTCGAAGCTGAAATGACGCCTGCAAATCTCGTCAGAACAATGCTCGCATCCGAGTCTAATTGGAACGCTGTAAAGATGTTCGCCAAGAATATTCTGCGCGCAAAAAAAGAGTTGAGCAGGGAAGAGACAACGAGCATCGCAAAATGTAATGCTGAGCGGCTCTCACACAAAGAGGCCTAGTGCGAGTGTTCAGTTTTCACGCCTACCAAGCACACACTCAACTCATGCACACGCTACACTCACAATCATCTGACGCCTCGCGTAATATGGTATAGCTCGCAGGTATGCTATATCGATTTATCGACCGCGCACTCAAGCATATTGTCCATCAGCTCACATCCTCGATCGAAGCTCACTCAAGCGGCCAACGCTGCTAGCGTGGCCCCAGCGGCAAGACCACTCACAAGGCTCACTTTCCATCGCTGGCGGCGAATCACAACTCAACCAAGCTGTGACGCACGTCCGCTCTCTTGATACTCTGCCTCGTGGTCGACGGATGTGGCCATTGTTCTCACTCGAGTCGCTCGCAGTACACGTTCCCGCGTAAACTCACAGAGATATTCATTCGTTCCACTCACTTTTGTGTGCATTCAGTATTATAGTGTATTACATTCTTGATCAAATCACCCGTGTGTAAAATCAGTGTCAGTGCGAATCACAGCAAGTCAACAGGACTAGTGCAGCACTCACAAAAACGTCAACGGCGTGGTTCGTTCGCTGGCAGCAGAGACGCTATTCTGCCTCGCACCGCTCATTGGCGTCAGGACACTCACCAGCCTGCCGTGTGGCTTTACTAGAGCTCTACAACCAGACCTTATCACCAGGATCAACCACACGGAATCAACAAGTCAACTCAGAGGCCTGAGAACCTACTCACCACCAGTACATCAACACGCAGGCCAGACAAATCACAGTATATATTTGTTATATTCACCAGGTATTTTTTATGCAATCACTGTTATATAATTTAAATAAACATTGAATTTATTATTGTTAATTACTAAGTGCATTTAATTATTTATACTTGTCACCAGGATCCTTAATCTTACTATTCGCATCTGTCACTCGACATGCTACGTGTGAATGTATCGACTTGTTACCAGTCGACAGGTTAAAAATAATTTCAAACTCAGACTCACACTCATTATCATAACATTTTTTGGTCCTTCGAGCCAGATATAATTTACTCACACTCATTATCATACATTTTTTGGTCCTTCTAGCCGGATATAATTTACTCACACTCATTATCATACATTTTTTGGTCCTTCGAGCCGGATTCTGGTCAAGTATATAAATTTATGCCTCGATACTCACATAAATCACCAATCAACACATGTAATACACTACAGATTGCGCAACTCAGCATGCATCGATACAAGACAATGCTCAACAATAATAAAATACTCACCGAAGTGTGCTAATCATTTATTGTAAACCATTCACCAGGCTCAACCAGTTCAAATCATGGCTGACGATAAGAAAGCGCTGTCAGACCAAAGCAAATCCTCGCAGGAAGGCGACTCACATGATGGTAATGTGGAAGCAACCGATGGAGCAACATATGTTATCGATACACTCAATGTACCACCCACGGTACAGAGACCACGCACCAGATCGCCATCACCAAGCACCAATCAAGCTAACCTCATGGATTATAAGGTCGCATCACAGCATAAGAGGATAGCAATGATCAATCAGCTACACGATCACCTCCAAAACTCACCAGGCTGCGTTTTCGAAGAATTGAACGGCCATTTAGAGATTTTAAATCGCACTTGGGAGTGTTTTTGTAATGAACATAATCAAATGGGAGAAACATGTAAACGAGCTTTTCTTACTTACCCTTATGTTACAGATAAGGTGTACGAATCAGGCTTTGACAGTTATTTCAAGGCACTCACAATCATCCTGCGAGAGAAGGCAATCGCAAAAACTCGAGAGACCACATCAAACAGAGCTGATCAACAGAGTCAACCAAGTCAGCACAGATCAACATTGCCGAAAATAACGTTGCCAGAATTTGACGGCGACTTTACAAAGTGGCCGACATTTAGAGACTTGTTTGCCTCAATGGTGGTCGACAATGAACAAATCAGTGATGTAGAGCAACTTCACTATTTAAAGATCAGCCTCAAAGGATCAGCCG
Source organism: Cylloceria caligata (assembly GCA_963942595.1). Lineage (NCBI taxonomy): Eukaryota > Metazoa > Arthropoda > Insecta > Hymenoptera > Ichneumonidae > Cylloceria > Cylloceria caligata. Next base: position 15,752,905 of record OZ012708.1, read on the forward strand.
CTCAACTGATCTCCAATGTACCGATCAACAATGAATCATTCAACTCATCGTGGCAAATAATCAAAGACAGATTTAACAACAAGGAAAGACTCATCCTGTTTTATGTTGAGAAATTCCTTAGCAACACTCGACCAGTGGCGAAATCTGCAGCCGCACTCAACACATTAATCAGCTCAACGAAAGAGATAATCAACGCACTCAACGTTCTCGGAGTTGATACAGAATCTTGGAATTACGTACTAATTTTCGTAGTTGCTCAACGCCTTGACACGTCCATGCGTGAAGCATGGGAATACAAAAGGAGTGCACACAAGCAGCCAACCTCGTTTCAAGATTTGATGGGATTCATCGAATCCAGAGCGAGAGCTTTAGAAGTCATGCCAATCAATCCAGATCAATCGGCTGACAGAAACAGGAACACCTCAAGACACTCAACAAAATCTACACCTCTGCCAGCAAGAACGGCTCACCATGCGTCCACTCAACCGAGGACACACCAATATCCACGCGACCACTGTGGTGGTTCGCATTACATTGTGAGCTGCGCCAAGTTCAGAGATCTTCAACCTGCAGATCGCCACAAGGTTGTGACTGAACATCGACTGTGTTTTAATTGCTTTGGTCATCACAACCTCCACTCATGCCAATCAACAATCAACTGCAAGACGTGCGGTGCCAAACACCACACGATGATTCAGTTGCCATCCACAGCAAGAATTACACCAAAGTCAAATCAACCAAGCACATCAGCTATACCTGCCACAGCTCATCCAAGCACAAGCTCACGTCAATGAGAAATTGACGTGCCATTTTGCCAACTCATCAACTCACACGGTAGAACAGCAGTTCTACTAGCAACGTGTCAAGCATTACTCATCACATCTTTCGGCACTCACCAAGTCAGATTACTCATTGATCCAGGATCAGAGCTCACCTTTGTCTCAGAACACCTTGTATCGGATCATGGGCTTACTCGTCAACACTCATCAATTCCAGTCATTGGCATTGGAAACACGAGATCAACGCAAACAAGAGGTACCACCACATTGACATTACGATCAATTCATTCATCACGTGGTGTTACCATCGCAGCTCACATACTCAATAAGTTGACGAGTACATTGCCATCAGTACACACACAACCACAGGAGTGGCCACACATTTCATCACTGCAATTGGCAGACCCTGACTTCTTAACACCACGGCCAGTAGATATCATCATCGGGGCTGATTCATATGGGCTAATCATCCAGCTTGGCATCAAGAAACACTCAGACGTCTTACCGATTGCACAATCAACAATATTTGGGTGGATTATTCTTGGTCCAGTCCCAGAGAATTATTCAACACCAAGCAACTCATACCACATAGCAGTAGAATCATCAAACAAGGAAATTCAAGATCTTCTCACGCAGTTCTGGGTTCAAGAAGAAACACCATCGACAACAGATCACAAGCTCACCTCAGACGAAGAAGCGTGTGAAAAGCATTTTCAAACGACTCACACTCGAGACGAAGAAGGACGATACATCGTGCGAATCCCGCTCAAATCATCACCATCGAGTCTAGGAGACTCAAAACTCACTGCTCAACGATGTCTACAACGACTCATGAAGAAACTCTCAACAAATAATTCATACACCAATTTATACAACTCATTCATGAAAGAGTACGAAGAGTGTGGTCACATGATACGTGTACCATCCTACCATCAGTCAACTCAAATGAGCGAATCTCTTCATGACTGTGAAACCGAGACGACCTTGGCACATGATGCTGTAGCATCAGGAGGGTTGAGGGTCTCGGAAGATCGATTGTCAGAACAAACTTACGCTCATCCTCCATATTATTTTCCTCATCATGGTGTACTGAAAGAAGATCTAATCACAACAAAGTTGAGAGTTGTCTTCAACGGATCCAGCCCAACGACGTCGCAAGTATCACTCAACAACATCCAGCATGTTGTAGCAAAATGTCAACGTGACATCTCAGACGTGCTCATATGGATCCGACAGCACAAACTCATCTTTTCAACAGACATCACAAAGATGTACAGACAATTCAAAGTCCATCCGATCGATTGGGATTTGCAACGAATCATATGGCGAGATGACCAACTCAATATGGTGCCATATCACCTAACAACAGTGACGTATGGAACTCGCTCAGCACCATTCAACTCACAAGCTCAACACTTGTGGAGTTGCACGGATTCTCCGACGCATCTCAAATAGCAATGGCGGCTGCTATCTATTGCAAAACAACAACTCCAGGGGAAGAAACCAAGGTTACACTCATCTGCGCGAAATCAAAAGTAACACCACTCAAGCGACTCTCCATCCCTCGACTCGAGCTCACAGCAGCACTGATCTTAGCAAAGCTCATGAAGTATGTGCAAACAACCTTGGAACTCACCAACACTCAAACGTTCCTGTGGACTGATTCGTCAGTAACGCTCACCTGGATTAACTCACACCCATCACGGTGGAAGGACTTTGTCAGGAACCGAGTGTCAGCAATTCAAGAACTAACTCCAAACAGCGTATGGAGATTCGTTCCTGGCAAAGGCAATCCAGCAGATTGTGCTTCAAGGGGCATCAGCATCTCCCAGCTCCAGAAGCACCTCCTGTGGTGGACAGGACCACAGTGGCTCACAGGCGATCAATATTCATGGCCAACTCAACATTATCAACAAGACTCACAGACTCATCAGGAAGAGCGACCGGGGCTCGCACTCACAGTGGCAACAACTCAAGCCGTATATCATTGGGAGATGATATACAGACACTCTTCTCTCACTAGATTACTCAGAGTAACCGCAATATGCTTTCGAGTAAGTCAACTCATCAAGAAATTGCCAAACTCAACGCTCTTTAACCCTCTCTCGCCACAAGATATTGAGAGATGAGAGAGTAAGAGTATTTTGGATCAAAGCAACTCAAGCAGCATATTTCTCAACAGAGCTCAAATTGATCACCATAGCTCAACCACCAACAGCTCATCCCTTCAATCGCCTGACTGCCTATATCGACACTCAAGGCATCATTCGGGTTGAAGGAAGATCGACCAACTCACAATTGGAACTTGAGGCAATTCACCCAGCAATACACCCACGATATTCTCACTTCACCACACTCATCATAGCAGATGCACATCACGAAACCATGCATGGAGGCACTCAACTCATCCTGAACTACACAAGGCAATCGTACTGGATTATTGGTGGTAGAGCTCCTGTACGGTCGCACATCCTCAGCTGCATGAAATGTGCTCTACAACGTGGCGTTAGAGCACAACAACTCATGGGTCAATTACCAACCAAGAGAGTCACCCTAGCACGACCATTCAGGTGTGGACTACGCTGGTCCACTGACCATCAAAACCTGGAAAGGTAGAGGCGCCAAACAACGAAAAGGATGACTGTGTATTTTTGTGTGCTTCGTCACCTCGGCCTTGCATCTGGAGGCCGTGAGTGATTACTCAACTAACTCATTCATCGATGCATTCAGACGGTTCACTGGACGCAGAGGCATCTGCAACACTCTCTATAGTGATTGCGGCACAAACTTCATAGGAGCAGATGCCATACTCACCAAACTCTTTACTCAAGGTACAACAGAATCATTCTCACTGCATTGCTCACTCACCAGCGACGGAACTACGTGGAAGTTCAACCCACCAGCAGCTCCACATATGGGAGGAAAATGGGAAGCAGCAGTCAAATCAGTAAAATATCACCTGAACCGAACAGTAGGAGACACCGCACTCACGTTCGAGGAATTAACCACGTTGCTCATCCAGATCGAAGCAACGCTCAACTCACGACCATTGGAATCACTCACAGAAGACCCTGAAGATACTTCAGCACTCACACCAGCTCACTTTCTCATAGGAGAACCACTCACAGCCATACCAGAGCCATCACTCACAGATCTGAACGTTACTAGACTATCACGATGGCAACTAATACAACAAAGGCTTCAATATTTTTGGTCCAAATGGTCAACTCAATATCTCCAGCGCCAACTTTCTACATCGAAATGGCATCATCCATCGAACACCATCAAGGTCGGTTCATTAGTACTGATCACTGATGAGAGGTCTCCACCATCAAAAATGGCCTCTCGCCAGAGTCACTCAACTCCATCCAGGAAAGGATGGATTGACCAGGGTAGTGTCACTCAAAACTGCAACAACAACACTCGTTCGACCAATCACCAAGCTTGCCATCTTACCAGCTCAAACTGAATGAAGAGCAGATCACACTCAATCATCAACACCGTTGCTGATGGCAGGCGGAATGTTTAGTTTTCACGCCTACCAAGCACACACTCAACTCATGCACACGCTACACTCACAATCATCTGACGCCTCGCGTCATATGGTATAGCTCGCAGGTATGCTATATCGATTTATCGACCGCGCATTCAAGCATATTGTCCATCAGCTCACATCCTCGATCGAAGCTCACTCAAGCGGCCAACGCTGCTAGCGTGGCCCCAGCGGCAAGATCACTCACAAGGCTCACTTTCCATCGCTGGCGGCGAATTACAGCTCAACCAAGCTGTGACGCACGTCCGCCCTCTTGATACTCTGCCTCGTGGTCGACGGATGTGGCCATTGTTCTCACTTGAGTCGCTCGCAGTACACGTTCCCGCGTAAACTCACAGAGATATTCATTCGTTCCACTCACTTTTGTGTGCATTCAGTATTATAGTGTATTACATTCTTGATCAAATCACCCGTGTGTAAAATCAGTGTCAGTGCGAATCACAGCAAGTCAACAGGACTAGTGCAGCACTCACAAAAACGTCAACGGCGTGGTTCGTTCGTTGGCAGCAGAGACGCCATTCTGCCTCGCACCGTTCATTGGCGTCAGGACACTCACCAGCCTGCCGTATGGCTTTACTAGAGCTCTACAACCAGACCTTATCACCAGGATCAACCACACGGAATCAACAAGTCAACTCAGAGGCCTGAGAACCTACTCACCACCAGTACATCAACACGCAGGCCAGACAAATCACAGTATATATTTGTTATATTCACCAGGTATTTTTTATGCAATCACTGTTATATAATTTAAATAAACATTGAATTTATTATTGTTAATTACTGAGTGCATTTAATTATTTATACTTGTCACCAGGATCCTTAATCTTACTATTCGCATCTGTCACTCGACATGCTACGTGTGAATGTATCGACTTGTTACCAGTCGACAGGTTAAAAATAATTTCAAACTCAGACTCACACTCATTATCATAACATTTTTTGGTCCTTCGAGCCAGATCTAATTTACTCATACTCAATAGCATAACAGCGGGACAGGCATATAGGAAGGAGCATCGGAGCCGGTGCAGAAACACATGACCGCGAAGTAATGCGGAAGCGATGCCAGGGTCTTTGTGTGGAGACGCGGGTAGGTGGTTTTAGTAGGTAGGGCCAAGTAATTGGAGGAGCCCCACCTTATCGGTGAAGTCAATTCACCGGTGTGCGTAAACGCATTTCCACCTACCATAAAAAAAAATTAAATAAAAAAAAACTACTACTACTACGAGTACTACTACTACTACTACTACTCCCATGTGGGGTTGCTGGACCTCTCATTGGGCGCCTCCCCGGGTTGCGCTAAGGGGAACGTCTGCCAGATATGGTTGGTACCAGGGAAATAAAATCATAAATACCTGGGGCGGACCAAAACCAGCAACAAACGTTGGAAAATGGACGAGCAGCGTGAGAAAAACATAATACCCTAAGCGAGCAGCCCCAATAGAGAGAATCTCGTAGCCGGTTGCTATCGGGTGAAAGACCCGGTAGCCGGCTCCGGTCCTACGGATTTTGGGGACGACCAAACACGCAAAAACCAAAAAGAAAACTAAAAAAAAACCGCGCACCGACTGATCTTGCCCCAGACGCAGCGCATGGGTCATCAGTTGAGACAGGTGACTACCTTAGCCAACCGCTCGTATAACATACGATTTCCCGAGACACTGCCATAGGGCTTGAGGACGAAAAGCTAGGAGATCTCCAGTCTCTCCTGTCCGAGATTATCAGGACGATCAAGGCAAAATGAACTGTACCCACGAAGGTGATGAAGAGTGTTAAGGAGGCTTTGGCTTTGATCACAGAGTCTCTGACACATTGCAAATCCTGGAAGGACGCACAACGCCGGCTCACCCTCGCGGAATCTAAGGAGCGCGAGGCGCTGCGCACCGCGAAGGAAAATCAGGAAAAACTCCTGAAACTGACGAAACACCAGACTGTCACGCCGAACGCCACGAGAAACAAGCGGTCGGCGGCCAGCCCGCCACTTGGCCCTGAAGGAAGCGCTCACAACGGCAACATTGAAAGATTCACCCTCATTGACCGAAGGAAGAAGAAACGCTTCGGAACGCCAACCGAGGCGACAGCTGCGTAGCAGCCGACGGCAAGGCAACCGCGTCAACAAGCTTCGGCCCCCGCGCACCGGAAAATCAAGAGGACAAAGGAAACGACTCGTGCTATCCTGATCACGCCTGCGCAGGGCAAAACCTACGCAGACCTCCTAAAGGACATCAAGACAAAAGTTAATCCGGAACATCATCAGCCGGGCATACGCTCCATCCGCGAGACAAAGGATGAAGGGATTCTTCTAGAACTCGGCCGGAAGTCAGAGAATAGCGCCTCATTTACCGATGCCATAAAGGCGGCGGTAGGCAGCTGCGGAGTTGTCAAAGACCTGACGCCAGCAGCCACCGTCGAGATCCGTGACATCGACTTCGCCTCCGACGAATCCGACATATGCAGTGCCCTCACGCGGGACCTCGGCGACTGGATGGACAAACTCATACCCGAAATAAAGGAGTGGGTCAACTTCGACGACATCGAGCACACCTTCTTCCATTGTGGCAGATGGGCGGAGGAACGAAGAGCCGCAGCTGAGACCATCGGGGAAGCTATACATCTGGAGAATATGATCCCCACATGATCAGCTCCAAGCTAAAGTGGGAGGCCATCATGAAGCTCGCGGAAGAAGTGCTGAAAGTGAAGAGGCAGGAGCAGAAATAGAACAGGCGCTTAGTAGCGTACCAAGGGTTGGTACTGAAGTAATGGGAAAGCAGTTTCCGGTCCAACTACCTTCACCATCGTGAAGGGAGACAGAGGATTGTTTTTAGTCAGTAAAACTCTGATACTACCAACATCGCAACAACTTCCGTTGGTGTTTTTTCGAAGATTTTTCAACCTCTGATAAAAAAAACTACTACTACTACTACTACTCCACAGAGGGAGGTATACCTCGACGTGGCGCGTCCTCAGGTATCGGATAGAGGATACTCGGTGTTCGTGAGGAGGATTCACACTGCGCTGTGCTGAACCTGATCGATCGCCGAGTTGGGGCAAAAGCCTCCGCAGACCAAACACCCCAAGCTAAAGTGTTAACTACCGTGCTGAAGGCTGCGTGGCCCCAGGGAGTGTTGTTTCAAACGGTGTCTTCGGGATAACAGGCCGCATCCCGGAGTACTCTAGGCCTTACCCCTGCAAGCGGGGCTCTGCAGAGGCGGACTTACTACTCCCCCAGCTACTCGTGGAATTCAATATGAATACAAATTTTTTACATACAACAAACAAAAACAACGGAGAATACGGGACGAACAGTTCTGTCAGCAAGGACATGAAAACACAGGCTGTGACAAGAATAGACCACAGGAGAGGGCTTCTGGAGGAGCAACTGAAAAAGGCGCTGGCCAGAGAAGAGACCGTCATGGCGTCACTGAAGGATTGTATTGAGGCAATCATTAAAGTATCGAGGAGCGTTTCAACAACGCCCAAGAAGATAAAAGAGAGAGCTGAAGCCGCGGAGGATGCACCGGCGACGACAATGCGGATGAGGAGGAGGTGAGGCACGTTCTGGCAGGTGGACCGCCCAACTTATAGGGGGTCTCAACTCGCGGATTAGCCGAGAACACGGGGAGGTAAACTTCCACCTCACCCAGCTACTCTCGGTGCATGGCATGTTCAACGCATACCTCTACAAGTGCAACCGGAAGGGAAGTCCCCATTGCGACTACTGTCCAGGACAGAAGAACGACGCGTGGCACACATTCTTCGTCTGCGACCGATGGAATGGTATGAGGGATGCACTGACAGAGGCTTTTGGCACACCCCCGGCCGTCGAGAGCATTGTTGCGCTGATGCTACGGTCCCAGGCAAATTGGGACGTCGCAGCGCACTACGCGGAAAACGTACTCTGCGCTAAGAAGAGAGATGAGCAGGAAAGGGAACGAAGCGAAGAAGCGAAAGATCGCAAAATCTGTGAGAGGCCGCGAGAGTAAGGGAGATAAGCGCCAGAGATAGCGCATAAAACCCATGACCCTGAAGTAATCCACAATGCCGAAGGCGAAGTCGTGGTAGCGGGCGACTTCAATGCGAAGTCCATCGAGTGGAGTATGGCATAGGGTGACAACCGAAGAACAGAGCTCACCGAGATGGCGGCCAGACTGGACCTGACAATCCTGAATACAGGAACTGCAGCGACGTTCAGGAGAAGTAAACAGCGTGGAACAATCACCGACGTAACTATGGCTAGCTTGAACATTGCGACGAAGATCACTGGCTGGCAGGTGCTCGAGGGCTTCACAGCCAGCGACCACCAATTCATCGAATTCCAAGTTAGAAGCCCAGGGACGCCTGACGACGCGAAACAAAACCGACACTCGACGATCGCCTGGAATGTTGCAAAAATGGATAAGGCGGCCCTCCTGAAGGCAGTCTCAACATGTGGCAGATTGCGAGCAGAAACCGACCCATAAATGGCTTCCAGAGAAGAAACTGAACAACTGATCGCCCGCACGATACCACAGAAAACCAGCGTATTGGTGGACAGAAGACATTGCTGAACTCAGAAGAAGCTGCTTTAGGCTGAGACGCAAAGCACAAAGAGCATGGAGGTGTAAAATCCGCCACCGCCCAACACAGTGAGGTTTACAAGGTGGCAAAAAAGGAGTTCGGACAGGCCGTAAAACACAGCAAAGCTCGATGTTGGAGGGACCTATGCGCGGAAGTAGATAATGACACCTGGGGTCGCGGTTACCAACTTGTAACGCGAACGCTAGGCAGAATGGCACCAGAGGAACCCAAGGAACCAGAATTGATGCATGAGATAGTGGAAGGACTGTTTCCAGAACACCCGGACAGAGAACCGAAGGAATACCCAACGGAGGGCGATGTGCCAGCCTTCAGCCCTGTGACAGAGATACGTAACTCAGCTGCATCCATTGGGAACCAAAAGGCGCCGGGCCCCGATGGAGTACCTGCGGAGGCTATAGCAATAGAGTTTCCGTACCTGTTACTGAACATGTACAACCTCTGCCTTCGGGCGGGAGTGTTCGGCGCAAGATGGAAACTACAACGGCTCGTATTAATAGACAAGGGAAAGGGACCACCGATAAACTCGCCTTCGTATAGGCCACTTTGAATTCTTGACACTGCAGAAAAGTTTCTTGAAAAGATGATACGTGCACGGCTGCGTATAGCCGTTGAGGCAGTCGGTGGCCTAGCTGAAAACCAGTACGGTTTTCGTTAAAAGAGGTCGACTATCGGAGCCATCGCTGAGGCACTGGAGCCAACCGACAGGGCGTGGAGCGGAAACCATAGGTCGAGAAGGGTCTGTATCCTTGTCACACTCGACGTGCGAAATGCCTTTAATTCGGTGAAATGGACGGACACCCTCCGGGCGCTAGAGGAGCGGTTCTCGGTTCCTTGGTACATCATTAAGATCAACAGCGATTACCTGGAAAACCGGGAACTGATCTCCGACACCACAGAGGGACAGCGCAGACGGCGGCTAACGTTTGGCGTAGAACAGGGATCAGCACTAGGACCCGACCTATGGAATGTCGTATACGATGGCATTCTGTCGATGGAGATGCCAGAGGACACGACACTTGTCGGATTTGCGGACGATATAGCGGAAATCGTTACAGCCAGGTATGAATATCAAGCCAAAAAACAAATCGTGCAGGTCACCCGACGTGTTAGCGACTGGTTGTTTGAGCACGGCCTCAGACTGGCGGCCAATAAGACTGAGATGATCGTCTTCACATGGCAGAGAAAGTTTGCGGAGCCGTTCACAGCCAAAGTCGATGATGAACGCATCGAGTCGGTAAAGGCGCTCCGATACGTAGGGATAAAACTATATGCGAAACCAACGTTTAGGGCACACATCTAGGGTGCCTCTGATAAGGCAGCAAAGATGACGGCTAAGCTATCAATGCTCATGCCAAACGTAGCAGGTCCAGGGAGCTCAAAGCGGAGAATTTTCATCAGCGTCGTTCGAAAAAAAAACTACTACTACTACTAGTAGTACTAGTACTTCTACTACTACGACTACTACAAACCACCAGTACACCGTTATCGCGCCTCGACTTTGAGCTGAGTGAAATTCTAAACTCTCACTCGTACAAGAGTGACAGAGAGAAATGGACAGCGTATCATCAGGTTCTACAGCGATATCTTCACTTGGTCGAGTACGATAATACAGTACCGAATATTCCGTCAAAACGAAAAATAGCAGTACTCGAAAGCCGCAAGAATAAAATCGATGACGTTTTAATGAACGAAGTAAAATCTCGGCTAAATGACACACTTATTATCGATAGCGTACCCAAAAAATAAAATTCTAAAGCAATATCGTTGCCTCACAATTTGCATCGCAGTGCAGTCGGTAAAAAAATGACATGAGATCGTAACGTATTTGTTTCCATAGAAGGCAGAAGAATTTCAAATTCCAATATCGTTGATCTGTTTAATGCTGCTACGCGTGCTAGAAGACGCGAAAAACCCGTTGGCCGATCTCACTTTGCTAAACTCCAGCAAACGATACAGATGCCACGTAAATTTATCGGCAATCCCGAGTTACTACATAAGCCTACACCTACACCATCCTCGATGCCACAGCGGCGTCTCATTTTACCACGCGATAGTCATAGCAGCAGCAGCAGCAGCAGCAGCAGCAGCAACAGTAGCAATAACGAGGCCGAGACGGCATACTCAAACAGAGATTTAATGCTCACGGCGGTCAACGACATCATCGACGGGAAGAGGGGGAGGAAGAAGAGGACGATCAATTGCACAACATCACACAAGTAGAGAGCCAACGAAACCCCAGCGAATATCAGTCCCCCGCACAGTTGGTAAAGAAAAATAAAAAGAATCCATTTATCTGGTCATCGCTAAAATTATGCAAATTCTTAAAAAAATCTATTATGACACTGCTCATCCTGCATCCTATTCTCGGGAAAAAAATTTGGCTCAGGTGGATCGGAGAGTGGCGCCAAAAATGTTTTACCATGGCTCGAGACACATGATTCATATAACATGCATCGTCTCGTGCAACGGCGATTTCCCCGTCGTACGAACAACGTGAGTAATATAGACGATGTACGAATAACGAGACTATCGAAGGTATTTCCTACAAGGAAGAATTATCGCGAGTACGAGTGCTTCCGTCGCCTGAGAAGGCGAAAGAGAAGAAGCGGACGAAGAGGACAAACGCTCGGAATCACCGTCCCTGATTAACATGAGCTCCAAGAATAGCTCTTTCTTTGTCGCACTACCGAACAACAGTAGTAGCCAGTATTTTCCGGATAATACGACGATGAAATTTATCACAAAACCAGCGCGCCAGATAGGTTTGCATGAAGAATGGTCTGTTTCTCTTGTGGAAATTGCTTGTCCGATGACTTTTTTCATGTTCCTACTGTAGGAAATATCGTATCTCTTGAGGATGGTGATTTTTATTTATCGGGTTAAAATCTTTTAACACGGAGACGCGTAGATAGAAACGAAATTCCATCTGGTGTATATCGCTCTATAGACGCTCTTTTAGAGAGTATAAATAAGTTACCTCACGTGGCCGGTCATCTGCGCTTTAAATCGCTTCCGAGCAGTCAGGTTGAAGTGGCGCGCGTATGAGATCATCTGCGATACCACGACTTTCGCGTATCGTCCTCTATCGCAAGGCGACTCGGATTCTCGGAAGAGGCCTGAAGTTCTGTAATGATAGAACCGCACTACGAATACACGGGGTCGAGGCCTGCATCTCTCACCGCTGCTATACCAGGCAGTATGTTTCTATACAGCGATATATGCGAGAGCTATATTACAGGAGAAGTGCAAACACCCCTCTTACGAGGTGTTCCCATCGATGCTGCCGACTTTCAATGATTCGATAAACATTAAATCGTTTTCGGCGCCACGATATCTACCTCTCTTGCGTAACAATTTACAGACTATCAAGATCGATATGAGATACGAGTTTGGAATCCTATACCATTCGAACAGGGAACGTTGACTGTGACACTACATTTCAAAAGGTCCCACGATTGATTACGCCACTATGGATGATATTGACGGTATGCAGCACGGATGGGGTCGTCGCGGGTACGACGGTATTAGTCATGTTTATATCGAAACGCCTAAGCAACGAAGACACGGTATCGGTAGCTTTCTCGAGAGCCTGTTTCGTCGAGTATTGCCTCTTTTAAAGAAGGGTGCTAAAGCAGTTGAAAAAGAGGCATTGCGTGCTGGTGTATACGAAGCCGGTGATATCCTCGATAGAAATATAGCTGTGAAATATGCTATTCGTGAAAGAGCACGAGAATCCGGCAGTAATCTCAAACGCAAGGCCTCTGAAAACATTGACACTCTCAGGCGGGGTCCGCTCATAAAAAGTGCAAAATTTCGCGAACTGCTCATTCACTGAACGAATGTAAACCACGACGTATTTACCGTAAAAAGAAAAGCGTAAGAAAGAGAAAAGTAAGAAAGAAGCAGAAGCAGAAGAAGAAGAAAACTTGTCAGCGAACGGTTGCAGACATTTTTGGATAGCTGAAACAAGATGGCTTTTCTACATGCGCACTCGTGTGAGTGTCTTATCTAAATGGGAACTCGAATTATTTTCGCTCCACCGAAGCAAACAACAATCAAAGGTTTTAATTCGGTTTATTATAAGCCAATTTCTTCGCTAACAGATGGTTCACCTTTGAACTTGTTATTCCTACGTAAGGTGATGAGTACATTGATCTCGCGCACACTATGCTCAGTCTGAGAGTGAAAAAAACATCTTCTTCTACGGAAATTGCCACGGGTACAGCGCGAAAAGTAAGCACTGGCCCTGTAAACAATCCATTGCACTCTATGTTTAATAACGCGGATGTATACCTGAATCAAAAACTAGTTTCACACCCAAATAATGCCTACGCTTATCGAGCATTCATAGGAACACTTTTGAATTACGGACCAGCTGTCAAAAATTCACTTCTCACGAGCGTTCTCTGGTATCAGGATACCCCCGGAAAAAATGGATGATATAACATCGGGAAATGCAAGTCTTGTAAAGAGAAAACAATTTTTAAATGTCGGAAAAACTGTAGATTTGCTCGGCCATCTGCATTGCGATATATTCAATCAGTAGCAGTTCCTATTAAACGGTGTCGAGATGCGACTACGACTGGTGTAGTCTAGAGATTCATTTTGTCTTGTGGGCGATATAAATAATGGTCAATGCGACTTAAACATTCTCGAAGCATCACTTCTCGTTGGTAGAACACAAAAATAGCTCCTGGTGTGCTGCTCTCGCATCCAAGAACTCTGGCAAAATCTACGACAAAATATCCTCTTACGAGAGTCGAGGTAAAGGCCGACTCAATACGCTCCGGTGTTCATGGAGAGACCTTCGATAATATCGTGCTAGGTCAATAGCCGAAGCGTATAATTATCGGTTTTGTTGATAACAAAGCGTTTAAAGGCTACTTCAGTATGAATCCATTCTATTTCCAAAATTATAAGATCAATTATGTCTCGTTGCATGTCGATGGTGCTCAAATACCTTATAAACCGTAATATATATATTGAAACGTTTCGCGATTTTATGCACTTTATTTTTATCCCTATTTCGCGCGTTTTTGACGCGGCTTAGTGAAATCGCGTAGTTTTATAATTTTATTTCGAGCGATATCGTCCTAGATCGTAGGGAGAGGGTAGGTTGCTCGAAACAGGTTCGTGCTCTGGGCTGGATGGGATGAGAAGTGTCTATTGTTTTATGTATTTGCAAGCAATCCTTTATGTTGTTGTTTCTCTTTTTATTGTTGTTGTTGTGAGACCTCAGTTCAGGTTCATTACTTCGCATTTGTCCGGGGTGGACATGCGGTTTGTTACCCTTTCATCATTGGTCTTGTATTGGCTGGGTAATTTTCTTTTCTTTATGATGCTGAAGGCACTGATTGTTTGTCGTTATAACGAGGATGGAAGGAAGTTCGTAGGATGATCTGTTCGTTCGTACGATTTTATTTTGACGTTCGTTTGCGTTCGGATGTTATGTGGAGTTTTCCTTAAATTTACTTATGTGGAATTACTTCCGGTGTTCTGGGTTGTTGACTCGATTGTTCGTATGGCGACGAGGTGCCGCCTATACGGACCTTTACACTCAATTTATTTAAGTTAAGTCGTCGCGTCTGCTAATACGCTATTTTCTTATTACTACGCACGTGGAAAAATTTCCAATTGATTTCGGGTTTTTTGACTCTATTATTCGTAAGGTGATGAGATCTCGCCGTTACGGGGCTTAACACTCAATTCATTTATTTTAGGGTCATCGCGTTTGCTTTACGCGATTTTCTAATACTACGTAAGTGGAATAAATCCAGGTTATTTTCAGGTTTTGACTCGATTATTCGTAAAGTGATGATATACCGCCTTTACGGAGCTCAACACTCAATTTATCTATTTCGGGGTTGTCGCGTTTGCTAAGACGCTATTTTCTTAATACTACGTAAGTGGAATAATTTCCAGATCATTTCGGGTTCTGACGTTATTATTCGTAAAGTGATGAGATACCGCCTTTACGGAGCTCAACACTCAATTTATCTATTTCGGGGTTGTCGCGTTTGCTAAGACGCTACTTTCTTAATACTACGTAAGTGGAATAATTTCTAGATCATTTCGGGTTCTGACTCTATTATTCGTAAAGTGATGAGATACCGCCTTTACGGAGCTCAACACTCAATTCATCTATTTCGGGGTTGTCGCGTTTTGCCAATACGCGAGTATTGAATATTGTGTCTGTGTAATTTCAATTTTGTGTATTTCTTGAATTTTTTAGGATATCGTTGGTCGTATCATGATGGCCATTGATGCTTCGCGTGTCTCTTTTAGGTTTTACAAGGTGTGGCTTATTTATCTTTTACTGCTGGGCTTAGTTCTCATACGGGGCGTTCCTTGGTACCTTCGTTAGATGTACCGGTCCGCCTTGTTTTTAATCATCGGACGTCTAGCTGGTGACATGCTATTTGGTATGTTATTGTTTTGAAAATGATCATTCGCGAGATTTGCCTTTTGAGGCTCCGCCCTGCTGGTGGTCGCGCGGTGAGCTTATAGTAGGAGTGCGAGTGTCGTGTGGTGAGGTGGGGCATGTGAATTTACCTATCTATCTTTACACGTCTTTGTTATTGTTTGGGTCCCTAGCTATAGCTTGCTGTTCGCAAAAGACACCGGGTTCGCAGCTATGACCAACTAGCTCTTCCTGTACCCCGGACACTGAGGCCTTTAGTCGCACTTAATTAAGCTACCTTATTGCGCCTTTAAGGGCTTTACAATTTGGTGTCTTAATTAGTGAGTTTGGCCGAGGTATCCGTCCGTAGCAGGTGGTAGTTGGTGCTGGCCCTGACGTGATCCCACCCACGCAGGTACACCCTACGAGTCGATTGCGCGTGGTACATCAAGCCGGGATGCCACTCCCTTAACCTGGAGACACACGTGCTTCTTCACTCTGCAGAAGACATGTAGCCACGGCGCTATGCGTGGGGACACGTTAATGACAGAGTGCCCTAACGCTGCGATTGGGGGCGACCAAGACGCAATGCAGGGGAGCCCTTTCTTCGCAGAGTATCCTAATTAATCCGTTTACTCAACTGACGGCCAGGACGCAATGCCAGCGAATCAGTTGAGCAAAAGAATACTGTTTGCTACCAAGATATTTCCCAAACGGTTAGTTCTTATCGTTATAGTTTCGTTCGGTCAAACGACGGCCAAGCGCAATGCAGGGGAATCGATTGATCGAAAGAACACTGTTTTGGTTACATTCTGAATTTAATATGAATTTTAGGATGGCCGTCGGACAGCACTTCGTCTTGAAGAACAGATTTTCAACAAGAGCCCCGAGGCTTATCCGGTCGTGGTTTATATAGTTTGGTGGATAGACCCCGAGGGGGTGTTTTGTGGTATGTCACGTGATGTTTGTCGCCCTTCAATCACTAGGTGAAGGAGGTGCGGGGTGGTGTGTCGGTGTACCGTTATTTCTATATTTAGCCGGGCTTTGTCTTTTCAGAGTTTAAACCGCGATTCTAGCGAGGTTGAATTTTGTTGGTCTGTGTTAAATTTCCACCCGCAGGAGGTTTAAACTTTTCCTGACAGTTTTTTCAGTTTTGATTAATTAAAGTTTTTTACTAATTGTTGTCATGTGTGGTTTTACTTATCCTTTGTGTATTTCGGTTTGTTCTATGTTTTTATTTCGTTATTAATATTTGATCCTTGAGTGGGGGTATGTGGTGAGGTTTCCTGTGGAATCCCCTTGTCGTTTACTCTTGAGAATTTGTGGAATTTCAGGAGTTCCACTAATTCTTTTGTCGTTTCACCGCATTGTGGCGTTCTCAGAGCATCGCGTCGATGTGGTGTGGTTGGTTTAAAGGGTGAGGCAGACTATGCCTTCTTAGTACGGTAAGGCGTTTGTTGTTACGCGTTGTTCCACCTGCTTCCTAGTGGGGCGGGGATTACTACCAGGTGGGCTAAAAAGTTTATAGGCTGACACATAGATGGCTCTACTAGTATTAAATCCATATGATTTTTAGTTAGCCCTAACCTTCAAAAGACACGTGTATAAATTTGACAGCTGTCGCACTATTAGTTTGTGAGATATAGCATTTTGAGTGAAGCAACTTTTGTTAATTTGAAAAAATGGATAAAAAGGAATTTCGTGCGTTAATGAAGCATTGCTTTTTGGCGAAGAAAAATACTGTTGAAGCCAAGGCTTGGCTTGATAAACATTATTCGGACTCTGCTCCAGGAAAATCAACCGTAAAAAAAAATTAATAAATAAATTAAAAATAATAATAATAAAAATAATAAAAATAAAAAATATAAAAAAATCGTTTTATCGCCCTCGAAGGCAACTATATTGAATAATAAAATCAAATTTTATCAAAAAAAAAGATTTTTTCTATGTTAGCCTACGAACTTTTCAGCCCACCTGTTACGCTGGGGTCCGGTCTGTAGTGCGTGGTATTGCTGCTTGACCTGCCCCTCGTCTTGCTCGTGCGAACTTCTTGCGAGCTGTGTTTGTTTTGGTGGTAGTTTATTTTATTTAGGTGGGGCCTATGTCTGACGCCATGCTGTTTCGGGTAGGTACTTGCGGTTGACCGTGTATACCTACTTTTGTACTATGTTGTCCTAGTCCAGCCGATGTCCGTCTGTTCTGTGTTTGCTTCTTTTGTTAATAGATAATCTATTTTTCGGGTGATTCTTTGTCTTTCCTATTAGTTGTGATCTTTGTCTGTTGGTGTAGGCTGGATGTGTGGGTAGTATTAAGGTTTTATTTTAGTAGCGGATCGTCGTAATGGCGTTCCGTTACAATATATTGGGTTGTTCGGAAAGTAATTTCGTTTTTTTTTATAAAAATGAAAGACGATTTTCTTATAGTGAATTAATATTTTATTCAATCCAATATTGTACATTCTGATCCAATACCTTTTGCTATCTTTCTGGCAGTAGCATGATTCTAGATTCAGAGACTACGATCTATCTCTTGCTTGGCAGTAGCGTCGCTTAACGACGTTTTCGAATAACTCAGCCATCTTGCTAATTTTGGCTACTCTCGTGAAAACCGCCAAGCAAGCATCACCTTCCTCTACTGAACTGCATACTTTCTCAAAGCTTTTCTTGGATCTTCTTAACGTCAAACGTGCTCAACAGGACTCAAAATCAACGGTAAGGTGGCACCTTGACAATTTAAACAATTTCAAGCAAGGTAGGATGGAAAATAATCATTTTGTGCATCCTTAAATGTCTCACCTCATGCCATACTTTGCAGCACGGGCTGCTTCACGCCCTCTTACCCTTTATTAATTGGCACGCAATTAATATAATTGTATGTGCAGTTCACCACTAAATTCAGTGCTCAGCTTTTACTTTTTTTTTTTCTGTAGTTTGTAATTTGAGTGAATATAGGCCATTTTCTCTTCCAACATCGTTTGTCTGGTTATTTTTCCCTGGCACGAGTAAGAACTCATTCCTTTTTCAATATATTGCAGCTCACGCACATCAGACAATCAGGATTCTCAAACATATATTGTTTTTACGTTTATAAGTGGATAAATCAAAGTTAACTATTTGTTAACCCAATCACCAGAGCAACTCCAATACGTGAGCGACGCATTTCGCTCTAAAATGGAGAAATTAACAAATTATCCCTAGTTGCGACTTATTTTGCGAATTATAAAATCCAGGACATCAAATGAATATTTCCATCGTCCGACTCCTCTATTTACTATCTACTATGTACTAGCGAGTGACTTAACTCGCTAAGATGGATATGAGGTGAAAGCATCCCTGAACCACGATAAATTGCGGATCTACAGACTGCGGTAAAACGTAATTTGTGAAAAAGTTTTTAAAGTTAATTTCACGTAGGAACAGTGAACCATTCGAAGGAATTATTTTCTACTATTCCGAGTGGCACCTAACATACGCAGAGTATGAAATCGATAAAATTACATGGAGGACTGCTACAGACTGCAGGTAACGCAAACGATCCGCGTGCTACACTGATAATTATCGACGATTTGATGCGCGAGTCATCTAAGTATTATTTTTATGACGCAAAACGTATTCCACCAAGCACACGGACAATGAGATATTTCGCTGAATACCAATTATATAGTTGTTTTCAAAAATCCTAGTGGTCCAGCTCGTATACGGCACTTGGCGCGCCAAGTGTATCCAGAAAATTATCGCTTTTTACAAGAAGTATATCACTGTGCAACGTCTAGACCACACAGCGATCTGATACTAGATTCAACATAATCGACGCCTTATAATTGTAGATTTCGCAGCTACATTTTTCCCGATGGTTCTTATTATTTCCTGTGCGTACCGCAAAAAAAGAGAAAAAGTAGCTGCACGTTCGGAGAATTGCCAGTTCTGCGCTTTTAATGGAGCATAACGAACCACCACTCTGCAAGGAGCACGTTGCCATATTGCGTACCTTTCAGCATCTCAATCAGCGATGCCAGATTGTGGGTTTTTATCGCACATCAAGGTCATTGTATCCCCTCCACCGGGTCTGGTTTAGCGCCCGCCGCACAGTGGGGCCGATTCCCGAAAAGCTAGTCAAAAGTCGAAAAATGAAGTTTCATTTTATAGGATTTAGAGTACATAGGTGGATAGAGTAATGTTTAAAGAATATAATGGAACATTTTATAAGGGCTAGTGAAGTATACCTGGCAAGTATAAGCCAGTACAAAAAAGACCTTCGCGCAAGTAATAGCTCGATCCTTCGAGCTCATATTCAAGCGTCATATTAAAAAATTCGTAGAAAATCATAAAATTGGTGTTTCTTAATTCTGCAAAATGGAGGTTTCAGGTTGAAGAAAGTAGTTTATTATCATTTGCGTCGAAAATTATAACAGATACATATAAATTAATAGCTAAACAATGTCTAAAGTAGAAAAAAATGAAAAATTATGTGCAATCATTTTAGAAAAACAGGGAAAAAGTTAAAAGTTCTGCAGTGTTCCGCAACGAAACAAGTTTTAAATTAAAGTTTGTACTGTTATGTAACAAAATTAGTAAAAATCAGCTGCAGTTAGCTGCAACTTTGTTTTTAGTGCACATTTGAATATAAAAAATTACAAATTCACATTAACCACTTGTTGCACGTTTTTTTGAATGAATATAATTTTGCCTTCCTTAATTATTGAAATCGTTGATTTTTTAATGTGTTTTTCGTTAGAATTTGTAAGAAATTCATGATGTTGTAGTGGTTATTCAGTAACAGTAGGGAAAATGTAAATCTTGTAATGTCAATGACATGGATACTTTACAAGGAAGGGTACTTTGGTGTCCCCCTCCGATTTTAATGCAACTCACGTATGTTGTAGAGCATCGAAAACTAAAAGACACGTATTTTTTTTTATCGGCGGAAAAACATTTTTAAGGGGTGAAATCGCCCTTCAAAAATAGCATGTCGAGGGGTGATTTTGCAGTTTCACCCAGAAGGCGTCAACCGATTTTAATAAAACAAAAACCAAAATACTCCTCATTGAAGACAATCAAAATTCCACGCTAAGTTGAAGAAAAAAATTCATTTGCAGGGGTGAACAACCCCCTGATTTTTCAAATTTCCACCCTACACAAAAAAACTAATCAACCAAATTAAACAGAACATGTACCATTTGGAAGGGCAAGTTAAAATAAAGTTAACGTATTTTTGCACATTCACAGGAAAATGAGTTTACGGGGGTAAACTACCCCTTATCCATTAGTCCGTATATTTGTGCATACATTTTTTTTTCTCGTTATTTAAATGTCCGAATTGATTCAAAACATTCCTGTTAGCCGAAGTCAAGGGGGGAACTTCGCATGATGCTTTATTTATTATTAAGGGGGTGACCGGCTGGTACTTACAAGAAGGTCAGTTTGGTGTCCCCCTCCGATTTTGATGAAACTCACGTATGTTGTAGAGCATCGAAAACTAAAAGACACGTATTTTTTTTTATCGGCGGAACAACATTTTTAAGGGGTGAAATCGCCCTTCAAAAATAGCATGTCGAGGGGTGATTTTGCAGTTTCACCCAGAAGGCGTCAACCGATTTTAATAAAACAAAAACCAAAATACTCCTCATTGAAGACAATCAAAATTCCACGCCAAGTTGAAGAAAAATATTCATTCGCAGGGGTGAACAACCCCCTGATTGTTTAAATTTCCACCCTACACAAAAAACTAATCAACCAAATTAAACAGAACATGTACCATTTGGAAGGGCAAGTTAAAATAAAGTTGACGTATTTTTGCACATTCACAGGAAAATGAGTTTACGGGGGTAAACTACCCCTTATCCATTAGTACGTATATTTGTGCATACATTTTTGTTTCTCGTTATTTAAATGTCCGAATTGATTCAAAACATTCCTGTTAGCCGAAGTCAAGGGGGGAACTTCGCATGATGCTTTATTTATTATTAAGGGGGTGACCGGCTGGTACTTACAAGTAGAATGGTCCATTCACGAGTTTCGCGTTATTTACTGAAAAAAATAGCTTGTTCAAATACAGAATACTGGGGAATATTGCTGAGGTTGAGTGGTTGTATGGCATATATGTATGGTTGTATTTCGAAACAGCGGCAATCAGCTGAGGACATAGGCGAGAAATAACAAATACCCGGTTTCGGCATGCGCATTTATTCGACTGTCGTCCTTTTCACGTCCCATGTTAACGCTCTCCCCACTCTCCATTCTCTCACATTTATTCTTACCGCCTTGCGCATCTACATACACCACAGTATATATTATAATGTATCATTCCTTTTACAATTCATCAACGTGCAATGTGCACGTCATAATTTGCAGCAATCATGGTTCGTAAGTCGTGCAGAAATGATACTCTTCAAAAAAATTTTGCAAGCATAAAGACTTCTTGCACCATGAGCATCTGATGATGGCCACATTATTACAACCTAGTACTTCACAGTTTGCTTGAGACGATTGACCGAAACCAAAACTTACTGGATTGTCGAATTCGTTTGGCTTATCGGTTATATAATTACTTTTGAACCATGCATATTTGAAAAGATTTATATATCTGGGTGATGAAAGTTGATTGTGTGCGAGAGATTGCAGTTTGATTATGTTGTTTCTCAACTGCAAATTAATATCAGAATTAAGTAATAATACACTGTAGGAAAAATGTCGTACAAAATTTTTCCATATTCGGAAACCAAAAACGTCGAGTGGTTGGATTTTCCCTGTGGTGCCTTCAGGTATTATCTTTGTGATTATTTTTTTGCCCCGAGGTGTTGCATTTAGAACAACTTCTGGGCAGTGTCCACTCCACGAGTCTATCAACAATACGCTGTCACGGCCGGTGTTGGGGAAGAATACTTTTTCCAACCAAATTTTGAAGTGCTCTATACATAGGATGATATTGGTTATCGATATAGTATAATTCATCATATGTTCAATATTTTCTGGCAATCATTTTTGTCCAAACCTGAAGTTATTTTTCCGGATTTCGTTGCTGTTAAAAATACGTTTTCTGGCCTAAATAAATTTTTTTCCACGATTGGGCCGAACTCACCCTTTCCCTCTTTTAGAACGATAAAAAGGGGTGACAATAATTTTCCATCTGCATTTATGGTTGGCTGGATAGTGTAGCTGTGAGTTGTAGATGATACGGATTGTACTACACATTGCACTTGTTTAGTTCCTTCAGCCGTCAGAGTCCTGCCAGAGTGGATTTCCAGTTGAAAACCGCTCTGATCTGAATTATTATGTTTTCCGGTCCATATGTTTGAATATATGGTTTAATTTCATTTACGAAGTTTTCTACATTCATCCTTAAAACTGGTTCGTCTTCTATAGTCTTTCGTGTTACGAATTTATTAATTTTCCTGGACACAATACGATGTGATTTCTTGAACTTCCGAAGCCAATTATGAGAAGCTTTAAAACGAATGTCTTCGTGACCTATCTCTTTTTGAGCTTGTAGAGCCCACTTTTGAAGGTCGATATCATGAACAATGAAACCAGCATCTATTGCGGCTTGTATGTTTTTCAAAGTATATTCAGAGATTTGAGCTAATTTCTCCTTGTAGGTCCCACCTTTGTTCATTTGATTTGCCCAGCGTTTTAATTGTCGTACAGATTTGACTTTTTTGAATTTCTGACTCACGGTATCGACACTGTAATTTTTCTTCTTACCGGATCTCCAGTATTCGATTGCTTTGCGTTTGTAATCGTAGCTTATGTCTTCTTCGTCTTTAGAACAAGTATCAGAATTCACTGGACCTTCATCATGTTGCCAAAGAGTGTCCTCGACAGGGTTAACATCATATTGCTTGAATGGCTCTTGAAAATCTAGCGATTGTTCCTCGATAATTTCAACTCCGTTATAATCGTCCATGCAGTCGACCAGAACTTTTTCGAAATTCTGCTTTACCTCGATTTCTGCATTGTTAATCGGAGTTTCGGGAATATTCATGGCTTGAAATGTAGCCAAAAGAAGTTTAATGACGTTGATTGGATTCACTTTCATGGTCTATTGATTTTTTTTTGTCAGAAATTATAACTGACGCACTGGCACTCCGTTCAAATGAGCAACTGAAAATCGCTGTATGTACCGCGGCTTTTATATTTGAAAGACTTGTTGTTGAACCACATGCGATATCAGCAGATAATACGCAGTCCCAGATAGCCGCCTATGTAGAAAACACCTCTTACTGCGTCGAAAGTATTTTTATCATATTGGCGTATGATTAGATTACTCAAAAAAATAAGATCATATTCATTTCGTTGGAATAACTGACAAAGTTCTATAGATGGAACGACGTTGCATCATCGACTTATTCCGAAATTTGCGCCGAATCGAAATACTATCTAATCGAAAGGTCGATGACATATTACGATAAATTATTGATAAGCACAAAATACAAGAAACAAGAATGTACGCACAAATATACGTACAGTGGTGCCTCACACAACGAACTTAATTCGTTCCAGGAGCAAGTTCGTTATGCGAAGAGTTCGTTATGTGAAACGCGTTTTCCCATAACAATACATGTTAAAAAAAATAATTCGTTCTGTAGCATAAAATATGGTAAGATGACATAAAAAAAAGATAAATTTTTTGTTATTATTTTTATTTAGATACATCTAAAAACATAATGAAAAAAACACACATTTTTTAATTTTAAGAAATAATCGAATCTTGCACATCTTCATCCATTTTCCGCTTTTCGGCCGATGGTGCAGTGAAAAACCTGTCCAAAGTCGTTTGTTTCTCTCTTTTCTTCAACATCTGCCGGAAATAACGGACAAGAGTATCGGAGTACAGGTCGTTGATCCTGTTTGCTTCAGCGGAATCCGGATAGTGGGCATTGGTAAACTCCTGAACTGCTTTCCATTTGACCAGGATGTTCTTGATGTCAGCAGTTGGAATTGGTTGATTGTTTGATTGTTGCTCCTCGTTATCAGATGACGCTTCCCTTTGAGCATTGTCCTGTTGTTGGGCCAGAAGTGTTTGGAGCTCTTCAGTTGTCAGCTCTTCTTTGTGTTCCTCAATAAGCTCCTCTACATCCTCTTCCTCTACCTCTAATTCCAACCTTTGGGCCACTGTGATGATGTCCTTCACCACTTCTGTGTCATCAACTACTGCTTCTTCCTGAATCCACGAAGGCACAAGCATCTTCCAAGCAGAAATGAGGGTCCTTTGTGACACTTCTTCCCAGGCCTTCTGTATAAGTCGTAATGCCAAAAGGATATCAAATTTCTCCTTCCAAAACATTCGGATAGTCATATTGTCTCCACCAAACTCGCATTCTTCAAACACCTTATTAAAGAGGGCTCTAGTGTAGAGTTTTTTAAAGTTCGCAATAACTTGCTGATCCATTGGCTGGAGAATGGATGTGGTGTTTGGTGGCAAATACTGCACCTTGATAAAAGGATAATTTTCCTGCAATATTTCTTCTAGGTCTTTTGGGTGAGAAGGGGCATTGTCAAGTATCAGAAGGGCTTTGAGCGGCAGTTCTTTTTCCAACAAGAATTTCTTCACGGCAGGAGCAAAGGTTTCCAGAATCCATTCGTTGAAGATAACTTGGGTCACCCAGGCTTTTTGATTGGACTTCCAATGGACGGGCAATTTGGACTTAATAACGTTATTTTTCTTAAAAATTCTTGGATTTTCAGAGTGATAAACCAATAGAGGTTTGATCTTGAGGTCTCTGCTGGCATTAGACGAAATCATAAGGGTAAGTCTGTCCTTCATGGCTTTGTGTCCTGGCAATTTCTTCTCTTCTTTTGTAATGAAGGTTCTGCTCGGCATTCTTTTCCAGAAAAGACCTGTTTCATCGGCATTGAACACTTGTTGTGGGCAGTATCCTTCATCCATAATAAATTTTTGAAAATTAATAGAGAACTTTTCTGCTTCTTTTTTATCAGCACTGCCAGCCTCACCATGCATATTAACGCTGTGGATTCCATACCTTTTCTTAAATCTAAAAAACCACCCCCTGCTGGCTTTGAAATCTTCTTTATTATCTTGATTGCTGCTACTTCCAGGGATGTTTTTCTTTAGATCTTCATAAATTATCTTGGCCTTGTGACAGATAATATCTTGGGTTGTTACGTCACCTTTCACCTGCCTGTCCTTAATCCAAATCGCTAATAGCCTCTCCATTTCCTCGTGGATTGAAGATCTATGTTTTTCATTAAATAGTTTTGATACTCCTTTGGCTACTTTGGCTGATTTTATTGCATCCTTGTTTGTCAAAATGGTGAAAATGGTGGTCTTGTTGAGGCCAAACTCTTTGACGAGGTCACACTGTTTTACCCCACATTCACTCCTTCTAATTATTTCCTGTTTCATTTCAAGAATAATCACCTTCCTGCTTTTTTGAGAACCCATCATATAAAAAAAATGTTGAGTTTATCTTAAAAGGACGACTGCCGTGATACGTGTGCGATTTAATTCGTAATGAAGAACGATTGCTGCGATACGTGCGTAAGTTAAGCGTATACGCAGTGACTAACGAGTCTAACGACTGCCTGCGCGGGAGGATGCAATTAATCGGCAGTGATCGTAGAAGATCGGGCGACTTCGTTGTAATGATGAACGATTGCTGCGACACGTGCGTAAGTTAAGCGTACTGCTCAGTGACTAACGACTGCCTGCGCGGAAGGATGCAATAAATCGGCAGTGATCGTGTGAAGTGGGCGACTTCGTTGTGTGAAGCGAAGTTCGTTGTATGAATCGTGAAATGAACGAAAAGGAAGTTCGTTGTGTGCAGCGTTCGCTGTGCGAGGCGTTCGTTATGCGAGGCACCACTGTACTAATGGATAAGGGGTAGTTTACCCCCGTAAACTCATTTTCCTGTGAATGTGCAAAAATACGTCAACTTTATTTTAACTTGCCCTTCCAAATGGTACATGTTCTGTTTGATTTGGTTGATTAGTTTTTTGTGTAGGGTGGAAATTTGAAAAATCAGGGGGTTGTTCACCCCTACAAATGAATTTTTTTCTTCAACTTAGCGTGGAATTTTGATTGTCTTCAATGAGGAGTATTTTGGTTTTTGTTTTATTAAAATCGGTTGACGCCTTCTGGGTGAAACTGCAAAATCACCCCTCGACATACGTGTCTTTTAGTTTTCGATGCTCTACAACATACGTGAGTTGCATTAAAATCGGAGGGGGACACCAAAGTACCTTTCCTTGTTAGTAGTCATATTATGAAATTTTTCAATTTCGTCTTTTTGTTGCGACAATTCCATATCCGACAGTAAATCGTTACGAGAAAAAAAATTACGAATTACTTGCTCGAGATTCGAACCCCCTATCTTCGGATTGTCAGTCTGGAACGCTACGACGTTAATATCGTTCATTATGTGCATCTTCGCACATCAGCGCATAACTACTTTATGACAGTATGTGGCTGGTCATTTTATAGATTCGATTTTGCGGGGAAACATCTTCCATACTGTAACAGCACCCTCGTCCGTGATCGAAGTGTTGGAAAATCAGCTGGCGAATATCGATAGCCGTGCATCGACCGTTGCTGTGCTCGGCTGTCGCGAAGATAGCCGAGGCAGTGCTTCGCAGGCATGCTACTCAAGCGAGAGGCCGTCTCTGTCGCTTGACTTCAGCGTCTCACAACGACGCGTTTATACTACTCACTCATCTTGAAGATTTTGACACTTCTCGTGAAATCCGCTTGAACAGCTCCAACCACTGCTCTCACCTCGGACAATTTTCATTGATTTCTCAGGATCTACTCAACTCAGAAGTGCTCAACAGAACTCAAAATACACGGTAAGAGTGCACCGTCACAATTTACATAAATTAAATAACGGTGAGGTGGGGAAATCTCAATTGTGCATCCGCATAAGTCTCATCTCGTGATGTGCTTTGTAGCACGGGCGGCTTCACGTTTCTCCTCACACATCTGGGTACGCAATTAATATAATTATATGTACAGCTGATAAAATTGACTTCAAATTCATTAGTATATTTTATTTATGTTTTTTTGTAGTCAAATCGAGTTAAAGGTGGAATAAAGGGTACTTTCTCTACCAACATCTTTGGTCTGGTTATTTCACACCTCTCGTGAGTGAAAACTTATCCCATTCCAATGTATTTCAGATTCAAGAACACTCGGGAATCCTGAACACACTGAGAAAAGAATTCATTTAATATGAACTAATCTAGAGTTGGATATAGCGAAATAAATGTTTAATTATTATATCTAAATTTAAGTCGAGTCAAATAATTTTTTTTTTAATTGTTAGCAAATGTTTTCTAGCTTTATTTGACCCAAACTGATATTATTTAGTCCAACTAAAATTATTATAAGTAAATTAGAATCGAGCGCCAAATAAGATTTTTTAATTGTTAGCAAGTATTTTTTAGCTTTATTTGACCCGAACCAATATTATTTTGCCCAACTAAAATGCGATAATGATAATTAAACATTTATTATTTCCAAGCTATTTATTACTTTATTAATTATTTATTACAAAAAAAACGTAATAAAATAGGCCACAAGTGTCAGAATGCTATATGTCAACTTGGATCAGCTTTTTAAAGTGCAAACCTTACTCGTAAAACTTTTTAAGTAGATTCTCAACACCTCGAGCTTCACTCCAGTAATAATTTATATCCGACTGGATAGCAGAACGTCAAATAAACAAGTTTTTTTGTTTCCAGCTTGCGTATTGCCGATGAAAGTTTTTATCTCAACATAACGTCGGATAAATAAGTGAATTTACTAAAAAGATTGATTGCTTTAACCAAATTATCATCGTCCCTGCGAGAGAAAACTTGTGATATAACGACTAAATAGTTACTTAAGACTTTGTGATATTATGATTAAATAGTTCTTCGGGAATACCAGGTCTATAAATATGAAACCGGTATTTGCCCATAGATGGCCCTAGCTGTCAATGTAGTTACCGTCAAACCGCGTCATTAGCGCCATTTCCTTGTTGACATCTCTGACAAAGATTTTCAACGCACAACAATACAAGTTTCATACAACAGCATAGTTTGTAATAGCGTTGAACATGTCGAATTTTGTACCTGGAAACTACGATTTGCGGACAGCATTGATTTTCTGTTACCAATTGAAGAAAACTGCTGCAGAATCGCATCGAATGCTTGTCGAAGCTTACGGTGAGCATGCTCTTGGTAAATCACAGTGCTTTGAGTGGTTTAAAAAATTCAAAAGTGGCGATTTTGACGTGAGAAACGAAGAACGTGGAAGACCACCGAAAAAGTTTGAAGACAGCGAATTGCAAGCATTGTTGGATGAGGATGACGCTCAAACGCAACAACAACTCGCGGATCAACTAAATGTGACACAAGGAGCCGTCTCCATACGTTTGAAAGCCATGGAAAAGATCCAGAAGATGGGAAAATGAGTTCCACATGAACTGAATGAGACAGCAGGAAAATCGAAATACCACTTACGAAATGCTGCTCGCCAGGTGCAAAAGAAAGTCATTTCTCCATCGAATTGTGACTGGCGATGAAAAGTGGATATATTTTGAGAATCCTAAGCGTAAATGATCATGGGTAACTCCAGGCGAACCATCGACATCGACTGCAAGGCCAAATCGCTATGGACGGAAGACAATGCTCTGTGTTTGGTGGGACCAGAAGGGTGTGATGTATTATGAGCTGCTAAAACCTGGCGAAACCGTTAATACTGAACGCTACCGACAACAAATGATCGATTTGAATCAAGCTTTGCGTGAAAAACGACCAGAATATCAAAAAAGGCAACACAAAGTGATTTTGCTTCATGATAATGCACCATCACACACAGCAAAACTGGTCAAGGAAACGATTGAGGCGTTTAGTTGGGAAATACTTTTGCATGCGGCTTACTCACCAGACTTGGCTCCGTCCGATTACTACTTATTTGCATCGATGGGACATGCACTTGCTGAGGAGCGTTTTACTTCGTACGAAAATGTACGAAAATGGCTCGATGACAGGTTTGCCTCAAAAGAGCAACAGTTTTTTTGGCGTGGCATCCACAAATTATCAGACAAGTGGGAAAAATGTATAGCTAGCGATGGGCAATACTTCGAATAAAATATGTTTTATCATTTTCATACAATAAACGTGTATTTTCAATACAAAAATTTCGGTTTCATATTTATAGACCTGGTAGGTGTTGGAGGAGGCGCTTGTTGGTATGCCGTTGGTCTCGTGCTCCCTTGAACTCGTGGTGTAGGTGGAGGTGTCAGGTACTGCCGCTGTAGCTCTGGTAGTGCCTGCTGCCACGTCACTGGTCCTCCATTTCTATTATATGGGTGTGTTTGCCAGCGTGGCTGACTGTCAGGGACTCCTGGTGGCCGCCACTCGTTTCTCGGTGGTCCTCGCCAACCCTGGTCTCTTGGTCCCCCGTGTCATTGGGAATTCCTTCTTTGGCTTCCACTTTTGCTGTTTAGAGGACCCGCCATATCAATGCTCTGGAGTAATTCGAGAAACTCTGGCACTGATATGATCTGGCGGATCCTTACAGCACACCTGACCTCTTTATCAAAATGCCTGGCGAGGCGACGGATAATAGCCTCGTCGGACATCTTTTCCTCGAGATCACGAGCGTTCCCAAAAATCAGAGTAGCGTATTCTGCTCTCGTACGATTTTGTCCTTCGGTATCGTACGTCCCGAACTCGAAACTGATTAGGACCTTGTCCTGCATTTCTCGTGTCCAGTACCGTGCCGTAAATGCCGTTGCAAATTCAGCAGAACGGTAGATGGTACATTCTACGAGATGCCACCAATTTTTGGCTTGACCTTCTAATGCGTCCTCGATGACGAAACGCACGTCCGATTCCTCAGTACCGGCTGCCTTGCAGTACTCCTGTAGCTCTTTTAGCAATTTCATATGCCGTCGTTATCCATCACCCACATACTTCGGAGGCTTCTGCAAAATTGCCTGGAAACGAGTGAGGTTTACTGCCTGAAACATCGAGAATCCACAGGCCGAATTATCCATGCATGTGGTGACACGTTCTTCCAACTCCCTGATTTTTGTTGCGTGATTTTCTGTGGCAGTCTGGTTATTTTTTATCCCCTCCATGGCCTCTTTCATTTCTTTTTCTAGCCTTGCTCTCACCATTTGCTCGTTCACAATCACTTTTCGGTGATAGTTGTTTATCGTCTCTTGTTCATGGACGATCTCCTTCCGTACCGCGTCGATTTTCATTGTCAGTTCTTTCATCCGCCTCGGAAATCCTGGTTTTGACATGTTCCTGTAGATCTTCCTGGAGCAAATTCGTTCTCGAGAGACATGAGCTGTTCGCTTGTTTCAACTTTGCACGAATCTCATCTTGTCCTTCCTTCATAGTCTGCAGAAATGACATGATCTGGCCCATGCCAACGGGGTCAGGAACAACAGGGAGAGTATTCCCTAATACCGGAGTCGATTGTCCCTCCCCTCGTACACCCGACTCGTTCGAATCCATCGTTTGCGTGATACTGTGGATCTCTGATAAACGTGCAATTTCTTCACGGTCCTGCCTACGCTGATGTCTCAGTATACCATCTGCTGTGGTGGATTCCCATTCTAGAGATCGCTCTAACAACGACGTACTGAGATCTTGGCTCGCATCTAGCATTGCCCGCTGGACTAATCGATTTGCAAACGTACATTCGAAACGCATAATTTTTCTACTTAGCACCTACTATCAGCCTTTTTTCCCTATGCTCAAGTCCCTGTTCGGGCGCATTACCGTTAACATTACCCTGAAAGGGTTTTAGTTCGAACTCGAGCAGGGAGGAAAGTAAATAGGCTTCAGTAGTAGGTAAAAGTAGGGTTTATTCAAAAAAACATTATGTTAATTATGCGATACATAAGCGAAAAATAAATATAAAGTTCCGTTGTATGACTTCGATCCCTTTTTCTGGTATTCTGGCTACCACGCGCCTTACAATTATTTATTCCCGGGCTCTTGTAGGCCTTTATAATCGTGTACGCTGAGATGGAGAATTTAAAAGATGTTTTATGATATTAAATTATGAGTGTTGGTTAATAATTCTTTTTACCCGTTGAGTTCGCTACGTAATTTATCTGGGCACGCATACTGTCGGTAAGTGGCCGGCGGCTGCTCGTGGAGCTCGGACGATCCTCGGATTTTTACTCCGTCGCTTGATGTTTGCTCCCTACATAACGGGACCGTTGGTGGGAGTGGAGCTTCCGCCTGGTATCCTCGTGAAGGCCTACTCGCTCGCCCAACTGACCGCCGCTGCAGTCCGGCGTCAGCAAGATGGACTCAGAGTGCATGCGCAGATGTTCGACATTTCAGGGCCGAACCCAGTTAAATTTAATCGCATCCTATTTTTTCCTGAGATATTGTATTTTATATGCGAATTATTTTTCTTTCTCCCTACGCTATCGTGATATATTTTATGTTGGTCATTCAAATGTACGAGGATCGATCAATAAATAGTCGGCCTTGCGCCATCTGTTGGTCGAGGAAAGAAATCAATAGCGACGTTTAGTAGTGCCATCCTTCACATGACTGTTGTCAAAGTTTCAGCTCGCTGCGATGTTTAGTTTGCGTTTGACAGCCATCGAAAGACAAACAACTTTTGTGTTTTTACAAAAATGGAAAAAATTAAGTATCGTGCAGTGGTCGATTTTTGTTTTTGAAAAAGAAAACAAACAATGAAATCAAAGCGGAGCTAGACGAAGTTTATATGGACCTCGCACCTTCGTTATCAACCATTAAATATTGGACAGGTGAAATTAAACGCGGTCGTACGAGCATTGTTGACGATGAACGTCCAGGTCGTCCAAATGAGGTCGTCATACCAGAAACGATTGAAAAAGTCCACGATATGATGTTAAATGATCGGAGTCTAAAAGTGCGTGAGATTGCTGAGGCCACAGACATATCATATGGCTCAATGATTTCAATCCTGAGTGATCAGTTAGATATAAAAAAGTTATATGCAAGATGGATGCCGCGTTTGCTCACTGTCGACCATAAAGGAGAACGTGTAGCTTATTCAAATGCGTGTTTGGCGATCTATAAGCGTGATCCTGTTGAGCTTTTGCGTCGTTACGTAACCGTGGACGGAACATGGATCCATCACTATACACCAGAGACAAAGGAACAATAGAAACAATGGACTACACCGACCGATCGTGCTCCGAAGAAGGCGAAGACGGTGCCATCGGCCGATAAGGTCATGGCCACAGTTTTTTAGGATGCACGCGGCATAATCTACATCGATTACCTTCCGCCGAAAAAAACGATTAATGGCGAATACTATGCAGCCGTACTGACCCGATTCAACGACGAATTAAAGAAAAAACGTCCACATTTGGCGAGGAAAAAAGTGCTCTTCCATCAAGACAATGCACGCGTTCACACGTGCCCAGGTGCCATGGCCAAAATTCATGAATTTAAATACGAATTGTTTTCGCATCCACCGTATTCTCCAGATTTGGCCTCCTCCGACTACTTTCTGTTTCTAAACCTGAAAAAATGGCTTGGCGGAAAGAGATTTGGTTCCAGAGATGACCTCATCGCCGAAACAGAGACCTATTTTGAGGACCTTCCGAAATCGTATTATTCGGAGGGCATCAAAAAATTGGAAAATCGTTGGAATAAGTGTATCGAGCTGAAAGGAGATTATGTTGAGAAATGAAAAGATTTTTGTCCAAAAAAACGCGATTTTCTTTACCAAGCAGACTATTTATTGATCGACCGTCGTATAATTTGCTATAGGCTCTGGATTCTGTGGAATATAATAGCCTGCTGGATAATCTATCCTCGATTGTCAGAGTGAGTCCGCTTTGTTGTTGTTTTGGATAGCTCCACAGTACGTTGAACTGAAGCACAGCATAGGCTCAGCTGCTACCCGTCTAGTATGGGTCTGACGTTGCAGCTGGGCTCTGCGTGTACCAGTGCGGCTGCAGCTAGCGATGCCTCATTTAGGCTTCCTTCCTGGTACCTGAACTTCTGCGTTGGCGGGACCTGTGAACAAAAATGTTCCTCGAACGCCAAATTTCTGGTCTTTTTGGTGAGTGACGCGCGGTAGCGGTGCTTCGTTGTGTGCACCGCGCGTCATGAGTTGACAAGTATAGGCCGGTCTCAATTTGTGTGAGTAACGCGCGGTAGCGGTTCCTCGATGTGTGCATCACGCGTTATTAGATGACCAGTACGTTACAGTATAGATATGGATACTACCGCGCATTGCAAACACGATGACGGGACAGAGCTGAGAAAACCCGCGTCCCTCGGACATAAAGTTACGTGTATCGATAAAATTTGTCAATACATGATTACACGGTATGACTCTACGACGCGACAAAGTCGTCATTTAGCTGAGTACGTCGATATACTCTTGACAATGAAGTAGAGATAAGTGGGTCGCCAGCAGACTGTAACTGTTTGAGAATCATCTAGCATTCTGCTGGGCATGGCTGAACTGCTTACTGCAAGCAAGCGTAGGCAAGCTCTTATTACGGCTGCGGAGCGGCCGTACCTCACGAGAATGTCAAGCACACGGAGTTGGCATACTGCGGGATAACACAATGCACGCACGTGCTCTACGACGGCGTCAGTGGCAACGGTCTATTCAAAGCCGTAGCCATCTTACATCTTAGGTGTAAAACGCTTTGATTGCAACGAAAGCGGTTTTTGAGCATGTATTGCCGTGTGCTGTGTTCCTCGTAAAACGCTTGCTCTGTAGTGAAACACATAGAATGTGATCCCTCGCAGAGAGAGAGAGAGAGAGAGAGAGAGAGAGAGAGAGAGAGAAACTGCAATTATAATTCTCTAATTATCACGCTATAAAAGTAAGAGACACAGTAAGATCAGGTATTTTTTTTTTAATTGATCAATATTTTATGGACAGCACTTTACACACTTACCATCGAATGCAACATACCTGCAAACACGGTAATCCACGCTCATAATATTACTTTCGCTGTGGGCGTTGTCATCACAGTGTACTATAAATAGTATATAGCTAGCGATAAATAAAAAATTTAATTTAATTAAATAAAAAATTCTAATAAACGAATTAGTTATGCTTGCAGGTGGACAGACTGGCGATGGAAGGACTGCTATACGGGGAGGTGATATTTTGCCTCCTGGTGAACACTTCGGTATCGACAATGAGCAGAGCCGATATTTTCGCCGGTTTAGGATGCCACGGGTCGGAAGACAGATTTTTATTTTCATCAGCCAACGGACGGTAGTGATCATCTGACTTGGTTCGAGGGCGGTGTACGATATGTTCTCACTCGTCTTACAGACTCGTGCGAGATTCTGACATGATTATGTGGGAATGACTCTGAGCGTGCCGTCTTTCGCGCAAGGACCTGTATAGTTATCATTTCGACCAGCTCGTGACATCATTACTGACGATACATGGCGACTAATTAATAGTGTAGCTCAGAGCGCGCGCGAATTTCGTATAGACGCTGGTACATGTAGAACGACGACATGTATAGTACGAGACGTCGAAGGCACCGGTGTGCACCAGGCTTACACACGAATCAATATGAAAAAAGTCAACGTTATGCCTAAGTAATAGCGATGATTTGTGACTACAACGTTTCCTTCTCAAAGGCGAACGCGGTCACATTCGTACGGACGAGCTACACAGACGATGGTGTCAAATTTGGAACGGGCTTCGAGGAGCGCAATATACAGCAGCGATAGAGCTCACGCATAATGCTGGAGTAACGACACCGTCTAGAGGGTGCGGGGTGCGCGAGATTCAACCGTTTCAGGAGTACTTGATTCACGAGGGTATAGCGATCGTTATTTATGAATTACTCACCTTCGGTAAACGCGTTCCGGCTCTGTACGATGGGCGAAAATCCGTACTCTCGGCAATAGGTAAAATTG
The DNA here is from genome assembly GCA_963942595.1 of Cylloceria caligata. Classification (NCBI taxonomy): domain Eukaryota; kingdom Metazoa; phylum Arthropoda; class Insecta; order Hymenoptera; family Ichneumonidae; genus Cylloceria; species Cylloceria caligata. The sequence continues at coordinate 15,788,086 of OZ012708.1, forward strand.
ATTATACGTTCTTTATTATCTATTATGAGCGTTCTCATCACTACCAATCAATATTAAATCTCGCTGGTGTGCTAGGTAGTCGAGGGTTCTGCACACAGTGTAATTCTAAGTATAATCGAGCATCGCTGTAGCTATCAATGTGCTCGGTGTAAATCCACTTATAGCAACGATAATAGAGACTCTCAGCCTGAGTATTGCGCAGATTAATCATTCATTCTTTGGCGTTTTTGAAGTGAAACTTCTAATGCGACTTCTAACAAGGTTGCGTTAAACGTTTAACGCTACCATGGAGGGGGTATGAAAGCACTGTTGCGTTAAACGTTCAACGCTCCTGGGGAGGGGGAATAGAAAGAGACAGAGCGAGAGTGAATGCGTGGCACTCGAACGCATGCGCGTAGTATACCTGTTACAGGCCAGCGCGAGCGTTAGCAACGAGTAGTGTCCAATATTCCAACGCAAGAGGGAGAGAGAAAGAAAGATACACAAAGGTAGAAAGTAGGAAAGAGAAAGAGAGTGAGTCGGTAGATCCCAAGCACATGCGCGTGGTATTCTTGCTATTCAGCGAAGTAAACAGTGTGAGCGTCGTGAAATTAGCCGAAATACGTACTTGTTGTTCTATTTTAATTTATAATATTTATAATATTTATTATTGCATTTACTTGTTTCTTTAGTTTGATTTGATACACATATAATTTAAGAGGGTAGTATTTTATTTTTTTATTTTTTTATTTAGTGGATAAGAATTGTAAAAAATGAGTGAAAACAATCCCACGGACAATGCGACGGATTTAAGGTTATGTCAAGGTACGTCTCTTGTGAATATCAATTGATTGTTAGGTTTTCTCTTTTGAATTTACATTATGACGCATTCACATACATTATTAATACAAATACATTTTCCAGGGCGAGACGATGAGGCAACCACAAGCACTTCCACTGGTTCAAGAGGTCCACGAGGGAAAAATGCACAATATTACCGTGATTACAGAGCACGGAAGCGAGCGGAGCAGAAAAAAGAGTCGTTGAATAGAACTAGTGATCCTTCTACGACTGCTGATTCTTCTACAATTAACGTCGCAGGATCAGTAACATCGAAAAAAAGGAAATCAGCTGCGGAATACCAGAGAGAGTACCGAGCACGTAAAAAAGCCAAACGTGACAATATACTCATTGATTCGCTAGCTGTAATTCCATCAACTTCGACGGGGGGATTTACTACCACTCATCAATCAACTATAGTAGACCAACTAACAACTGCTGGGCCTTCTATTAATCCACAAACGACTGCTGGGTCTTCTATTAATCCACAAACGACTGCTGAGCCTTCTATTAATCCACCAACGACTGCTGGGCCTTCGACGAGTAGTGATATTGGTTTTGCAAAGCCAACACGGAGGAAAACACCCGCAGAATATCAGCGAGAATATAGAGCAAGGAAAAAAGCTCAACGGGAATCTACGAGGGCTGCGAAAACCAACGACGGTTCAATGGAGATTGCTGATGAAAATACCAGCAATATTGGTGACGAAAATGCAAGGATAAATCCACAAGTCCCATATACTCAATTCCATCAGCATAAGAAAGCTCACAACTACATTAGAACAAAATTCACCGAGAACAATTTTGGTTATGCATGCTCGATATGTCATCGATTATGGTTTAAACAAGATTTGAGAGGACTCTCTTCAGATATTGGTCAAGAAGTTCTGGACAGAATCTTACCAAATGTTCCGAGAGAAAGTATCGAATTGTGTGCAACGTATTTTCAGTCAGTGCAACATAACAAAATACCAACTTATGCAGTTTATAATGGTTTCAAATATCCACCAATGCCAAAAAATTTACCACCACTGGATATAATAACGGAACGATTGATCTCACCTCGAATCCCGTTTATGCAGATCAAACGCTTAAGACGCGTTCATGGTCAATACGGCGTATATGGACAGATTATAAATGTGCCTGTTAACGTGGATACAATGGTAAAACGCCTGCCACGGGATATTGGAGATGATCATACAATAAATGTCCATATCAAGAAAAGAAAAATTCACAAATCCAGCTACGTTCAAGGCTTGGTTAATACAAGGACAGTTAAAACTTGGTTGAATTTTCTGAAAGATACTCCACTGTATCATGACATTGAAATTGATCAGTCTTTTTGGAATGGACCTGTAACGGATGGAGAAATACCGAACGATGAATTGAGTGAAGCGATCACAATGGAAGATAGTCTCGTTGCTCAGCAGCAAACCTTATTATGGGATGAAGATAAATATTTGGGACTTGCACCAGGAGAAAATCAAATTCCAAAAAGTCTGCTGTTTGACGAGTACGCCGAGGAACTATCATTTCCAGGAATTTATCTTGGACACATGAGAACATTTCGTGAGGAAATTTCAGTCACACCTTTTCAAATGGCAACGAGTGAAATCCTCCAAATGGCGACGAGGGTTTAATCCTCGCCATTTGCTGTATATGGCTGGGAAAAATATGAGACTGCGTGTTGCTTCATCACTTACTGTTGCCTTCAAGTTTATCGGCAATGATACAAAAGTGACGAAACAACAAATCGAATCAGAAGAATATGTTAACGATTGTCTAGAAACAAATCTCGCATTCTTGAAGTCGATGCCGAATTCCGTGTACTATTGGTCTCAGCGCAAAAAAGATCTATTTGCCATGATTCGGCAACTTGGTAGGCCGACGGTTTTCCTCACGATGAGCGCAAACGAAATTGGATGGATCCCATTGCTGCAGTTGCTACAGAAATTTAAAGATGGAAGAATAATTTCTGAAAATGAAGCAAGTGAATTCAATTGGTTGCAAAAAAGTACACTTATCAACGAGGACGCTGTCACATGTGCCATCTATTTTGACAAATTAGTTAACACGTTAATGACTCTCCTACAGAACAAAGGTCTATGCCCATTTGGAAAATATAAAGTGAAAGATTATTTTAAACGAATCGAATTTCAACATCGTGGGAGTCCGCACGCTCATATTTTACTCTGGTTGGAAGATGCACCAAACAGTCCACTAGGCGATGACAAAGAAGCTGCGATAACATTGATCGATACTTTAATCTCAGTATCAACCTCAGAAGCCTCAGGTAACATCAAGCTACAGACACATAAACACACGTTTACGTGTTATAAGAAAGTGCGGGATAATCAGTCACAGAAATGTCGGTTCGAAGCACCTTTCCTGCTTTCTCGGTCTACGCAAATACTTATTCCTATGGATAAAGAAGAACAGAATTTTGCCAGATATGCTGATCATTACAAGAAAATGAAATCCCAGTACGAAATTACAGATTACAATAGTATTGATGACTTCTATCAAAGCAACAATATAACTTCAGACGAGCATTATTATAAAATTGTTTCCGCAGGAATCAATCGGCCACGAGTATTATTAAAACGTGAACCATCGGAGAAATGGCATAATCCATACAATCCATTCTTGTTCAATGTGTTGAAATCGAACATGGATTTGCAGTTCATATTGGACGAATATTCGTGTGCAATGTACGTAGTGGACTACGTCAATAAATCAAACCGAGGGATAAGTAATTTGCAAAGACAGATTCTTGAGATAACTGAAAAATATCCTGATTTTGGAGTGGTTGAAATCACGAGAAAAATGAGCGTCGATTTATTGAATTCTGTGGAAATTTCTAGCCAAGAAGCAGCTTGGTGGTTGCTGCGTAAACCGATGTCACATGCATCCAGATCAGTAACGTATATTCCAACATCATGGCCTGTCCATCGACAAAGAATGAAAAAAGCACGCACGCAATTGGCAGACCTTAATGATGAATCCACCGATATTTGGAAGGATAATGCCATTGATAAATACGAAAGACGGCCTCAGGATTTCAATGATCTTACTCTTGCTCAATTTTGTGCGCATTATAGATGTAATAAAAATGAATACAAAAAAATGAACACCTCACATATTATAAGATATACAAATTATAATATGGCAACTCAGTTTGAAGAGTACAAAAGAGAAATGGTGATGCTACACATTCCCTTCCGCAACGAAGAGATAGATCTACTTTCTGAGGCAAAATTTGTGGAAATCTATACAGAAAATGAGAACATCATCATGGAGCGTCGAAAGGAATTCGAATGTAACATCAATATTGAGGAAACTATGAGACTATGTGAACAGTTATATCGTGAAGAAGAAGATTTGAGGCAACTAGACAATCAAGTTCGTCCGGGAGCAGTTCCAGAGCCACCTCCATTCAATGACATGTATGCGGATCCCGATTCAAACATTAACGATGATCTTCGTTCAGCAACTTTGAGTCGTCTCCGAGCGATTGCAAAGCGGAGAGAGAATTTAATGCCAAATGAAGAATTTTGCCAACTGATGCGAGCAACCAATCTTGAACAACGATCGATTTTACTAGAAACTATCCATCATTTAACATCGCAACCACTTCAACCATTGTTGGTGTTCCTGACGGGCCCAGCCGGATGCGGAAAAACCTTCGTGATTCGTCTGATCATGAAAATTTATAATAAATATGGAACCACAAATGCACATTGCAATGCGTACCTAACATGTGCTTCGACAGGAAAAGCTGCAGTGGCAATCAGCGGTACGACCATTCACACTGCTCTATCATTATCCACCAGCTTAGATAATAGCTTGAGTTCTGAAGCATTACAACAATTCAGATCATTATTTCAACACATTTGCTTGATGTTAATCGATGAAGTCAGTATGGTTGGAGCGGAGCTTTTGGAACGAATTGATAGAAGATTGAAATTGATAACAGGCAAATCAGATACCCCTTTTGGAGGACTGGATGTCATACTGGTTGGAGATTTAAGACAACTCCCACCAGTGAAAGCCACACCTATCTTCAAACAATCGAAACATTATATTGGTTCAAAAACTTGACGCTCATTCAAACTTCACGAACTCACCCAAGTCATGCGTCAATCAAATGTTGTATTTTCGACGATTTTAACGAAGATAGGAAATGGAGATCGATTGGATGATGTCGAACTTGCACTAGTGGAATCGAAATTTGTGACAGAAGAAGAGGCTAATCGGTTATGCCCGCACGGCATACGTCTGGCTTATTCCAACCAAACTGTTGAGAAATATAACAGAGAAATTCTAGAAAATCAACCAAATCAGACAATATCCGAGGCTATAGATTTCATCTCAGGTTGTGACAACCAGGAACAACTTGAAAGTGCACGTAGAGCACTTGAAAAGAAAAAATTAACAGCAGACACCGGTGGATTACTGAAACGTTTGACATTCGTCCTTGGGCAGTATTACATCATAACGACCAACATTGAAGTTGCTGATGGATTGGCCAACGGCGCCATGGGAAAATTGGACCACATCGAAAGAAATGATAACGGGGAAGTTACTCGGGTATGGTTGATATTTCCGAATTGCGAAAGAACTGGAGTAAAAGCTCGGGCCGTGGCACGTTCATTTATGATCGCTAATAATCTCAATCCTTTAGCTGTCCCGATCGGTCGACGAAATGCTACAATCTATCTTAATAGACAAAGAAGTATCTCAGCTAAGAGAAATCATTTTCCACTAGCACCAGCCTGTGGATTGACGATTCATAAGTCGCAGGGGGGAACTTTCAATGAGGTGGTTTATTATTATGAAAAAATTCAATCTCAACAGTTGGTTTACGTTGCCATGTCGAGATCGGTTTCAATTGAAGGCTTGTATATTATCCCAGTCAACAAACATAGGAAATTTTACCATAGGAACGGGAGTAACGACCGCTCGTGTGTCGCTTTGCGGAATGAGATGATGAAATTGCGTCAAAATCCACTTTCCACCTTGGATGAAGAACTATGTAAATTTATCAACTCGAAAAGAAACTTATCAATCGTAGCATTCAATTGTCAAAGTGTTCGTGCACACGCCAATGATTTGACGGATAGAGTTTTTGAAAAATCGAACATTTTAATGTTATCAGAAACGTTTACGGACGATAATGAACCTCCTGTTCTCATACCAAATTTTGATTTCATTGTAAGATTTCAACGTAACGAAATTCGGAATGCAGGGGTTGCTATCTATCACAATCAGAAAAATAGATGTCATATTGTTACTCCACATTTAGATATAAAAGCTCCTTACTTAGGTAATCCTGATGTGATAATTTCAACGTCAAAAAGAATTGGAGACATATGTGCTGTAGAGTGCACAGTCAACCACAGCGAAAATAATCCGAAGAAGTTGATTCTAATTGCCATTTATATTTCACCAAATGCAGCCATGAGGGATATTAAATTATTTATTGCAAAATCTTTATTGCCACTATCCATTGCAGGTTCACAAGCTCTGGCAGACGTTACTGGTGAAGAAATTGATTATTGTGAGCGGCCTGTGATCCTTGAAGGAGATTTTAATGTGAATTTCTCGTCACCTGAAGCTGAAACATTATTAACCTTCCTTAAAGACAAATTTGGATTGGAAATGATAAATGGTAGAAATGATCCAACAACCAAAGGGGGAACTACCATTGATGCAGTTTTTGCAAGAAATATTGAAAAAATAGAACTCAAACATTTCGTATCTTACTTTAGTTATCATAATCCCATTGTAAATATTATAGATTTGGATATTTCTCCACTCGAAAATGATAATTAAAAGATGCGATCAATTGTGAATTGTAAGCAATGTTAATGAAGTTTGTCTTAAAGAATATGAACAGCAAGAATATTTCTACCCCTTCCTATTTTCATTTCCACATTACGAAGTTTAACTTCTTCCGCGCGGAGGGACTCCACGCACAATTTTTTTTGCTTAGCTCATCACGAGGGTGAGGGCTCCGCGGGCATTACGTCTCGTAAATATAGACGGTACAGTGTTCGTAAAGCACTGAAAATCTGTAGAGGCTTCTCGCGTATGATTAAAACCACAGATAAAAAGATGCATGTATGTGGTATACCGTTTTATATTACATGCAGTCAAATTCGACCGACTACGCATGCGTGTATCTATAGCACCTCTTAAAAAACCAGAGGCGCCAAAGGAAAAGAAAGAAGACAAGCCTTCGACGAGATTCTTGTTTTATGATTTTGAGACGCAGCAACACGAACAATTGCACAATGATGAATAGACACCAATTTACGAGCCGTATTTATGTGTTTCACAACACATATGTATGACATGTCTTGATATCACAGATATAGGGACCGAATGTGTTGACTGTAGTAAACGCGAATTCGTGTTTATCGATGATCCTATGGGGAGCTCGTGAAATTGCCATTATCGCAAAAATTTGAAAAGACCATCTGTATTGTGACATAAGTCACACTTGGTACCCCAGCAGAATATTTTTCTCTACAATAAGTAGCGGGATCGCGTTCAAACGATTGCTCGGACTCGAGCACTGGGTCGTCGAACTCGGAGCGGTGACAAAAACCTGCTACGTCACGCCTCCGGAATTCCGTCGTTGTTGTAAACAGCGGATCAGCAACCGGCCGGCCTCGTTTGGGGGCGAGGGGAAGACGGGTGGCGCGGTAGTGGCCACCCGCAAAATGATAAAATCTCGGTAGATTTGAAATAAAATCCGAAAAATGATGTAGAGGGGACGGAAACGAGGGGGCAGGGTATAAGAGAGCCGGGAGAAGAGGAATGGGGACAGTTATTTTATGGCTTGACACGTCCATGTATTTGAAAAGAATAAGAAACATTCGAGAACATCAAATTCGGGATCCAAATCGGACTATTAATTTCTCCCACGAGGAATAAGATTTTTGAATTATAGTTAAGTGGAGTTAGTGACAAAAAGTTTAACATCCATGTAATGTCAACTGAAGGAGGAGTGAAAAAAATAACAAGAAGGAAAAAGACAGGCGAGTGCCGAGAGTTATAAAAGGAGAAATAACTGAGGTTTGATTAGGAACTAAGTATAAGATTGTATTTCACAAAATAACATTTAAGCGAATAGGATATAAGAAGTTAACATTTAGGTCTGGGTATTTAAATCGGTAGAATAAGGAATTAGTCCATAAGTGAGTAGATGTAGAACAGGGATAGAGAGTGAGGCGAGCAGGTGATAGCAGCTGCTAAGAAGAAGTATAGGTCGGTAGACACCAGCTCATCAGAACGGTCTCGCGTACAAGCTACGCAGCTAGCTGTGTGTCTTGAGTGACAGGCTGCCACGAACGCACAGAACGATAGTAGCAGGCCGAACCAGGCGCGCATGAAGATCCACATGAACACGAATTGTAAACAATCGGCCGAGATATAAAACCTGGATGAACCATACTGGCTAATCAGTGCCACGAAATCGAATTTTTGACATTTTATATATAATATTGCCTGTATAAATAAAACTTATCTCAACTTACCACGAAGTCTAAAATTAATTATTCTGGTGTCGGGCCCGAATCTCCCATGATAAATAAAAATATTGTTAACGATAATAAAAATACCGTTATATTTAGCGCCCAGCGTGGGGCTCGACAGAGCTAAGAAAGCATGCAAATATCTCGACTGAGCTTGAGGAGTTACGAATGATGGAAAGCCTGGAGGAACAGCATCGGCAGGAGGGGGGTGCTGAAGGAGGCGAAGCCTATATATGGGAATCTACGACAGCTGATCACCTGTTGGACAATTGACGACAGAGAGACCGAAGAATTATACAACGGTTATCGGAGATTACGCCAATTGAGGAAAACGAAGATGTATTAGATGAGATCGCGGATAACCAGACGAACAGTGGAGTCGGCGGTACGCCAAGGCCAACCGACAGGACTGCGATTATTCCACTAGACCCAATCGGTGTAGGAGATTTAATGCAATTTTTGCAGAAGATGGAGGAGCAAAGCGACGGAAAATTCGCTGAGATAAAAAAAGCGCAGCAGGAAATAAGAGACGAGTGTCTAGGTAGGATAACAGTTTTGAAAGAATCTACGAAGGAGGAATTGAACGGAGAGATTGCAGCAGTCGAGAGCCGGACGGACCGTAAGATAAAAAAAGCACAAGAAAGGATACAGGAGGATCAGAATACAACCAATAATTATATGCAACAACAGGTTGCCGGTCAGAGGGTGACCGTGGAGAAACTCGAAAGAGGAACGTTAGAAATTATGGCAGAAATCAGGGCATCACAAGAAATTACCGAGGACCATGCTGAGAGAATTGAAAAATTAGAAGAGACGACACGAAGAACGAATACATCGATAAATTTCGGGCAAACGATTGGAGGAGGTTTGAACGTCACTCGATTATATACTACAGCCCAGAAATCACCTACATGCAATGGCGATGGGAAGGAGAGATCGATGAGATTTTTGAAAGAATTTCGAGAGTATTGTATTGCAGGTGGAATTGAGGATACCGAGATTCGACATACAATCGGGTCTGCGTTAAAAGGAGTTGCAAACGATTGGTGGTTGGTGGTGGAATGAGCCGTACACGACCTTCAAACATTTGAAGAAAAATTTCGTTTGAGATATTGGGCTCGTGACATGCAGGATAAGGTCAAGAAAAATTTAGAATTCGGATCGTTTTATACAAAAGGTCAGACGTTAACACGAGCTGAATATGCGACTCGTGTCATCGGTAACGCTCGGGATTTGAGCGAGAAATTGAGCGATGAGGACATAATACGTCGTCTTGCAAAGCATTTCGACGAGGAAGTGCGTAGTGCCGTGAGAGTCCGTCAAATCAGTGACATCGATGAATTTTTGGAACTGCTAGAAAGCACGGACGTGGCGGGTCCGTTAAATTACAAGAGAGGGGCAGGCCGTACAGGGGGATACGCGACCCAGGAGCAGCTGAGATATTTTAATAGAGGAGCGGTACGCAAGCAGACGGCGCGTCCATAGTATAGATATGAAAATCGAGAAAATGCTGTAAACAATGGCGGCAACAGAGGTCCATCGTCACCGGGACGCCAAGGGGTTAGGGGAGAAGGACCAACATGGCAACACCATGGGCCATGGCCTCCATCAAGGCCATCTTGGCAGGAAAACAGGACAGGACAATTTCAGGTGCCAGAGAATAACAGACCTGCAGGGCCAGGATTGCCCAGGCAAGAGCAACAACCGAGTCACCAGACGAATAGCCTAAATCGTGTGTTACAAGGGCCATTCGTGGAACACACGATTCCTAGGGAGCAAAAACCGGGATGCTCGGGAGCAGGTAGCACGAACTCGGGAAACGCGTAAGCGTTGCGCCCGAAGAAAAACGAAAAATAAACAACAACATAGAGGAACGGAGCGCAACGTTAAAACACGGAGAAATGAAAAGCACAAGACAGAGAATGAACACAAAGAAGAGAGAGAAGAAGAAAGTGAGGAATCAGCGAAGAAAGGAGAAACAGTATAGAAGCAGTGCACAGGCAGCTAAGAATAATCGAGAGGAGGACACCGGACGGCGAGGGCAGGCTGAATCTATGAGATACCGAGTTCGGGAAGACGAGAAAGGCACGTATGGTAATAAAAAAAAATAATATGTCCTGAAATCGTTGCTAGAGTTCAGATGATACCGGATATCAGAGGGCTAGCACCGAGAAACGTGGATGGAGACGAAGAGGAGAAAAAGGTGGCATGTTCTACACTTATGGAAAATCCACAGGAGTATCTATACGAGGAGGTAGAGAGAAGGCCAAGCAAGTGGTGCGACGAGATGCATCCGAGGTGTCCGGAAATACCAGTGGAAATTGCTGGAGTCTCGGAAGTAAGTCTCATCGATAGTGGGAACAAGGTGTCTTGTATATCAGAGTTCTTCCGGAAAAATGAGGAAATATTAAGAGGTTGCCCGGTGCTGCCGGTCACGTCAACGCAGGTGGTCGGAGCATTTGGGGGGGGGGGGGAGGCAGAACGCGTAAATAAACAAATGATGGTCGAGGTAGAGTCGTACGGATCGACAGGAGCGTTACAAATGTTAGTGGTGCCGAAATAAGTTAGACCTATATTAATTGGTATCGACGGGATGTTGGCGTCGAAGATCTCTATAGACGCTCAACAGAAGGTCCTGGCAGTCGAGGATAGGGTGATTGCGGAATTAAGAGATGGGGTGTGGCGGCACATAGATCCTAAGAATTTTCGTTCGATTAAACCGAATAAAATTTGTGGCACGGTGGAAAGATAAGATAACTCCGAGGACGGAAGGAGTATCATGTTGACAGAGGAGGAGTTCGAGGGTAAGATGGAGGAATGCCAGGATTTGGGACTAGAGATAAGACAAGGATTTAAAAGGATTGTAGAAGAAAGAAGAGAGATTTTCGACAAAGTACCAGGGAAAATGATCGAATATGAGCACCGACTATTACTAAAGGATCCAAAGCCATATTTCCATCGGTCATATCCGGTCTCGCTAACCCAGAGGGAGAGGGTGCAGAGAGAGAGAGAGATTGAGAAAATGCTCAAAATGGGGGTGATACAGAAGTCTAAGAGTATTTACATTAACCCGCTCATGCCAGTGACGAAGAGCGATGATTCCGTGCGTCTGTGTTTGGATGCACGGGAATTGAATAATTATTTAATTAATGATTATAATAACGCACCCCCCATCGAGGAGATATTTCAGCGGTGTGGGGGAAAACTGTAATGTCCACGCTCGATTTAACTAGCAGTTTCTGGCAAATACCCCTCCACCCGGAATCGCGGAAGTACACGGTGTTTCAACACAACGGGAAATGTTATGAATTTACAGTTACGCCGTTCGGTTTGAAGACTAGCATAGCAAGTTTGATAAGAGCTCTCGACGTGATCCTGCAGGGCTTTGATTTCGTCATTAATTTCGTCGATGATTTATTCGTTATGTCGACGTCGCATGAAGAACACCTAAATCACCTGAGAGAATTATTTGAGAGATTTCGACAGCACAGAATGACATTAAAATTCAGTAAATCACATTTTTTCTGAAAGGAAGTGACTTTTCTCGGACATATCCTCACGAGTGAGGGACTGAAGCCCGACCCAGAAATGATAAGAGTAATTCACGAATATCCTCGACCTCGCACCATGGAACAACTAAGAGGATTCTTGGGATTAATTAATTTCTATACAAAATTCACGAATTGGCATGCGCATGAGACCGCGCCGTTAGTAAATCTTTTAAAAAAAAAGAGGTTCATTGGAGATGGGACGAGGCCATGGAGAAAGCATTTAAAGACGTTAAGAATTTATTCTGTGAAGAAGTTGTACTGAGATTTCCGGATACTCAAAAGCCATACACGCTCACCACGGATGCGAGTGGGTATGCGCTCGGAGCAATTCTCTCGCAGGAAGATGAGAATGGAGAAGTAAAGGTGGTGACGTTTGCGAGCAGGACGTTTAACGGGGCTGAGATAGGGTATATGACCACGGAAAAAGAATTACTAGCGATCGTGTGGGCGCTACAGAAATCAGAACATATTTAAAGGGAGCCCAGATTTTTATCAAAACTGACCATAAAACATTGATTTTCCTAAAAACATGTCGATTTACAGCCGGAAGGCTGTTGAGATGGGCATTAGCCATACAGGATTATGATATACAGGTTGAACATGTAGCCGAAAAATCAAATGTCGGGGCAGATGCGTTAAGCCGAGTGAGAGAGGACGACGATTCGCGTTCAACTGATAACGAAGGAATCGTGGTAGTTGCGGGGATGCTTGCCGAGAAAATTCCACGTGAACTAGCTAAAAAATTAAAGTGCATGAAGGATGTCCAGAGAGAGCAGGAAGATCTACGAATTATCATAGATTTCCTGGGAGAGGAAAAGGAAGGAGAAAAGGAGCAAAAATTTCGACTGGAGAAAGGAATATTACAGAAGAAATCGAGGACCGGAATTTGGCGGGTTATAATACCAAAGAACATGATTGAAGATAAAATAAAAGCGTGTCATGCCATGTATGGATATCTTGGTGCAAGGAAATGTTCACGCATGATGGAGGACGATCTTACATATCCACACCTTGTTAAAATAACTAGGAGCATCCTCGCTACCTGCGACGTGTGCCAGAGAAACAAGATCGCCATACAAACGAGCTACGCCGCGATGCAAACTATAATACCGGAGAGACCAGGGGATTTGGTATCCATAGATTTCTATGGACCCTTGCCCGCATCAGTAGGTGGAGTGAAGCATATTCTGGCGACTTTGGACGCTTTCAGTAAATTCGTCATTCTTTACCCCATGGGGAAAGCAAACACCTCCACAGTTATTGAACGAATATGTGAAGACTACGTTCCAAAGTATGGAAAGCCGCGTAGGATCCAATTCGATCACGAGACTCAGTTTACTGCCAAGAACTGGATACAGAAGCTCAAGGACGAGGGTATTATGGACGAGGGTATTATGGAAATATCGTCGAACGAGTGAATCGTGAACTTGGAAGGTTTTTCCGGGATTTCCTCACCGGTAATCATACAGGCTGGTTTAAGTGGGTAAAAATAATTAAAGATTGTATGAATGAGAGTCATCACGACACGACCGAATTTACACTGATGGAACTACAGTGCAAGAAAAAGCCTCTACGAGAATGGAATAAGCAGATGGGCATAAGGAGGGACGAAGACGACAAGACAACATACGAAATAAAAATTGAAATTGTGAGAGAAAGGATTGAAAAAAAGGCTGGCGACGTGCAGAGAAATTTGACGCTACTCATAAGTTAACAAATTATGAAGAAGGCGACCTGGTTCTGGTAAAGGCATTAAATGTGTCGGATCCGTTAAAACAATTAACTTCGGAATTTATGCCGCTTTATGAGGGACCATATGAGATGAAAAGATGCATAGGTTTAGCTACTTAGTTAGTTATAGATTTGGATAATCAGAGAGAGCGCGGTCGTTTCCACGCAAGTATGTTTAAGAGGTATAGGACAGAGACGGAAAAGACAGAGACGGAAGAAGAGAACGCGAGGGAGACAACAACCAAAGGAAGAAGTTCGACAGCGAGAGGGGAATCCTCAAAATCAAAACAACAGGACGGACGCTCGGCTGTTACGAGGGCCACACTAACACACAGATCGACGGTCATCGAACCAAGCATAGAGTGAGGCCAACGGCGGCTCATGACGTCACGAAGGAACGGTTATTCCGAGTAAAAGGCGCTGGAGAAATTGCGGTTGGTCTGGAAGGAAGGCGCGAGAAATGGAACATCTAATAGGCTAAGGAGACGTGAAGATTTGGAAAAAGTGAAAGTAGAAGGGAGTGGTAACGTACAGCTGGAGAGGGTAGAGTTGAAATTAGTAGCTCAGGAGTGTCAAGGGCTATGAAGGAACGAGAGAGAGAGAGAAATAATTGGTGGGATGACAAGGATTCGCTGGGAACACACATACTAACTAAATCTCATCGAAGGAAATTTCGCATTGGTTAAAGATTTAAATATAAATCGATATAGATGTAATGGGCGAAATGAGGAGTTTATATAAAGGAAAGACAAACAAGATCCGGCTAGTAAAATTACAAGTATCCGCGATTAAGCAACGAGTCGAAACAATCCTATAAATATGGAACGATACATTGAATACGCGGTGGAATACATAACACTTGGAGAGCCCTATGAGGCGGAGATGGTTAGTGTGAAGAGTCCAGGACGGTTCTATCTCTGGTTGAAGTGTGATCGGGAGAGGAGAGATGCTCTTTTGAAGCTGGTGGCAGAAACCAGACAGGAGCATCCGGAGGTGCACCGCCTAATGGAAGAGGAAGTATATCCCGGACGGGCTATACTGTTCTTGTTGGAAGATGAGGAGGATCCAGGGCGCTATAGTTTTTTTCGTGGCACTGTAATGAGGGAGGAGGAAGGATACTACGATATCTGGTTGGGGGATTTTGGGAAAAGGATCTCGGTCGCTCTGGAGGACATATACACCGCCCCCGACCAGTATCTAGGTAAGCCATATTGTGCAATCACCGCTGCGCTGCACAACCTTGGCCCGGTAGGTGAGAACTGGACCAAACAAGCCATCGACAGGTTTATCGGTCTCACCACCGGAAATACCATCGATATCTATCTGGAAGAGCTGGACCCGGTCGTTGAGGTGCTCTGGGTGGAAATTCACTCGAATCTTAATGACCAGGGATATGAGGTTAGTCAACAATTGCAGCGAGGCAAACCACGGTACGCGAACCACACCACCGACACAGCTGGAGCACTTGCTAAGGGAAAGGGCTATGCTGACGGACGTAGAAGAGACCGATGAGGGGAGTGTCGATGTGGACAAGGACGAGTTGGAGTGGTTGTCACCACCGACACTGGACGCAGAGACTATAACGACGTTGGTAGATTTCGGCGCCATGGAAAGAGAAGAGACTTACGAGACTGACAGTGACGAAGACCGAGAGAACGACAGTGACGGAGACTGATAAATGAATAAATAAATTTTTTAAAAAATAAATATATAAAGGCGTCTGCGTTTTTTTTGCGTTTGCGTAATTTATTTAGAATAAGTAAAGATAAGAGGCGTAGAGGTAAGTACATTCGTTCGGGGATCAGGGAGATCGGAGGCCGGACGAAAGCGAGGACCACGTCCGAGGAAAACATCACCGACTCTACATATCTAAAAAAAAAATTTTTTAAAAGAGAAAAAAAAGGAGAAATTATTCTGGTGTCGGGCCCGAATCTCCCACGATAAATAAAAATATTGTTAACGATAAAAAAATACCGTTACAGTATAGTTTATAATGCCACAGGTATTTAATCGAAGTGCAAAAAACACAGCTGCCCTCTCTGATTATAAATGGTACGAAGATTGTCTCGATGAAGATTGGCAATGTCATTTTTCTCGAAAGAGAAGAATCTAATGATTCTCGAAGCATCGCTTCTCGTTCGTAGAACGAAAATAACTCCTGGTGTGCTGCTCTTGCATGCTAGAACTCTGGCAAAATCTACGGCTAAATATCCTCTGATGAGAGTCGAGGTAAAGACCGTTTCAATACACTCCAGTGTTCATGGAGAGACGATCGATAATATCGTGCTAAGTCAATTGCCGCAGCGTATATTATCGGTTTGTCGATAACAAAGCATTTAACGGCGACCTCAGTATAAATCTATTCAATTTCCAAAATTACAAGATAAATTATCTCTCGTTATATGCAGATGGTGCTCAAGTACCTTCTGAACCGTTGCAACCGGATTTCACGAAAAATTATCTGTATGTGGATGCTTTTCAAACGCTTTTTTCGGGAACTGGAATACATTTTTTGAACAGCCATTCATATGGGAATTTAATAAAGCACGGCAGTGTGACAATAGAGGTACGATTCCAGGAGGCACTTGCTTCAACGGTAAATTATATTGTCTACGCAAAATATAATAATGTCTTGGAAATCGATGCCTCTCGCTAGGTAATGGTGGATTTTACCGGGTGAGCGAGAAAATATGCTGATGTCGCAACAAAATTCTCTCATTTTAAGCGACGGAGAAGCGTCTTTGAGAGTAGCAAATCAGTCAGACTTGAACGTCTGCCCGGATAAGACGTGAAAATGGATATCGTCGTTGATATACAGGGAATGCGTGGTAAAGACTCGGAATTTATTCCAAAGGAAATTGCCGTCGTAGCGGTGGTAGACCGGTCTCTTCTTACTAAATAGTCACACCACCGTGCCACTTTTCTGAATTACCACAGAATTCGAGAAGTCTAAATAATTTTCCCTGGAAATTGTTTAACGACCGTGAGCTGCAAACAAGTATACGCTAACTTGCGTAAAGATTCGCGAAAATCAAGACATATCCATACACGCGGTCACGTAAAGACTTCTTCATGATATTATGAGTCGTCGAATTTTCAACCTGGAGGACGAGGAGGTCACACCATTGCGCACATTTAAGCCGAAATCATTCCAAAAATGCTTTAGACACACTATGATCAGCGACACATCGTCTTCCAATAAAAAAAATTGGCTTGGCGAGTACCCGTTTGAAGAAGAATCACACATGGATGTTTGGTCAGCTGACTAAGAGAAAGAGAATAAGAAATAGATGAAATCATCGCCATGCAGTCGTGGCACGATCAACGATACTGTGAAATAAATTTTGCATACCGTATATACGTCTATCAAAGCGTATATCATTAAATCATTGACTATGGGTACAGCATGAACACTAGACAAATTTACGAGAGTCTGCAGTATCTACCGATTTCAATCGTTGGAGTATACCCTGCTGACGAAATTCCTCGTGTATGGTCGTTACCGGCCGAACTCATTTTTAACACGGATAACCACGACGTACCTGGAGAACACTCTATCGCCATATACGTGACCATCATGGAAAAGAAATGTACTTTGATTGCTTCGGTCTACCGCCAATTATACTGCAGCATCTCGCACGGCTACGAAGAAACTGCAAGCTCTACCGGCACGACCTCAAGTAATTACAGAGTAATACGTCGGATGTGTGCGCACAAATTGCAATCGTATCCTCGCATCTTATGTCATGCGGATTCACCATGTTGCGCTTTAATAATTCCTTTAGTGACACTGTTAACAAAAGCGATAAAACGTGCGTGAATATTACACTGCTTTTACCTCTCGATGTTCGGACAGTGATAAATATATATTAAAATTGACGAAGGAGGAATCTCTGAGCAAAGACTACTGAGTTTGCAAGGATGCTGTACTCGTTGGTAATGTATAAACGTGGCTTTAATACAATATTGATTAATTAAAAAATACCTGACCTTACTGTGTCTCTGATTTTTATGGAGCGTAGGTGGAGGCAGGTTATGAATGTTAAATGCACAGGTAAGTAATTAATCGAATATCATACAATACGAACAGCAACTCTGTATTCAGCGCGTTATTCAACGCAAGGTGTAACTTATTAGTTTACACGTTATACACGCAACAATGAATCGTTAATCTAAGCGTAAGTCAACGTGACCGGAGAATTGTTGATAACCACGTTATTCAACGTAACCGTAATACTTTATCAAACACGTTATTCAACGTAACCGTAATACTTTATCAAACACGTTATTCAACGTAACTGTAATTATTTATCAAACACGTTACTCAACGTAACCGTAATACTTTATCAAACACGTTATTCAACGTAACCGTAATACTTTATCAAACACGTTATCAACGTAACCGTCATACTTTATCAAACACGTTATTCAACGTCAACCGTAACTTGTCCTCAACGCATGGAGAATACAATAGGTCCTTTGTCTCTTGCTACTACAGTCGTGTGCCACGAGCGACAAGACTACTCTTGCACAGCTCGTTGCTAACTGCCGCCTCACGTGCCTTGGCTTTTTCACTAGGCTCGCGTTGCGCGGGCTGGTACATGCGCCCTTCGCTCTCGTGGTCGCTTGCCACACACTGTTCACGTGCTCGGACGCCGTGGGTCACGACACATTAATATTTTTTTCCATATGTATTGAATTTTCATCATTGTACTATGCATACCGCGTTTTTATTAACCTTGCACCCAGTATTGCAACATTGCACGCGTTATAACTTTGAGAATATTAATTTTAGATTAAAGAGTTTTAAGTAAAAGTTGTGGGAAATTTATAGATTTCAAAGATAAGTTATTAGCATTTTCTTGTTTAAACAACTATTAGGAGAGATACAGGTCAAAAAGTGAATAAATAAATCTTAACAGTCGTATAAGTCTCAAACGGTAAGTGATACAAAAAAAATATTTAGAAAAAAAGATATTAAATTCAATTATCTATTAGAAAGGTTATTACCATTTTTGGCATAAGGTGCACGGTAACGGAGATATAGGCCGATACGGTTTTCCTCAAAATGGCGGCACTTGCGCCCGCTTAATTTGTAAGTATTTTGTTCATTTACATTCAGTACGTGATACTGAACCTAATTAAAAATAATAATAACTCCTGTAATTTAATGCGCCAGAATATTACCTATTGATTGTACTAAATTGTCACCAAGGAAATCGAGAGCAAGTGCTCCTTGGCTGAATTTCTTTTTTTCCATTTTTTCCGATCTGGAAGTTTTTCTCGAAATATTTTGAGGGTATCGAAAAATCCTTTCACGGCCTCTTGAAATCCGTCTAGCAGGCCAAATGTCTTCAAGTGTCGAATTATCACTGGTGCATCAAACCTATTATGATGGCACATGGTCTGGCTAATCAGCAGTTCAGCTCATATGAAGACATCTCAAAATGGCTTGATTCGTGGATAGCCTTAAAAGACGAACACTTCTACCGTGACGGTATTCGAGCTCTGCCAGAAAGATGGGAAAAAGTTGTCGCTAGCGATGGGCAATATTTAGAATGATTCATTTGTAAACATTTTTTCACAATAAAGTTGCATTTTCATAAAAAAAAAAACAGCGGGAACTTAGTTGCGCAACTATCAGGAGTACAAATTGAAAATGCGGGATTTTTTTCTATTTTTGAACGTTTATTCTGAAAAAATGGTAACAAATGAATTATTCAAAGTATTGTCCATCGCTAGCCACAACTTTTTCCCATCTTTCTGGCAATTTACGGATACCGTCGCGAAAAAATTCGGCCGGCTTGGCTGCTATCCAGTCATCGACCCATTTTTGGGCTTCTTCGTAAGAATGGAAGCGCTGGTCAGCTAGGCCATGTGTCATCGATCGGAAAAGGTGGTAATCGGAAGGAGCAATATCTGGGCTATACGGCGGGTGGGGTAAGACTTCCCATTTCAGCGTTTGTAGGTATGTTTTGACCGGCGCTGCAACATGTGGCCGAGCGTTGTCATGTTGCAAAATTACTTTGTCGTGTCTTTGCTCGTATTGTGGCCGTTTTTCTTTGAGTGCGCGGCTCAAACGCATCAATTGAGTTCGGTATAGTGCTCCTGTGATGGTTTCGTTCGATTTCAATAGCTCATAATACACCACACCCAGCTGGTCCCACCAAATACAGAGCATGAGCTTGGCGCCGTGAATATTTGGTTTGGCCGTCGATGATGATGCATGGCCGGGGTAACCATATGATTTTTTGCGCTTCGGGTTATCGTAATGGATCCACTTTTCATCACCAGTGACAATGCGATGCAAAAAACCCTTCCGTTTTTGCCGTTCGAGCAGCAGTTCGCATGCAAAAAAACGGCGCTCGACGTCTCTCGGCTTCAGCTCATACGGCACCCAATGTCCTTGCTTTTGGATCATTCCGAGGGCTTTTATACGATGGGAAATGGCTTGTTGTGTCACTCCCAATGAATCTGCGAGCTCTTGTTGAGTTTGACACGAGTCTTCATTGAGTATTGCCTCCAATTCAGCATTCTCAAACTTTTTCACTTGGCCCGGCCGCTCTTTGTCCTCAACGTCAAAATCACCACTTCTAAACCGCACAAACCATCTCTCGCACGTTGAAACCGATGGAACATGACTCGGATAAGCCTCGGAGACCAATCGATGTGCTTCAGCAGCACTTTTCTTCAAATTAAAGAAGTAAATTAAAACTTCCCGCAAATGCTGTTTTGTTGGCACGAAACTCGACATATTGAGAGCTCAAAAAAACTATGAATTTGACACTGCGACAAATTGACACATACTGAAAATTAAAGCTATAAGACGTAGCTTTGACATGAACATAGTCACAGTACTGCCTGATGCGTATAGCGTTAGTAACGCCATCTGTTATCAAACCCGCATTTTCAATTTGTACCCCTGATAAGTTCCCGCTGTTTTTCAAGAGATGGCTCCAGTAGTAAGTGCTGGGCGATTGGGATATAACCAAAACGTCATGAACCAAGCTTAGACATATGGTAAACAAACCGCTTTGACACATTAGTGATTTTGTTTTTGCATCATATACTTTTGGTTGTGTGAAAATGTCTGATTTTGTGCCAAATAATCGTCATTTGCGGGAAGTGTTGCTTTTCTTCTTTCATTCGAAGAAAACGGCGGCTGAAGCGCATCGAGAACTCCAAAAAGTTTACGGAGATGCTGCTCTAAGTGAAACAACATGCCGTAATTGGTTCCGTCGCTTCAAAGACGGTGATTTTGATGTTGACGACCGTTCGCGTGAAGGAAGGCCAAAAACCTTCGAAGACGCTGAATTGGAGGCATTGCTCGATGAGGATCCGTGCCAAACACAAAAAGAGCTTGCTTCAGCATATTTAAAATGAGTAATTTCAGAATTCGTTTACATTTTTCTAGATTGCAAAAATCGCGTGTCCCACAAATCAAAATCACGCTTCCCATTAAAGAACGAAGAAAATCGATAAATTTTGCAAAAGCCATGCTGAAGACTGTCAATACGTTTTGTCATGCAAAAACATTTCACCATTCGTAACTCGTAAGCCAGTTACTAGCAATGTTCCAGGGGCCATACCTTTCGATGGCACAATATATGCATTGAACATATTTTCACCACAGCTAGCAGCAATCCAAATAGTAGTAAGAAAAATCTTTTATTTGAATTATAGTTCAGCTGGGAAGTCTTTTTTTCTCACCTGAACAATTTCTGATAATTTAGAAAGTCCAGTGGTTTCAAGATCGAAAAATACCACAATACAATTGCAGAAATCCATCGGTGGTCCGGTTTTACCTACGAAAAGGAAGAAATTTAACTGATAATTTCAATGATTACAAATTACAAAAAAGTATTAAATTATTCTGGGTGGTTAGAGCATTACCTAGTAATTCCGAGATTAAACTAAACCCGCAATTTGACTGGTATGTTATTCCGTCTCCGTTTTCTGTAGCAGCAGCTTTGCTGGACCGCCTTTTATTTTTGCAAAAAGCCTCCTTCGCTTTATTTCGATCGTCATTAGCTATTTCAATTTCCGTTCTCGAATTCTATCTTCCTATTCTATATAATATATAATTCTATATTCTATTCAAGATGTATTGAAATTCGACGTTATTTTGGCAGACAGCCGTAGCTGCTCTCCAATTTAACGATTCCGATGCAGTATAATGACGATTCTTCGGATGTTTACTTGCGACGATATTATTGAAAAATTCATTCCCTTGACTGGAAGCACAGGGCGCGAATTTATCAGCGTTATTGGCAAATCGTGAAGAAATTTGTGTCAGCGAAACTCGTTGATCGAGATCCGATAGGGGTTCTCCGTTTGGTAAACTCCTATAGGGAATGTTTTCTTCGTGATTCCGATATCGACACGATTCCCCGCATCTACAGTGTTCTCCATAGGCATGAGAGACAATATTCAATAGGGCTTCCTGTACTTTTTGTGCGTTATTGCGATCTTGAGTCGAAGTGAAAGAAAAGCATTTGTCGAACTACTCTATCAACTTCGGTGATATACGTTATGCATATAACGCTCTTGTCAATCCTTTTTTGCATGGTTTCAGTCGACCATTTTTAAATTTCTGTTGACGATTCTCTGCGTACTGCAGAGATAGTACAGCAGTCATCATCGCCGATCGATACAGAACTACTGCCTTTCTGTTCTCGAAGAATGGGATTACGACTGATAAGTTCGATTGCCATATCACTATCCATCGCCTTGGCAGATCCCGAATTTTTTTTCTGCAATCGTGCTCCTCTGGTTTGTGACCACGTTCACAGCTCGAGCACCGCTTACTTCGTGTTGCGAAGGATAACATTTTTCCCGTATTAAGAGTATCAAATAACTGCCTACGCCATAAACGAATTATATTAGAAATACTCGGGGAAATGCATTCGACGAAAAATATCGCAAATAGAACCTTATAACCATACGTACCAGATAGACTAATATACGCGTGACCAGTGCCTCTCCGTTGCCATCCAGCGTCAAATGAGGCCTTCAGATCTACATTCGGGTCTCCATATGCGGGAAGATTATCATTCGATTCCATTGCAACCATCCCTTTTTCATTTTCCGTTTGATTACAGATATAACCAACGCTGAATATTTAAATATAATTTCGCCGATCCACGATACTAATTAACTTTATGAAAAACCGTTATAAAAATATTCGGTACTTGGACGGGTTGTAATTCAAGAAATTAGGAATGGAAAATATGGAAAGTAAAAAAACAAGAGTTTTTGTCGTGAAATTTTTTATTCTCATTTTTTAAATATGTAAATTGTAAATGCATCGTGATTCTGCTAATACCATGAATATATAATAGATTTATATATAAATAATTTCTCCAATAAATTTGATATCGGTCATAATTGTTTAAAAAAAAAAAAAAACATTTTCAAAATTTCGTTTTATAGAAATTGTTTATAGAAAATTTGATTGCATGTGAATGAATATTTAGCGAATAATTCTGTAGTGTAAAAAACTTAAATGCAACGAATAATTGTCAGTTATGTACAAATTCAGGGATTTTTGCATAAAAAGTTTTGCGTTTGAAACTTACGCTAAGTCTAAATTCTGAGCTTTTGTTAACGCGATCTTCTGACGAACACTTTCTTCGCAAGTCTCGAGTGCCACAGCCTCAAGGGCTGGATCTACGCTCATACCTTTTCCACATAGCTGTCGAGAGTGTTGGGATATTGATGGCTAATAAAATTGTATTTATTAGAATTATGCATTTACTCGACAATTCCGACCAGTCGTTTCCTTCAAAGATGGAATTTTTGGCAAATCGCAACTCGGGGTGTGAGTCAGCGCCGCCTGATTTTTGCGTTATCGATCTTTTGGTAGAAAGATCTCTAATAATCGAATCATTAATTTTTGTCAGCTCTGATTGCCTCACTCATTCATTAAGAAACAATGAAGCAACCAGACTAGATGATTTTTTACTTTTAAAGAAATTGTGAAAAAATATCGCCAAAGCCCGGGATCGAACAGGGAACTCCAGAATTCTAGCCTGGTACGTTACCAATTATGCCACCATGGCTGTATTTATTTAGGTTTCACCAATACCAGCATCAAAGAGAGCTGAAATAGAAAATATATATGTATTTCCTGTATATCTTGGTCTTTTTTCTACAAAAGCGTTCTTCATTCTGCTTACTAACGGCTATTCTGCAGTTAACGTCGAACAATCTTGGCGCATTAGGGCTATGACGATTTATACGGAGGAGGTGGGTTCCGTTACATACGAGGAGTGTTAAAAATATAAGGGGAATTTCCGTTTTTTGAAAAGAGTTTTATTTATTCGTCTACAACAATGTTATCCCCTCCAAAATAGTCCCTATTAGATATCATACACTTATGCCAGCGCTTTTTCCATTCCCGAAACACTTCTGGAACTCGTTCTTTGTGATAGCTTTTAGCTCTCTCAGCGATGCGTTTTTAATCTCATCTATGCTTGTAAAACGACGGCCCTTTAAGGTTCTCTCTATTTTTGGGAATAGAAAAAAGTCCGAATTGAAACAGAAACAGAAAATGACCGTATTGTTTTTGGCCAAAAAATCACGAACAAGCAATGAGGTGTGAGCAGGTGTATTATCGTGGGGTAAAAGATATGAATTGTTTCGCCACAAATCCAGGCGTTTTTTCCGGATTGCTTCATGCAAACGGCGTTAAACATATAAGTATTAGGTGCGCAACTAAGTTCCCGCTGTTTTTTTTAATGAAAATGCAACTTTATTGGGAAAAAATGTTTACAACTGAATCATTCAAAATATTGCCCATCGCTAGCGATAACTTTTTCCCATCTTTCTGGCAGAGCTCGAATACCGTCACGGTAGAAGTGTTCATCTTTTGAGGCTATCCACGAATCAAGCCATTTTGAGATATTTTCATATGAGCTGAACTGCTGATTAGCCAGACCATGTGCCATCGAACGGAACAAGTAATAATCGGACGGCGCAATATCTGGGGAATATGGCGGGTGGGGTAGGACTTCCCATTTGAGCGTTTCTAAGTAGGTTTTAACGGGTTTGGCAACGTGAGGCCGAGCGTTGTCATGCTGTAGAATTACTTTTTCGTGCCTCTGCACGTATTGTGACCGCTTTTCGCGCAGTGCTCGGCTCAATCGCATCAATTGAGTTCGATACCGTTCCCCAGTGATGATTTTGTTCGGTTTCAACAGCTCATAATAAATAACACCGCCCTGGTCCCACCAAGTACACAGCAAAATCTTCGCAGCGTGAATATTCGGCCGAGCCAACGACGTAGAAGCATGACCGGGCAGTCCCCATGATTTTGTTCTCTTTGGGTTGTTGTAATGAATCCATTTTTCATCACCCGTAACGATGCGATGAAGAAAACCCTTTTTTCTTCGCCGCTGGAGCAGTTGTTCACAGGCGAAAAAATGACGCTCAACGTCTCTTGGCTTCAAATCATAAGGAACCCAAGTTCCTTGTTTTTGAATCATTCCCAACGCATGCAATCGCTTGGAAATGGCTTGGCGGGTAACTCCTAATGCTGAAGCAAGCTCTTTTTTTGTTTGGCACGGATCCTCATCGAGCAATGCCTCCAATTCAGCGTCTTCGAAGGTTTTTGGCCTTCCTTCACGCGAACGGTCGTCAACATCAAAATCACCGTCTTTGAAGCGACGGAACCAATTACGGCATGTTGTTTCACTTAGAGCAGCATCTCCGTAAACTTTTTGGAGTTCTCGATGCGCTTCAGCCGCCGTTTTCTTCAAATGAAAGAAGAAAAGCTACATTTCCCGCAAATGACGATTATTTGGCACAAAATCAGACATCACACAACCAAAAGTATATGACGCAAAAACAAAATCACTAATGTGTCAAAGCGGTTTGTTTACCATATGTCTAAGCTTGGTTCATGACGTTTTGGTTATGTCCCAATCGACCAGCACTTACTACTGGAGCCATCTCTTGAAAAACAGCGGGAACTTAGTTGCGCACCTAATAGTACTCCTTATTGACCGTTAGACCTTGTGGCAAGAAGTCATGGTGCACTATGCCGTTAATATCGAAGAACACAGTGAGCATAACCTTCAGATTCGACTGCACTTGTGAAGCTTTTTTCGGTCTTGGCGATCCAGAATGGACCTCGACTGGGATCCTCCACTGGGACGATTGAGCCATAGTTTTGACATCATATCCGTAAACCCATGTTTCATCACCTGTTATGACACGTTTCAGTAGTTCTACATAGTTGTTGAATTCTTTTGTCACTCATAATGACACTTTGGAAAATTACACTTGCATGTTTTCCGTCGATACTTTTCAGACGTGCGATTGTTTACATTTGTAACTCGCAGTACCACCTAGTCATGGTGGTTCGTAGAGCGCTGGTGCGGCGTTGCCACATCGTTTTTTACAGCTACTTGACTAAAAAATGTTTAAATTTCTAAATGTGCACAATTTATGAGAAATTTTCGATCTTAAGTTGTAGTTACGTATAATAATTGATTATAACTCAGTTTTATTAAGAGCCAATCTAATTAGCGAATGATTAAGGGCCCTACTTATGCGTCTACAAAATACGGTTCTCCGCGAAAGGAATAACTTAAGCAGAGTAGGAAGCGCAATGGTCGAAAATGGCTTGGTTGACGAAAGCCGCATGGTGAGGGTAGGAATTGGATGGAGCAAACGCGTATATATACTACACATAAATTATAATGATTAAAACATTTTAAAAAGTGTACTTTGATATCTCCAAATTCTTATGTGCGGCGTGTAAGGAAAAAAAAGTCAATACAAAGACCCTGCAGTGGCTCGAATCTCAGGATTCTTACACAAAGCACAGGGCTTTCTGAGCCTTTATGAATCGTCAGTTTTCACGACGCTTCTACAACGTGCGCAACATTGACTACCTTTGGGAAGCTGATCTTGTGGATCTTCGTTCGGTTATAACGATATTTCGTCATCATCATTAAACGTTGTTATCCAGAGTCTAGGATACAAACTCAAGCAGGAAGGAAATTAATTAAGGCTTCATTAGTAAGTAAAAGTACGGTGTATTTTACAGAAACATGGAAATTTAACGAAACAAAACTTCAGAAAATAAATAAAAGTATTATAACTCTATAAATCTTAATTCCGTGAATTCTGGCTTTCAAGCACCGAAAATGCAGATTCCCGGGCTCTCGCAGGCATTTATAATCGCATCCGCATGATAATATGATTTTCATTTTTACAGACATTCCTTTATAAATACTTCTTTACAATGAAGCCTCCTATAACTCTCTATCATTTATTGCTAATCCATTTCGTACTCTATTGCTCTTTAGAATACGCACGCATCGGCTCAAGTTGCTGTTCTATCTCATGCGGTTCTATTATATTTTGAGAATTCAAATACAAATCGATACACTGTTTGTCGCGTCGTGCGCTTCTCCCTCTAGCCTAATGATCTTTAGATCGAACATCGTTGATATCAAGCGCTAGCGAGATATCATTTTTGCATAACCGCGGACATCTATGGAGCAGAAGTGTTGCGTATCGCGATATAGAAAGGAAATAAACATTTTTACGAAGTTTCGGGTGTTTTAAAGATGTTTCTGATATGAAACTTGTGATTATCTAAACCTGCCTGTCTACCGGATTTATCTTCAGCGAATGAACAGCCTGTCGACTCAATGGTGAGTACGACATTTCCTTATATTTCATGCCTGACACTTGACAATTACAAATATTCCGTCCACCTCGACTTCCACTCATCCTCCAGAACCCAGTTTGGCACGATTTTCACCCGGATTGGAAAATTTTGTAGCTGGTATCCTCGCTGATAGCTCGTCAGCAACTGTTACCGGTTGCCAGCTGTGGCGTGCTCAGCTGACTGAGCTGTTAGATGGCACGTGGCCAGGGCTACCACTGCTGAACGTCAGATGCCGATTTTGACGTTCAGCTTGGCTTCAGGCAGAGCAGTCTCACTGCTCAGCAGAGTTTGGTTGGTCTGGACTTCCTTCCTTTAGTAGTTGCAGGGCTTCGACGTCGACGGCTATCTGTGAACAAAGTGCCCCGAAGGTCGCCCTTTGCTATTTTAGAGAAAAATCGCGATTTTCCACTTTGTCTTGCCTGTATTCAAAATTATTACTGTATTTAGCAGCGATCTTGTAACCCATCATTCTGTCGCCTATCTATGGCCTTGAAAACTGAAAGTAGCTACTTTCTCTTTTCAAGACTGCAGTAGCCGTCAACGTTTCAATTTCTTTATTTTTGTTCTTTTCCAGGGGCACGTTGTTTTCTATTTCGCCAGTCGAGCAACAACAGTGGAATTACCCCTGCCCACCCTCTCACAGGTGTAGTGGAAGCGTGATTTCGGAGGTTGTGTGTGCGCAGACGGCGTGTGGAGGAGAGTAGCGTTCGCCGATGCACGTTCAAGGATTATAATGATGGTTAAATGTATCTTCTTGTAGTCATAGATGTCCTCAGTAAGCGTTTAAATATATATTATCGCAAAAAAATAGTAATGGCGAAACCTCCGTGTACCTATAGTCAGACAGAGGTGAAAGGATAGGTGCTGCATTCCAGACTCTCTTAAAAAAAAAGTGTTTTCAGTTTTGTGCAGCAAGAAATTCCGACATTAAAGCTGCTGTTGTGCAGTGATGTAATAAAACGCTGAAAGATAGAATGTTGCATTATTTCAGGTATGCTAGGAAAAAAATCTTATATCGGTATACTGCAAAGTATCGTTTCGGCATACAATCATGCGCAATACAGTAGTATAAAAATGGCCCATGCCCCTGCGACGTACGCTGCAGTCGCTACGGTCCGATCTAATCTGATGCAACGAAATGAGAAATAAAAATATCGTCATCCTCATAAAAATATATTGAGACGTATTCTACGTATCGGTAGGGCGAACGCAGCCTCTTTTGCAAGAAGTTACGTAACCGGGTGAAGCAGCGAGCTATTCAAAACAATCGTGTATCGTAAAACAGTTGGTCTATAGTATACGACTTACGTGATCTCCACGACAAGGATATTGATGATATTTTTTACGAGGCCAAGTTATCGAGAGTGCAAATAATTGTTCAATCGCAGAAGAATAATAATAAAAAGAAATCGAGATAAAAGACAAATTTTATATTGTTTTACCTAGCAACCGTAGCATGAAATATTGTCCTGAGAATACAACACAGTACACTACTCATTTACCGCAGTGTGTGTCTTTGCGTAGTTATTCGCTTAGCCGAAATAAACATACCCATGACGATTTGGCATCTGCCACTTGAGGCCGACCATAACTTTATGATAATCGTTTCGGATATTATGAGATCTAGTGATGATTCTGACTTCGACTTTGAAGAACATCGTGCTTCTGTGCCCCTCCCCCCCTCCAGTGTACCACAGCATAGACTCATTACTTTAAACAATTAACGAAAACCGTGGCTGACCGGCCATTTGATTTTCGTTCATCCCAACGGATACGTGACGGTCAAATGCATCTGTGACGACTGCAAAAATATCGAACACTCTTTCTATTATTTGCTCATGTTAAACAAGATTTTAGGATTCACTTATCCCCTTGGTGTAGTGGTTTGAAGTGAAGCTAAATATACTGGTCAGCGACCCGCTAGTCTTACAAACGGGATGCCCGATATGTTCGTTTATATTGATATATGTGAACACTATATTGCAGGAGACATGCACACACCTCTAGTTCGTGCCATATAATCTGCAGCTGCAGATTATTAGAATTACCGTTCTGTGAAAATAAAAAGTTTTTTACCGCTTCACTATGTGCCTTTACTACTCACCAACTGAAATCATAACTGTTGATATAAGGAACAAGTTCGATGAGCCGATATCATTAGAGCACGGGGCGCCGGCGGTGACATTACAGTTGAAATATACAGATTGACACAGACTGTTCTAAATTAATTACTACGAGTACTTTGACATGCAAACGTGTGGGGCTAGAACAGGTTATGTGAATGTGCGCGGACGTGGAATCGTTAGCTTCTTTGGAGGTCTCTTCCGACGTAGCATACCGCTGTTTAAACAAGGGCACGGGCTGTCGGTAAAGAAGCAATACGCTCTGGTATTAATGGAGTCAACGATATAATGGATATAGGCATACACCCGAGAGAGGTTGTCAAAACACATATACATGAGTCAGGCTAAAATCTAAAGTGAAAGGCCGAAAAAAATGGATACTCTCATATAGCCGGAACGTTCTGGCTATGGCGATAAATCGACTAAAATTAAGAAGTTGTTGCATTCTCTTGTTGGAAGCGCCCCGCGTCGTATCGGTGTGAGCAGTGGGAAGAAAACCGTGACGTCAAGGAAACGTTCCGGCTACATGAAGAAAAAGAGATGCGAGCGTGAAACAAGGAAAGAAATCAGAAACGCCGAGAAAACGCTCAGGATATCTGGAGAGAGGAAAGATAAAGGTAGGAATCAAAAAGCCCAGGACTATATCTGATATTTGCGCCTCAATACATCTGAGAAAAATGTCATTCCTACACAGACACTCATGTGAATGTTGTGACAGGTTAATTTTGGCCCTATCACAACCTATCACAAAATGATATATCTCGTTGCCTGGCACCTGTGGTGACCTCCTCGTTCGGACAAGAGCTCTCTTGGGTTCCCAACAGGGCATTCTATATAGCGTAGCGTCATTTGCACCAATATTGTTCGATTTCTCGTTTTATTTTTATCTTACTCCCGAGCGTGTGGGGACCTATCACCACCTCCAGAGCAACGACATTGCGACCGACGGATCCACCAGAGACGAGGCCTTCTTTATAAACCGGAGGAAGGATTTCGAGCCTCCTGATTTATAACCTCGAGTCCGGGGTCTGGGCAGCAAAGAGGACGTCGGCACTCTCGTTTGAAGGAGCACGTTAAAGACCATTGTGGCATTATATCGTCGGGACCGAAGGTTTCAACCATCATCGGCAGCAGGCGATCTTCTCCACGCTACCGAGACTACGATGGGGCATTCGGCTGCCATGCGTGAGTAACGTAGGCTCTCGCTAGTGCTTACGTCTGCGCCGAAGTCGCATCACACGCAAGTTCCTCTGAGTAATTTCAATCGTGTTGGTAGCCGAGATCTTGAGGGTCGGGGATTGTCAGCTCGAACATCGAGAGTCAACATATTTTAGAGGATTCTTGCGTTGCGTATGGGAAAAACAGGACGTCACCACCGTGTTTGCTTCAGTGTCCGACCGACGAGAACCGACACTTGCTAATCGCGATTCTGGAGTACTGCGAGATTTCTTCTTGAGAGGCTCCAGTTACTGCAAACCCCTAGTAAGGCTGTCGTTCTTCTCTGATTTGAGTGTGGGAAGTTAGCTTCATTTTTGGTGAGAAAACCCGAACGATACTGTCGTGACGGCATGCAATCTTGCCGGGATTATAACGTCTTTTATTTTAGCGGTCGAATATTTACCGTCCGATATTCAAATTTTATAATTAATTCGCTTGCCGAAAGCTTAAAGATCGCCGAACTGGTTCTAATTATTGTACTCTATTATTCTAAATTCAGCGCGTTCATTTAATAAGCGCGAATAATTGAGATTTCTGATTTTGTGGACCTGAAGAGTTGTCGATCGGGTTGAGATCTTCTTTATCAGTGGCTGATATGCTGTGGTTTAGCCTTGATCGGTTCATCTATTCAGGTTTGTCGATTTTAAATGTGTTTTAAATTCGCGCTGTGGCGTCATTGGCAGTTTGAATTTAATGCGTAATTTGCAATTGATACGGTTTGATTTTTCATAATTACTTCATTTTTATTTCGCACATAAGCTGATGTCATCGTATAGAGCTTAACACTCAAATTATTGAAAATTTGATTTAGTTATTTCCTCGCGGAGCAGCTTAGCCCAGCTTCGCGACGCGATCCTGATTTGGTAAGGCAGCTTTCATGTCCTCATCCGCGGTCTCGGTACGATAAATCATGAGATTTATTTCAGATACTGAAATAATCATTGGACGTTGCTACATTTTATTTTGACTACTTATTCCTTTCGGATTGACTAGGAATGTGTTATTTTCTTAAATGATTCCTCAGTGGTATTTATTCTAGGAATTTACTTTGCTCGTACTGCGGGCATAGGATATCGATTCGTTATATCCGAGTCGGTTTGGTCTGGTGAGTAGGCCTACTCGATTGTCTTCCTACTTTGTTATTGTGTCTTTTCCGGCGCTACGAACTATCTGTTCACGATATCATACGGGGTTCTGTTCACGATAGCATACAATGTATCGATGACACTCGTCCTGTGTTCCTGATACTGTTGATTTTATAATTTCGGTTTTAGTCGTTCAATCGATCACCTTAAGGGGTTATCGATTAATACTCTTCACCTGAATTCTGACAACGTATCAGTAAGTGTACGCAAGGGTTTGCCGATCACTGGTCCATATCCGATGAAGGATCGTATTCTTGGCACGCTTAACCGCATGATATGTGCGAAGTCCAGCAAGCAAGATCGTACAATCGTACTATCCTACAGCGCCCATCACAGTGTACAATAGTACTCTCATGCATTTCTTTCAAATAAGGGTATCGGTACATCGCATGATTTCGAATTTGTGTATTCTCACTGCCTTGGTGAGGTGTGTTTTACAGTATAACGATATAGCCGGTAAAATGGATGATATAACCGATCCTAATATAGTACAGTCAATGGGGATCCCGTTACTCTTATCCACATTGCACTAAAGTACAACGGTTATTTTTTTTTGTAATTAGGTTCAGTATCACGTACTGAATGTAAATGAACAAAATCCTTACAAATTAAGCGACCGCAAGTACCGCCATTTTGAGGAAAACCGTATCGGCCTATATCACTGTTACCGTGCACCTTAGGCCAAAAATGATGATAACCTTTTTTGTAGATATTTGAATTTCCTATCTTTAAAGCCTGTGGGTGCCGAAAGGCAGGGTTGGACTGCACGATTATATGTGAGAACTGCACAGAGGAAACGTGCTCGAATCAGCCCGAGATAATCGTCGACAATATTTTCTTCGACGATGTCGACGATGTCGAAGAAAATATTGTTGACCACGGCGACGAAAAATTAATCGCGGCTTTGGAATGTTTATATGCCACCGAAGAAGGGGACGAAGAGGAAGAGGAGGATATAGTTCAAACTTCACCGCACTCTAAACGCACGAGAGTCGACGAAGATTATTGATTTTTTTTTCTTTTGTACCGCTGTGAAAATAAATTTTCCATGCTTTTTTGAATAAATTTCCCGTTTTCCTATTCTTTTGTTCATTATGCCATCAGTATATAATTGATAATTTGATAATAATCGTGGGGCAATTCGAGTTATGAAGTATAATTGAATTGTTAAAAATATTATGCAAATATTAAAAAAATGTCAACGGGAAGTCGCTGTTTTTTGCAAGGCAAATTATTTATTGTTAATTATGTCAATATCATTTATATATTTTTTTCATATGTATTGAATTTTCATCATTGTACTATGCATACCTCGTTTTTATTAACCTTGCACCCAGTAGCGCAACATTGAACGCGTTATAACTTCGAGAATATTAATTTTAGACAAAAAAGTTTTAAATAAAAGTTGTGGGAAATTTATCGATTTAAAAGATACGTTATTAGCATTTTATTGTTTAAACAATTATTAGGAGAGATACAGGTAAAAACGTGAATAAATAAATCTTAACAGTCGTATAAGTCGTAAACGGTAAGTCATACAAAAAAAGTTATTCAGAAAAAAAGATAGGAAATTCAATTATCTACAAAAAAGGTTATTATAATTTTTGGCCTAAGGTGCACGGTAACGGAGATATAGGCCGATACGGTTTTCCTCAAAATGGCGGTACTTGCGATCGCTTAATTTGTAAGGATTTTGTTCATTTACAGTCAGTACGTGATACTGAACCTAATGACAAAAAAAAAATTACCGTTGTATTTTAATGTTTCACAATATTCCAATGAAAAAAACGGTTGATTTCCTCGAACATCTTCACTGTGACATTTTTAATCAGGAGAGATTTTTGATAAATTGCGTCTAGATGCGATTGCGACTCGTGTGTACGCAAGAGCCGTATTGAAATCTACGGCAAAATATCCCTTGACACGCGTCGAAATTAAAACAATGTCAATGGATACATAGTGATACCCTGGATGCCATACTTGGTCATTACGAGGGTCGATCAATAAATAATCGGCTTGGTAAAGAAAATTGCGTTTTTTTGGATAAAAATCTTTTTATTCCTCAACATAATTTCCTTTTAGCTCGATACACTTATTCCAACGATTTTCCAATTTTTTAATGCCCTCCGAATAATACGATTTCGGAAAGTCCTCAAAATAGATCTCTATTTCGGCGGTGAGGTCATCTCTGGAACCAAATCTCTTTCCGCCAAGCCATTTTTTCCGGTTTGGAAACAGAAAGTAGTCGGAGGAGGCCAAATCTGGAGAATACGGTGGATGCGAAAGCAATTCGTATTTAAATTCATGAATTTTGGCCATCAGCTACACGTTCTCTTTTATGGTCGACAGTGAGCAAACGCGACGCCCATCTTGCGGATAACTTTTTCATACCCAACTTATCACTCAAGATTGAAATCACTGAGCCATATGATACGCCTGTGACTTCAGCAATCTCACGCACTTTTAGTCTCCGATCATTTAACACCGTATCGAGGAATTTTTCAATTGTTTCTGGCATGACGACCTCATTTGGACGACCTGGACGTCCATCGTCAACAATGCTCGTACGACCGCGTTTAAATTCAGCTGTCCAATATTTAATGGTTGATAACGAAGGTGCAAGGTCCATATAAACATCGTCTAGCTCCGCTTTGATTTCATTGTTCGCTTTCTTTTTCAAAAACAAAAATCGAATCACTGCACGATACTCAATTTTTTTCATTTTTGTAAAAATACAAAAGTTGTTTGTCTTTCGACGCTGTCAAACGCAAACTAAACATCACTATAGGATGGCACTACTAAACGTCGCTATTGATTTCTTTCCTCGACCAACAGATGACGCAAGGCCGACTATTTATTGATCGACCCTCGTACCTAAACCTATAATTATCGGTTTCGTTGATAATAAAGCTTTCAACAGTGACCGCACCCTAAACCATTTTAATTCAAAACATTAGAAAATCAATCATCTTTCTTTGTATGCGAATGGTGTACAGATAACGTCAAAGGCACTACAGCTCGACTTTACAAAGGCCGGTCAGTACGCGGACGCGCATCATACGTTGTTCTCCGGTACAGGCATTCACCTTCTCAATCAGGGCAATGCAATTTGGCGTACGGCTTAACCGTTTGGCTATTGCCTTCTTGCATTTGAGCTTACGCCTTATCTTTCGGCAAACAGTAGACATCATTGGGACTTGGTAAGACACGGTAGTGTCAGAATAGAAGTACGTTTAGAAGAAGCTCTCACTTCAACAGTAACCCGTATCGTGTATACTGAGTATGACAATGTATTGAAGATTGACTTATCCAGGCAAGTTATTCTAGACTTTCGTGGTTAATTAGCGAAATTTAATGAAAGGAATTTTATCGTTGTACACCAAGTGGTCTCTCGCGAGACTTTGGATGTCAGTGTCACATTAACCTGCAAGGATGGAGAGTCATCATAAATACCGTAATCGATATCCAGGGCCTAAAATATAAAAAACAATAGTTTTATGCCGAAAGAGGTGGCCACCATCTTTGTAGACACGCCACGCATTGGACATTGACATGTAGCACCAACACATGAGTAAACCATACTATCGCCTATTATAAAAAAGCGCAACACCTGGTTGAAACATCTTCATCACGGCTTAGCGTGTGCAAAAGGCGATACATTCGTATGAGATATTAAAATGACCCTAAAAAAAGTTGCGGAGTAGGCTGATCGAATATTCACAAGAGGTTCGATTAAGTCAAAGTACTTGACGAAGCTCACAGGATGTTTTATTCTAAATTTAAAGGAAGATGAAGAAGCTCCTTTATTAAAAAATCTTAAAATACCACAACGTGGTGTGTCGACTGACCTTGTGAAGCAGAAAAGATGAAGAAAATCTTGAGTGAGAGATGCTCGCCGATACGGAGCTGTTATGAACAGTTTTGAAATGATACAGGCTCTGCCAAATATACCTAACTACGCGGTAGGCCTATACCCCCCAGATCGTATTCCAAAGGTGTGGAAGAGACCTAGGTGATTAAATACCGATGGACAAAACTTGCCCGGTTCTCACTGGGTTACTACGTATGTAAGTAAAAATGGGCTCGGTTGATTCTTCGATGGTTCTGGATTACCTCCAATCATCCCACAGCATCACGCATGTCTCCGGAGACACTTGTGTACTGGCAATTTTTGTTGCAGGAGTTACGTGATTAAACATCTGATGATATGACGCAAAATAAACATCTAAGATTGAATTTAGAATTGATTAAGAAGACGCACACGATAAACGATATTATTAACACTCAATCTTAAGGAAGCTCGGTACTGGAGTGTTAGCACTAGCCTAACAATCCGAAGGCTTGCAGCTCGAGTTGATGGATTTTTAATCTTTTTTTTATCGCGACAACTCACTTTTCGACCGTGAATTGTCGCGACAAAAAGGCAAAGCCTGAAAATGTTGATTCGTCTGACTTCTACTGGGCGCATACCAAACAATCTTTGAACTGTGATGGCATCATTAGCGCTGGTACACGTCATAACGTATGGGGGTGCAGTTACAGCATTGGAAGCTCGGTCGCAGCTAAATAGAATCTTCAAAATGATAGACTATGCTGCCACAAAGAAGTTATCTGCTGATTTCGGAACTGATAAGCGATACTAATAGTGCAAAATTTGATATCAAGGAAGCTGGGTATCGC
Source organism: Cylloceria caligata (assembly GCA_963942595.1). NCBI lineage: Eukaryota > Metazoa > Arthropoda > Insecta > Hymenoptera > Ichneumonidae > Cylloceria > Cylloceria caligata. The sequence goes on from OZ012708.1 coordinate 15,824,578, forward strand.
ATTGCCACCAACGTGTTTTTTTTCACTTTGATAAGATAACGAATAAACTGCGCATCGAAACCTCTTACATTATGAGCAATACTGATGGTTTTTTTTTTCATTTTTGTGATAATGCTGATTTCACGAGTACCCCGACAGGGGTTCATCGACATCATCGACATTCATGTTTGCCACATTCAACACAATCGACCTCTATATTGATGATATCGAGACATGTCATGTATACGCCGTGTGAAACACATAAATTTCGTGCGTGAATTCGTGTCAATTTATCATCGTGTAATTGCTCCTGCTACTATGCTTCCAAATCATACAAAAAAAATTCCGTCGACAATTTTTTTTTTCTTCATACAAGCCTTGTTCCGTGAAATTTTCATTTTGAGATTTTGATGTCAAAGTACTTGAAATGTTCCAAAACTCCGAGAAATCATATTTAGAAATAAAGTCCGTGCTATGTGTGTGATGAGCTTGGAAAATTGTAACCGCTATGTGTCGAGAACGGGTTGATCGACCATCCTTAAAGGATAACACCACTGTAACAGCCTAAAAAAAAAGCGTTTTCTTAACAATTTTTTTTTGGGCGGAAGAAAAGGTGATAGAGAAATAATACTTGGGGTAGTTATTGAGCATATATTTAAGTAAATTACAAAAAATGTTGTAGGAAAATATTATAAAATGGTGACACTGCAGCAATTCTCTCGAGGCATGTTTAATTTGAGGCGAACTGCGGCACGCACTATAACTGGTACAAATTTGAATCTGGAAAAAAGGAAAAAAACATATGTAATCTACATGAGTGTAACTAGTGAACCATGTAGGGGATTTTAGAAATTTTAATTTTTGTGTAATTGGCGAGTGTTTGAATAAAGTCGTTCTATTTTTACCAAAAAAAGGACAGTCATTTGTTAATAAATATTGTTTAAATTATCTAATCGAAGATCCCCTACGTGGTTCACTTTGAAATGTTATTTCAAAGTTCTGGTTAAATTTTCAAATAAAAAGATTAAAAATTGTTATGCTGCGTGCTGTTTTGAAAAATCATATTTCGAGAAAAACGCGTTTGAAGTTTTGAAATATGTTATAGACATGAACAAATGAAAAATTGTACTTTTAGAAAACTCTTACCATTAATCTGCTATCCCAAGACCATAAAGTTGCCCTTCCAAGTAAAAATTTTCCTCCTCAGTTTGTTTCCTGGCCGATTTTAAGTTGGAACGTGCCCCCTTTGCCGCATCTGATAAGGTCAGCTTAGGCAAGCTCAGCGTACTTTCTGCGGTTGGCATCAGCTTCCATGCAAAAATTGTATGACTGGATACCAATGTCCATCTCCAAAACTTTCATACTCTGTAGAATATCCATCAGACCATCATTAAAAACACACACAGCAATATCTGTCGCTATGTTCAAGACTTTTTTGCCGCTGGAATACGATTTTGGAACCAAATTCCAAACTGCAGCATTGAAACTCAATCGGGTCCGCATTCTTTTCTGCACGTGATCAATGCATTATTTCTTTTGCACTTAAAATTATTATATGATTTTTTTATCCATTATACCTTTGAAAGCTTTGCTATCTCCGCCTCCAATGTAGTTTGCATATTTCAGATCGTGCAAAGTTTCAGAGCGATCGAACATCTCAACGACAGCGTCAACCTCCATTTTACCGGATGAGCCTTCATGATTTGCTTGACATTCATCGGCGTGAGTTATATGCCACTCTCCATATTCAATTGTTCTGATTATACTTTTCCAGTGCTCGCATGACTTACAGTATTTCTATTTTACCTTGATATCGACGATTTTACCTGTGAACCATCCAATCAATGACGTAATTACGAAGAGCGACGAAAATCCGCGTTTCCTACACGAACCATCACCGGATACAGTAATTCCTTCAAACTGACCATTCTCTTCGCTTTTCTCTTTCTCTTTTTAAGCTGCTTTCTTCATACTGGCCTGTCGTACTGTTGCCGTTGCGATCGAAATCATATCCACAAGTTTATTATAGAACGATTGAAATATCGGTCGTGGCAATTCCATGAACGCACAAAACTTTACAATTCCGTTTAGCCCTACTCCAAACAGGCGCATTGCTAGGACGATTCGACGGTTCATTTCATGTGTTCCATATAAACGTACTCCTTGGAATAACAACTTCTGGGCAGTTTGGACAAGCAATAATTTTTTTGAAACCTAAGCCTCGAGGACTTCGTTCTTGAAACGTGATGTCTGCATTGCACGTTTTGCATTTCACGTGTTGAGAAATAACAGAGAAATCGGCAAGAAAATTTATAATTCTATAGCTCAATCCGTAATTCACATAAAAATCCTGGTCACTGTCTTTCCATTTTTTACCAGAGGCACTGACTCCTTCCGAACTGCTCTCAGTCTCATATCTATTCTTTGGACGCTTTGATGTTTTCGTACCTTTTCTGCCCGAATATACTTTCTTACCACTCATTCTTACTTGAAAGACAAAACTGCATACTATAAGATCACAAATAAACTATCAAAAGTCAATACTGCACACAAAAATCAAGATTCGAAGCGAAAAAATTGTCTTTTTCGTACACGTACTGACGCTTGCTGACGCCAAGCTAACGTATTATTGTTTTGAAATGCCTGTAACTATAACCAGACGTTACACTATCAACATCTATGGAGGCTTTGAAGAAGTTATAATTCACAAAGTGGGGATTTCTCAGAGGGTATCGAGTTGGCGCAGGTAGGCCGTTTCGGGTCATCCGAGGCGCTAGGGGAGGAGCTCGAAATTCCGTAGAACAATTTTTTTTTCAGGGATTAGACTTTTTGCCTCATATTTTAGAAGGTTCAAGGATCTTTGAAGCCAATAAAAAAAATAATTTTTGAAAATTCTACTGAGGTGTTACCCCTTAGAATTAGCACACGAGTCGGGTCGCAAACCCCGTCGGTTTGTTGCATTTTTTACTCAAATTGCTGATGGGTGTCAGATTTTATGGTTGTTTGAATTTTTCAGAAAAGGGTGAAACTTTCTCTCTAACTTTCATAACCTTTTAGCTATCGAGCTAAAATTTTCAACAAGAATCGGGGACAAGGTTGTTCCGTATTGAGTTTCGAAAGAATCAATTAAGGCGTTCGGATTTTGCTGAATGGTGAATTTTTGTAACTTTGAAAAATATATATACCAGGTGTACAAGTATGAAATGCGGATTTCAGACAACAGATGGCGCACGAATGCAGTTTGCGCTATAAAGATTGACACTGCCCCATTTTGTTGTATCAACAAGTGTCAGACGCGCACGAGTGATAAATTGGAAAAGTATTGGCATAGTGTTGTGTTGTTGTGTTCAATATGTCGAAATTTATACCGAACAAAAAGCATTCGCGGGCAGAATTAATTTTTTGTTTTCATTTGAAGAAAACTGCTGCTGAATCATACCAATTAGTTCGAGAAGCTTATGGTGAATATGCTCCATCGCAAGATACGTGTGGACGATGGTTTCGGCGTTTCAAAAGTGGTGACTTCGATGTTGCAGACAAGGAACGTGGAAAGCCGCCAAAAAAATACGAAGATGTGGAATTGCAAGCGTTGTTGGACGAAGATGATTCGCAAACACAAAAATAACTCGCCGAGCAATTGGGCGTTAGTCAACAAGCTGTTTCCAATCGGCTTCGAGAGAAGGGACAGATTCAGAAGACCGGTAGATTAGTACCACATGAGTTGAACGACAGGCAAATGGAAAAGCGCGAAAACACATGTGACATTTTGCTCGCTCGGTACAAAAAGAAGTCGTTTTTGCATCGTATAGTTACAGAGGATGAAAAGTGGATTTATTTTGAGAATCCCAAGCGTAAAAATCATGGGTAGACCGAGGCGCACCACATCGACCGCAAAACCGAATCGCTTTGGCAGAAAGAACGTTTAATACTAAACGTTACCAACAACAATTAGCCTATTTGAACCGTCCGCTGCTTGAAAAAAGGCCAGAACACCGAAAGAGGCAACACAAAGTCATTTTGCTTCATGACAATGCTCCACCACATACGGCAAAACCGGTTCGCGACACGTTAGAGGCACTCAGCTGGGAAGTTCTACCCTATGCGGCTTACTCACCAGACTTGGCTTCTTCCGATTATCACTTGTTTGCATCGATGGGTCACGCGCTTGCTGAGCAGCGCTTTGGTTCGTACGAAGATGTGAAAAAATGGCTCAATGAATGGTTCGCAGCAAAAGGCGAAGATTTTTACTGGCGTGGTATTCACAAATTGCCCGAAAGATGGAAAACATGTATAACAAGCGATGGAGCATACTTTGAATAAAGCACTTTTTATCATTCTTCCGCATTTAACACGTTTTTTAGAAAAAAATCCGCATTTCATACTTGTACACCTGGTTCACCTGGTATATATATAAAGGGTGGTTAAATTGTAAGGGCCGATGTTGAATGTGAACCACACCTAAACGTCAAGTTTTTTTCTGCATTTCATTTGACATTTCTCAATTTCAGACTAACTCAATTTGAACCATGGAAAGATACACAATCGAGCAACGCGTTAAAGTTATTCAGGCTTATTATGAAAATGGGCGTTCAAATCAAAATGCATATCGTGCACTTCGTGATTTTTTCGGTCAATTTAGTCGTCCAAATGTGCGTACAATCGGAAAAATCGTGCAAAAATTTGAGCAAACCGGGTCTGTAGGAGATATTAAAACACCAGTGCATGCTCGTACAGCTCGTACTGCAGAAAATATTGCTGCTGTTCGCGATAGTGTGGCTGAAGAGCCGTCCACCTCAAAATGAGGCCGGTCAGGCAGTTACTGTGAATGGTGTTCGCTATCGTGAGATGATAACGAACTTTTTATGGCCCGAATTGGAAGATATGGATGTGGGCGATTTGTGGTTTCAACAGGACGGTGCCACTTGCCACACAGCTAACGAAACAATGGCTCTTTTGCGCGACAAATTCAATGGCCGTGTTATCTCACGTGGTGGCGATGTCAATTGGCCGCCAAGATCATGTGATTTGACACCGTTGGACTTCTTTCTTTGGGGTTATTTGAAAGAAAAGGTGTACGTCGATAAGCCAGCAACAATTCAAGAGCTAAAGGATGAGATAATTCGGCACATTAACGGCATAGAACCTCAATTCTGCCTAAGCGTCATCGAAAATTTGGACCATCGGATGGAGGTGTGCCGCCGAGTCCGCGGCGGCCATTTGGCCGATATTTTGTTCCATACATAATTGAACCATACCATATTATCATAATAAAAAGGATTGACAATAATTTCCTGAATAATTTGTGTTTTATTCAAAATCAACATCGGCCCTTAAAATTTAACCACCCTTCATTAGCTCTAATTTCATAAATTTTTATCTATCAAACTGAAACTTTATATACAAATTAGTTGGGAGACGAGGATATTTGGTCTTGAATTTGGTGAGAATCGATGGGGGTTCAAACTTTATGAATGTTGCAATGTCAATTTCATTCAAAATTTTAATATCACTTCGTTTATGAAGAAGCCAGAATTGAGATAATCATTACCCGGAGAGGAGAATCGCGAGGAAGCAATGTGCAAATTTCAAATTTGCACACCTTTTTTTCGTTTGTCGCCTCTGACTTCTTAGGCGGCGGTATAATATACGCATGTGTAATTGGCCGAGTTTACCTGCATTTAATACAAAACGATGTACCGCATATATGCATCTTTTCATTAGTAGTTATAACCATACATGAGCAGCTTCTACATATTTTCAATGCGTTACAGACACTATACCACTTATAATTACGATATGTAATACCAACGAACCCCGGATGCTGGTGATACACTAGGCATGATGCGCCGAAGAATGAGCGATTGCAATCCGCACTACACTCCGGCTGAGAGTCTCTATTATCAATGAAATAAGTGAATTTACATTAAGCTCATTGACAGCCACAGTGGTGCTCGAGTGCTCGCATATACCTAGAGTGCGCATACCACGTGCAGAATCCCCTTCTACCTAACGCACCCACGAGGTTCAATAATGGTTGAAATAATGGTGACAATGCTCAGAATAAAGAATAAAGAATGTATGATTAACCTATTGCTGAAAGTACAAATTCTCGTTCGTCATCCAGGCCACAACCCGATTTCCGAAGGTAAGAAATTCGTAAACAACAATCGCTATACTGTCGTGAGCCAAGTACACCTGAAAGAGCTGAATCTTGCGCACTCCGCTTCATCTAGATGGTGTCGTTACTCTCGCCTTACGCGTAATGCTCTACCGCTGCTTTATCCTGCGCTTCTCGAAGTCCGTTACAAATTGACACCAGCGCTTATGTAATACACTTTACGAAGTTGACCGCGTTCGGCATGCGCACGGGCAGCGACAAGGGAACGTCGTTTACATTATTTATTATTACTTATGTGTAAAATCGACTTGTTCGCTATGGACTCGTGCATAAGTACAGTGCTGCAACCTTTGCCTTTGATGCATTGTGCTTTACACGTCGTCATTTGGCACGTACCATCGTCTATTCGAAATTTATGTGCACTCTGACCTGCACTATTAATCAAATGCCATATATCGTCGGGAAAGATTTAACGCGCTGACCAAGCAATATTTGCGTTCTGTACATACTATATATGATTGACGACATTTCTTCATGATATAGTGGGGGGAGATGACAAGAAATTGGTTGGGTACTGTAGTGAATAGGCATTAATCATGGTTGAGCTGCTACTGTAGAAGCAAGTGGAAAAAAGAAATTAAGTTTACATAAAATCTACAACGCTGTCAGTTTAAGTGCATGGACACAAAACAACGCGAGTTAAAAGTACGAATAGAAAGAATTTCGGAAGACATTGCGACGCATAAAACGCTCGTGAACGCACGGTCGGGATTTGGCCTTTTAACACGAAAGTTGGAAAGGTTCAAATTTTATTTTTCGCGATACAACAAAGTGCGAAAAGTAGTGGAAATTGTTCCTGTTAAAAAACTGTCGGAGCTGGAACTCGAAAAAGACTAATGTAAATAATCTGACAAGGGGACCTCCAGGTACGTGGAACACCGATTCGGACCAAATTTTTTTACAGGTAGGTTGCACCTAGGGGTGCAATAGGTGCAAGTAATAGGACGCGCTTCTCAGCCGTTTTCGAGATATAAAATATTAAAAATTTCCGAGCGTCCATATACTCTCTATATACTCTCCGCGTTAAATAATTTTCAACAGAGCGCGTAGCGTAGTCGGCAACGTCTCCGCTTCGTAAGCGCTGGATCGCTGGATCGAATCCCGGAGCGGACTTTTAAAAAAAAAAATATTATTATTATTATTTAATCATTTCTACGGCAACTACTATGCGATAATATTAATATTTCTGTAAAGGAATGAATAAATATTTTTAATTGTGGATCATTTTGGTGTTGTAAGGAAAAACGAGCAGCTTTTTTTATTTTTTTATTTTTTGGTTGAAAGGTAGGGAAAGAATTGTGACAAATGGATACACGAGTTTAAAAGAATAATCAATTTTTTTATTAACTTTTCATTGGTTATCCCAACTACATGAACTAGGGTGGTACTGATCATAAAAACATGGAAAACAATAATTATTTCGGCATCGGGCGCACGTAACAAATGCCGAGTTTCCGCATCCGCAAGGATTTTTTAAGTCGTCAATCGCGAAGCAAACCTCGTTAACGTTTAGGAAAGATCTTCTGTCGTGATATAATTTGGCAGCGAACCAAGCGTATCGTAACATGTCGCAAAATATTGGAGAAGACAGTTGATGGTGAACGATAGATTGAATTTTGATACAGTCTTCCCTAGAATTAATTTCCCTATCCTGTTCGATAATATAAGAACAATTCTGAATTCTCTTGATAAAATTTTTAACTTGGCGGTAGAAATATACATCGCACGGTTGCCCGATGACGAAATAACTATTGTTTTCCATGTTTTTATGATCAGTACCACCCTAGTTCTTGTAGTTGCGATAACCAATGAAAAGTTAATAAAAAGATTGGTTATTCTTTATTATCGCATAGTAGTTGCCGTAGAAATGATTAAATAATAATAATAATAATTTTTTTTTTTAAATCCGCGCCGGGATTCGATCCGGCGATCCAGCGCTTACGAAGCGAAGACGTTGCCCACTACGCTACGCGCTCTGTTGAAAATTACTTGACGCAGAGAGTATATAGAGAGTATATGAACGCTCGAAAATTTTTTAATATTTTATATCTCGAAAACGGCTGAGAAGCGCGTCCTATTACTTGCACCTATTGCACCCCTGGGTGCAACCTACATGTAAAAAAAATTTGGTCCGAATCGGTGTTCCACGTACCTGGAGGTCCCCTTGTGAGAGCAGTACAGACTGAATGGGGCCTGCGAATTGTCATCGGTGCGGAGGAAGTATTCTCACGCTTTTTACCGACGAGATTCGACAAGACCTTCAACAATCACAACGCAATGTTTCAACAGATGATAGCAGCTGCACGTGAAATAAAATTGCTCGTGCTGGAATTCAATGCCGCTGAAAAGTAAACTCCAATATAACAATCATCGGGTAACTGATTGTGGACCGCCCTATCCAGATAAAAACGAGTGATCTGCATGCGCTTTTTTCATAAAAAATAATATTTATGCGAAATTCATGTAAACTAAATTCTTCTTTTTATCCCATTCATCAGACGAATTTAAACGTATTTTTCGTTTCTTGTTTTCAGAATAAAAATTACGACAACAGAGTGACAGCTACATGCCAGCATAATCCGTATCAATTATTCCGTACAGATATGAAGTAATTACAAGGTCTACCGATACAGCGTCCGGCAGCTACAAAGTAGTACGTCGGACGCGTGCGAATAATTTTGTATCGTGTTCTTGCTCTTAATAATCTCTTTAATAATCTCTTTAGCGACGATATAAAAAAAAATGATAGATTGGTACGCGAATATTACAATATTTTTACCGCTTGCCGAGCAGATAGTAATAAAAATAACAGTGCAGGAATCCCCGAACGAAGATTACAGTGTTAGAAGGGTGTTGCATGCGATGGTAAAATGTGTAAATATGATTTCAATAAAATATTTATGAATTTTTTAAAAACAGCGAATATTATCGTATCTTTAATTTTTTTATTGTAAGAATTTGTTCGAGAACTCAGGTTGTTGCAGAGGTAGTAGACTGTAATTTTTAGATGCAAAATTAATAAGTGGTACACAGATGTCAAATAACGTTGCATTTATTTGCTCCACCTGTCGAATGCAGTGGACGTTTAACGTACAAAATAACACAATAAATATATTTAAAATATAACAAATATGCGCACAAAAAGGTAACAAATTAAATGGTGAGCAGTATTTTATCACCACACGATTATATTAATCGGGAAACGGTTTGAATTGAGTTACCGCACGCAAGCTACGCGGTGACGCAGATGACGAGAGCACGACATAATGAAACAAGATGTTGATGTACAAGAGCAGACTTTTCAAACTGTCACAGTGTTTATAGCCAGATGTTTACAATGCAGCACTGTTGATTAGATGAGTAGCACGATGAGAACTTTGAATAGATGCACGATTGTAAAACACGCACGTTTCACGAGCTGATACCTGAGCTGTACAAGAGTTTTTCGCAAGATGGCTGCTAATTCGAAACGGCCGTTGTCGACAACGCCGTCGAAGAGCGCGTGCGCGCAGCGAGCTGTTGCATGGCACGCTGACTCAGTGAACCTTATGCTCCCGTGAGATGCTGCGGCTAAACAGCAACATCTAGCGGTTGCCCACGCTAGCCTGCAGTGCGCAGTCCAGCAACGCACAGCAGAATGCTAAAACACTCTCAAGCAGAATTAGATAATGAGAAAGAGCAGAATCATACTCGAAGTATAATAGTTTGGCGACGGATCATAGTTAGCATCTTTACTACTGAGTAAGTATATCGCGGTATGAACAGCGTAAGGGGCCTTTACTTCCATCAAGTTGTCGTGACAACATAGAAACCAAGATACTTCAACATTATTAAAAAGACAAACGGCAAACTGGCTATACCTTATTTTAACACTGAACCCTTTTTGAGTATTGCAAATATATAATAATAATTACCAATCTTTTTGCCTCCTTGAATTCAAGGGTCTTTTTGGCTACCTATGAATACGAGGAATAGCCGTCATTGCTGCTGACAACGCCTGTTAAGGTAAGTATACATTTTTTTCCAAGTATGCGTACGCTTTTGTTCGTTCTCGGTCTTATCTCTACTCTTTCTATCCAGGTTACCTACAGTATCCCACTTTACTCTCTCTGCGTTACTAAAGCTGTTTAAGCAGAGGGGGGAGTGTGGTGGCAGAAAAGTGGAGTGGTCGAGTATCTGCATGGTAACGGAAACAGTAGAGATAGGAATGGGCTGGAGCAAATGCGTACACACAACTATAATTATAACTTATTGCATAACTCTCTCCCTGGGGATTGCATGACTGTGGCGTTGGTGGAAGAGCTCGTATGTCTGAAAGACTTGACAAGCTATGCCGGGGGGGGGGGGGGGGGGGGGGGGGCAACAGTCTTTTGACAAGGTTACCCATGCCAAACAGATTAGAAGATAGACATCAGACAAAAAAGCAGTCCGTCGGCGTAGGGAAGGTGGCATCCCATCGCTCAGGGGCCAACCCAAGTCACGGCGTGAGCTACCGTACCGAGGGCTGAGACCTACATATATACTCGGGCCCTGAAGGTGATTTGTACAGATCCGGAGACGTCGGAATGGCTCCAGGACCAAGTGTTTTCACTGCATAAATGGAAGGACGCAAACCTCGAGGTGATGGAGGCGGACAGACTCTTAAAATACGTCAGGGTCATAGCCTGATTACCTGGAACACCGATGGAGATAGTCACAGCCCTGAGGAGACTGGAGAAGTAGAGTCCGGGACTAGCAACGGCGAAGTGGATCACCCACGAACGACATGAGGACGCATCTGACTCCTCAGGGGATGAAACCGTACACGGGACTGGGTAGAACTAACTTTAGGCTGTTGAGTGCACATCCCGGCAAGGAACAGGAGGTACAAATGGATACGGAGGAGACGATAGATCAAGATGGTGAGTACTCGTCGGTTGATACAGATAAACTTACAAAAAGTATCTACTGCAACAGCTGTACTCCGCAGACGCATTGCTGCAGAGCAAATTGATATCGCACTGATACAGGAGCCGTGGATAAACCGCGGCAGCATCAGGGGAGCTAATATCAGACCGGGACAGGTTCACTGTTGTACCTCTCTTGACAGGCCCAGGGAATCCTCACCAGAGGGTTAATCGTCACCCCTCTAGTGGAGTTCAGCCGGAGGGATCTTGTGGCTATCAAGCTTGAGTTCACTCTAGAATCAAGGAGGAAAGAGCTCCTAGTAGCATCGAACTATATGCCCTATGATTCTACGAAACTACCACAATCAAAGGAAATCGCGGGACTTGTGGAGGACTGCAGAAGTAAAGGACGACATCTTTTTATCGGATGTAACGCCAAATTTCACCACACAGTCTGGGGTAGCACGAACATCAACTCACGGGGTGAGGCTGCCATGTGTCGTGCCTTTGAAGCATTCCTTTCAAAAGATTGATGAGTACGAAAAATTGTGCACGACCATTCGACGACTATCTTTATACTTTTATGTTTTTAACGGGTTCTAACAATACATATTAACGGTTCAAAGAGAACTCTTTTAATCTAAATAACCCAATCATCTAAACCCTGCTTCTCGATATCTCAAGGACCGAACCTGTAGAGAACGGACGATAAGACCTTATCCCGAACAGAAAAATAATAATAATAAACTTCCGCGCTTCACGCGTTAGATACAGTACACTAGCACCCCTACATATCACTAGGCTCTATTGGTATTCTTGGCCGGAACGGGGCTGCAGATTATCAACAGAAGTAAGGAACCGACATTCAGTATTACTAACAGGGCGGAGGTTATTGACCTTATGTTAGGAACGCTGAGTATGGCAAGTAAAATATAAAAATTGAGGGTGTCTGATGAGTCGTCACAACCAGACCACAGAGAAATCACGTATAAACTGAATGCGACAGCAGTAAGTAGGGAAAGAGGTCCTATGAAGAATCGGAGAACGTATGACTGGCCGTCGCATGTGAAGGACTTGCGGGGAAGAATAAGGCGATTCCCGAGCAGGCACGGGTAATAAAGGGAATATAGAGCTCATCGTAGAGATACTAAGAAACCGTTATACAATCCTATGAGAACAACTGCTCGCCAAAACCAGTGAATAGAGATAAAACACCTTGACCTCTCGGTATAGCGCTGGAGACCCTGATGAATTGGCCGCCACTATACACGGTAATACAGAGCACAGAAGTAATGACAACCCATAGGCTGATGAGGATGATTCAATGGCAGGTAGAGCTGACATAAAAGAGCCACACGAATATTGTAGGGATGCTTAAAAAGGCAACCCTGCAGCAATTATGAATCAAGACCGAGGCTCATTTAGATATCGGTTCAACAGCGACTACAAGGTCCTGGAACAAGCAAGTTAGAGCGACGAATCGGGACCGCTATAAGGTTAGAAACTGATTTGGTACACAGATGTCTCCAAAACTAAGGAAGGATCGGGCGCACGGGTGTGCCTTAGTGACTTAAAAAAGGAAACATTCATCACGCTGGGGAATTTTTGTAATTTTACTGGCGGAGATTACAGCTATACCAGCGTGCGCTCTAGGGAACCGCTCTGAGGAAAAAAAATTGCATCAGTTCTAATAGTCAGGCCGCACTGAAGCCATTAAAGCAATGTGAGACCAACTCACGCCTAGTGGGGGACTGCAGAGAGGTACTTCAGAAAATAACAGACCTTAACAGGGTGATACGTATATGGGTCCCAGGACACAAAGACATCGCCGGCAACGAGAGAGCAGACGAGCTGGCAAGGAGTCAGGAACTCCGATTCTGGGACCGGAGCCGGCAGTTGGAATAGCAGGCCTTCAAGTAAAGGCAAACGTAGTTGGATGGGTAAGGGTGCAGCATCGAAGCCATTAATGACAACGCTAGAAATGAGGTAGAAAAACGCATTCATCGACGGTCCGAACGGAAATATCACGGGCCAACTCATACGGTTGAGCAGAGAAGACATAAGACAAACGTGGACATATTGACGAGACGCTCCAAACTTAGGAACCATATGCACACACTGAGTATCGAGGAGACTAGTATGTGTGGAATTTGTGAAGAGGATGAGGAAACGCCCATTCATGTGATATTTCACTCACCGGCCCTAGCTGGGAAAATACCGAGACATCTAGAAGCACACCTTTTGAAGCCTAGAGAGGTTGCTGCCCTTTCTTTGACTGGACTGCTAGCGTTAGTGAGACAGCGGGTAATCGTAGAAGAGCGAGGGATAATGGAGAGGGGTGCACAATAGACCTATGGCCTGAGTATGCGAGCAGTAATGCCCTCTTTAAATATTATTATCATTATTATTACATATGTATAGACATTATTTACTCAATATATTACATTTTTGTAAAGTTGATAGCAGTGACAAAATTCAAAATTCCACACAATTTGAACGGCACACTTACATCTTTACGAGATACAACTCTATAACTCTAGAATGTTACAACTAGACCAGAAAACAAGTCAAACGCCACCATAATAATAACTGTACCACATAACAACTCTATATAACCGATAGCCCGATATAACAGCTCTCACAACTGTAATTGAAAACATTTCTACCATGTTACAACTCTCCCGTCAGTTTTATTCTCCGTCGGTATTACCGATATAAAAATAATTTTAAAGCGTGACATATGCTTGCTTCGGCCCTTATTAAGTATTGAATATGACGTTCATATGATTAGGAAGCCAATAGAATACTGCATGTCTGTCTATTTCCAGAACAATAAATGGCAGGTATGAGAAAAAAGATAAATCATGATCAAAGTATTTTGTTTGGTAAAGTGTACGAGTATTTCCTAAGTATAAACTTTACAATATGATGATGACGATGATGATGAGAGAAATGCTTTATTTATATCTCGCATTCTGGTACGAGCAACGAAATAAAAAAAAAGCATTAACACAAATCGAGCATTATTTCGAATGCCCTCCTCGTCATCGCTCTTATGACATCGTTAAGTCCGGCAAACCTGGAAAAAGTGGAATATGTGAGATACGCTCGGAAAAAATACGCGGCGTCTGGCCGGAATTCGAACCCTGGGCCTTTCGGTTGCCGGTCGACTGGTCTGACCTCTGAAATACGTCTGGTTGCTCCTCATATATTGAATATTCAACCACGTTGCAGTACGAATAATATTATATATACTTGCGTTAAAAATACTTTGGCATTATGCATTTTTACCTACATCATCTCAATTCTCACACCTACTGTTTATTATTTTGGAAAAAGACGGTTATACAAAATTCTAGTGACTTTCTACACGTACAATTACCATATTTAATATGTAGTAAAAGTCGAAGCGTGAGTATGCTACGATTCAACATTATTTTTATATACATGCTACCGACAGAGGATAAACCGTTAAGCTCGTACCAACGGGTTATCCTTTTTTATCTCGGTGAATTTATATCGTCCAGAGTGTTAGAGATGTTTTCAGGTACAGTTGTGAGAGTTGTTATGTCTGGCGGAGTTGCTATCTGGTAGTGTTTAAACGGGATACTTGTTTTCTAGTCGTGTTGTATCTGGTACAGTTGCAAGTGTTTCCACCGAACCTTTCTCCCGATTTTGTTGAAGCTCAGAATCGAGCACCGCTAAATGTTATTTCACCTTTGAAAAAAAATTCAATTAATGCGTTTAAAGTTTACGGAAATTATTAATTATTATTAATAGAATGATAACGCTTGTTTTTCGAAAACTCGAAATCTCATCAAATCTGAACCTCGTTACATATTTGGTTTAAATTTAATACTATATGTCCCTCAACGTAGCTTCATTTGTAAAATACTATTTAGCCAGACATCTCAAACACGACAGCTAGAGCGTTCAAACATTTTTTGAAAAATTCAAAACACCATAAAATCTGAACCACCTTATGAATTCTTACACAAATAACAGTTTGTAAAGAGGTCGGGCTGCAAAACTACTTAACTTTAGAGCGAATAACACAAAAATGAATAGCACTATACTTACGAAACTCTCGGCACAGTCTGCTTTAGTCGTGCCCATGCTTCGGCAGCTTTTTTCCAATCCATGGGATCTCCGGCACAGTTGGGCAAGGGAGGTGTTGCCCGGTGAGACGGCGTTAATCTGTGATGTATACCAACAGTGGGTGGCGCAGCGGGATGCAAAAACTGTCCTACACTATGGCTAGGCGTCTGGTGGCCGTATCTCGGTGTCGGCTGAGAGTGATGCGGTGTCTGATACGGTGTCATAAACGGTGTTTGGCCGGATGGTGTGTACGGGGTGTTTGGATACGTATGCATGCCACCATATCCAGCAGCTGCTGCTCCTGGTGTATAGGGCGGATAATGATGTGGTGTTTGATTCGCTACTTGCGAAAGTGAGTGAAGCATATGATGTGGAAGATTCTGAGCTACCCTCTGAATTGCTTCGTGATTCATACCTGAAAAAATTATAGAACAGGATTACAATGTCAGAAATACAGGGCGATTGGGATTAAGTATCGAACGTTGTACTGGGTGATAATTAAAAGCACATAGAGTAAACATTTCCGTTGCTTTGAATAAGAAAAATTCGACTAACCATTTTTAATGATTAATTAGTTTATTGCGGCAGAGAAACATAAGGTTGTTATATAGATTCCCGCGAGTTGCTTTCTTACACTTTCAGCCCATTGTCTAAACCACGCCACGTATGAGAAAGTACGTCGGCCAATGCGGGCTTCCTCGTAAAGGAAGCTTTGCGCATAACAGACCACAAATATTAGAATAACAACGTGCAAGCTTCTGCATTGGAACCTGTTTTGTCAACATTTCAATAGGGTAGCGTGGTTATGTGTTGTGATATAAATCCGCTCATCTGACCTTTCTACAAACTTTAATCCAAAAGTTAAAGAAATTGGAGTGGACACAAAAGTCTAAAATTTTAACTCCCGTAACATTTGATAATTTGAATACCGATATCGTTGCTGAACTCGCATAGGAAACATACAAAATACTGCTGCGTTGGATGCAATACGCCACAGAAAGTTTCTGAATAATGAACGATTATTTGTTTCAATGACACATTTTAGCCATGGACCGAAAGTGGAACTTATTTTTTCGGGTTTTTAATGAATTCTTTTAACATAATAACAAAATATATATTTCATCACAATATTATTAATCCTTAACCACTACTGTGCCAATTTCGGGTTGTGACTTCATAACTTCCGTATAATATTGTGAAGATAAAAACGACCAAACAGCAAGTAACTAAAGGGGTTTTCCAGTTGTTTTTTTTGTATATATTGTAAAGTATTTTAAAAACTGCTAAAAAAATGTTTAAAGAAAAATCTGAATCTAAGATTTTACATATAATACCATGCATAACAACAATTGCACAAAACAATATACTTACATAGGAAGCATTTATGCATGAACCACAATATTACATTTAATACACGTCTATAAAGTAATATTCAGTAGTATACCATTTATTACTTTTACATCATACCTGTATATTATATTTAATATATCAGGTTGGGCATAAATCCTTCCTATGAAAGTATATTCATTTTCATAAAGAACACTTTTACCGTGGTTGTACGTATGCTACATTTCAACTCGATTTTTTACGCTTTTCTTATACGTGTCTAGTGCAGTCCCGAAGTCCAATATTCAATACTCAATCAAATTTGGACCCCTCTATCGATAATGGACAAATTTCACACAATGTAAAAACCTTTGTTTGATGAAAATTAATATACTTGTATAAGAAGCATTAATGCATAAGCTAAAATATTAAATTGATCATACAGGTATGATGCTACAAACACGTTACAAAGGTCGCATCTAAAAATAATAAAACACGTTTTTAAACTGAAATCAGTGCCACGCCACGCTCCGGTTACTATTTAATGATTGACTTTTTTATTATACGACCTACGTTCCATCGACCTTTAACTGCCATCCAGTAAAAAATTCAATATTTATTGACATGATATCCTACCACCCACGACACCTGGGGTATCGTGATAGGGTGTTCTGGAAGTAACTGCGCCTCGTGGAGTGCTGGGGGTGCTTTGACCGGGTACAGGATCCCTGAAATGTTTCTTGAACCAACCAAAGAGATCCCCGACCCTCGCAAACATTTGGCCTCTGAATCGAAAGCCGTCGGGTAATACAGTGACATATTCGTGGCGACAGCATACTCGGGGCAAATAAGAAAGCAGGAACTTTCCCGGATAGTTCTGAAATATAAGATTTCATATAATATACTGTTCTGTTAGTGACAAGGTAAACGGTTTATGAAAAAGTTAAGGATTCGCCACCTTTGCTGCAGAAATAATGTACGGAATGCCACCAGGATTTTCTCGCTGCTGTTCTTTCAACAATTCTTCGGCCTTGTCTTTGAGACCCGAAACGTTTGGCTTGTAATGTTTGTAATCTAACAACTCCGAGGCATAAGCGGCCATTGGATTGACGTGTCTCGCGATGATTTCATCCAAGTCCTCAAATTCCTCGTTATCGATCCATAGACTCTGTCCCAGTGAGAAAGCGTTCCCTTTGCCCTCTTCCCTGATGTCGATGTGTTGATAAATATCGTCCGTTACTTTCCACGTAACTGTAAGGTGATCAGCACCCTTACTACTTGGTCGCACTACCGCCTCGCCTTGTTTCATAGTTTGCATCAGCTTCTCGGCTTCGGAATAGCTAATGTTATGGAATGACGGATGAACAATTACGCGCTTCACATACGTCTGCCGCTGCTTCACCTTCTTCGCATCATCCTCGACTTTCATATCTTTATCTTCGGCTTCTGTGTCGTAAAATGGATCTCGTTGCGGCCTGAGAATCATTTGACAGATTAATTACATATTCTTCTACACCTAACGAACTTCGTTGTTTATTTTTGGACCAGTAAAATAGAACAGAGATACATTGAGTGCCCAGTATTGAACTCAGAGAATAACGGTATTTTGTATTATATATACAATTGGAATATTTACCTCCACTCGTGATTTTTGTCCGCAAGATCGCTGCTCTTGCTCGTACATTCGACACTGAAACGATCTACCTCGATTTTTATGACTCGACAATGAATTATTTGCCCAGTTCCGACTCTCTCTTCAGGATTTGCCACATGCTTATCAGACAAATTTTTTATGTGAATATATCCGGATATGCCATTGTCCAGACGCAACCTCACACCGGTAGCCTTACCGAGACATCCACCTGCGTCGAAGTGATTCCAGACTTCGGAAAGTTCGGGAAAATCATTTTTCAAACAAAATGGACATTGCCACAGACCAGTCTCGTCGTTACGCACTGGGTTTGCTTGATCGAGCTGTTCACCTTGTGGCTTTCTATGACTTATGCCACATACGGTAGCCAATATTAATTTACCGATGTAGAAAGTTTCGGGAGTCTCCTTGGTAAGAATATCGAAAAGCTTTTCCGGACTTGGTGACTGGTAAGGAGCCCTGAGATCTTTGTACCTGCTGTTCAGTTCTGCTCTGATGTCGTACAGCGTAACGCATTTGTTACCAAAGCCCTGTCTCTCGAGTTCTTCGGCGAATGCGTCGAGATCGAGATCTTTCAACCGCTCGGGCGACTCGAGAATTTCTTCCAACGCGCCTGCCGGATTGGCATCCTCGTCATCATACTCTAAAGCATCGACAGCCATCTTTCTCGCCCACTCATACGTTTCGGGATGTACTCTGGATCCATCTAGTACTTCGACGTACGCTTCGGTACTGTCCCCGAGGCTGTTGGTATCGATTTTAATGAAACCGGCACAATTTATAAATACCTTGGGACCCATGTGGCAAGCGGTGACGAGTTGGGTTCGGTTCTCCAGTCTCTGATTAGTTTGTTTTAGCATTTTTGTAAGTGACTGTCCTTTCCTCGGTCCCAAGCCACAGACGAATTGAACGAGATTTCCTGAATAAGCGTGTTGTACCGCTGTATTGACGTCCACACCGACTTCATTCACTCTGTTTACGAATTCCAAGTACAGATTTTCTAAAAGTTCTTCTTTTGGTAGTTGATCCTGATACGGATGATACTTTAAACACAGAATTTCTTCGTCAGGTGTGCATAATTTCGAGAATTCTACAAGTGGATCTTGAAGACGACGGCAGAGAGAAATTGCTTCGCGCAATAATAGAGGAAATTCCCCAAATTCCGTGGCACCTCTACTCTTTGCGTATATCTGGGCGAGCTCATTTTCGCATATTTCGACTTGAATAGTGGGAAATTGTTCCTCCTCTGTCAGAGTAGCGATGCAGTCTTTCAGATCTTCAACCAACATCGTAGCTTCCCTTGACTCACCGCCCAAAACGACAATGTGGGGTTTCTTCATGGCAATGAAATTTCGAAGAGCCAGGAGATCAGCTTCTTTCATCACTTTCTCGTCTTCCCTAAAGCTATTTTTACGCTTGAGCAAATGCGGCAATCTGAGTTGATCGGTGCAATCGCCATCGGGTGCAACCAGGCAGGCGAACGCAGCCTGCGAGTAATCCGGTACATAAGCAACACCCATCACACGTATACCCTTGCTTGTATGCCACTCCTCGTCCGTTTCTTCGTTTAATTCACACGGTGCCACATACGGAGCTACCTTTATCCAATTGTACATTTTACGGCAGCAAGCTCGCATAATGCACTCCTTCGATTCGGCTAGCAGATTCGACTTCAATTCTTTCTTCAGGTCCGGTATTACTCTTCGCGTGAGAGCCATTTCGACGCTCCCGACTCTGAGAGCGTTCCAGTCTTGAACATTTTTGCTGAACTCGTCTCTGTAGTACAGCTGCTTCATCTCGTCGACGTAGTTGCTGCTAGTGTTTCCCTCAAAAACGTCGCTGAAAGAAATTGTGATGAGTTTATCTTCCTCGGCCATCGCAAGTTTCAGATATTGATCGCCCACTAAATCGCGCACCGGCTTGTCCTTCAGATACTTCATCGAGTAAATAGGATGGTTTTCGTCAATGTCTTTTGTACCTCTTTTCGTTGGCCGAACAGTCAACTTTGCTCGTTCCATGTACATCTCCCGTACGCACTTACGCACGAGTGGTTCACGAGCCAATTGGAAAGCTACCATCAGCTGAACTGCTTTCAGTACTTCATCCGGAGTTTTAAACTTCGGTCCACAAAAATCAACTGCAACTATGGAGGGCTCAATAGGTTCCTGATCTACCTCGTGTCGTTGATAATTATCACGGAGATTCTCAGCAAAGTGTTCAGGTGTAAGACCGAATTTCTTTGCGAAACTGTCGAGACCAGCTTTCCTGCAAATTGCATAGGGTCCCGTTCGGACGGCCTGTTTTAAGGCTTCGTCAGGTTCTTCCTCGTTCTCTACACCAATAAGTTCCTCGGCTGGCGGATCCTCACCATTCTCTTCGGCTTCGGCGATCTGCTGCTTACGCTTTTGAATTTTTGCCACTCGTCTCGCTTCCTTTTCCTTCAAACGCACTGCTTCTTGCATAGCTGGGATATCGTGGCTGTAGTAAAGCATGAAGTGATGATGTACATCGTTAAGTTCTTCACTGGTCTGAACATTCTTTAGGCGTTCAATGTCCTCTTCTTTGATAACGCGAACGTTATCCGGCAGCGGCGCATCCGGAATCTTCATTATCTCATCCAACTGATAGTTTCTCATTTTCTCAAAAAGCATAAATAAATTTTCCTTTCTCTGTCGCAACTGACACCACTTCGCATCGTATCTGTACACTTTCCACAGATCATTGATGTTCAGTTCGGGTAGTACGTACTCCTTTCTGTAGAAAGAAATGAAAGGAACTTCGAAATGTTGATTACGTATGAAATCGAGAGCTTTCTTGATTTTCCCAACAGTTTGTGGCCCTTTCCGAGCGCGGTCCTTTGCTTCTTCGTTCAAATGTGCATCTTGAATGGATATAGTTGGTTTGCAGAATGCTTGCTTGTATATCCATTCGGCTTCGAAATCCAGTTCGTCCGAACCTTCGGAAACAGATGTCACGGGCACAGAACGCAGTTGCATACGCTCCGGTATATCTGTGTTACGGATCTGTAACAATAAAAATATTGGTGCAATGCGGTCGAATTGTTAATGTTTCGTCCATTGTTCAAAATCAGAGACAACGGTACCTCGTTATCCATATCGGTGAAATGGCCGCGCTTCAATTCGCTCGGTTCATAAATTTCGAAGATACTCTTCTTAGACGGTTTTTTTTTCGGTGTTTTCTTGGGACGCCGGGGTCTCTCACCATTTTCATACTCTTCATCGTACTCATCCTCTTCCACTTCATCCTCCTCCTCGTCCTCATCTTTGGCATATTTCCCAAACTCGTCATAGTCGAAGTCAACTCCGAAAATATCTTGAGCTTCTTGCAAAGCTCTGTGAATTAATGGAAACTATTAGTTTTACCGATATTAGTAAATGATCGGGCAAATTATTTTCACGTACGCGTCTGAGAATATTGGCTTCTTTTTCCGTCGTCTTTCAGCGATTGGTTTTCCATCATCATCGACGATGAAGCTATCTGTATCCGAGTACTCGCCTTCACTCCCATCCTCGTTAAATGTCTCCGCCTCATGTCGGTGACTTCTTTCGCTCCTTCGTTCATCTTCCTAATATAATATAATTACGATTTTTTTCAGATTTTTTTTTGTATTTTCCAGAATAAACCTTAAGGTAGTTGGAGCACACGTGACTGTGAATAGATTTTCTAAAACCGAAAATGCATATCGAAGTATGCTCTAAAAAACGGAGCTTTCTCTAACGGTAATCAGTATAAGCCCGACATTCTAACAAATAGTAACAAGTAACAAGCAAGTAGTGTACATAGTCGTCCTTTTCGTAATACTCGAACTTTTACAATAACCCTACACACAACCTCTTGCCAATCTAGAGGCTCCGCCTATCTGCCACTAAATAGACGCACTAATTCGAACGCCCGAGTAAAGTTGCTGGCCGTTTGTATTTTTATGCTGCCGCCAAAGCGAACATCAGCCAGAAACTCAGTATTTTATTTTTATGGTAAAGACACATGAAGACGTTGCATTTTCGAGTTTTGAAAATATTCAAATTGATCATTCTATATGTTCCACGTTCGTGTCTTTTTTACTTTTACGAACAATATTGCTATAAATTCACTTCATTTGATGCTGCAAGTAGAATTTGGTTCTGTTGACAAAATTAGCGTCGTTGTTGCAAACTTCAATACATTGCCTGTAAAAAGTTTGAAGACTATTGCTACACCACAGTCAACAAACAAACTTCTACATACCGACATGTGTTTTAATGATGGTGAATTAAAAGGCTTTGCATACTCAATCGATGTAAGTAGTGATGCGTCACTCGAGGCTTTCAATTTTAAGCATATAAGCAAAACTTTTTCATAGAAGAAGCTTTGTTTTAAAGAGTTCTTTGCGCGATTCCAATTTTAGAACACTCAAATTGGTCTCAAACATTTAGAAATATATAAAATATGTCTGACGTATGTATGTGTGTATATGTATCTGCACAGCCTGTAAAATGTAAACGTTTATATCTCGAGAACGAATCGACCAACCGGAAAGTCAATTGTTAGAATGATACGATGCACTAGTCGCAGATTTATTTGTCGTTATAAACCCAAAAGACAACCAATAAACCAAACGAAATAATAATAGATATGCGAGTTAATAACACAAAGTTTACTTCGCAGCGAAGGTATACACTGTTATCGAGAATCTGGTATGCGCGACGCGCCTCGAGGCTCGCTAACCAGTATAATGAGCGACTAGCAATCACACTAACCGTTAACTGAAGCGACCGAATTGTTTGTTGTTACACAGAAGAGATACCGCACAAGTGAACGCGAGTAGTCCAGGCGTAAATCGGATAGGTCATGAGACACCTTGAAAGATTCTCAGTGGTGACAAGATGTCCGTTGCACAAAGATTTGATGAGAAGAGAAGCATTTCTTTGTTTGAGAATCTATCCAGATGTAGTTGGCATGACCTGTGAATATATTGAAAATTATGAGGCTTCACTCACAAAAGGGAAAAATAAAACCAGACAGAAAGATGGTTTATAGAGATAGTAAAATAAAATACAAAAAAATAAACTGAACTGAGTTTTGGTTTGAGTAACCAGCAGACAATTATACTAATTGTGTGCTGTCTTTTATTGAGTGTAGTGTACGTGGTGCAGCCAGCGCTGCATCGCACGCCACGGAATGAGAAATGTGAGAGCGTAGAATATTTCACTTACTCTCAACAAATTCTCTACAGGTTTATAGGAGAGAAAATACTAAGAACAAGTGAGAGCACTTGCAATTATATTGCTTGAGGACTGGATGTGTGATATGAAACAACGTGATGCAGTCAGCGGTGCAGAGCACGGCAAAGTGAGATTTTGAGGATGCACAAATGATTAGAAAATATTCACAGTACTTTCCCAGCAAGTTTATTGGGGAAAAGTACAGTGAATAATAGACACACGCGCAATTATATTAATTGAGCGGGCAAATTACGATGAGGAAAACGTGGTGCAGACCGTGCTACAGAGCACGCCACAAAGTGAGACAATTAATGTTGATATACCGATGAGTTTTACACTCCTCACCGTCATTGAATTGCGATGAACTGTAACGGTGTACCTTACCTTGTGTTTGAGTCCTGATCAGCACGAAAATGTTGAGAAGATCCGGTGAGATAGTGAAAAGTCCGAGCGAGTGTACCGAGGATGTGTGCGCTGTCCCAGCGGGTTTTCACGTAAGTGTCAAATTTTTCAATATGGCTGCACTTTATGAAAGCGTCGTTGAGCGCTGAATTCAAATGAGTGAGATACAGTGAGCGGAGCGGTTCCTGCCGATTCTAACCTCCTCCTCATTCTGGCCACTACTCTGATACATAATGAGGTGAGAGGACACAATTTTGTGAGCGAAGAACAGCGATGAATGAGATCACAATGGTACTCTGGCGTCAGAGTTGTAGCGAGAAGAGCTACCCCCGGTCGGGCTTCCATAATGCTCAAATCTTCAAAATCAGTTGAGGCTTTCGGCCAAAATTCAACAGGTTTCACGATCCACGGTGGACCTGACCACCACAATGATGAGAAGCCAATTGAGATGTTGAGATACCCCGCGAGGCACAATCAGCTGGATTCCTTGTGCCTGACACGTGACGCCATTGAGCATTGGGTGTGAGTTCTTGTATTTGAGCTACTCTGTTTCGGACATAGTCTTTCCACCGACCTGAATGAGCTTTGATCCAGGTGAGAGTTACCGATGAGTCCGTCCACAGGTCAGTAGATGAGATTTCGACCTTGAGTGTGGCTTGAACATATGCAACCCATTTTGCTAGCAACAGTGCTGCAGTTAGTTCAAGCCGTAGTATGGTGAGCTTCTTGAGTGGGGCTACGCGCGTTTTGAGCAGACAAGTGAAGTAACCTTTCCTGTGGATGATGAGTTAACAGTGATATAAATCACTGCAGCCATGGCTTGGTTGAGGTGCATCAGAGAAGCTGTGAAGTTCCACTGTTGAGTCGTTCCATGCATTAAACCACCGTGGAATTGAGAGCTTGACCAAGCTGGTGAGATCTGCTCTGATGGCAATCGAATGAGATGAGACTTGGGATGGCAGTAGATCATGATCTCCCATTTGAGATTGCGAAGCCGGAGCTCGTGTAAGAGAATATTGGCTTTGATCACAACCGGTGAGACGAAACCAAGTGGATCAAAGAGTTGAGCCACCTCTGAAAGAACGAGGCGTTTGGTGAGATTTCTTTGACTTGAGCTGAACCTTGATGCGAATGTGAACTTGTCCTCGTGAGGAAACCAAGTCAAACCAAGAATTTTTTTCTCGCAGTCGTCGTTGAGCTAGCTGAGCTTGACGGTGATGTTGAGATACTAGCAAGGAGCTTGAGGTCCGACGAGTGCCACTTGGCGAGTGGAAAACCGCTCGCCATGCACAAGTCCTTGAGTTGGTGAGCTATTTCAATGATGAGCACGTCCGAAATATTGAGCAACAGATATGGGCCAGTGTGCATCATGCCATTGAGAGACTTTCCAGATGATGTGGAGCTAGAGCCATTAAATACCACACGTAACTTAGTGGTGACTCTCTTTGGCCTGAGAACACCGTGGTGAGGCAATTAACATTATGTTTCTCTTGCAGATGATGATGACGCGTTCACCATGTGATCAAGTTGTTCATATTCGTCCATGAGTTGTGAGTAGAGCTGACAGTATTCAGCATCCTTTGATATTTTCCGTATAATGTGTTGCAGATACCGATGTGCTTTTGAGTATAAGTTTCCCAGATTTGCAGACGACGATGTGAGAGGAAACCGAACATGTATCGGCCTGTAGAATCACGCTGATGCGTGTAACGAAAACGATCCTCGGATGCCTGCTCCTTTGGTGTGAGTTGATCGACTGTGTCCTTTGGTGGCTCTTCTTAAATCCAGAATTTTGTGAACACGTTCTGTAATTCCTGATCATCCTGTTGCACGGCAGCATGATGAACAGTGAGTGCGTCAGATTGGCATGAGTTGACTGGTCCGATGATGAGCTATCCAAATATCGATAATTGTGCGATAGGCGATGATGGTGAGCCATTGAGAATATTAGGTTCAATAACCTGTCCATAGATATCCGCTCCAATGATAATGTCGATCGATTTTGGTGTGAGAAAGTCTGGATCCGCCAGCTTCAGCTTCACTATGTGAGGCCATGTTCGTGCCGGCGACTCGAACGATGGCAAATGTGTTGTAATGGTGTTAAGAATGTGAGCCAGAACCGTGATCTTCTCTTTGGTGTACATAGAGCACATTGTGAGTTGAACCGAACCATGTGTCTGCGTTGAGTGCCTTCCACCGATCCCTGTGATCGAAATTGTTGAGTGCTTGCGTGATGTATTGAGTTTCCGGAAGAGCTCTTCCGCAATGAAAGTCAATTCCGATCCTGAATCGAGGTGAAGACGTGCTTGATGAGTTGCGCTAGTAGCGTTGAGCATCTGTTTGTGAGTTGAACCGATGAGTGAACGATTGCGTCAACACCCTAGTGTGTTGACGATTGTGTATTGTGTGGTTGAACGGCGTCCGAAGTTGCAGATAGTGCCGTTTAATGCAACAGCGTGCGGTCTGTGCTTGCCGTCGCATGGTGCACAATTGATTGGTGAGTGCCGACCTTTGCAGGAGCAAGATTCGCTGACGATGACCGTGTAGAGCTGGTTGATTGCGTTAGAGTGGCGTAATGATCATGTTACACGAGGAGACGATCCAAGATCGTACGACAGGCGCGAAGTACACTGTCGGCCAGACCAATGAGCGTAGGTCACCAGGTTTGGTGGATGATTCACTGGTGAGTGAGGACTTGATTGCGTAGGCCGTAACACCAGCAGCTTCTTACCAGAAGCCCACTCGACTCCGTCACCGGCCTGAGCTCGCTTGCCTCTGTCTGCCATGATACTACGAGAGAGTATCCGCAAAGTCCCACGTCGAGATGAGCCGCGAGATGCGTGCCGAAGGTAGATAACCCTGGTACTACCCTGCGCGTGAGTCGAAATCCGGCTCGAAGGACCAAATATTTGAGAATTCATCCAGATGTAGTTGGAATGACCTGTGAATATATTGAAAATTATGAGGCTTCACTCACAAAAAGGAAAAATAAAACCAGACAGAAAAATGGTTTATAGAGAAAGTGGTTTTTATTTTACCATCCGCTCTTTCACTACAAAATATCTAAAAAAGAAAAAATAATAAAGATATAAAATATAATACAAAAAAAATAAACTGAATTGAGTTTTGGTTTGAGTGACCAGCACACAATTATATTAATTGTGTGCTGTCTTTTATTGAGTGTAGTGTACGTGGTGCAGCCAGCGCTGCATCGCACGCCACGGAATGAGAAATGTGAGAGCGTAGAATATTTCACTTACTCTCAACAAATTCTCTGCAGGTTTATAAGAGAGAAAATAATGAGAGCAAGTGAGAGCACTTGCAATTATATTGCTTGAGTGCTGGATGTGTGATATGAAACAACGTGATGCAGTCAGCGCTGCAGAGCACGGCAAAGTGAGATTTTGAGGATGCACAAATGATTAGAAAATATTCACAGTACTTTCCCAGCAAGTTTATTGGTGAAAAGTACAGTGAATAATAGGCACACGCGCAATTAGATTAATTGAGCGGGCAAATTACGATGAGGAAAATGTGGTGCAGACCGTGCTGCAGAGCACGCTACAAAGTGAGACAATTAATGTTGATGTAGCGATGAGTTTTACACTCCTCACCGTCATTGAATTGCGATGAATTGTAACTGTGTACCTTACCTTGCGTTTGAGTCCTGATAAGCACGAAAATGTTGAGAAGATCCGGTGAGATGGTGAAGAGTCCGAGCGAGTGTACCGAGGATGTGTGCGCTGTCCCAGCGGGTTTTCACGTAAGTGTCAAATTTTTCAATATGGCTGCACTTTACGAAAGCGTCGTTGAGCGCTGAAGTCAAATGAGTGAGATACAGAGAGCTATGCCGGAGTCAAACGAGAGAGCGCGAGCCTCTTGTTTCAAGCAGCATGTGCGTGAGGCACTGCCTCGGCTATCTCCGGCATAGCCGAGCGCAGCATGTTACCCAGCAACAGGTCGACGCACGGCGAATATCGATCGCCGTGCGCCAGCTGATTTTCGAACAGTTTCTTATAACGCCCGAAAACCAAAATATGTTAGAAGAAATAAAATGGAAGAAGCTTGAGTCAAGTGGGGCGGAAGATGGAAGTGACCAAACGTCTAGAGGGATCTGCTAGACATTTGCCTATCAACTGAGGGCCTCTCGAGGACTGTCAAAATATCGACTTTTCTGAACATACTCCCTTTATCATTCTATTTGTATTTCATGAGTCGCATTATTTCTCTTTGAAACAGAATGGGAACAATATGTGCGATAAAGGGATGCGAAAGGGGTTGTAACGGTAATTTTGTATCGTTATCAATTCTTTTAATTTTTCGTGGGAAATTCGAGCTCGATCGCAGGGTTAATTCATTTTAGACTTCTAGGTAGGTGAGAATAGGGTTTATTAACAAAAGAAAATTAAACAAAGATGTCGGTGTTCGGTTTCTTGCCACCGATAACCAGTAGAATGCATTGAATTCAGTAATTCCGATGATTATTTTCACAATCCTTATCGTATATTTCGTTTACATAAATTCTCGGTACACCCGGATTGAAGATCTGTTATTGTATTGTACGCTGGTATTGAGCTGTACGCTCGATGCACACACACACCGCTAGACACGTCTGACTCGCTCTTCGAGCCGATATCTCGCTTATATATCTATCCGTCTCTATCTCTCATACAGTTTACTTCCTATCGATCTCTTTCCTTCTCACATGCTTATACACTTCTCGATTATCATACCTATTTAAATGCTATGTGACCTAATTCTATTTTCTTAAACACTGCTTACCTAATTCTCTACACTTAACTTTATTCACTTTATTCTATTCTCTTAACTCTATTCCAATAATTCTATCTAAATCTAGATCAATGTCTATTTTCTTAGTATTTCACTAATAATTCTTGTATTTTAATCGACTCGCATGACCTGCTGCCTTTTTCCGCGGTTGTTCGTTACGGATCTTTACAATCACCAGGAATGATAATCTTTCGGTAATTTGCCGGTTTCTACTTTTTACAATAAACACATTTCTAGATCGAATATTTTCGGTAAAAGTTCCAAACTGATAATTTTAACACTTTTATGATGCACGTATTCTCAAGATTAGAGCCTCGAGCTAAGATAGCCTTTTCCTCCCTCGCCTCGTTCTGCTCTACGTCATCATCCGCTTTTGTTTTAAAATCTAACGCGATTGCTTGATTTTGCGGCTTGCCGTCGCCGCGCTACCCGTTTTCCCCTCGCCTACGAGTTAGGCCAGCTGGTCGCTGACCTGCTGTTTACGGCAGCGAGGGAATTCCGGAGGTGTGACATAGCTGGTTTTTGTCGCATCTCCGGGTTCGGTGGCCTAGTGCCCGCTGTACTTGTCGCTTCCGAACATCATTTCAGCTCTTCAATCGTTCGATATAATGAAATAGTGGGCTAGAGAGTGTAACTATGTTACAGGGTACTATCAGGGATGTTTTTCGTCGGAAAACTGCAGGACTTGGTCCTATTTCATTTTTCAGTATTCGAAAGGTAATAGCACATTTTTCTAAATGTAAACCACTATGATTTTTGTTTTAGGTTATTAATATCCTCTGCCGAATAGATTTAAATGTAAGATGGACGAACTTCAAGAATAAATTTAAAAAAATGAAAACAATTTAGTAATTGTAAAAACATATCACTTGAATTGACGAAACATAGCGTCGCTGAATAACTTTTTAATCTCTATGAGTATGTCTCTTTGCTAATCTCCCCAGTCCAGGATGCTATCTTTGTATTCTACGGTGGGCTTTACAAATTCTTGCGTCTCTTTATTCCACGGCGTATAATATTGGGTCTGGGAAAAAGTTCGTGGCGTTTTTTAAATAAAATACAACTGGTTTTCTTATAGTGTGAAAATTAATTTATTTAAATCAAACATGCTTTATTATTATCGACAATGTTTCGCCATTTTTCGGGTAGAGCCATGATGCCATCGGTGAAGAACTTCTGTGGTTTCTGGTTGAAAAACTGAATTAAATGGTTTTCACAGGGTTCTTTTGAAAGCAGCTTTATTTCATTGAAAGAGTTCTGCAGAGATCGGAATAAGTGATAGTCAGAGAGTGCTATGTCTGGACTATACGGTGGATGCATCAAAACTTCCAAACCAAGCTCTCGAAATTTTTGACAGGTCATCAAAGAAGTGTGTGGTCGGGCATTGTCATGATGGAAGACAATACCTTTCATATTAATCAATTCGGGCCGTTTTCTTTCAATTGCTTGGCGTAATCTCTTTAGTTGTCTACAGTCGAGTTGAGAATCAATCGTCTGACCAACTGGAAGTAGCTCATGGTGGACGATTTTCTTCCAGTCCCACCAAACACACAGCATCATCTTTTTCGCCATCAATCCTGGCTTCGCGAACGCTTGTGACGGCTCACCATCCCTTGTCCACGATCTTTGACGCTTCCGATTGTCGTACGTGATTCATTTTTCATCACCAGTTATGGCACGTTTCGAAAATGGCTCGATTTCATCGCGTTTCAGCAGCGCATCGCAGATGTTAATTCGGTCTATTATGTTCTTCGCGCTCAACTCATGGGAACCCATACATCGAGCTTCTTTTTGTAGCCAGCTTTGTGTAAATGGTTCAAAACAGTTTTGTGGTCAATGTCTAGCTCCGTACCAATATCGACACTGCTGATATGCTTATCTTGCTAGACTTTTTCAAGAATTTCATTACCTTTTTCGGTGATTGGACGACCAGAGCGTGACTCATCTTTCACATCAAAATTACCAGAACGAAAGCGAGCGAACCATTTCCGAGCAGCAGATTTTGATAAAGTGCCTTCACCGTACACAGTACAATTTTTTTCACAAACCTGCGCAGCGTTCTTCCCGTTGTCGTAATAATATTGCAAAATATAGCGCAATTTTTGATTACTTTCGATGTTTATAGACTCAAAGTAACGCTCGAAGTGTCACCTTTCTAACGAGCGTTTAGTGGTGTCGCTGCGATCTGTGTTTCCTGACTTATTTGCAATTGATGCCATCTATCGAGAAAACGCCACGAACTTTTTCCCAGACCCAATATATTATTCTACCAGGCCTACATGAATATCAAATGATGTTATTGGATTAGTAACGGATAAAAAGTACGCAATAATGGAACGCACTTAGCACATCCCGTTACAAATCTACAGGCTCATTTCTGCGACGGGACGCATTTGCTCCAGATAAAACACTCCTGATTAAAAATATCAAAAATCTGACGCAAAGGGAAAGAACACAGATACTATCCCAGAGACAAACCCCATAAGGACAAAAAATGTAGGCGGCAATAAATTTGTGCGCAAACAGAGAAACAAAATATGCGAAGAGCCTGTCCCGCGAGAATCACGGTCCAACCCCAAAATGGGTCGCATTAAAGCGCGGCAGCTGACGACATAAGGTTATCAACAGTAGACGCGCGATCAACGTAGCTGAACCCGTTCTCCGCTCGCGGTCCCACGCAAGCCGCCAAACCCAACAGCGAAGGCAGCGACTTCGTGAAAACACCTTTAGACAGGAGACAGAACCATTAATAACGATAGGAATTAGGGTAGCATCAGAACAAGGCAAACTGTCGATAGAGTTCCGAAACCATATCAAAACCAGCGATACGAATAAGGAAATACATACAACTCAAGGTGTATTCAGCTACCACCGAATTATGAGTAATATCAATATTTAAAATATTCAAAATAAGAATAATTTCATGTGTTCCGCAGACCCAACGATAGAAAATTCTTCCGAATACCTAAGGCCCCAAAGAACACAACCGAGTACAGAAAAAAAACGGAAAACAACCAACAGCGAGAATAAAACCAAAATAAAATTCTGGAAGATTACATTTTCTGAATAAACAAAGTACAGAAAACGCACGGACCCACTGGAATAAATAAGGGATTGTTTCGAGACATCGGAAAACGCACGATATCAACCAGGATATCAATTATTCAACAAAAATTAAAATATTGGGCCTAACTCGGATACGGAAGACACACGAGTATCGAAACTAAGTACTCGTAACAACCTCGTCACAACAACTCTATATTTTTTCGAGACACCAAAACCAACTTAAAAATGTAACATAGGCAGAAATCATATCAGGTCGCGTGGCATGACTCGATACCTCTTCCCAGAGGAAATATAACTTCGCAATATCACGAAGAAATATTGTATCATAGAAATGAAAGTATCCAAAGTAGGAATTTCAGATGGCCAAGCGTTTAGAAAATAAAATGTTTGACGCGGCTCTGGCACCGTAAAAGCCATTTATATTAGTATGTTTGCCAAGCAGCGGTTGGCGTAGTGGTAGAAGCTCGGACTCGTAATGCGATGGTCGCAGGTTCGACTTCCCGTGCGGAGACTTTTTTTTCTAGCTCTTTCCCAACTTTTATAACATTCATGTCGCAATTAAGCGAAGTGATAAATAATATATTTTATTTATTTATTTATACATGAAAGGCATAGATATAGGACGTCATTTTTTAATAAGCGCATAATCGTGAAAAATTTGGAGTTGCGAACTTTCTAGACTTATTCAAACAGGAATACTCGTTTCACAATAAGATTTCTTTTGACCTGAAGATCGCTCCCGGCGGCTGTACACGAACAATAGATTTTCGATGCAGTTAGAAAAAAGGTATATCCCTGACCATCTGCGTTAAGGACAACGCTAGCTAGGGAGCTCATTCGTTTGCTAGCTCTTGGCCGTGTAACTTGAATTGTTCGAGAATACTGTGAGAATATTCTAAAAATATCGCAGTTTTTGTGGAAAAAAAATTGAGGAAAATATCGTGGAAAATCGAAAATGTCGGACAAAAGTGAAATTCTTGATATGCCTGGAACGTCAGTGGAAAAAGAATAGGAGCCAGACGATAGCATTCACAGGGAAGCGTCGAAGTAACGATTGAAGACGGCGCTGGATTATAGTTTACATCTTTTGGCCGAAGAAGATCTGATCACATCAGAAAGTACCGAAGTTATAACCGAAGAACACATTCAAATGGGAAATAAAATATACGAGAAAGTAGTGGAAGTTTTATCGGAGTATAAGTTTATGTGCCACGAAGAGTTGATTTGGTCCGAGGAAATCGACCAAGAAGGAGAATATCAAGAGGGGGAGGGTACCAGTTCGTTGTCAAATGATGAGTACGAACTCGTTGAAAAAAAAATTAAAGATGACCCAGATTTCGTTGCACTCAACTACAAAATAATGGTGATTAATCTTGCCAAAGCGCATCCAAAGTGAAATTTCAAAAGTTTGCAAACAAAAGGAGCATCTCGCTTGAAGTATATGCGAGGTTTGAAAATTTGGGAAAATCTTATTAAAAAGGGTGGAATTAGAAAAAAAAAATACAATACAATTGATACGTGGACATATGATAGCTTCGTAGAAGCGCGCAGTTGTAACCAGCAAGTCACCACAAAAAACTTGCAACAATGGGCACTTGCTGCTGCCAGTCAATTTCCTAAGTTGGAATTCAAAGCCTCGGAATCGTGGGTCAGAGTTTAAACAAATGCATAAGATTCGTCAGAGGAAAGTTACGGAATTTGTGTCGGAAAGAGTGACAGCTACAATAAACGAAACCCTTGCTGCGACAGATAAGTTCCGACTTCAGACTCGAGCTCTTATTGTCCAGTACGACAAGGATTTTGTTATCAACACTTATCAAACAGGTAAGTCAAGAATTTTTATTTGTCTACCTCAATCGAAATATTCTCTTTAACGTCGCGTATAATAAATTTACATTCGTATATTCACTTTCCAGGTTGCCAGTACCAGTCCACGTATAACCAAACCCTGAACCATCAAGGGTCAAAAGCAGTTTTCGTAAAAAGAAAGGATATGAACAAAGTAACCCATTCATATACAGCCCAATATGCTATGACACTTTCTGGAAAGCTATTGCCAAAAGTTTACGTATGCTTACAAGAGAATACTGGCTCTTTTGGACAAAGGATTCAAAAATCGATGGATGAATACGCGGCAAAATACAAAATTGTCATCGTCACTTCTTCAAAATCTGGCAAACTTACAACAGTGTTGTACAGAACATTTTTAACGGATGTGATGAAGCCTTACGTACAAGAGAACAAATTCCTTCTGGTGATTGACTCGTGGGGAGGACAAACAAATCCGCCATTATACGATGAACTTATCCAAGATGAAGGAGGATTGCCAACGTGTAGCATCAAAGTAGTTCCCCCCAAATGTACTCCACTGGTGCAACCCTGTGGTGTATATTTTTATCGTCAGGTTAAAAACTTTATAAAAAAAATACGAAATTGCTCTTATCTCATCGAGCATGAAAAAGAAATAACATCCCGAGAAGACTGTATAAAAATACATTCGATCGTTCATCATCAACTATCTGCGTCAATATTCGGTGACATGTTACGTTACACGTGGTTCGCTGCTAAACTTTGCGATGAGAGAGAAAGTTTTATGAATGTAAATCAAGTTTGTTTTTCTATGGAGACGTTGAAACAACGTTGTAATTGTAAAAATGCAGCGTTTACAACGTGTGCTAGATGCAGAAATAATTACCGTTTCCCCTGTTTCTACGATAAATATCACCCCGGCAAATGTAAATCATCGAATGTAAAAGAAAAAAAGTTTGAATTTTTATGTAGAAAGTCTTTTCGTATGCGTTTTAATTACAATCCTTTGTTGAAAAGTCCGCAATTCCAATTTTTTTCCGTATCTATGCCTTTTGCATATAAATAAATAAATAAAGTAAATTATTTATCACTTCGCATAATTGCGACATGAATATTATAAAAATTGGGAAAGAGCTAGAAAAAAAATCGCATTACGAGTCCGAGCTCTTACCACTACGCCAACCGCTGCTTGGCAAACATACTAATATAAACGGCTTTTACGGTGCCAAAGCCGCGTCAAAATTTTTTTTTTCTAAACGCTTGACCATCTGGAGTTCCCACTTTGGGTACTTTTATTTCTAGCCAAGCCCTACATATGCTATAAATTTGAGCGAAATCCGCGATGACGAGTAGGCGCCGTCTCCTTGTTAGAGTCATTAATTATAAATTTCCATTTAATCAGCATACGCCTGCATTCGTAGATTAAGTGTCTCGTAACCGAAAACAGGGCGCCTCCAATTGAAAAATTGAGTATCAAACTTCATACCTTATCGAAAGCTATATTAAATAAACCAAAAAAATAGAATTACGAGCGACTCCAGCATCGTAAATCAGAACGGAATTATCATAAAACATCACCTACATCATTTTGTTCCTTTCTCATGGAAAATGCATAGTGTTGGTGAACATTTTTTTCGAGTTTTTGATACCAGAGATGTTTCAAAAAGTCATAAAAATCATGTTTAGTAAAAATGTCCGTACGTGCGCACGTGTGTGTGCGTGATGAGCTTAAAAAATTGGAATGGCTTCATCTCGAGAACATGATGACCAATCTTCCTGAAACTTTGCACACGAGTCGGATCACAACCCTCTCCGGTTTGCTGCAATTTTTGCCAAAACCGCTAACGGGTGTGTTGTGCCCCAGAATTTACTGCGGAAATAAATTATATTTCACGTTCGCGCGTTCGCGAGACCGCTCTGAAACTGACTTGCGCTAAGATGAGCTGAGTTCCTCCGTGAAGCATACACGCCGATGAGCTTAGCCGTTGAAGAGTGACTATGTGCATTTATAGTCATTTCACCGTAATAGGTGAGCCCTGATCCACATGAGCGTGAGAAGAGTGTTCGTTCGCAAATAAGTTACCTCGATACGCACTTTAAGTGTCGCTCGAACACGTAAGATGAGCTTCTTCATTAGCAGCGCTGCCGTCAGATCCAACCATGGAATGGTAAGTCGTTTGAGCTTTGCAACCTTAGTTTTTGAACAAATTAGTGGGGTCATTTTGCTTGTGGACGGTGAGCTTACAGTTATGTAGATCACCGCAGCTATGCTAGTCGGGAGGCATCCGAAAATCCATGCAATTTCATCGTCGAGTAGCTCCATGAGCTGAACCAACGAGGAATTAAGATTCTAATCAAACCAATGAGATCCTCCTTGATTGCTAGCCACACGGGTGACCTGGGATAGCCGTGAATCATCCCATTCTAATTCATGTACTCAAATCTCCTGTAAAAGCATTTTGGCGCGAATCACAACCGGTGAAATGAACCCGAGTGGATCAAATATCTGATCAACTTCAGATAAAATGAGGCGCTTGTTGAGCTTACCCATTGTGGAGCTGAACCTTCACGAGAATGCAAACTGGTCTTCCTGTGGAAGCCAAGTGAGCCCGAGTATTTTGGTAGCGCACTCGTTCAATGTAGTAGATGAACTAGTTGCTCTTGAAACGCTAGCGAGGACCCTGGGGTACGGTGAGTGCCAGTTGGCATGTGGGAATCCGCCCGCCATGCACAAGTCTTCAAGCTATTGAGCAATCTCAACAAGCTGTGTGATATGCTGTGTCCGCCCCTCCAAAGATGTAATCCGCGTATCGACCGTGAGTGATGCCTGGCACAGCAAGTGGAAATCGATGACTTTCGTCCTCGGTGAGCTGGATGAGAGTTCTAGTCACCAAAAATGGAGCAGCTTTGGTACCGTACGTCACAGTTGTCAGGTGGTAGGGTACTTCGTTGAGCTAATCATGCTTCCACAAAATCCGTTGAGGATTCCTATCTTCGTGATGAACGCGGATTTGACGATACATATTAGTGATGTCCGTGGCGGCTCATCTAAATGAGCGCTTCCGAAATATTGAGTAACAAGTTTGCACTAGTATGCATGATGCCGTTGAGGGATTGCCCTGATGAGGTCGGGCTTGGGCCATTAAATACCACTCGGAGTTTGGTGGTGGTCCGGTCTAGCTTGGGAACCCCACGATGAGGCAGGTAGTAATGTGTCTCGTCAGGTGCAATTACTGGAGCAATTACTATGTGCGTCAGCTGCTCACATTCGTCCATGACCTGAGCGTAGAGTTGTTCGTACTCCACATCCCTTGAGATTCTCCGTATGATGAGTTGCAGACACCGATGAACCTTTGAGTACGAACTTCCCAAGTTCGCAGGCGATGATGACGTTGGTGTGTGTTGCGAAACTGATCCTTACATGCTTGTTCTTCTGGTGTGAGTTGGTCCACCTTGTCTATTGGCAGTTTTACTTGGACCGAAAGCTTCGTGATCACCTCCTGCAGCGTTTGTCCATCATGCTACATGATGGCGTGATGGACAGTGAGTGATTTTAGTTGGTGTGAGTTAACCGGTCCAATAAAGCGCTGTTCAAATACCGACAATTGTGCGATAGGCATAGATGTTGAGCTCTTGATAATATTGGGTTTGATGACTTGCCGGTAGATATCCACATCGATGATGAGGTCGATTCGCTGAGGTTTGAGAAAATCCGGATCTACCAGTCTTAGCTTAACAACGTGTTGCCATGTTTGTGCTGGCGCCTCGAATAATGGCAAATTGGTGGTCAAAGTTCTGACCACGTGGGCCTGAACCGTGACTGCCTTCTTGGTGTGAGCAGATCAAAGAGTGAGTTGCACCGATCCGCGTGTCTGCGTTGATCGTCACTCCAATCTCCATGATTGAGATAGATGAGCACTTACTTCATGAATTTAGTTGGCGGACGAGATCTTCAGTAGTGAAGGTTGATTCCAACCCTGGATCGATGAGAGGACGAGCTTGATGAGGTGCTGCCGATGTTTTATGAGTGCTAATGCGGTTGCGAGAAGAGTTGACCTCGTTGAGCTATACCGTGGTGTGGACGAATCCACCAACCCCTCAATAAGCTGCGTGTTAAGCAAATGAGCCAGGCGCCGAGTCCCTCGAAGTTAGTGCTGATGATGCCTGGTGCAACATCGTATGGTGTTTGCCTGCGTACTCTTTGCTCATCTCCGCAGAGCGGCCTTATAATGCATTGTGTATCCCAAGGCAGTTATAGTACAACCAGTTTTTTCTACCACACTTCGACGTTCCGCGACTGTGTCCCCAGAAATCAAGACGCATTGCCACGTAATGGTCGAGAGCGGCAGCAATTGCACGGATATATGTTATCCGTTCACACACCCCTCGGTGGTTGCATCGTTGATGCCCCCTGGGCAGGAGCCTCATGAGCAGTTTCAAGTTGCGATAACCCCTTCGATGGGCTGGACAAAAACCGCGTGGTTGAGACTATGGCCTCCGTGCTGAATTGTGAGGGCGTTGCCTCAATACTTTCGAGAATTCGTACACGTAATGTGACAAACTCCTTGAAAGCATCGAACGATGGAAACTCCTGAGCTGATCCCAATGACGTTTCACACGCCTCACGTGTGGCCATGTCCAGCTTCTTTGCAATGTGATGGACCAAAACGCAATCCCACCGACGAGCGACTGCAGCCTCTGAGAACGGCGTTGATAACTGATGCCAACGATCTTACGTCACGCACAGCTGGTGTAGTGATGTTGAAAATTGTACCAAATGCTCTTGCATCAAGAGACGCTTCTTTTTATACCTCGTTGCCAGAAAATTCTATGACAAATGCAATGAGCCCCCTCTGAGTGCAAGACTTGCCATTAGTTTAGCAGCCCTACTACGAGCACAACTGCGCAGATAATGGAACTTCTGGATATCGGTGAGTCGTTGGCTGCCCAGGATCAATGACGAGAACAGATCTCAAAACGTAGGCCAATTTGAGTACTGTCTACTGATATGAGGCAGTATGATGTCCGGCAGCTTGGATTGTAACCAAGTTGCCGTGGCGTCGGAAAGATTCGTTGGTGATTGAACTGACCTTAATTTCTGCCGGAGTGAACCTAGAGCACTCCGTGTATCGAGAGTGAGCTAAGCCTCTTCTATCTGCACATCATTTGCAAAGAATTCATGACCAATAAATGGAATTGGCCCCGTCTTTTCAAAATACCAATGTTCCCTGCAGTACGTGTTATGCAGGTCATTCACCAGCGCCCACAATGAGTCGATAACCACCATTGATATCTCAGCTGGGTCCTCTAGAAGAGCTTGACCGATAACTCGAATTGATTCTATTCGACTGCACTGCGACTGGGCTTTGAATATCAATTGGCTAGGCAGCTGTGCTGCTGAGCTGGACCTCAAGCTCGAACGAGCTAGTGGTGCTTCAAGTATTGACGGTGGGAAACCAAGAGCTTCGAGCTGGAGGTTTGTCCGGTGCCGTCGTCACCTTGAGCTGTCTTACTTTAATCCGGCATAGTGCTATAAATAAATGCACTTACTGTAGAAAAGAATCCGTAAGTGGGCAAGAATCCCGCGGACGCAATATCCAAACTTCCAATTTGCGCGGTGTCTGCATCTCGTGAAACTGATGATGTCACTTCGAGATGGACTGAAGACGCTGGAGATAACTCGTGGAGCATCGGTTCCAAAAAGCCCTGGACCTTCTGCTGAATGAGCTGCCAACGAGTGGGACGAGAGATAGACAAATGATCCAGGGACGACTCAAGGGCGGCCATGGACACGCACGTCTGATAAGGAAGTGCCTTGGAGTGAGCACTGATAGGTCGTCCGGGTCCTCCGAGAGGAGCTCAGGGGTCTAGAGTTGAGCACGGTTTCGATCTGTGCAAAAAGTATTGTGAGCTCCTCAAACGTGAGCGGGTCGTCGCCAATGGTCCAAGTGTGATAATACTTGATAGATTTTACCGCCGCTTTCCATTTTCCACAAAAGTGGGGTGCCGTCCCCATCGGGGGAGTTCAATAACCACTGGGTGCCGTCCGTGAGCAACAGCAGGGCTAATTACTGTAATTCGCGCGACATCGAGGAGAAGAGCTTCTTGGCATCGAAGAAGAGTAGGCGCCGGCTCCCAGGAAAGTTGTCCAACAGTCGGAATACAGGTTCCTGCAGAGTCCACGACAGGCAACGAAGCGACGGTACGCAACGAGGAGGCCATCGGCAGTGTAGTCTGAGATGACATCGACATCGACCTCAAACGTAGACATACACACGAAAATCGAAAGCCATCCCTTGTATGACTTGTACCTGCAACATTTCCATGAGCGGAGCGATACTGAGTCAGCGTAATCGACTCCAGTAATAAGGAAGGCAGGAACGGGTGTGAGAGGACAACGGGGAGCTGGCCCATGAGTTACTGTGCTCGAATCCCTCGATGGCGAGCGCACGGTACGCATTTGAGAATGAACGACCGGACTGGTGCTCGTCCACCGGGAATCCAGTACGATCGGCTGAGGTGAGCGAGAGTAAACTGCGCTCCGCCGTGGAATGTTCGAAGATGGGTATCACTGATAACAAGCTGGGCGAAGCTAGAACCTCCTGGGGAGGAAGGCCTGGTGCTTACTTTCCGGGTTGAGCTGAGGGAATCTTAGTCGGGGCCCCCACTAGGGAAACCGATGTTGGTCGATGATGGCGGTGTCGGGTCATCGGGTGAGATGTTCTGAGTCTTTCACCGTTGGACAAGATTCTGAGTTCGGCTGCAAGGTGCAGCGCTTGAGTAGCACGGACCCAGAATAGCCGCGCTTGGGAGTTATGGTCCGCTCCCGTGGGGCCGTACACAATCTAGCATAGGTGCGTGCGCTGGGTTACTGGCGAGTCGTGACTCCCCTTGATCACCTCGGGCTAAACAAACTGGCCAAATGCATCGGCACCGACGAGGAGGTCGACGGGAGCCGGAACTCGGAATGCTGGGCCAGCAAGCTGGAGTCCCTCGAGGTGAGCCCAGTCGAGATCTTCAGCTGAAAAAGACGGAAGAGAAGTTATGAGATGGTCGAGTGCATGTGCGAGTAAGTCGAAGGTGTAACCTGGGTGAGACGATTTAAGGACGAGCCGGACAACCCCGGTCGTGGTTCCGAACTGTGAATCTCCCACGCCGGAGAGCAGAATGAAGGATCTCCTCCTCGTAAGATGCAGCTGGCCAACAAGCTGCACGAAGATGAACGAGAGCTCCGAACCCTGGTCCATGGAGAGTCGGACCTGGCGAGCAGGATCATGATCGTTGTCGCGAAGGAAAACGCACTTCGCGAGCAAGACTCCCGGGCGAGACGGCTGTAGCTTGTTGAATTATTGGGTAGACTTCGACGGTTCAAGTCAAGACTTTTAACTCGGTGAGGCGTTGACCTCGCCGAGTCTGGCTTCGGCGACGGAACAGCAGAGTGTGGTGACGCTGCTGCCAAGTCTGGCAGATGCGCGTCGTCTGACAGATGCGTGTCGTCTGACAGATGCGCGTCGTCTGACAGATGCGCGTCGTCTGGCAGACGCAGAGACTGTGCTTGCCCAGGCAGTTCAAACACAGATAGAGCTGGTCGACAATGGATTTCCTTTCTGCCGA
Organism: Cylloceria caligata; assembly: GCA_963942595.1. NCBI lineage: Eukaryota > Metazoa > Arthropoda > Insecta > Hymenoptera > Ichneumonidae > Cylloceria > Cylloceria caligata. The sequence goes on from OZ012708.1 coordinate 15,865,600, forward strand.
AGAAAAGCACTTGAAAAAAGGACAATTTGCTATATAGTGCGCCTCTTCACACAGAGAGAGAGAGAGAGAGAGAGAGAGAGAGAGAGAGAGAGAGAGAGCACGGGTACCTGTTGGCCGCGGGCCACGCGATGGTCCCAGTGGACTGTACTGGAGCTGGTCGAGGAGCAACGGTGGCGTTTATCTTTGCTGCTGGTCGCCTAGACTGTCGCGGGCCAGACATTGCATGCTGCTATGTCAAGCTGGGCGTGGAAGAGCCGGTCTCACGACTTTCCATCGCGCGAGCGCGCCCCTTAAGAAAGTTTAGGTACTGCGTTAGAGTCAGGTATTCGGTAGACACACTAATCTTATTCTTTCAGACCTTCCCGAGCTTCGGGCTGAGTCGACGAGCGAGTGCATGGATCATCACAGTCATAATGCTCGGTAGGTGATCCTAAAGCGCGGAGAGCGCCGAGATCCTCGGACGTGAAGGCGGTGAACTGGTTCAGCTCGGCAGCGGTGTGCGCTGACATCGCGGACGAGCAGAGGAGCCGGTAGAGATGGGTTAAAATAAGAAGCCGTATATTTTCGTAACGAGCCGCACACATAACGCGAGGGTTATAATGGAGAGTCAAGCAACGAGGCGAGAGACACAGAAAGCACCGAAGCATAGATGGCACGCCAGAGACAAGCAAGGATACGAGCGTCAGGCAACGAGAGCGAGAGAGACGGGGCACACTGACAGCCAATATGGCGTACACTGAACGCCATGCGAAGCGTGAATAGCGAGCGAGCGTCGAGGAATGAGGTGGGAGGCACCGAACACGCAGAAAGTCAATAGATATCGCGAGAGAATCGAGCAACGGGTAGGGAAGCAACGCACACTTCCCACTAGCGGAGCAAATGCGATAGAGACGCTGCACGGTAATTCACATGCGTAGCACCGAACGCGCACAGGAACACGGCAACGCGACGCTCCCCAACACGAGTTGAGCAAATAAACGACACTACTCCCTCACCTATCCGGTTCGAAGGACCAATAATGTTTGAGTGCGGATCTGGCTTAGTGGGGAGAGTAATAAACGCTCGAACTGCGATACGAAGGTAAGGTCTGACGAGCACGCCTCGTGGCGTCGCTTAATTTTGATAGTGTGGTGGACTCGAATGCACGTTAAATGAATAGAAAGTTACAGTATTGATTGTCGCACTTCGGTGACGAGCAGGGCGATGACTGGTAGAAGTTCTATGGGCGAACACTCCTGCGCTGGTCGATATCAACATTTTCACAGAATTTGCACGTTGATGTTAGAAGCTCTAGAAGAACAATGAAGAGCAATGAACAGAAGAACATTGCGTTATGCTAGCCGTTGGGTGTAGGCTAATTAAGCCGGTCAACCTAAGAGATGTCGCAAGGCGCGGCCGAAACACACGGTTTTTTTTAAAATGAATTATTAATTGGCGAAATTTCTCATACCGAAGAAATTAAGAATATACCATTATATTCACAAACTGAATAACGTTAAAAACTCGAAACGCATAAAATCAGTATACAGGGTGGCCGAATTACTTGAAGACATTGAAATGTTTCGAAAACTACGCATCGGATCAAAAAAAGTTCTGGATAAAATTTGTTCACCTGGAAGGGGGTCATCCAATGATGCCAAAGGCGACCCCTCACCCCTACTCCCTGGGGTGGGGGTAACTTTGAAATCGTAAATGGGCACCCCTATTTTTTATTGCAGATTCGGATTCCCCATAAAAAAATAAGTAACTTTTATCTGAAACATTTTTTTTCGATTCGTGATAGATGGCGCTGTAATCGCAAGAAACTTGATTTTTGCAAATATCTCGAGAAATTACACATCGGATTGCATGTTATGCCGTTAATCGGCATAACATGTATTATTGGAGTGTGCAAAATCCCCACTGGTTACAACAAGTTGAATATCAACGTCCCTGGTCGATTAACGTTTGGTGTGGAATTGTAGGTAACAAACTCATTGGTCCTTATTTTATTGATGGTACTTTAAATGGAATCAAATATCGAAATTTCCTGGAACATGAACTACAACCTCTACTTGAGGATGTTGCATTGCCCATTCGCCAAATTATGTGGTTTCAGCATGACGGTTGCCCAGCGCATTTCTCAATAACAGCACGGCAAGTATTGAACCATGATTTCAATGGCCGCTGGATCGGCAGAGGTGGCCCGATTAATTGGCCTGCTAGGTCGCCTGATTTGTCATCGCCGGATTTTTTTCTGTGGGGTCATCTAAAGGATAAGGTTTTTCAACAAGCACCAACAACTCGTGAAAACATGATACGGCGCATGAGAAACGCTTGCGCTGAAATTCCCGCAGATATGCTCCTCTCCTGTGTACAATCATTCAAGGAAAGAATAAATAAGTGTCTAGTAGTTCAAGGTCACAATTTCGAACATTTACTCTAATTTATTGAACAGTGAGAGGCAAGGGGACTCACCTAAAACAGGCACCCCGATGGTGAAAGGCAAGGGGACTCACCTAAAACAAGCACCCCGATGGTGAGAGGCAAGGGGACTCACCTAAAAGAAGCACCCCGATGGTGAGAGGCAAGGGGACTCACCTAAAACAAGCACCCGATGGGAACAAAAACTACTACGTCCACGTCGTTGTTCCTGGGTAACGCTAAAAGTAGTTATTAACTTATTGATAAACGAATACATGCTTTCGATTGCAGCGCCATGTGTGAGAAAATTTCATATCAACAATAAAGTCAAATCAATGGATTTTGTCATGGAAAACCAGGAAAAAATTAGGGTTTTCCAATCACGATTTTAAAGCAACTTCCATTTTCACCACAATGGGATAGGAATGGGGGGGGGGGGGGGGTGGATCGAGTTTCGTATCGCTGAATAGCTTTTTGCAAAATGAAACATGTCTTTTTTCTTTTTTCGATCCGATGTGTAATTTCTCGAGATATTCGCAAAAATCAGGTTTCTTGCAATTACATCGCCATCTATCACGAATCGAAAAAAAAATGTTTCAGATAAAAGTTATTAATTTTTTTATGGAGAATCCGAATCTGCAATAAAAAATAAGGGTTCCCATTTACGATTTCAAAGTTGCCCCCACCCCCACCCTAGGGGATAGGGGTGAGGGGTCGACTTTGGTATCATTGGATGACCCCCTTTCAGGCGAACAAGTTTTGTTCAGAACTTTTTTTGATCCGATGCGTAATTTTCGAAATATTTCAATGTCTTCAGATATATCGGCCACCCTGTATATGCCTAATCTGATTACGGGTAAATTTTGACAGTTTTAGGCTTTTTAGATTTCTTCGTGAGTTATGCGGAGTATTTTGCGACTGCCAAGAACATGATCCCAAAAAATATCAAGTCTTTCAGGGCTTTGTAAACAGGTGTCACTTTGATCGTAGCTTTGATCCCCTCAAAAATTACTTTCGAAGCGGAGTGTATGAAGCCGGGCCAGGGTATCGTAGACTTTCTATCACTCTTTGAGAAGTTCATACCAGACTTGTAGGATTGGATGTTAACCCTTTGCCCTCGAGAGGTGACTCTCGGTCACTATTTATTGGGTAAACGAGACACCTCCTGAGTGCAAAGGGTTAATAAGGGACGTGGACTGGATGGCATTACGCCTGGAAAAATTAACGAATGCGCTCGATTGTTCACGGAGTCAATCTGAAGCTTACTCATTTTATCTTTGACTTCTGATATTTCTCGCGAAAATCTGGAAGCTCAGTTACGTCACCCCGATACACAAGGGTGATGTAAGAACTGACATAGACGATACCGCTCTATTTGAATAGTTAGTAAATATTACTCCAAATATTATGTTGAGTCGAGCTTTCTGGCGTTTAATATTAGAGAGATAATTGTAGATAAGCACCATGGTTTACAGCTGCCTGGTTTATGGCGGCTAGGTTTACGGTCACGAAACTCTGTAAAACGAGCGTCGTCACGGTGAACATGGAAGCACGGGGATGGGTGAATGTCGTATATCCCGAATTTTCGAAGGCGGACTGACTTCAACGCGTCAGATACCTATAAAAACTTCCGGTTACGTTATTTCGATGTCATCTCTTATCAGAGACATCGAACCTTTTGCGGACCGAGCGCTCTTCACCGTTTCGTTATAGCAGGTCCGCGCTAATCGCAAGTGCGAAATGTGATGTCAAGCCACACTCGACATAGGACGTGCCAGAACGAAATGCGATGTCGAGTCACACTCGACATATGACCGCAAAGGGCTAAAGAACTTTTTCTTAAAGGAGAAGGTCTATAGATAGAAGTAACTACAAAAAATTACCGACCAAAAAAGTTGTCTATTTTTTCTGAAAGGTGTTCTTGCGCAAGATTTTTCATTTTTCTTTGCCAAATTTTGAAAAGTGGGTTTCTTTGATGGAGGATGTTGCGACAATGTAACTTTGATGATTAAAAGCAAGAAAAACCTTTTTGCCTTGTCTTTTACGTTTCGACTCGGGCCCGAGTCCTCTCCAAAAATTTATTATCTCTCATATTTTATTCAAACTGTAAACATATTTTTTTAAATAATAAAAATAAAATAAAATAAAATTATACATTCATTCTTAAAATTATGGGAATAATATACAATGGCAAAAAAATAACCCTGATCATTAGGTGTAAATAATTTTCATGTGTAAAGAACTCACCAAACATGGAAATATTCTAAAACAGTTCGGTGAACATCCTTCTTAATCGCATTGCTTTGTTTTCGTAGTTGAAATGTTTAGATGTTTACCACTTTGTGCAGGTCGTTAATGGTTGAAATATGTTGTTACATTGAGTCCTCGTACATGCTGTGATACTTTCTGTGGTTGACAATCCTTCTTAACAAATGAAGCCCGTGTTCTAAGTATGTGAGGTTATATGGCTACGAATAAACACAATTATGAATCTAGAAAATCCAGTATAAATGTTAAATCATTAATGTTATTTAGTGAATAACTGTTGGATAATCAGCGAATATCGATCGCCGTGCGTCGATCTGTTGCTGCGGTGTAGCACGCTGCGTTCGGCTATCCCGAAGAGAGCCGAGGCTGTGATTCGCATGCATGCCGCGTTAAGCGAGAGGTTGTCGCTCTCGCTTGACTTCGGCTTCGCTCACCGGCTATCGCACTCATTTGACTCCAGCGCTCAACGACGCTTTTGTATCAGGCAGTCATATTGCAGGATCTGATACTTTTCGGAACAACCACGGGAACAGCGCACACATCTCCTGGACATCTCGGACTTTCCCACTGCATTCACCGGACTTTCTCAACCTTCTGTGCTCACCAGGACTCAAAACTCAGGTAAGAGTACACCGTCACAATTCAGTGTAATTCAATGTCCGTGAGGAGTAGAAAATAAGTCGGTGCATTCTCATGAAGGTCTCACCCGTTGACGTGCTCTGCAGCGCGGGCTGCACGACGTTTTTCCACACCACTTGTTGCTCACCGAATTAATACAATTGCGTATGTTCATATCAGTTCACTGTACTTTCCCCCAACCAAGTTTGCTGGGAAAGTGCTGTGAATTTATTCTACTCATTTTGTGCATCCTCAAACTCACTTTGCTGTGCAGTGCAGCGTTGACTGCTTCACGGTCTGTCATAGTAGAATTCCAGCACTCAAGTACCAGCGTTGCATGTGCCAGCACTCACTCTCTGTACATTGAAATTTTCTATCTTATTGAGAAGTTAATGGAATTAACAAAATCAATCTGCGCACTCACATATCTCATTGCGTGGCGTATTTATTGAGTGGCACACAATTAATATAATTGTGTGCCACTCAAGCAATTCACAAAGACAGCACACAATTAACGTAACACAATTTGTGTTACCCGAATATTACACCAGAATCAAAATTCAACTTCAATTCTTCATATTTTATTTTTATATTTGTTATTTTGGCTTTATTTGATATTGTTATGTAAACTGACAAGCGGAAAGTGGAAATAAACCACTTTCTCTAACTAAACATCGATGTGTCTGGCTTCTTTTTCCCTGTCGTGAGTGAATAGTCGTAATTTTCAATATATTCTCAGGTCGTTTCAACAACATCTGGACGGATTCTCAAACAATAACCAAATTCTTAATTAATCTGTTGAACCAATTAATTGTATGTTTAACTATGTTTCAATATGTACCTGATGTATTAATTATGTAACTTCCAACCGGAGAAGCCGGCTGGACTATAATTTTCTCCCTCACGACTGTGTCATTGATCTCATGTACAAGAGATCGATGTGTTGCATGTTCGACAGTGTAGCTCAACTAGTAAGTGTAAAGATGGTTTTCTAGGATGTTTCATGTGAACTTTAGCTAAACTTAAATTTATATTCATTATATGATTAAGTTGTACACTATGTAAAGTTTATCGATATCTGTTCTGTAGTTAATTATATTCTGATCTACTTTAATGTGAATAATTTCCATTGAAAAGCGTTTTACGTATACTGATTCAAATGCTAGTATGGTAACATTATCAAATTGAAATTGTTTTGTGCTTTTCACATGTTAAACTAAAGCTGTGTGGCTATTGTCTAAATAGTTAAGACTATTGCGATGTTTCTGAATGTGTGTTTTTAAGAATCTTTTCGTTTGACTAACGTATGTAGCATTACAATCTTTGCACGGAATTTTATAAACAAGTTTTGATTGTAATTATGACAAAATGTTGTCTTTAGTTGTACCATTTAAGACTTGTATGTTGTGATTGTTGTTAGTAACTACCAGGTGTACAAGTATAAAAATGCGGATTTCAGACAACAGATGGCGCACGAATGCAGTTTGTGCTATAAAGATATAACACTGCGCTATTTTGTTGTGTCAACAAGTATCAGAAGCGCACGAGTGATAAATTGGAAAAGTGTGTGCATAGTGTTGTGTTGTTGTGTTCAATATGTCGAAATTTATACCGAACAAAGAGCATTCGCGGATAGCATTAAATTTTAGTTTTCATTTGAAGAAAACTACTGCTGAGTCATGGCGATTACTTCGAGAAGCTTATGGTGAATATGCTCCATCGCAAGATACCTGTGAACGATGGTTTCAGCGTTTCAAAAGTGGTGACTTGATGTTGCAGACAAGGAACGTGGAAAGCCGCCAAAAATATGAAGATGTGGAATTGCAAGCATGGTTGGAAAAACATAATTCGCAAACACAAAAACAACACGCCGAGCAATTGGGTGTTAGTCAACAAGCTGTTTTCAATCGGCTACGAGAGATGGGAAAGATTCAAAAGACCGGTAGATGGGTACCACATAAGTTAAACGACAGGCAAATGGAAAAGCGCAAAAACACATGTGACATTTTGCTCGCTCGGTACAAAAGAGAGTCGTTTTTGCATCGTATAGTTACGGGAATGAAAACTGGATTTATTTTGAGAATCCCAAGCGTAAAATATCATGGGTAGATCCAGGCGCACCATCCACGCCGACCGCAAGACCCAATCGCTTTGGCAGAAAGACGATGCTCTGTGTTTGGTGGAACCAGAGGGGCGGGGTCTATAATGAGCTGTTAGAACCAGGGAAAACGTTTAGTATTAACCGTTTCCTCAGGTTTTAACAGTTCATAATAGACCACGCCTCTCTGGTCCCGCCAAACACAGAGCATCGTCTTTCTGCCAAAGCGATTCCAGGCCCGTATTTTCTTAATTCACCCATGAGATCTCCCAGAAATTGACCGATTGGCGGCTCATACTCTTGCCGCCGAGGCAATTCACGTAAATACAGGAGTGCGCATCGCAGTACAATATTCGTCGCCCGAGTTTGATGTCGGGGATGGTTGGATAGCATCGCGGTTGCTCACATAGTTCACATACATGATCTTGTGATTAACCGGTAGCGATCCCGTCTCCTCAATCTCCGGACTCGTTAGTAAATTCATTAGCTCCGAGAACGTGAAAACGATAACGGTTTTCGTGAGATTCTCGCGTTGACCAAACTTTCCCCAGGATGAAGTAAGAGCCAATTTTGCGAGCGAACGTAAACCCGGATTTGCCTGCAAAGCACTTCGCTCAAGATATACACCCTCAGACTCCTCGTACAATGCTATGAGGCGGTCATTTTGCCGAGTACATCGATACATTCCTAAAAATAATACAGGAGGCGAGTGGACCGCCAGCAAAGTGTAACGATGACGAGGAAGCAATATACGGTTTATTGCTTCGGTTTTATGCAACGAGAGGCGCCTGCTTGACCATGACGTGATTTTTCACGTACAACGACATTTCCTCGTTATTCTCGAGTAATCTGTCAAAACCGCATTCCCATATTTCGGTTAGAGTGTACTATTTCTATCTGATTTGCCCGGAAATAAAAACGGTACGCTCGTATCGCTCATCCATTGTATCGCCGAATTTAGTTCGAACATCTCTATTCACGCGATAACATCGCGAACATCGATGCCAAAAGCAGCCGTGAAATTGAAGAACGTGATGGATCCCCGCATCCACGTAGTATCCGTCGACAGCCGGTAGGCCGGTGGGAGGGCGATACTCTCTCGTGCATCCAGCATGAGTGATAACGCAGTTCCTGGTGGTAACACCGCAATGCGATCTTTCTGTAAAAAATTCTTTCGAAATACTCTCATACATGCTGATGCTATCGATCATGCTTCTATAAAGGGGCACAAGCTTCCGCAACGTATAAGTAACTCTCGAAAAACTCGACACGTTCGTCTCAAAACCTTAACATCTGTACGACAATATTGCACAAATTGCGTCGCAGAATCAGATTTATAATCGATGCGACTCGATACTTCCTCATACTATTTCAAAAATCGCTCGCGATCCACTGAGAACATGATATCGGGCGAGTAAAAATGCAGAGGCGGCAGAGGACCTGTGTAATTCCGATATTCCGGTGTGTTGAATAAATGGGAAATGTACCTTTTGCCACATCATCAGCGAAACCGAAGGCCTTAGGTAAAGCGCTAAGAGCCAAGGGTAAATAGTTTAGACTATCGAGAAAATCTTCGTACCATTCATAATCACAGAGGGCAACTGTGTTTTTTGCACTTCGATTAAATACCACAGAATAAATTGCGCGTCGACACCTCTTGCATTATGAGCAATACAGATGGACTTTTTAAATTTTTGCGATAATGCCAATTTTACGAGCTCCCCAACAGGATTATCGATAAACAAGTATTCACGTTTATCACAGTCAGCACAATCGGTCTCTATATCTGTGATATCCAAACATGTCATACATACGCATTGTGTAACACATAAATTCAGCTCGTGAGTTCGTTTTATTGACCAGTGTGTTCAATTAAATACTTGTTTCATTCATTTTTTCAGAAGTGCACGGTGATGGCAATATCCACAGCGAAAAATAATTTAAAAGCAATATTACGAGTGATAATACAATTTCATTCCGTATAGCGATAAAAATAAAATTAAAGGTGAAGTAATCTCCGAGCACGGATTACCGTGTTTGCAAGGCTGCTGCACACGACGGTAAATGTGTAAAGTGCTTTCCATAAAATATTGATTAATTTTTTTAAAATACCTGATCGTACTGTGTCTCTTATTTTTATAGCGTAATAATTAGAGAATTATAATTGAAGTCTCTCTCTCTCTCTCTCTCTCTCTCTCTCTCTCTCTCTCTCTCTCTGAGGGATCATATCCTATGTCTTTTACTGCAGAGCAAGCGTTTGACGAGGAGCACAGCGCACGGCTATACATGCTCGAAAACCGCTTTCATTGCATTCAAAGTGCTGGACACCTAGTTATGATTCATCGGAGGTTGTTATCTTTATTCCCGTGATCCTCTCTAGCACCATCTCGAGCATTTAGTCTGTCTTTGGCATCCTACACGCAAACAATAAAAAGCAATGTGTATCCGCGATACGGCAACGAGATTTTAAGCGACGCGTTTTGGTGCCGAGTAATTCTAATCGAGAGTCTGATGAGCGTGTTCCTGCATACACAGGAAATGTGCGATGCGTTCGACGAGTTGGATGAGCTCCTACCTTAGCGTGTATTTAGTAGAGCGTCGAGGAAGACCCGCTGGACTTGGCGAACTCTATATCGGAATGTCCTGTATCGTGCCTCGTTTCAATAGAGTTGTCCACGGCAAAGTGGTTTACCCGGACTTTGATGGGTACTGCGAGGTGTTGTTAGTCGATTTCGGCGAGACCATTTACATCGACTGGTCTCACCTATTTCATCCGGAACCTCTAGCAAGTATGCTGCCGGCTCTTGTCATGGAGTGTTCAATATACGGGCTCGAACGCGTGGATGTTGTAGGTATTGAGCAATTCATCAAAAAGCGTGCCGTCGCGATGCCTTGATCGCTGTCACGATGCGGCCTCTTGCCGGCGATAACGCTCCGCGGGTTCGATTAGCGAACGGGGAACGCGCGGTTGTGGCAGCGGGTATTATAGAGGCCCTCGGTGATGAGATAGATATCGGCTACGATATCGACGCCGTGGACAAGGGCTTTGACGAGGACGTAGCAAAAAATTAAAGACACGGTGCTGTGTGTGTGTGTGTGAGTACATTCGAGAGACAGGAGTTTAAAATCGCTGCGGAAGGAGGGTAGATGCCGATAACAGCTGTGGTGGTGTGTACATAATTTTATTCATTTTTCCACGTATGTGTTGTAACGTGGCAAAATATTCGTACGCTGGGTCCTCTTCGCTAGGCTTCCGCACTCGCAGGGTTCTATAATAAGAGTGCCGGACTTTGTTTAATATTTTTTTGTATTTTTTTTATTATAATTTGTACGACCGAGAGATGAAGAGAAAGAAAGAGAAGGAGTAAGCTTGTGCACCACACGCACCGGTTTTCGGCTTCGGGATCCAATCACTACCTCGAAGGAAAGAGGACAGACATTTTCCACTTCTCTCTGTGGGGATATACAGCCGTCCCGCTCGACGTTCATCTATGGCCAATATGCCACTATCTATCCTCGGCCATCTGATCTACTAGAAGTAACCAATCTATCTCATGGTATTCACCTGCCGGCCTGAGGTACACCTCTCTGTTGCCTGTTGTTAATACGATTCACGATCGTTAAAATCGAAACACCGATTCCCCCAATTAACCGAGTTTGGCTCGTTATGAGGGGATCATAGTTCACGGGCACGCGTGCCGGCAGGTCCTCGGGGCTTTTTTCCCGGTTATCGTCGAGCGAGCAGTACGTAGTATACGCTCTTTGTTTGTCCCGCTCTATCGTTGGCAATATTCGAGATAATTGTTGAGGCGTGGAAGCGGAGCGCTGTCTCTCTGAAAAGTTAAAGTCAGCCTGTCTAAAACCTATATTTGCCGCGGTACTATCTGGACGGGAGGCTTTTGCCGATACGCGAGGTTTTCCGGATCTACAAAAAACTTCGCTATAGCATCGTCCCGGTTAGCTCTCTTTCTTTTCACGGTCTTTCGCCATAATTTTATTGTTTGCTGACTGATGAATCTATTCGAGCTTGGTCGTACTTGCGACTTTCGTATGCCACACACAGAGTTTTATTCGTATCGGGACGGACTGCATCTATTAGAATGTAGCAACGAAATCGTTTGGCGGTTAAAGCCGGGAAGAAGTAATTTCGTTTCTTAGTCATTCTTATGTATTTGTTGACTGTTAAACCGTGCGCGCGATAGTACGTTATCCCATTTTGTGTTTGACTGTAAGGGATTTGAACGTTATAGACCGCGTCGCGGATTTTCCAGAACAACCGACTTTTATTGACTTACATTATCTTATTTATTTTCTTTTGTTTATTTTGTTATATTGGACTTCATTTCATTATTTTCACTAATTTATTATATTGAATATTATTTAATTTGTAAGCTTGTGCAGTGCGTGCTCGGCCGTCGTCCCGTCGTTTGCACTTGGTCGCGAGGGATTAGTACGGTTCGAAGCGTATTTCGCATTGACAAATCGTTTGTTACTTTCAACATCTTTTATTTGAATAATTTAGGGATTGTTATTATTATTTGGACGTCGGTTATTCAATTATTATTGCTTTATTCTATTTTATATAATTGGTGGTCGTTAATTGTTATTTAGTTCCTGATTCATTCTTGGTTTTGCCTTCATACGATTTGTGAGTTGGCACATACGAACAAGTAGAGGCTTCGCGTTCGTGACCTTCCCACGTCCCGTGATTATAGTTATTTTGTGTGTGTGGGATTAGTCCGGTATAGGCCGTATCGCGGGCGGAATTCCGAGACGATCTGTTGGTTGATTTTGTCCGATCGCGTGTTGTCAAGTCCTGCAAATGTTTGAAAGTAACGTATGAGAGTGAGAGAGTCGACGCGAACGACGGGATAACTCGTACTGCCGGAATAATTAAGAATATGAATTGTTAACACGCCAAAGTTGATTTTACGGGATATTCTCTTTTACACTTCTTTTGCTTGATATTGTAATATATTGCCGAATCAGTAAACGTTTTCCTTTCCGTTCAACTAAATAAACGATCTGCCGAGTAGCATTTGTGAATCCCGTACTTGAGTTGTTGTCTGTATTATTTATTTGTTGGTTTCTTGACTTTATTTGTTTGTTGGTTTCTTGACTTTATTTATTAATTTTTATTTATTGACTTTATTTATTTATTTTTATTTATTGACTTTTGTTACGTCTCGTGAGATCCTTCTCTTTTGCTCTGCAGGTATAAGCCGGTCACGATGAGCAAGCGAAGTAGCCAGGGCAGCTAACCTTTCTATTTGAGTCATCCTTGTGTTTGACAGCAAGGAGGCAAGTCCAACCCCTCTTTACGGCGGGTGGCGCCTGGTTGGTATTAGTCATAATAGATAAGCTCTATGATTGCCTCTACACCTGGTCTTCCGCGAAACTCCCTAATCGTGACTCTCGGCACTAATGGTGAATAGAGATATGATAAGGAATAGGCTCAAAGGGAAAACTCGTTAACGAAGGTAAAGCAAGTTGAGTCATGGCAAATACAGAGGGGAGAATAGTTAGTCATAAAACTAGACCAGTGACTCGCGTCTCTCGGAAAAGGGAATTGCTTTTCGCGAAGGTAGATAAACTGATTGTGAGTCATACTAACATGATGGGGAGAACCAACCTTTGAAGAAAGGGGTTCGTAACCCAGGATAGAGTTCCATCCTAGTTCACGGGGTTTTCCTAATCAATACTTCTATTACACTCTAGGATATATCAGGAGTACAAATTGAAAATGCGGGATTTTTTTCTATTTTTGAACGTTTATTCTGAAAAAATGGTAACAAATGAATTATTCAAAGTATTGTCCATCGCTAGCCACAACTTTTTCCCAACTTTCTGGCAATTTACGGATACCGTCGCGAAAAAATTCGGCCGGCTTGGCTGCTATCCAGTCATCGACCCATTTTTGGGCTTCTTCGTAAGAATGGAAGCGCTGGTCAGCTAGGCCATGTGTCATCGATCGGAAAAGGTGGTAATCGGAAGGAGCAATATCTGGGCTATACGGCGGGTGGGGTAAGACTTCCCATTTCAGCGTTTGTAGGTATGTTTTGACCGGCGCTGCAACATGTGGCCGAGCGTTGTCATGTTGCAAAATTACTTTGTCGTGTCTTTGCTCGTATTGTGGCCGTTTTTCTTTGAGTGCGCGGCTCAAACGCATCAATTGAGTTCGGTATAGTGCTCCTGTGATGGTTTCGTTCGATTTCAATAGCTCATAATACACCACACCCAGCTGGTCCCACCAAATACAGAGCATGAGCTTGGCGCCGTGAATATTTGGTTTGGCCGTCGATGATGATGCATGGCCGGGGTAACCATATGATTTTTTGCGCTTCGGGTTATCGTAATGGATCCACTTTTCATCACCAGTGACAATGCGATGCAAAAAACCCTTCCGTTTTTGCCGTTCGAGCAGCAGTTCGCATGCAAAAAAACGGCGCTCGACGTCTCTCGGCTTCAGCTCATACGGCACCCAATGTCCTTGCTTTTGGATCATTCCGAGGGCTTTTATATGATGGGAAATGGCTTGTTGTGTCACTCCCAATGAATCTGCGAGCTCTTGTTGAGTTTGACACGAGTCTTCATTGAGTATTGCCTCCAATTCAGCATTCTCAAACTTTTTCACTTGGCCCGGCCGCTCTTTGTCCTCAACGTCAAAATCACCACTTCTAAACCGCACAAACCATCTCTCGCACGTTGAAACCGATGGAACATGACTCGGATAAGCCTCGGAGACCAATCGATGTGCTTCAGTAGCACTTTTCTTCAAATTAAAGAAGTAAATTAAAACTTCCCGCAAATGCTGTTTTGTTGGCACGAAACTCGACATATTGAGAGCTCAAAAAAACTATGAATTTGACACTGCGACAAATTGACACATACTGAAAATTAAAGCTATAAGACGTAGCTTTGACATGAACATAGTCACAGTACTGCCTGATGCGTATAGCGTTAGTAACGCCATCTGTTATCAAACCCGCATTTTCAATTTGTACCCCTGATATAAGGAAGAGTTTTCACTGCATGGGTGCTCAGTTTTCAACCACTATTTCCCGCGGTCGCGTCGCGTAACATACTTTATTCACAACGGCCAAGGTGCCTCTGCTACTATATCTCATCGAATATTATATAACTATAACGTATGTTTCGTGGATTGTGTGCAGTGTAATTGTCTGCCAATATATATAAACTAACGTGTGCCGCGAATGAGCCATTCTCCGGAACTATAATAAGCCAAGTTACTTTTTCTTATGACAATCGTGTAAAACCTTGTGTATGTTAAATTGTGTTCGTGAATTGCGTACGATACGCGTTGAAATAAACATTACGATCAATTAATCAATCACGGTCAACAAAATATTTCTCCTTTCACCACCCACAAAGAAGTGCAAGCCAAAGAGAACCACCTACAACGGAGATCGAGAACGCGACAAGGGAAAAGAACTACTACAAAGAGGACACGTGACAACTATATTTCTTCGAGCCCAACAATATCCAAAGCTCACCAGGTAAAATTCTCCTATTTCTAATTGAAAAAGGCGAGGTCTCCGTCCCTGCTGTAAAGGGCTGCCAAGCCTTGACGCATAAGCGAGACCGACCGTGTTCGCCGGACCCTAAATCTTGGGCCCGACGTAACACTTTATTTATTAATTTTTATTTATTGACTTTATTTGTGAATATTTATTTATTGACTTTATTTATGAATTTTTATTTATTGACTTTATTTTATTGTTTTGTTTGGTGTTATATATTGATTGTATTTTTATTGACTGATTTTATTTATGGATTTTATGGACTTATAACCACCTTGACAGTCCGAACCACCCACTCTACTTTGAAAAGGGAGGAAAAATAGCTCGGACCAGCTACAGGTAACTATAGGTACGAGCCAGGCAGAGATTGAAAAAGGACAAAAATCTATCCAGTTCGTACAATTGAAACATACCCGTGAAGAAAACCGATATTATCGAGGCATTGTCCAGCTTTTGGAGAATCCCATTGAAACGATCGAAAAGCGAGGATTAGTTTAACGAGTTTGAGTGAGTACCGTGCAAATAATTCCCGTCCAGTGCCCTGGACCCGAACCCCCTCACCTGAATGTATAGTAATGTTAGAGAAAAATAGTCAGATTCCGAGGAACCAATGCCACGCGTTTGCCGACGTCGCCCCGAGGGGATTAAGTAACGATAGTTAGCTTGCGCGGTGAGTGGCGTATAGAGAATAGAGCTTGAGAGATCCTGTTAAGTACTTCGAAAATTCGAGGACGTAGTTATAGAGTAAGCCCCCGCCCCCCTGTACCGAGGTAATCATTAAGAAGCCACAGCGGTCGGGAATTCGCGTCCGTGAGGTATTAACTTGTGCCATCCTGCGAGCTAGTCAGCCGTCGCGAGTAAGCACGCGCCGTTTGTTATTGCTTTGAGGCTCGAAGGTCTCATCGTGTCGAGCGAGAGGCCTACCACGGTGCCTCACCGCACTGTCGCTGGCGCGCTCAATCCTGCAATTCATTTTATTCTTTTCGTTAGTATTATTTCACATTATTCCCGTAGTATCATATTTTCGACAACCCCCTTTTCTTTTGTATTCTGAGTCCGTATCTAATATTGTCAATATATTGTCTTCACGTAATAATTTCCATCTCATTTTGGTGATATAATTAAGGATTTATATTTTGTAGTTTTAATGGAATTTATTATTTCGTTGGGCTTCTCCTGGCTTCCCCCCTTTTTTATTATCATTATTATTTTTGCATTTTCCACGCTTCTTCCTATTTTTGAGTTCAGTTATCTTTGGTTTATGTTATTTTTAGTTTTTTATCGATTATTTGTAAATTTAAATACACAAGCTTTATATTATATAATTTATGTGCCGCGGTTTAAATTTGCTTTGCTGATCCAAACCAGATTAAATTGGTAGAAATCGGTTACAAATTTGGCGCCTAACGTGGGGCCCGAAAAACCTCGAAAATAGGGTGAAATAATTTCTATTTTCGTGATCGTTTTTTTTTTACTAATAAGTGCTCACCTCGGCACTTACTTCCACCCTGTGATATTTCGATATTTTAGTACTGCTAACCCTTAACTCTACCAGCCCCCTTGTTTACTGTATCATTGCTTTGCTTTGCTTTCCCTATTTTTTCTCCCTTTTTGGTCATTGAACATTGATTTCCACCCCGTTGCGTATGCTGTGATACAACTAACTTTCGACACTACCCCCTCCTTGTTTACTACCCCCAAGCCCTTACATTTTTGAGACTTAGCAAATCACTACCACACCACCTGTGTGACTTTTTTTCTGTAATTCCTTTTTTTTTTCAATTATCTTTACTTGGTTATATTTTCGTACTGCCGCCCACGACTTTACTCACCCCTCCATAGTACTCAAGAAATCAATTTGCCAATTTATCAATTTGGTTATTTGGATGTTTTTATTTTACGTGGTACTTTCGTTTTTTCTGAGTATTTGGCATTGACATTGCGTTCGATTTTTCCCTACGCCGATTTAAGTTGAATTCATGCCACTTTTTCTCAAGACACCCCCCCCCCCCCCGGTGTACTTTGGAATTTGTACATTTTTGCGATATTTCGATGTTTATACATCAAAGTAACGCTCGAAGTGTCACCTTTCAAACGAGCGTTTAGTGGTGTCGCCGCAATCTGTGTTTCCTGACTTATTTGCAATTGATGCCATCTATCAGGAAAAACGCCACGAACTTTTTCCCAGACCCAATACTTTCTCAGTCGTAAAAACATATATTTCATGTTAAATAAATAATACGATTGTAATAACTTTTATAATTATTTGTTTATTTATTCTTCGAATGAAGTATCACAATACTAAGCGATTCAAATAACATTCGAAGTGTTTATTTTAACGTTACGAATTAGGTTAATTTATGGGAATTCTTTCGCTTACAATAACAATTGACTCGTGAGTTTGAAGCTCAATTTGAAATTTACGCTCGAATATCACGAAATTCCTCGTAAATAACTTTTAGTTTATTTTTATATTTTCCATAACATTATCAAAGCTGGAAAATAATGATTGAAATAAAATTCTGAGTATGTTACTCGGTAACTTCCTTTCGGAGATCATACGAAGAGGTTACACTCGGGTAATCCTATCACGTGCATTTGTACCTGGCATTAAGTGTAGTACTGATAGCTAGCGTTTAGCTCCGCGATACCGTTTACGATTCGAAGGTACGAAACATTACACTTTTGGGCATCTTCATCATATACGGGTTGTTGGAGAATCAGCTGGCGCACGGCGATGGATATTCGTCGTGCGCCTACCTGTTGCGGTGCTCTAGCACACAGCGTTCGGTTGAGCCGAAGGTAGCCGAGGCAGGGCTTCGTGAAGCCGAGGATGTGCCTCGTTGGCATGCCGCGTCGAGCGAGACGATGTCTCTCTCGCTTGACTTCGGTTTCGCTCACCGGCTATCTCGCTCAACTGACTTCAGCGCTCAACCTTAATTTCATATTCCGCAGCCATATTGAAAATTTCACACTTTTTCGCTACACATCCGCTGGACAGCACGCACATCCATAGGACTCTCAGGCTTTTTTTCACGGACATTATTCATCGGACTTGCTCAACCTCTTGCTCTTCAGGACTCATTGCTCAAGGTAAGAATACGCTGATATAATTCTATGCTAATTCACTGTCAGTGAGCAGGAAAATGGTACATCAGCACTTGGTCTCACTTGTGGCGTGCGTAGCAGCACATACTGTACCACGTTCTCCTCATGTTATTTTGTCGGCTTAATTAATATAATTAAGCATGTGCCTTATATTCACTGTATTTTCCCCCAGTAAATCTGCTGGGAAAGTACAGTGAATACTTTCAGCTCAACTATGCATCCTCATTCTATGTTGTATTGTGCTACGCAGTGCTGACTGCGTAGCTGTTCTCACATACAGCCACAGCACTCAAGCAATGTTGATTGCAAGTACTCTCATTAATTCATTGCAACCTCTCTGCAATACACTGCTGAGAGTTTGCAGTGAATCGCTGAAATACACTTTCGCACTTATTATTCACAGCGTGTCGTGCTCCGCAGTACTGACTGCGGCACACGCACTGCTCTCAAAGCTCAAGCTATCACACTCAGCACACAAATTAGTATAATTGTGTGCTGCTCAACTCATATTCCAAATTCAATTTGTTTATTTATGTTTATAGTTGTGTATTTTATTTAAATTTATATTTCGGACAATTTTCCAAGTAAAATCAATTTTGGTGTGAACTTCAGCCAGTGTCCACGCATTTTGTATTAAAATTGTATTTTTTACACTGCTTTGGAAGGTAGAATAAACCACTTCCTCAATATAACATCTCTGTGTCTGGTTTACTTTCCCTCTTGTATCGAGTGAGGCTTCATTCTTTTTCAATATCTTCACAGATCGGTCAAGCCACATCGGACGGATTTTCAACACGGGTATATTTTTGTATACGAATGAGCATTTTATTTTAACCAATTTTGTGATGCAATCATCCTCTACTACGACTCCGTCCTCCGAAGTGCACAGCCACGACAGAGACTTCCGAACAAGGAGCCCAACGTGATACACGCGTACATGAAATTGTCTTTTGTAGTTTGCTACCGCACTTTTTTCTTTCTTTCTTTCGTACTCTTGAGCTTTACTCGTCATACTTTAAGATACCCCTAGGAGACTTGCTAATAATGTTCCAATTCCCTTAGTGCTCTATACAGGGTGGAAAAAAAGATTGAGATCGGTGAAGATCTATCAAAACTTGTAGCCGCAGAATTGACCTTGACCCGAAATTGAAGAGATTACTGAGTTCAAGACAAATAATGGTCTTGTTCTGCTGGCTACAATTTTCAGACAGCTGTTGAAGGCTATAAGTTTGGCATGTATTTCATAGTTAGTATGTCGTTGATTTACAATAAAAGAAGTCAATTTACCATCATAACTCTTTAATATCTCAATAATACTAGCCAGTAGATTCGCAAGATCATAATGTAAGAGTTAGATCTCCTTTGGGTATCAGCGCCGAATAATCGTTATACTCGGGATACGGTATGGCTAATAGCGTATATAGATCTTTATTATAAAGTGCAACTCAAAAGTGTGATACAACTCTTCTCGTCTAGTATCAGTCTCGTGCCTTTGCCTAGCCACGACTGCCACTGCCTCGCATAGAGTCCCTGACGCACGACGATTATCGATCGCGATCGTGCGTCGACCTGTTGCTACTCGATGATGTGTTGCGTTCAGCTGTCGCGAAGATAGCTGAGGCAGCGCTTCCCGAACATGCTACTCAAGCGAGAGGCCGTCTCTCTCGCTTGACTTCAGCGTCGCACAACGACGCGATCATACTACTCAGACATCTTGAAGGTTTTTGACACTTCTCGTGAAAACCGCTTGGACAGCTCCAACACACTGCTCTCACCTCACCTCGGACAATTTTCACCGATTTCTCAGTATCTACCCAACTCAGAAGTGCTCAACAGGACTCAAAATACACGGTAAGAGTGCACCGTCATAATTTACATAAATTCAATAGCGGTGAGGTGAAGAAATCTCAATCGTGCATCCGCATAAGTCTCATCTCGTGGCGTGCGCTGCAGCGCGGGCTGCACCACGTTTCACCTCACAAATTTCAGGACATAATTAATATAATTGTACGTGTTTCCCATCAAAATTTACTGAAAATTTATTTCTGCAATTTTTAAAAATATATTTTTTGTAGTTTGCTAGTCGATGGTGGAATAAAACCACTTTCTCTACCTACATCTTTTGGTCTGGTTATTTCACACCTGTCGTGAGTGAAAACTCATTCCTTTTCAATATCTTGCAGATTCGACAACACCAGGAATTCTCAACAGATTCCGTGTTCGAGTCCATACGACGAGAAGATCCGGTTTATTAAAAATGTTGTATTAGTTTGATAGTTAGTTTCGCACATGCATTTACTAATGGCGGTTGTCGGAAATGCCTTTCCGAATCCCGAAAATGAATTTACATTTAATCGCGTACCATGATTCATCGCGATTTGGGCTAGCAGTAGTCAGGCCGGTCGCCTGATTCTGCCTAAGTACATTCCTGTTTACTTGCGGTTAACCTGGTGATCGCATAGAGTTGGAATGAATTTATGTAGTCTAATAGATCGAATTCATTCGAATAATCGCAAATTATTCTGGGCGCAACAATTAGTAGTTATAGAGATTATGTGACGTCCGCAGGATGGATTAGCTGATTTGCTACTCACGTACGCTCTAGTGCAACTCGGATGGAAAAAGCGTTCACACCCTATGTACTTTGAAGTATAACTTATGATTAGATACGCAATTCCCTTGGAATACTTATAACAGGTGTTTGAGGTGCAGGACGGTGAGAACATGCCGACCGAGCGCATCTGCATGATATGGAGATATACCTGGGATTACCAATAGGCAAACTCAGAGTAGCAGAGGCAGCCGAGCAGCTAAAATGTAGACGTTATAGGTGTCAATATCGATCAACAGGATACTGGTACCATGCAAGCTCTTGCGTAGCAGGGAAGATATATGCCACAAACAATGGTCCAGAAGTCAGGTTATCTCACATGATCTTTTCACCTCACGTAAATCCCCAAGGGGTTATCCTACTGTTACCGGCGTCTAGATAGACTAATTTTTCGGCATTCAGTTCGGAAAAACTACAGACGCAAAATTTTAATTTTTTAAATATATATTTATATACATTGCTGAGCCACGGAATTTTCCATTACTTTAGATTTCGGTTAAGACAGGAAACGAAGTCAAATATGTTGTCGCCTGATTGCCACCGAGCCCACCAAGGAATACTGACATAGCATGAGGCGACTCGCCTGGCGAACGACGATAGACTAATGAAAAAAATAAACGCAGTTAGCAACTGCATTTACGAAAATCGCAATTATAGTATTCAACACTTGTTGTATTTATTTTGGGATTATAAAGTCGAACGGAAGATTATCCGTTGGTTATAACAAATTTCAATCATTTAGTTTTCACAAACTCTCGCGTTTTATTCGTTCACGCAAGTTTCAACTCCTTATCGGCAAACAATCTCAATAAGAACTTTTAAAAACAATATTATACCGCCGACCGTACTACACATTTACCGACATAACATCACCTTAAGGAGTGTGTAAAAACTTTTATTAAAAAATATGAATAATTTTGTGAGTTTTAC
Organism: Cylloceria caligata; assembly: GCA_963942595.1. NCBI lineage: Eukaryota > Metazoa > Arthropoda > Insecta > Hymenoptera > Ichneumonidae > Cylloceria > Cylloceria caligata. The sequence continues at coordinate 15,887,177 of OZ012708.1, forward strand.
AACTTTGCGTCTGATCATGTTTTTAGTGCGCGGTTAGTCGGTGGACACGATTTGAGAAATATACCTTACGATAAAAAAGTACCCGGAATTTGTCAATAAAACGAAAACGGTTCAATTATTCATCGACATTTAATTTATTTCCTTCAAAGTAATCTCCATCGTAAGCGATACACATATTCCAACGCTTCTTCTAATCTTCAAAACACTTTTCATACGCCGATTTTGGAATCGCTTTCAGCTCCTACTGCGAATTCACCTTTATCGCCTCAATGGTCTCAAAACGCTTTCCGCGCAGTGGTAACTTGAGTCGTGAGAACGGGAAAAAGTCACACGGGGCCATGTCATGTGAATACGGAGCTTGCGGAACGCTATTAACGTTGTTTTTAGTCAAATAGTCACGTACAAGATGAGATTTGTGAGCCGGTGCATTGTCGTGGTAGAAACACCACGAGCTGTTTCTCCACAATTCCGGCTTCTTGCGACGAACATTCTCCCTCAAACGCTTCAGTACTCTCACATAATATCCCTTATTTACTGTTAGGCCTGGCGGAAGAAATTCAGAGTGGACCACACCACGGCAATCAAAGAAAACAGTCAACAAAACCTTGATTTTGGATCAACTTTGTCGTGGTTTTTTGGATTTTGGCGCGACTGAGAAGTGCCATTCCAATGATTGTTGGTTCGTTTCGATGTCATATTCATAGACCCATGTTTCGTCACCGGTAATAATGCCTTCGATAACATTTTGGCCCAAAGAAAGCATTTCTTTAGCATCTGCAATGCGATGCTGTTTCTGCAAAAAATGCAGCATTCTCAGCACAAGCTACGCTTGAACTCGTCTCATGCCCAAAACATCGTGCATAACACTCTGTAACGCGCTAAACTCACAAGACTACGATTCCTCGCGTCATGTAGTACAGCTCGCAGGCATACTCTACCGATGTATCGACGCAGGACACTCAAGCACGTCCTCTATGAGCTCGAGTCCTCGATCGAAGCTCACTCAAGCGGCCGAAGCTACTAGTGTGGCCCCAGCGGCATGACCACTCACAGGACTCAGATTCCATCGCTGGTGGCGAATCAAAACTCACGCGAGTTGTGACGTACGTCCGCCCTCTTGACGGTCTGCCTCGTGGTCGACGGATGTAGACTTTGTTATATCTCGAATCGTTCACTCAAGTAAGCACGCGTCAAGTCACATTTTCTTTTCAATTAGTCTCACTCAGTTCGACCAAATTAGTAAAGTAGTGTATTAAACTCATTGTCAAAATACGTGTATTTCGACTCACATCAGTGCAAGTACAAACTACGTACATTCACCACAAACTCAGCAACATTCACAAAACTGTGAACGATTTTACGCATCGATGGTAGCATAGACGCCACTCAGCCTCGCACCACACATCAACCGTAGCCCGTCGTGTGGCTTCGTTACAGAGTTCTACACAAGACCACCTCACCAGGATCATCCACACGAATCAACAAGCCAGCTTAACACCCTGAAAACCCACTCAACACCAGTACATCACCACACAGGCCAGGTTAAATCAGTTACATGTTTGTTTATTCATCAGATATTCTTCTAATCATTGTTAAATAATTCAATAAACACTGACTTATTATTCTTAAAAATTGAGTGCATTTAATTTCGTATACTTGTCACCAGGATCCCGAATATCCAGCCAGTCTCACCTGTCAACTCGACGTACCTAGAGTATGTACTAGACGTACCTAGGTAGAGTATGCCTGCGAGCTGTACTACATGACGCGAGGAATCGTAGTCTTGTGAGTGTAGCGCGTGCACGAGTTGACTCTGCGCGTGATAGGTGCGAAAACTGAACATTCCGCCCGCCATCAGCAACGGTGTTGATGATTGAGTGTGATCGGCTCTTCATTCAGTTTGAGTTAGCAAGATTGCGAGCGTGGTGATTGGTCAGACGAGTGTTGTTTGCACAGTTTTGAGTGACACTACTCTGGTCAGTCCATCCTTTCTGGATGGAGTTGAGTGACTCTGGCGAGAGGCCATTTCGATGGTGGGGACCTCTCGTCAGTGATTAGTACTGTAACGTGGCAGAATATTTAGACTGCGTCCTTCTCGCTCAACGGATACCTACACGATCACGCAGGGTTGTAGGGTGGATTTTCAGGCTTTATTTATTCTTTATTTTTATTTTTTTTTGTTGTTGTTTTATTTTTTTTATATACGTATAATGCGATCGACACGACCGAGGGATGATCGGGGAGAGAAGAGGAGGATGATCACGCCGTATCTATCAATTGCTGGCTTCGGGATTCGATATTTTACATAAGCCGATATTTTACGCCTTTCTCTGTTGGGAGATACAGCCGTCCCGCTCGACGTTCATCTACAAACGATACGCTGCTATCGATCTTCAGCTATCATCTACTTGCAGCAGTCCATCCAGCTCATGGGATTTATCTGCCGGACAAGGCTACTCTCTGTATTATCTGTGGCTAAGTTATGCGTTGTCCAGCTAAGGCGCTAGTCGCGGTCATCGTGTGACACAGGTTCCCCCAATTAACCGAGTCTAGCGGGTTAAGTGGGGATCATAGTTGACGGGCACGCGTGCCGGCAGGACCTTGGGGCTTATTCTCGGTGACCGTTGAGCGAACCAGACGTAGCGTACTCTCTATCTGTGTCCCGCTCTATCTTTCGGCATCCCGCCAATAATTATTGAGGCGAGGAAAAGAGGTTGGTCCTTCGAACCAACATGCGAACACTGTACGATCAACCAGGAGGAATAATCAAACGTCTTTCGAGATTTCCCGGATTTCAAGGAACGTCACGGCAGCATCGTCCCGGTGAGCTCTTCTTCCTTCCACGGTCTTTCGCTAATATTTTCTTACTTTATTATCTGCTTAGTTTAGGCAAATTTATTCGAACTTGGTCACCCCTGCGACGCTAGTACACTGCGCGCAGAGGGTAAATTTGTATCGGGAACTGCGGCGTTCGTAGCATGTAACCGCGAGATCGTGTGACAGATAAAAGCCGGGGAAAAGTCACTTTATTAATTGTTTTATAGAAAAATCGTGCGCGCGTTAAGCCGTTATCCCGGAATGCTTGAGAATTGTTTAATGAATTGGTGTGGGATTTGAACGGAATAGACCGTGTCACGGATCGGGATTAGATTGCAGATTTTGATCGGGATAATTTAATTTGAGCGTCTTTGTGTTTGGATTGGGAAGGTCATGCGCGTGTTAGTACGTCGTCCCGTTGGGAATTTCGTATTGAAGGGACTAGCACGTTATAGACCGCGTCGAGTAGCCTTCGGATCAATCGGCGTTTCTCGATTTTACTTTTTGGATACCTAATTCTATTCGTTATTTATTTGTTCCTTATTTATTCGTTCTTACTTTATTTGTTTATTATTTAATCGGTTTTTATTTATTTATTGTTCTTACTTTATTCTTGGGGATATTTTATTTGTTATAGTTTATTCGTTATATTTTAGTTATTATATCTTATTTATTATATTTTACTCAAGCCAGGAGGTACCGATCGAGAGTATTATTCTCACCGTGATTGTTTTATTACGATTATTGTTCTTTATTATTATCGAATTCTCTACGATTATTTATTCAGTATTTGGTGTCATACGTATCGCAGAAAGCCCGGTGGTCGGACTTTACACGGCATATTTTATTCGAAATTGTAACAGCCAGCCGTGGGTCGCTTCGCGTACGTGACCTCTCGACGTCCCGTTGTTTTGATTTTGGTGGAAAGTATGTGGGATTAGTTCGGGATAGGCCGTATCGCAGACGGTGAACCCTGTCTACCAGACGTTGAGAACGTATCGATAAATTTTATTCGTAATTAGAGGCGAGCGAGTCCGTGCTACACGACATAGGAGTGAGTGAGAGCGCGGGATAACTGCGGTCGTTGAGTTGAGGATTAAAATTTAGACACCTGACCAGACTGGGAAAATTGTTGGACATGAAAGACTAATTTTACGGGACATTTTGGTTAAATTCGGAATTGATGTTCATTGGAGAAATAAAGAAGTTTGTAAGTCCCGTACCTGCTGTTGTTGTTTGAATTATTTACTGTTATTATCTTATTTGTGTATTTAATATTTATTTAGCTAAATCTGGTTTATTGATTGTGTTTAGTATTTATTAACAATATTTTATTATTTGTCTGGGTCCACCGACTCTGATGACTTATTTTAAGTAATTGATTTTGTTTATATTTTATCTTTGAATAATTAGTGACTTGACAGTCCGAACCACCCACTCTGCCTTGAACAGCTGTAGCTGGCCTGGGTTGAGACTGGTCATCCAACTCTGTATTTTTTCCTTCCGGCGCGAAAGCGCCTGGCGCCCATCTCGAAAGAGAAAATAAAAAGGAAGGAAAAAATAACTTGGACCAGTCATAGGTAACGTGGTGCGTTGAGGCACCAAATTTACGTTACAGTACTAATGAACTGACCTTGATGATGTTCGATGGATGATGCCATTTCGATGTAGAAAGTTCGCGCTGGAGATATTGAGTTGACCATTTGGACCAAAAATATTAAAGCCTTTGTTGTGTGAGCTGCCATCGTGATAGTCTAGAAATGTTGAGATCTGTGAGTGATGGCTCTGGTATGGCTGTAAGCAGCTCTCCGATGAGAAAGTGAGCTAGTGTGAGAGCTGAGGTATCCTCAGGGTCCTCTGTGAGTGGTTCCAGTGGCCGTGAGTTGAGCGTTGCTTCAATCTGGATGAGCAACGTGGTTAACACCTCGAACGTGAGTGCGATTTTTCCTACTGTTCTGTTCAGGTGATATTTTACTGATTTGACTGCTGCTTCCTATTTTCCTCCCATATGTGGAGCTGCTGGCGGGTTGAACTTCCACGTAGTTCCGTCGTTGGTGAGTGAACAATGCAGCGAGAGTGAGTCGGAATACGTCGAGTTGACAGTCGGAATACGTCGTACCTTGAGTGAAGAGTCTGAATGCAGCTATGAACGAGTTAGTTGAGTAGTCACTCACGGCCTCCAGATGCAAAGCCGAGGTGATGAAGCATACGAAAATGCACAACTGTCCCTTATGTTGTTTGCCGCCTCTACCTTTTCAGGTTTTGATAGTCAGTGGACCAGCATACTCCACACCTGAGCAGAAGAATGGTCGTGCTGGTGTGACTCTCTTGGTTGGCAATTAACCCATGAGTTGTGCTTTGATGCCACGTTGTCGAGCACATTTGATGCAGTTGAGTATGTGCAATCGTACTCTACCACTGATAATCCAATACGATTGCCTTGTGTAGTTCAGGGTGAGTTAAATGCCTCCATGCATTGTTCTGTGATGTGCATCTGCTATGATGAGTGTGGTGAAGTGAGAATGTCGTGGGAGTATTGCTGGGTGAATTGCCTCAAGTTCCAGTTGTGAGTTGGTCAATCTTCCTCCAACCCGAGTGATGCCTTGAGTGTCGATATAGACAGTCAGGCGATTGAAAGGATGAGTAGTTGATAGATAAGCTATGGTGATCACTTTAAGTTCTGATGAAAATTACGCCGCTTGACTTGCTTTAATCCAAAAAACTCTTACTCTCTCAATATCTTGTGGCGAGAAAGGATTTAAGAGTGTTGAGTTTGGCAATTTATTGATGAGTTGACTTATTCGAAAGCATATTGCGGTTAGTCTGAGCACTCGAGTAAGGGAGGGGTGTCTGTATATCATCTCCCAATGATATACGGCTTGAGTTGTTGCCACTGTGTGTGCGAGCCCCGGTCGCTCTTCCTGATGAGTCTATGAGTCTTGTTGACAGTGTTGAGTTGGCCATGAGTATTATTCGCCTGTGAGCCACTGTGGTCCTATCCACCACAGAAGGTGCTTTGGCGCTGGAAGATACTGATGTCCCGTGAAGCACAATCGGCTGGATTGTCTTTGCCAGGTACAAATCTCCATACGCTATTTGGAGTTAGTTCTTGAATTGCTGACACTCGGCTCCTGACAAAGTCCTTCCACCTTGATGGGTGTGAGTTAATCCAGGTAAGCGTTACTGAGGTGTCAGTCCACAGGAACGTTTGAGTGGTGGTGAGTTCCAAGGTTGTTTGTACACACTTCATGAGCTTTGTTAAGATCAGTGCTGCTGTGAGCTCGAGTCGAGGGAAGGAGAGTCGCTTGAGTGGTGCTACTATTGATTTAGCGCAAATGAGTGTGATCTTGGCTTCTTCCCCTGGAGTTGTTGGTTTGATATAGATAGCAGCACCCATTGCTATTTGAGATGCGTCGGAGAATCCATGCAACTCCACAAGTGTTGAGCTTGTAAGTTGAATCCATCGTGGAATTGGGATTCGGTCGACTTGAGTGAGCTCTTGTCTGAGCAATCTCCACTTGGTGTGTATCTGATCTGAAACTTGATCATCACAGCTGAGTTTCTCAAGCCACAATTCTTGCAATAATGATTTGGCCTTGATAATGAATGGCGCGAGAAACTCGAGAGGATTGTACAGTTGTGCTGTTTCAGACAAGATGATTCGCTTCATGAGCTTGGAAATTGAGCATGTAGGCTTTGAACTGAACTTAAATACGTCTTCTTGAGGCATCCATGACAGGCCGAGTAATTTGGTGCTGCTATCTTTAAATGAGTGTGAGTTTGATGGTGAGTGGTGGTCGATATGCTCGATGAATTCCTCGTTGTTGCTGAGCCATTTTGCGAGAGGCAACCCGCATGCCATGCAGAGCTGGGTGACTTGTTATATGTCATATGTGAATATGTCGTCAATATATCTGCCTTTGATGAGTGGTTCGATTGCGAACGGGAAGTGATGACCTTTGTCTTCCACTAGTTGAAGCAATGATCTGATTGCTAAAAATGATGCTGAGCGAGTTCCATATGTCACCGTAGTTAGATGATATGGCACCATGTTGAGTTGGTCATCTCGCGACATGATCCGTTGCAAATCCCAGTCGTCCTGATGGACTTTTATTACGGAAGAGTTCTTCCGGAAACTCAACACACCATGCAAGCACTCATCAATTTCGATCACGGGGATTGGCGGAAGACAATCAACGCAGACACGTGGCTCGGTTCAACTTATCACGTGCTCCACACACACCAAGGAGAAAGTCATGGTAGTGGCTCACATTCTCAACACAAACACTACTCATTTGCCATCATTTGAGTCACCAGCTCGGACATGGTCTCACATAGAGAAACTGAAGCTGGCGGATTCGGACTTGCTCATACCACGGTCGATCGACATCACATTTGGTGCATATATTTATGGACAAGTTATCAACTCTAACATCATCAAGGGCACACCGTCATCGCCTATCGCACAATTATCAATTATGCTGCCGTGCAACACGATGATCGGGCATTATAAAAGGTGCTCACGAAATTCTGGGTTCAAAAAGAGCCACCAAAGGACAAGGTCGATCAACTCACACCAGAGGAGCAGGCTTGCGAGGTTCATTTTCGCGACACACATCAGCGTGATATTACTGGCCGGTACATTGTTCGGCTTCCTCTCACTTCTTCGCCTGCAAATCTGGGAAACTCATATTCAAAAGCGCATCGGTGTCTGCAACACATCATTTGGAAAATCTCAAAGGATGCTGGATACGGTCGACACTACTCTCAATTCATGGACGAATATGAACAACTTGGATACATGGTGAAGGCTACAATATCATCTGCAAGAGACACACAATATAATCTGCCTCATCACGGTGTTCTCAGGCCAGACAGAGTCACCACCAAATTACGAGTGGTATTTAATGGCTCTAGCTCAACATCATCTGGAAAGTCTCTCAATGACATCATGCACACTAGCCCTAATCTGTTGCTCAATATTTCGGCCGTGCTCATTTGGATCCGTCACGACGACACATTTTTGCCACTGACGTTACGAAAATGTATCGTCAACTTCGAATTCATCAAGAAGACTGGAATCTTCAATGAATTTTATGGAAGGATACTCAACTCAACCCAGTGTCACTTAACAACTGTGACATATGGTACGAAGGCTGCTCCTTTCTTGGCAGTCCGAACTCTCATGCAGCTCACCGAGGATGAAGGTCATCGCTTTCCACTTGCTGTGCCAGTAATCACCTTTGGCAGGTACGTGGATGACATATTCGGAGGGGCGGATTCTACTCATGAACTAATTGAAATTGCTCAACAATTTAAGGACTTGTGCATAGCGGGCGGGCTTCCACTCGCCCAGTGGCATTCGTCAGACCTCAAGGTCCTTGCTAGTATCTCATCATTACCATCAAGCTCAGCTATCTCAATGGACGACTGCGAGACAAAAATTCTTGGTTTGACTTGCCTTCCTCACGAGGAGAAGTTCACATTTTCATCGTTATTTAACTCAACTCAGGAAATTTCCACTAAACGCCTCGTTCGTTCCGAGGTGGCTCAACTCTTTGATCTGCTTGGTTTCGTCTCACCGGTTGTGATCAGAGCCAAAATACTTTTACAAGAGCTCTGGCTTTACTACCTCAGCTGGGATGATCCACTGCCATCTCAGGTCTTATCACGATGGATTGCAATCAGAGAAGATCTCACTTATCTGGCCAGAATCTCAATTCCTCGGTGATTCAACACATGGAGCAACTCAACAGTGGAATTGTATGGTTTCTCTGATGCATCTCAATTAGCCATGACTGCAGTGATTTATATCACTGTTAACTCATCATCCACAGGAAAGATGGCTTTACTTGTTTGCTCAAAAACCCGGGTGGCACCGCTCAAGAAACTCACCATACCACGGCTTGAACTGACAGCTGTTACTTGCAAAATTGGTTGCATACGTTCAAGCCACACTAAAGTTTGAAATCTCATCAACTCACCTGTGGACGGACTCGTCAGTAACTCTCACTTGGATCAAAGCTCATCCAGCTCGGTGGAAAGACTATGTCCGAAACAGAGTAGCTCAAATTCAGCAACTCACTCCCAATGCTCAATGGCGTTACGTGTCAGGCACAAGCAATCCAGCGGATTGTGCCTCACGGGGTATCTCAATATCTCAACTGGAATCTCATCAGCTGTGGTGGTCAGGTCCATCATGGATGGTGAAACGTGTTGAATTTTGACCAACAACATCCACTGAACACGAAGATTTGAGCGTTATAGAAGCCCGACCGGGGGTAGCTCTCCTCGTTGCAACTCTGACGCCTAAATATCATATCATTCTCATTCATCGTTGCTCGTCACTCACAAAACTGTGTCGTCTCACCTTATTTTGTGTCAGGGTAGTGGCCAGAATAAGGAGGAGGTTAGAATCGGCAGGAACAGGTCCACTCACAGCACAAGAGATAGCTGCAGCCAACGTCTTCTGGACGAAAGCCACGCAAGCCATGTTTTTTAAACACCAATTACAAATGCTGCAGTCAGGCTCTTTACTGCCGTTCTCTCACCCCTTCAGTCGACTAACAGCTTTCATCGACCAGGAGGCTGTACTCAGAGTAGGAGGTCGTCTTGGTCAACCAGCACTCACATATGAAGGAAGGCATCCTGCCTTTCTACCTCGTCACTCTCGGCTCTCAACTCTCATTATCGATCAAGCTCATCTGCGGATTCTTCACGGAGGCACTCAGCTCACATTAGCTCAAATACGGCTAATTCATTGGATCGTGGGCGGAAGAGCTCCTGTTAAAACTCATATTTTACGTTGCGTTATGTGTACTCGGCAGAGAGGAATTCGGGCTCAACAATTAATGGGTCAGCTACCTCTTTCACGAGTCACACCAACGCGTGCATTCACTTACACAGGATTTGACTACGCCAGCCCTCTCACACTCAAAACTTGGAAGGGGCGAGGAAACAAAACACACAAAGGCTGGATCTGTGCCTTTGTGTGTCTCACCGCTTCGGCTGTCCATTTCGAGGTAGTCAGTGACTACTCAGCTGATGGCTTTCTCTCAATGTTTAGGCGTTTCTCATCTCAGCGCGTCATTCCTCGTATCATGTACTCTGACTGTGGCACCAATTTTGTTGGTCCTCACAAAGCCATACGTCAGTTGTTCAAGAAAGCCTCTTAAGAGCATCACGTCATCACATCTTCACTCGCAAATCACCAAATTGCGTGGAATTTCAATCTTCTTGCTGCTCTACACATGGATGGCAAATGGGAAGCCGCAGTAAAATCTGTGGAATCTGTGAAATTTCATCAAAAATTAGCTGTCTTGCCCACCTCACCCAGCAAATAACATCATGAAAATTAATCAGCAACCCCGTTGCTGATGGCGGGTGGAAATGTTGAAAAATCAGCAGACGCACGGCGATCGATGTTCGTCGCATCGACTTGTTGCTGCTGGGTGGTGTGCTGCGCTCAGCTGTCGCGAAAATAGCCGAGGCAGCGCCTCGCAGGCATGCTACTCAAGCGAGAGGCTGTCTCTCTCGCTTGACTTCAGCGTCTCCAACGACGCTTTTGTACTACCTAGCCATCTTGAAAAATTAGACACTTTCGTGAAAACCGCTGGCTCTGTACATACCTTTGCTCGGACCTCGGAATTTTTCACCGCCTCATACCGGATCTACTCATCGTATACGTGGTCGATTGGACTCGGTAAGCGTGCACCTTCATAATTTACCTAAATTCAATGATGCTGAGGTGAAGAAATCTCATTTGTGCATCCTCAAAAGTCTCACCTGGTGGCGTGCACGGCAGCGCGGGCTGCACCACGTTTCACCTCAGAAATTTCAGCACACAATTCATATAATTGTATGTGTTTTTCACCCCAATTCACGCAACACATATTTTTCTGCAATTTTTAAAATATATTTTTATTGAACTTATGAAGTCGATGGTAGAATAAAAACCATTTTCTCTACTTGTATCTTTGGTCTGGTTATTTCATTCCTGTCGTGAGTGAAAACTCATCCTTTTCCGATTCTTTCTTTCAGATTCAATTTCAACAACACCAAGGGAATTCTCAACAAGATTATTTATTGGTTTAATTGATTTATTGAGGATTTCTTATTTTTTAAAATTATTTTGTTTATCTCAATTTTAGTATTTTTTTTTAACATCCGATTTGTTATTTGTTTCTTATACTTTTCATTGGTTGGTTGGTATTTATTCATTTATTTATTCGTTTTATTTTATTTCATGTTATTTTTGTTCTCTTGTTGTTTATTTATTTAATTCATTTTGTCCCACCTATTTATTTATTTATTTTGAAAAAAATTTTTCATTAAAATTTTTATTTTTGTGCTTTTTCTGCTTCTTCACAAGATTAGCTGGGGCAAAATACTGTTCTCGTTATAAGTTCGCAATACGCGGAATTGCGTACACGTCGGTTCTGAAGGGTTCCGCCACCCTCGATTAATTATTCTTTTATTCCTTCCATCAGTGGAAGGGATCTTCGATTTTGCTAGGCCCTTTACCATCATATAATTGGGTTTTCTTTTTTCTTCTTGAAACCAAATTACCGTTAACTAAAGAATCGTTTAACTCGTACCCCGGGAAGAATAATTTTTCTTCTTCTTTTTTCTTCAATTTATTTAATTCTATTAATTTCGAGTTTTTTAATGGGAAATACCGGGGAAACGGGGAAATAAAATGGTCGTGTTGAGAACACCAGAAGAAATAGTCTCGCTGACCGAGGAGGAGGTTAAGGCGGAATTATTGTCCCGGGGATTGCCGGTAGAGGGCTCTTCGAAGGCTAGGCGGGAGAGATTATATTTCTCCAGAGTATTAGCAAACCCGAATGAGACCGCTACGGGTCTAGTCACGGTGGGCGGGAACGCTGCTACCTCGCTGCAAAACGATGCTATCCCGATGGCCAATCACAATAACAATAATGCGTCGGTGACGAATCCGTTCTATCACTCATCTCCGGTCAGAACGAATAATACCAATTCGCGTCACCCGGCACCGGCTATCACCGCGTGCAACATTCTACGCAAATGGAATGTCTCCTTCTCCAGTAGACATGGGGAGGAAGTAGATGAATTTCTCAAGCGAGTTGAAGATAGCCAAGGCCTTGTAACGATCTCAGACCAGGACCTGATGAGCTGTACCTTGATCAAAAAGTTTTAGGACTTTATTCATAAAATCGAAAATACAAATTTATTCATCAAAATCGATATGGTTAAAGTACTCCCCATCGACTGCAACATACTTACGCCGACGCTTGATCCAATCTTGGAAACATCGCTGGCACTCAATTTTCGATATGTCCATCAGAGCCGTCTTGGATTTTTTCGTGGCATCCTTTTGAGTGCTGTAACACGTTCCGTGAAGCGGTATTCATCGGGTGACATCGGAGGCTTCTGGATAGTGTCGTGTTGCTTTTGGTAAAAAAACTCACGGATAAGGATCGCATTGTGCGACGGTCCGTTATCGTGATGCAAAATCCACGAGTTGTTTTCTCACAAATCCGTTCTTTTTTGGCAAATTGCTTCACACAAACGTCTCATAACGCCCAAATAATACTCTTTGTTGACTGTCTGTTTTTCTGGCAAGAATTCATGATGCACAACACCGTTGTAATCCATGAAAACCGTGAGCATCGCCTCCTTTTGTGACTGAAAACGACGTAGTTTTTTCGGTCTCAGCTCATTCGGTGCACGCCATTTACTCGCTTGATGTCTGGATTGCGTGTCATACTCATAAATCCACATCTCGTCTCTAGTGATGATCCATTTGAAAAATTTTGGGTCGAATTCGGCCTTGGAAATCACGTCTTTCGCGATTTCAACGCGGTCCTTTTTTGCATGAAATTGAGGTCTTTAGGAACCAGTTTCGCAGCGACATGTCTGAGGCCCAAATCGTTAACCAAAACATCTTGAGCGGATCCATAAGCGATGTTCAAGTCCTCTGCCAGCTCACTGAGGGTCAATTTGCGGTTTTCGGCCTACATTTCTTTGATTTTAGGGATGTTTTCATCGGTTTTCGAAGTCGACAGCCTGCCACTGCGTTTGTAATCCTCGACCGACTCACGGCAACTTCTGAAGCATTCTTGCCATCGAAAAACGTTTGACCTCGAAAGAGTATCGTTGCCGAAACACTTCTCCAACATTTCCAAGGTCTGCGGACCGTTAAATCCGTTTTTCACGCAAAATTTAATGCAAACTCGTTAATGCGCAGTTGATGCCATTTTCAAACTTGTAAAAGATCGAAAACACGCACAAAGGTAGGTGTATTCAGTACAGCATAACTTTTACAAATGTCAAGCTATGACGCTGAATTTAGAGGGAAGTGTCAATGACAGATGTGGTAACCTAACAAAAAAAATTCCAATCGGGTGACTGACCGCGCCACACGGTGGCCGGTCCTAAAACTTTTTGATCAAGGTAGTATACCCTTGTTTGTGAAGGGGATCGCTTACCATTGGTTCAAATTAGAATGGTCCCAGTGAACCTCATGGAGGCAATGCAAGGTGGCCTTTCAACAACGTTTTGGAAAGCCCGATTCTCAATTCACGCTACGGGATCAAATCAGAATGCGAACGCAGGGAGCGGAAGAACGTGTATCAGTTATTTCACCTGCATGCGGAATTTATTTGTCCGAGTCGTGCAACCATTCCAGGTCGAAGAACAGGTAATGATTACCTACCGTAACCTGCCACGTAGACTTCAGGTGGCCATACCTCTAACTGATTTTGCCACCAGCTCATATCATACACCTCCTGCTCCGACGAGATCGATGCTCCCGGAATTCGCTTATCATGCACCAAGTCGGCCAAGGAACCATGTCACCTTTGGGGTACTGGAGCAAAGTCCCGCACAGGTACGCGAGAATAGAGGATCGTCACGCGGGTTTACTAAACCATTCGCAGGTGGGAATCTCCGAAATTTCGCTTCCATCCTGCCTCATCATTCCAACTTCGTGAATCGACCAAGAGAAGGAGGAGCACGGACTTCTTGCGGTGGATATTCGCCTGCTCTTGCTCGGCCAACCATACGACCGGAAACTACCACTCAGCCGAATCTCACTACAACCAGTACCAATCCGTTTCTGCCGGCAGCCCCTGCACCTAGAGAAGCTACCGTGTCATTGTCGGGTTTTTTCAGTACTGACCGGCAAGTCATCTGACACAACTGCGGTATCGTAGGTCACTTCTGCCGATAATGGGATGGGCGTCTCCTTGGAGTGGAGAAAATTCCCCAATAAAAGTACCGCAGTATTTATGCAGTCCGGTGGAGGATAACAGAGAGGCTCGTCACGTTCTGGTCATTTGTTTAGAGATTTATGGTCGAACACTGCCTGCTTTGGTGGACTGCGGGGCGACCAGTTCCTTTATCAGCACAGAGGGACTATTGATGATGGCCAGGCTGGGTTATTCTCGACGGCCAACACCGGAACACCAAAGTACCATTGCCAATGGACAACAGATAACCTGTCGATCGCATGCTGGAGGCCGCCGTGATCGACCCTCCAGCGAATGGAGCACTCCGATCGTGATGGCAGCTAAACCAAACGACACCTTCCGTTTTTGTCTGGATTTCCGAAGGGTGAACGATATTGCTCGGAAGGTTTCTAATGACGACTTGAAACCTTATCGATCCCGTACCCCGCTTAATATTTCAGGTGGCAAAGATGGAGCCCATCCAATGATTACGTCACCTGACTGGGAGGTTGGAACGTACAATGGTTAAGTTCGTCATTGAGCATGAACGTTCCCAGTTCCCTTGCATGCGTTACCCGGTCCAGATTGTTACAGGGCTCGGAAGTCGTCGGGCAAGTCGAACGTGGACCAGCCGATACCCATATTTAAAAAAAAATGTTGTTGTTGTTGTTTTGTTTCGTCAACGGTGTAGGAAACAGAGGAACCGGAGGGACGTTACGAGGTGAACACCGTTTTTATATTTCCTTTATTTTTTATTTTTATTATTATCATTATCGCTTCAAGGGTCCCGTGCGAGGTTGCGAGATCGGGGGGTGCGAGAGTGGCACGTGCGACCGGAAATCGGATTGCGAAGGACCGGGGAGGAAGTGAGTTTTCAGGCCGAGGGCGGCAGTGTTTAAGGGGAGGAACGTTGTAACGTGGCAAAATATCAGGCCCCATACGCCGTGTCGTCCTCGCACAACGGCTCCCAGCATAATCTCGAAGGGCCCCAGTAAGATTTCTTAGGACGATATTTAATTATTTTATTTTGTATTTTATTTTTTTTATACGATCGGCCGGACCAAAAGAGAGTGAGGGAGAAAGAGAAGGAATCCATCGTATTCACGATTATGGTCAGCTACGCGACCTTGCATCGCTGCATACCGCGTGGGAAGATGCAACCTTCTTCTGCTTTCCACTGTCGGGACTTAGAGAGTATTCTCGTTCGACCATCGTCTGCAGTGTCTATCAAGAGCGATCTACCTATCGGACTGACCTACACATATCTATTGCTTATTTTTATTTATGCGTTGTCCAGCTGAGGCGTTATTCGCAGTCATTTAGCGACAGCGATTCCATCAATTAACCGAGTTTGGCTAGTTAGGAGGGGATCATAGTTCACGGACACGCGTGCCGGCAGGTCCGCAGGGCTTTTTCCCGGTTACCGTCGAGCGAACAGGACGTAGCGCTAAGCGTGGTATTGTCCCGCTGTATTTTTGGCCATACTGAAATCTGTCGGCAAGTCGTGGGTACTGGGGTATCTCTCTTTGGGCAACGGAATCAAGCCGTGAATCGAGAGTATATTATATCGAGAACTTGGAGACGTTTCTTCCTTTGAAATTATGTTGGATTGACATCAAGCATAGCTGCAGCATCGTCCCGGTGAGCTTTCTCACTCTATACGGTCTTTCGTCATTTTTATTTACTGATTTATATGATAATTAGAGTTAGGTCGTACCTGCGATTCTTGTATACCGCGCGCCACGTATTATTCGTATCGGGACAGACTGCATCTATTGAAATGTAACATCGAGATCGTTCGGCAGTTAAAGCTGGGAATAAGTCACTCCGTATTTTCTGTTCCTTTTCGTTCGTTTATTGTAAAGTCTCGCGCATGTTAGTATGTCATCACGTTGTGTGTTTCGTGTGAGAGGGATGTCACGTTATAGACCGCGTTGCGTATTGTTCAGCTTAATTGAGGTTTATTTATTTTATATATTTATTTGATTTATTTGTTTCTTGTTTTTATTTATTGGACTTTGCCTTATTATTTTCGGTAGCCTGTTCAGTGCGTGTTCGGCCGTCGTCCCGTATTTTGTACGTTGATGCGAGGGATTTGAACGGCCCGAGGCGTATTTCGCATAGTTAAATTGTCCGGTTCATTTCATTATAATTTAGTTGACTGGCGTTGATTATCGGTCCGTTTTCGGTGAATTATCTATTACTTATTACTATTATTTTGACTTTGGTTATTTTAAAATTATTATTATATTTTGGGTTGTTCCGAAAGTAATTTCGTTTTTTCCCAACAGAGGACTTAATTATATTTTTTCACAACCAACTTCACACTTAAGCCGCATAATCATATGTATTCTGACAGTTGATATAGCAAGGCTTACTTGTGAAAAAATTTAATTGATTCTGCACAGTAGTTTTTGGTTGATACCCTTTTAACCCTTTGCACTCCGTAGGCGCCGCTATTTCGCCATATGCTGTTGAGTAACAAAACACTCGGAGTGCAAAGGGTTAAATATGGAAAGTGAAAAACAGCATTTTCGGCATATTTTACTTTTTTACTATAGAAAACGAAAAATTCTGTTCAAGCAAGAAAAAATTATCCGATGTGTATGGGGAAGATGTGTTAAGTGAGCGCCAGTGCCAAAACTGGTTTGCAAAATTTCGATCCGGCATTTTGATCTCGAAAATGCACCATGTTCTGGAAGGCCAGTTGAAGCTGATGAAGACACAATAAAGTCATTAATTGATGCAAACCGGCGAATAACAACTCGTGAGATCGCTAAGAGATTAAATTTATCGAATTCGATCGTTCATGATCATTTGAAACGGTTAGGTTTAATCTCAAAGCTCGACATATGGGTTCCTCATCTTTTTACGGAAAAAAATTTGTGCCGTCGCATTGATGTTTGTGATTGACTACTCGGAAAAAACTTTTTGAGCTTGGATGGGATATACTGCTACACCCACCATACTCTCCAGACCTGACACCTTCAGATTATCATCTGTTCCGGTCTCTACAAAATTTTTTAGACGGTAAAACGTTTAATTCAAATGAGGAGGTCAAAAATCACTTGGATCAATTTTTGGCCAGCAAAGAACAAACATTTTATGAGCGTGGAATCATCAGAAAGATAGCAAAAGGTATTGGATCAGAATGGACAATATTTAATTGAATAAAATATTAATTCACTATAAGAAAATCGTCTTTCATTTTTATAAAAAAAAACGAAATTACTTTCCGAACAACCCAATATATATATATATATATATTTTTTTTTTACGGTTTAGAAGGTATTTGAGCATCATCGACATACAACGAGACATAATTGATCTTATAATTTTGGAAATTGAATGGATTCATACTGAAGTAGCCTTTAAACGCTTTGTTATCAACAAAACCGATAATTATATGCTTCGGCTATTGACCTAGCACGATAAGAAAATCGTCTTTCATTTTTATAAAAAAAAAACGAAATTATTTTCCGAACAACCCAATATTTATTTATATTATTCGTTATCAGTTACTTTATTTGTAATGGATGGTTGAACAGAGATTCGTGATTTTATCCTACGATATCCGGAGTGTAGACAATGGAACGATTAGAAGCTTCGCGTACATGACCTTCCGGCGTCCCGTGGTTGTCGAGTTGTTTTGTGGGTGTGGGATTGACCCAGCATAGGCCGTATCGCGAGCTTAATTTTCGTGAAGACTTATTATTTGACTTTATGTTGTTTGTGCTGACCATTCGTTGGAATTCCTTTCGATACGAGTTGATTCGAATCGTCAGGGATCGATTGAGATTTAGACTGCGCATGGGAGTGTGAGAGAAGGAGTGGGTGCCATGATGTCTTGTACTGTCGAAAGAATTGAGCTTACAAATTGTAAAAAACCAGAGCTAATTTACGGGATATATTCTTTATATGTTTCTTTGTTTTTTTTGTTAAGAAATCAGTAGTCGTTTTTAATAAATAATCTGCCCTAGCGGCATTTGTGAATCCCATATCTGTTTTGTTATCTGAGATTATTTATTGATTTATTTATAGACCTATTTATTGACTTGATTTATATATTTTATTTATTAGTTTAGTTTATTGGATTTATTAATTATCATCTCGACAGCCCGAACCACCCACTCTACCTTGAACAGCTGTAGCTAGCCTGGGCTGAGTCTGATTGCAACCATCATTATTTTTCCTTCTGAAGCGCCTGAGGCCCAGTTCGAAAGATCCAAAGTAAAGGGAGGAAAAGTAATCCGACCAGCTATAGATAACGCCTGGTAAGTTGGGACAAAATTAACGTTATAGTACATGTTTTCTAGGATATCGAGACTTTACAAATAAAATATCGTTTTCGTTCGTAAGTAGTTGTCGGTTAAAACCAGTTGGTTTTTTTTGAAAACTCAATGCACCGCCAAAAAAAATTGCACAGGAAGGTTTCTTACCAGCTCAGTATGTGTCTTAAGGGGAGGCGAAAGACTCACCCCACGCTGTACCACGTGACATCTGTGCGCGCTCTCTTTCAAACGCGCGCGATCCCTATGGTGCTGTCACTCTTGCACTCAATCGCGTGATACGTGTCGTCGTTCTCTTTCTGATCGCCATGCATGAGAGGGAGAGAGCAAAATTTTCCCATAGCAAATTTTTCCGCCACGAATGATAATTCGGATAAAAAATGAGAACGGTGAACTGTAGAATTGTAAAACGGAATTTATCGTTCTCCGCTTGTATTAAAAATATTAATAAGGTCATTTGCTACCCCTAGATCGGTAACAAAAACTGTAATGCCAATTCCTACACTCCGGTTGATTTTTTGGGTCAATAGAAGAGAACGTTGAACTTCGCATCACAATTATACGATTCATCGTTCTAGTCTTTTATCCGAGAAATCAATCGTAGCGAAGAAATCTGCGAAGAGAACATGTTGCTATCTCTCTTATACGTATGACAACCTGAGAGAGCAGACGATATGTAGCACATAACCTTAGCCTGTTATCGACTAAATAGGTTTCGCTTCGCCTTAAGGGTATGCTAGAGTAGACTTTTTTACCGACTTTGGTCGGTAAACATAGTCTATTCCGTAATCAACAAATATGCATCACATTGTACAGGACTGTAATATAATAAACGCTTCGACGTTCGGTCGAATTTGGGTTAAAAACGTGCAAAAAATGAAAATAATCGTATATTACTGACCATTCAGAAAACCAACATGGCCGCTCGAAATAAACGGTTCTGGAACTCACATGGGTCAAATCGGACCGGACGTTGATAATTTTAGGTTCTCTGAACATTTAAATATCATCAAAAAGTCAATAACGCAAGCAAAATCCACGTATTCCCGTTGACGAAAACCCTTGCCGCAAACAGCCAGATTACGTCAACGCTCTTTACGTCAGTTTCTTTTGTGTGATCGACTTTCTGACGACATTGAAATGGTCAGAAAAACTCAAAGAATCGACGTCCGGTCCGGTTTGACGTATGTGAGCCATATTGGTTTTTTGAAGGGTCAGTAATATACTATTATATTATTTTCATTTTTTGCACGTATAGATTACATCGTATTACAGTCAGGAATAATTTGAAGCATATCCGCAGCATATGAATGACGCATAGTGTATACTACGAAATAGCCTATTTTTACCAACCGAAGATAGTAAAAAATCTACTCTAGCATCCTCTTAAGGTGATGTGCTACCCCTCGATCGGTAACAAACACTGTAATGCAAATTTATCTACCACGGTAAACTGCATCTCGCAATTCTAGTTTGCCGTTCTCGTCTTTTATCCGAAAGATATATTGTGACGGCGAAAGTCGTGATGGGAACGTTTTGCTATCTCTCTCGCACGTATAGCGGCCTCAGAGAGACAGACAACGGGTAGCACAACACCTTAAGCCGATGCCTTGCAAATTTCTATAGTTCTCTCTCGTTCCATCGCGATCGCCAATGGCGCTAATCCCACTCGCACTCGTAGTAGCTCAGTCGGTACAACACATCGTCTTAACCTCAGCTGACCAACGCACACACACACCCATCTGGACATTCATAGTAAACTACATTTCCTGGCATTTTCATCCATTAAGGTTCGGTTCCATGAACGCGGTTTAAACTTGGCTCAATTTTTTAAACCTAATTTTAACATAGGGTAACCAAAGTTTAAACTCCGATTAACGTTTATGGAACGACAGCTTAGAGTTGGTTAACATTGAAATCTCACAAAAAATCATGAAACAGGTTAACGTTATCATGAAGCAACCGAATAAATTCATATTACTTTCCAATTTAAATTTTTGTACCTGGCAAAACATTTTTATTACGTTATGAATATTATCTAATTATTAATTATAATTTATTAGTTGTCTTTACAGAATGATCAATATATTTGTTTTGTCCGTTGTACGACACTGTTATTGAGAGACTTCACAGAAAGAGGAATTAAAATTCAATACTTAATTACTGTTTTCATGTATACATAACCTGTACATACAAAAAAATTAATTATTTATTGAAATGAGTAGACATCACAACATTTTTAATTATAACGTTTATGTACACATGCAACCAAAAATATTTGTTTATTAATATCACTTCTACAAAAGATGCAATTCTGGCATTTGAAAAACACAAAGGCTCCTTATATTCAATAACAGTAAAGTTGAGAAACAATAGAAAAGATTGAGAAATATGACTTGCGTTGAGTATAATTAAGTAAGCTCTCTTAGCAAACTTAAGAAAGGCCCAAGAATATTACACATACCACTAGTGCACCCCGCTCCATTAATAGTTAGATAGCATAAAAAACAAAACACAACTAACCAATGGTATAAAAAGCACGCTGCGTCTACACAACTGGGACCGACGCTGCGGACGGTAGCTGTGTAGCAAGCCGGCTGCGCTGCCGGCAGCCGGAAGCGGCTGCGACGATGGCAGCCGTTGTGTAAATCGAAAAGTACATTGTACGTGGTTTATATATCACTAAACTGTATGAAGCTAAAGAACCTAAAGAACGCAAAACGCGAACTACGCAAAAACATGCAGAAATAACTGCGAACTAGACGCGAATGAATTACCGGCTGCCGTGAGAGCAGATGTTCGTTCTCCCGGCTGCCAATAGTGCAGGCAGTTCGCATAATCATAATAAGTATAAATATTTGTTCCTCAATAGTGAATAAAGAATTCTGTTTGAAGTAGAACGCAATTAGTTTCATACCAAAGTATACATATATTCTGTGCAATTATATTAATTGATCTGTATTGATTTCCTGTCTCTAATGAATAAGGAATTGTTTCTGATTTGTTTCTGGAATTGTTTGAAACAGAACTCGACGATTCTCGTAACATTATCGAACTACCCTATATAAAATAAGAATTAATATTGATGATCCTAATTAGTAGAGAAATGAAGATATAACTTTATATTCAAACACGTATATATATATATATATAATTATATAGAATTATTATATATATAGAATTAATATTGATGATCCTAATTAGTAGAGAAATGAAGATATAACTTTATATTCGAACACGTATATATATATATATATATATGGAATTGTTTGAAACAGAACTCGACGATTCTCGTAACATTATCGAACTACCCTATATAAAATAAGAATTAATATTGATGATCCTAATTAGTAGAGAAATGAAGATATAACTTTATATTCGAACACGTATATATATATATATATATATATATATATATATATATATATATATACGTATATATATAACTTTATATTCGAACACGTATATATATATATACGTGTTCGAATATAAAGTTATATCTTCATTTCTCTACTAATAAAAGTAATAAAAGGGTTTTTTCATTGATACGATATATATATATATATGTATATATATATATATATATGTATATATATATATATATATGTATATATATATATGTATATATATATATATCGTATCAATGAAAAAACCCAGGATAAAACAGATTCTCATCTCTGTGCATCCATATTTAGAAAAAAAAATGTCTCCGTCTTTTTTTGTTTCCTACAGTTTAGTGATGTATAAACTATGTACTATGTACTTTCCGTTTTCCCACATGGCTGTCATTATTGCAGCCATTTCTGGTTGCCATCATCCTAGCCATTCCCGGCTGCTATTATCGTAGTCAGTACCGGCTGCTGGCGGCATAGCCAGTTCGCTACATGGCTACCGTCCGCAGCGCTGTTCCCTATTGCATAGACACACCATAAAAAGAAGCTGTAGGAGTTTGATACTTCATAGGTACAATGTGCCTGAACTGATAAACATTAAGATACTCACATCGCCAGAGCCACCATCGAAGAGTTCATTTGCTATAGCATCACGCTCCTCACCAGGATGTGGTTCCTCCTCTTCATCCGATTCTTGCTCTTTTATCCGTCGAAGACGTTTAAATCGTTTCTTGAAATTAAGAAATATATTGGAAATTTTTTAAAAGAAAAAAATTACTTTGACATAACACAATCTTACTCTTTCAACGGCGATACCCAAATTCTCTTCTAATAGGTCATAATCATCATCCTCCAGTCGATCATCATAGTCTTCATCGTCACTTTTTTTTCTTTTCTTGAAACCTGTAGATCCATCACTGTCTTCACCGTCGCTCTCTTCAATGGGATTATCATCTATCAAGTCTTTAAGTTCTTCACGTATACGCTCCTCGTCATCTGTCGACAATCAGCACAAAATATAGCAAAGCAAAACACTGATCTGTTGCACTGAGATGCAAGTCAATGCTATGCTTAACACGAAGATTAGTGCATAAAGAACAGGGCAATGAGTCTACCTTCATCATCTTCGTCACTCTCCTCCATGACTTTTACCTTCTTTGCCTTCTTCTTTCCATTGTGATCTAATTCCGGTTCTTCCTATGATAAAAAAAAATCGTGAATATTTTATAACGAGATGAGAACAAGGTTCGAGGACGTCGGTGCACGCTGTGGTGATATGTCAAATTGATTTGTAAGTTTTTAGATCCACTTGCCTCACTCTCCTCCGCCTCAGAATCCAAAAAATCTGCCATTCTCGATGAACAATTTGTGTTTATTCGCCAACTACATCTGTTTATTTGTAACTTTTCAATTTATAGGTTCAGTCGGCGGAACACGAACAGAACCTCTCCACATCCCGCATCGTACTGTAAGAAGAACAGACTTTACTAATGTAACGGCGGGCGGGGCGAGGCGGAACGAGAGACGCAGGACGCAGATAAGGTAGACTAGAGGAGACTGAACTACGGGTACGGTTTCTGGTAGAAAAACTGAGCGCAATTTTAGTTATTTTTTTCTCCATACACAGGACGGCGAGCGCTTGTACGAGAGTAGAGAGATTGCCGATTGGCTGTATTTCTTGAGACCTCTTTTATTTTGACGTCGACGCGTTAACTTAGTGGAGGGCTCTCGCATGATCACTTTCTGATTCTTAGAGTATACATACTACGCTTGAGATTCTAGTGCTCCGAGATGGCAGGGTGGCATTTCTACCAATCTCCGACAAATCCGTCTACACCAAATAATTGTTAGTGCATGTATAGTGCCTCGTAAGAGCGGTAGGTGGCGCCAAGAGCTCGTTCTCTACCTTTTATTCGTAAAAGATGTCGAACCGTAAGAAATTGTGCTTAAGAGTCATCGAGCGAGGGCATACGAAGCGCCAAGTGGCCAAATAGCAAACTACGATTTCGTAGTTTCCGGATTTTGCCGAAAATACAATAGTATTATATAAAAAAACATTAAAAATGAATTCTTTCATTTATTATGATTTGCGGTCTGGTCCGGCTCTCCATGCAATTTTTTTCGCATAGACACAATAAATTATCGAAAATTCGTAGCAGCTGTCGTTAGCCATGACGCTTTTCTCGCGAACTCATTAATTCATTTAACTACAATTTTCACGCATATCTGCTACACTTCACTGGACCAGACCGCAAATCTTACCACTGCACTGCACTTAAACAAAAAAATTCCAACTTGTTTCATTGCAAATCCAAGCGATAATCCGAAAAGTACGAACGGATATGTCAAAGTCGTGTTCGCGGCCATATTGCAGTCTATGCTATCTAATTGTTAGTTCCAGCTCCTGACGGTAGATTCGCGATTCACGGTTGTCGGTATAAGCGGATAAGCGGGCGTGAAGGCATAAGCGTAAAGCGGGCCCCGAGACAAGACATTTTTTTATTCTGACTCAATGTTGCTGTAGAATCTATGTTGGTTTCTCGATTGAAAGTTTATTTACTGTACCCGGCCACATGGATCGGTGGGATACGACTCGGCGCAGAACCAACGATACTTAGGAGTTGGAGGCAGAGCTGCCAGAAAGCGGCCGCAGCAGCACGACGCACACAAGCGCACGCCCGTGTACGTGTGACCGCCCGAGCTCGTGGAGCATCGGACAATAGAAGGAGACACATATATGACTGTCTGTCTCTTTCGCTCTCGCTCGGCTCGGGTTGCTTGCACTGCTACTGCTGCTAGTGCTCGGGCTGTCGCGCGATACATTTAACTCTGACTGAGACGAGCGCGTAACGTATGTTAATTTGCGGTCGATGATAATTCGAATCCACGCAGTGACAAATTTTTTTTTCAGTAATTATTGCATTTTACGATTAATTAATTATTGTTATTTTATATTTTACATCATTTTGCTATTTCTTGTTTTATTACGTATGTGATACGGGCCATGTTATACCTCATAAAAACCGTATCGGTACTATTGCTGCAAAGAATGGACTATAAAATGTAATGGTTGCTTAAAAAATTTGAGACAACGAGAACTCGAACTGTCATCGGCCGCGGATGAGAGATATAACGTGCACGCTCCACTGATTATCGTTGTTAAGCTGCATTAGCAAATTAAGATACCCAAATTTGATTGAAAGCTTCTGAAAACTAAAAATGTAACAGTTAATCCAACCAACCGCGTTAACGATTGTTGGAAGAATTACCAAAAGAACGCAATCCACTCTTGACCAACGTGTACGTTATTTTCTTCTTTAGTATATATATATATGTTTGGCAATATACTTAATAATTTATTACCACGAATTAAATGAAAGCAACGTTATGTTCTTTTTAATTATATACATGTGTTTGTTATTATAATATCGCATAAATGTACGACGTACATGTTGTTGCTCGACGGAAACCGCGGGAAGGTGGTGGTTTCTTCCATCATCAAGAAAATATTAATAATTGTTAATTATAATGAAGCAAATGCGACTAAAAAAACGACTAAGTACAAACTAACAAAGACTAACTAACAGTAATAGAACACCAATCTTTTAATTTTCTACTCAACAGTGTAAATATAACGTATATAAGTATCACGTATAACGTTGTGATTATAACGTATATGTAACATCACATTATCGAATAGGAAAGTATGACATTGATGCTATTACTCTTATTTGATGTTCGCTGGAAATTGTAATGTATATACACATTGAACTGGAATATATTCAAGTATCAATAAATGAAACAAACAATTATTTAATATTTTCTTACGTTAGTTCATAGAAACGGGAAAGTTATGCAAGAGCACGATAGAGTTCTCATTACTAACATTGAATAAAGCGTTCATACTTCACGTACTATATCTAACATGGTACTTTAAGTACTAACAGGAAATTAAGCACCAGATTAGCGAAACACATTACATAAATAAAATTGACTGAAGACAACGGAGATGAAATACAATTTATTTAACACGTATCACTATGCATTTATTCATTATGCTTAATAATCCGTGCAAAATAAATAGTTTTTTATTTTTGGTTTCCAGAAAATTTGTTGTTTGTATCAAACACTTTCGCAGTGAGTTTGTGGTTTCTTTGCGGTAAATAAATTGCATCACTAGGTTAGACATGTGGGTTGAATTCATGTTATCGATTTATAATCCGATGCGCTTTGTGAATATGTCAATTCACTTTATCTGAATTAGGATCAACCTGAAAAAGTAAAGTAAAAAGAAATCTTCACGAAACGTCGGTGGCAAAAATCATGTACACACTGGTCCAACTCGGACGTCATACCTAGTTTTTAGGTGTATGTGTGTGCTTCGCCAATTATTCTTTTTTGCTTTAAATATTTTTTGATACATGTAATCAAATGCTGTTTCCAGCAAGAAATATCATATTTGTGAACGTTTTCATATATGAAAAAAATTAACAATTCTCAAATAGCGTTTTTAAAAACTAAGTTTGTATTGTTTAGTGTTTTTATAATTACGCTTTTTCCTCATAAGACTGCACATTATGAAATAGGAGATTCTTCTCCTACAAAAAGTAGCGTTTATTGCACATTCTTATTGAAAACATTTTCGCATGATATGCATTGCAACTAAGAGAAAAGTTGAAGATTGCGATTTCAAATATTTCGTTTTATATGTAAACATTTGATTTATGAAAAAATTGAATATCTTTTTAGCCAATATCTTTTTAGCATAAATGTATGTCACTAAACGTTACGAAATCTATACACTTCACGTTGCTCGATTTAGTTATATTCGAGTGTCTATAGATGACAATAATAGGGTGTCCCTGATTTCTTGAATGAAACGTCGTGCTTCTTTTCATAGCAATCACGTAGTCCTAAGGTTGTTCCATGTTTTCTTGAAGTTGTTTCCTTGGATGTTTGTATAACGTTGCATGCGATTTTTGTGCAAGTTTATCGTAGGATATATATGCATAATTCTTCATTGTTCTTTCTTATGCTATTTCTTTTCTTGTCACATACATCCAATGAGATTATGCAGCTGTTTTGCTTGACAAAAGTGCTACAATAAATTAAATCGCACCAAAAATAGTGTATATCCTCACGTACAATATGTATGCACCTGTAATGTATCTTGATGTTGGCCTCGCTGTCTTACATTATGAACTGTACGTGCAAACTACATTTCATATAATCTGCGTGCAGGTTGTTGCAGTCTTCATTTTTGCGTAGTTATCCGTCTTCTTATGAAAAACCCACACGGAGCGATGACTTCTTGGGCACTTCAATTGAAATAATTTCCATTGTTACTCCCTCTTGTTTCTTGAAAAAACACCAATGGCACAAATTGCGGATTGGGTGATAATAACAATTATCTATACAAAAGTAATGAATGACACATTTCTACATTGATTCTTGTAAGTTGTGCTAAGCGACAGTGCGAACGGATCTTCTTTTTTTAATCAACTCTTCAACTTCTGTTGTTCATGCAGATAATATTATATATTCGATGTATCGTCTTGATAAAATGCTTACTCACCACTACATGAACGTTACAAACGCGCATTGGCAACATATCAGCATCAACAACAAACATAATACTTTTTATGTGCATTATGTCGCATGCATCTCTCCATTGAAGCGAAGTTTGTCGAAGTAATAGAGTTTATTCCGTGATGCGGTCCAATAATCGATAGAATATTTAATATCCTAGGCGATGCAACAATTATCGTTTATTTGTATGTTGCTGTATTCGTAGTGTCCGTATTAACGTTTTAAAAGGATAACAATAACGATGGCGATATACATTTTATTCGCTAAAAATATCTTAATAATTGTTTATAAACATAGAGAATTCTTCCAATTTCCTCTTACTTACAAAGCAGTTGTCGAAAAAGATTTATTAAACATCACATTTATAAATTATCATTTTTTTAAGAATATTGCTGATTTTATTTCATGTAATGTTCACTTTTATGAGGGAAAATATTTATTTCAAAATAAGCTATTTAAAAAAAACGCTTGAGAAACGTTCAATTAAAAAGTGCTATATAACAAATTGTTCCATGTAGTTTTTTATCACATTATTGCATTTTAAAATATGATATTTCTTGTTAGGAACAGTTTTTTGCATTTTTCTTGAAATATTTTTAATATTTATAAGACGTATTATATAATTTATAATACTTGTGTGAACCATGAAAACATGGTTTAGAAGTGAAACAATTCTTTAAGTATATATTTCAACAGTATTATTGTGTGTGGATATACAAAGTCCTGAAAAATACTAATCTCTAAATGTCATAAAAAAGTACTAGCCGGAATAGTTATTCTATACATTTATATTTAAATTGAGATACTGGCGTGCAAATATTTTATAATAATCTGTTTGTCATTTCTCATCAATATTGCCCATGCTTTTATGCCACAGACTATAATGCAATGTACACCGAGAAACATTTGCATTTTCTAAATTAGAGTACCTATTGTATATTCTATAAGCTCTTTTAATATATATTCATTTCAAGTAACGATATTCTTTGTAGAACTTAATGTTTATGGAATTTTCTTACTTTTAGTATGCACAGCTTAATCACGAAAACTCAACTTCTGCAAGGAGAATTAATTGTTCAAATAGATTTCCATACACTTTACGTCAACAGTGCACATACCCAAGGAATACATCGCAGTCTAAATGACATCATTTTGACTTTAAATAATATAATTTTGACAGTCAAGTGTTTCTTAGGCATTCCTTGGGTATACGTTTAATGTTCTGTGTATTTTTTCTAAAAATGGCTTACAAAGTGGCTGGGTGCCTGAAGGAAAATTTGACTGATATGATAGCAACATTTTTCTATTATATTTTGTTTTTGAAATGGAAATATGCTTGAGTTTTATCTTTAGAACGCCTAACAGCTTATGATTTTTGGCTTATGAAATTTGACTCTAAAACTATTTTTTGAAAAAATATACTTCGTACACTTTTGTTTATCGTAATTACTTTTCTTTTTGTCAGGGAAAGTCCTAAAGGATAAATTAATCTTTTATTTTCAATATATTTCTGATCATTGTTTTACTATTTTGCAATTTGTTTCAGCGAAATAGTAATAAAACAGGATTTTATGTGGTTAAAAATAAACATGTCGTTCATGATCCTGAAAGAAGAAGATTCTGTTTTTATTGATAAAACTTTACACATCTGTGGAACAAAACATAATTTAAATGTTTCATTTGATACGCAGATCCTGAGACAATATAATATTCGCAACTTGTAAAATCGATCAATATAAACGTGAAAGATTGTAGTAAAGTTAATACCATGGATTGAACTGTCAAATATGAAAATAGATCTCCTTTTTCAATGTTGTTACTATCATACATAACGAGAACTGTACTGGTGGCTTTGATGAAGAATGAATAAGAACAGCAATTTGCGTTACCTGTCAATTTTACTGCAAAGATCATTTCTAAATTTAATTTCGACGATATGTGGAAGATAATCTTGCAGCGACACATGTAAAGTAAAAATTCCATAAAACTCGATAAACCTTTTTTGTTAACGTATTGTAAATAAAAGGAAATTTAAAGTATTCTCAATGTTTATGAATGGCTTATCGATATACTTTTCAAGAGAAAAGAGATAAATGTATATAGACTCACCGTTATCCTTTTCAAATAAATGCAAACAGCACAACTTAAAACGAACGATCAATTATCGTTGGGTCGTTTAAGATAATAATTCAGTCAAGTATTGGACTGAATTACAACGAAGTCAACTGCGTTACTTCGGCAAACTTCGCTTCTATGTACATTCTGCACATATATTGTAAAAAAATATATATACTAAAGAAGAAAATAACGTACACGTTGGCCAAGAATGGATTGCGTTCTTTTGGTAGTTCTTCCAACAATCGTTAACGCGGTTAGTTGGATTAACTGTCATATTTTTAGTTTTCAGAAGCTTTCAATCAAATTTGGGTATCTTAATTTGCTAATGCAGCTTAACAACGATAATCAGTGAAGCGTGCGCGTTATATTTCTCATCCGCGGCCGATGACAGTTCGAGTTCTTGTTGTGTCAAATTTTTTAAGCAACCATTACATTTTATAGTCCATTCTTTGCAGCAATAGTAACGATACGGTTTTTATGAGCTATAACATGGCCCGTATCACATACGTAATAAAACAAGAAATAGCAAAATGATGTAAAATATAAAATAACAATAATTAATTAATCGTAAAATGCAATAATTACTGAAAAAAAAATTTGTCACTGCGTGGATTCGAATTATCATCGACCGCAAATTAACATACGTTACGCGCTCGTCTCAGTCAGAGTTAAATGTATCGCGCGACAGCCCGAGCACTAGCAGCAGTAGCAGCGCGAGCAGCCCGAGCCGAGCGAGAGCGAAAGAGACAGACAGTCATATATGTGTCTCCTTCTATTGTCCGATGCTCCACGAGCTCGGGCGGTCACACGTACACGGGCGTGCGCTTGTGTGCGTCGTGCTGCTGCGGCCGCTTTCTGGCAGCTCTGGTTGGAGGATCAATCAGGGCGACCAGGGCCCACATGTACCACGGCCCGCCACTGATATCCTTACATCCTGCAATACCGATAACTGTTACTTTTCGCTGGATGTCTTGGTCTACACACTTGCCACAAGCGGCGCTAGCTACAATGTGTATTTTTTCCGCGAGAGGCGCTACCCTCGATTCTGAGTTGGTCACGTGTGCTCGATGACTCCTAAGAGTCATCGAGCGAGGGCATACGAAGCGCCAAGTGGCCAAATAGCAAACTACGATTTCGTAGTTTTCGGATTTCGTCGAAAATACAATAGTATTATATAAAAAAACATAAAAAATGAATTCTTTCATTTATTATGATTTGCGGTCTGGTCCGTCTCTCTATGCAATTTTTTTCGCATAGACTCAATAAATTATCGAAAATTCGTGGCAGCTGTCGTTAGCCATGACGCTTTTCTCGCGAACTCATTAATTCATTTAACTACAATTTACACGCATATCTGCTACACTTCACTGGACCAGACCGCAAATCTTACCATTGCACTGCACTTAAACAAAAAAATTCTAACTTGTTTCATTGCAAATCCAAGCGATAATCCGAAAAGTACGAACAGATATGTCAAAGTCGTGTTCGCGGCCATATTGCAGTCTATGCTATCTAATTGTTAGTTCCAGCTCCTGACGGTAGATTTGCGATTCACGGTGTCGGTATAAGCGGATAAGCGGGCGTGAAGGCATAAGCGTAAAGCGGGCCCCGAGACAAGACATTTTTTAATTCTGACTCAATGTTGCTGTAGAATCTATGTTGGTTTCTCGATTGAAAGTTTATTTACTGTACCCGGCCACAAGGATCGGTGGGATACGACTCGGCGCAGAACCAACGATACTTAGGAGTTGGAGGCAGAGCTGCCAGAAAGCGGCCGCAGCAGCACGACGCACACAAGCGCACACCCGTGTACGTGCGACCGCCCGAGCTCGTGGAGCATCGGACAATAGAAGGAGACAGATATATGACTGTCTGTCTCTTTCGGGCTGCTCGCGCTGCTACTGCTGCTAGTGCTCATTTTTTTTCAGTAATTATTGCATTTTACGATTAATTAATTATTGTTATTTTATATTTTACATAATTTTGCTATTTCTTGTTTTATTACGTATGTGATACGGGCCATGTTATACCTCATAAAAACCGTATCAGTACTATTGCTGCAAAGAATGGACTATAAAATGTAATGGTTGCTTAAAAAATTTGACACAACGAGAACTCGAACTGTCATCGGCCGCGGATGAGAGATATAACGCGCACGCTTCACTGATTATTGTTGTTAAGCTGCATTAGCAAATTAAGATACACAAATTTGATTCAAAGCTTCTGAAAACTAAAAATATAACAGTTAATCCAACCAACCGCGTTAACGATTGTTGGAAGAATTACCAAAAGAACGCAATCCACTCTTGGCCAACATGTACGTTATTTTCTTCTTTAGTATATATATATGTTTGGCAATATAGTTAATAATTTATTAACACGAATTAAATGAAAGCAACGTTATGTTCTTTTTAATTATATACATGTGTTTGTTATTATAATATCGCATAAATGTACGACGTACATGTTGTTGCTCGACGGAAACCGCGAGAAGGTGGTGGTTTCTTCTTTTAATAATAGAACACCAATCTTTTAATTTCGTACTCAACAGTGTAAATATAACGTATATAAATATCACGTATAACGTTGTGATTATAACGTATATGTAACATCACATTATCGAATAGGAAAGTATGACATTGATGCTATTACTCTAATTTGATGTTCACTGGAAATTGTAATGTATATATATATATTGAACTGGAATATATTCAAGTATCAATAAATGAAACAAACAATTATTTAATATTTTCTTACGTTAGTTCATAGAAACGCGAAAGTTATGCAAGAGCACGATAGAGTTCTCATTACTAACATTGAATAAAGCGTTCATACTTCACGTACTATATCTAACATGATACTTTAAGTAATAACAGGACATTAAGCACCAGATTAGCGAAACACATTACATTAATAAAATTGACTGAATACAACGGAGATGAAATACAATTTATTTAACACGTATCACTATGCAAAATAAATAGTTTTTTATTTTTGGTTTCCAGAAAATTTGTTATGTTTGTATCAAACACTTTCGCGGTGAATTTGTGGTTTCTTTGCGGTAAATAAATTGCATCACTAGGTTAGACATGTGGGTTGAAGTCATGTTATTGATTTATAATCCGATGCGTTTTGTGAATATGTCAATTCACTTTATCTGAATTAGGATCAACCTGAAAAAGTAAAGTAAAAAGAAATCTTCACGAAACGTCGGTTGCAAAAATCATGTACACACTGGTCCAACTCGGACGTCATACCTAGTTTTTAGGTGTATGTGTGTGCTTCGCCAATTATTCTTTTTTGCTTTAAATATTTTTTGATACATGTAATCAAATGCTGTATCCAGCAAGAAATATCATATTTGTGTACGTTTTCATATATGTAAAAAATTAACAATTCTCAAATAGCATTTTAAAAAACTAAGTTTGTATTGTTTAGTGTTTTTATAATTACGCTTTTTCCTCATAAGACTGCACATTATGAAATAGGAGATTCTTCTCCTACAAAAAGTAGCGTTTATTGCACATTCTTATTGAAAACATTTTGGCATGATATGCATTGCAACTAAGAAAAAAGTTGAAGATTGCGATTTCAAATATTTCGTTTTATATGTAAACATTTGATTTATGAAAAAATTGAATATTTTTTTAGCCAATATCTTTTTAGCATAAATGTATGTCACTAAACGTTACGAAATCTATACACTTCACGTTGCTCGATTTAGTTATATTCGAGTGTCTATGGATGACAATAATAGGGTGTCCCTTATTTCTTGAATGAAACGTCGTGCTTCTTTTCATAGCAATCACGTAGTCCTAAGGTTGTTCCATGTTTTCTCGAAGTTGTTTCCTTGGATGTTTGTATAACGTTGCATGCGATTTTTGTGCAAGTTTATCGTAGGATATACATGCATAATTCTTCATGGTTCTTTCTTATGCTATTTCTTTTCTTGTCACATACATCCAATAAGATTATGCAGCTGTTTTGCTTGACAAAAGTGCTACAATAAATTAAATCGCACCAAAAATAGTGTATATCCTCACGTACAATATGTATGTATCTGTAATGTATATTGATGTTGGCCTCGCTGTCTTACATTATGAACTGTATGTGCAAACTACATTTCATATAATCTGCGTGCAGGTTGTTGCAGTCTTTTTTTTGCGTAGTTATCCGTCTTCTTATGAAAAATCCACACGGAGCGATGATTACAATTGTTAGTCTTCTTGGGCGCTTCAATTGAAATAATTTCCATTGTTACTCCCTCTTGTTTCTTGAAGAAACACCAATGGCACAAATTGCGGATTGGGTGATAATAACAATTATCTATACAAAAGTAATGAATGACACATTTCTACATTGATTCTTGTAAGTTGTGCTAAGCGACAGTGCGAACGGATCTTCTTTTTTTAATCAACTCTTCAACTTCTGTTGTTCATGCAGATAATATTATATATTCGATGTATAGTCTTGATAAAATGCTTACTCACCACTACATGAACGTTACAAACGCGCATTGGCAACATATCAGCATCAACAACAAACATAATACTTTTTATGTGCATTATGTCTCATGCATCTCTCCATTGAAGCGAAGTTTGTCGAAGTAATAGAGTTTATTCCGTGATGCGGTCCAATAATCGATAGAATATTTAATATCCTAGGCGATGCAACAATTATCGTTTATTTGTATGTTGCTGTATTCGTAGTGTCCGTATTAACGTTTTAAAAGGATAACAATAACGATGGCGATATACATTTTATTCGCTAAAAATATCTTAATAATTGTTTATAAACATAGAGAATTCTTCCAATTTCCTCTTACTTACAAAGCAGTTGTCGAAAAAGATTTATTAAACATCACATTTATAAATTATCATTTTTTTAAGAATATTGCTGATTTTATTTCATGTAATGTTCACTTTTATGAGGGAAAATATTTATTTCAAAATAAGCTATTTAAAAAAAACGCTTGAGAAACGTTCAATTAAAAAGTGCTATATAACAAATTGTTCCATGTAGTTTTTTCATCACATTATTGCATTTTAAAATATGATATTTCTTGTTAGGAACAGTTTTTTGAATTTTTCTTGAAATATTTTTAATATTTATAAGACGTATTATATAATGTATAATGCTGGTGTGAACCATGAAAAAATGGTTTAGAAGTGAAACAATTCTTTAAGTATATATTTCAGCAGTATTATTGTGTGTGGATAAAAAAAGTCCTGAAAAATACTAATCTCTAAATGTCATTAAAAAGTACTAGCCGGAATAGTTATTCTGTACATTTATATTTAAATTGAGATACTGGCGTGCAAATATGTTATAATAATCTGTTTGTCATTTCTCATCAATATTGCCCATGCTTTTATGCCACAGACTGTAATGCAATGTACACCGAGAAACATTTGCATTTTCTAAATTAGAGTACATATTGTATATTCTATAAGCTCTTTTAATATATATTCCTTCCAAGTAGCGATATTCCTTGTAGAACTTAATGTTTATGGAATTTTCTTACTTTTAGTATGCACAGCTTAATCACGAAAACTCAACTTCTGCAAGGAGAATTAATTGCTTAAATAGATTTCCATACACTTTATGTCAACAGTGCATATACCCAAGGAATACATCGCAGTCTAAATGACATCATTTTGACTTCAAATAATATAATTTTGACAGTTAAGTGTTTCTTAGGTATTCCTTGGGTATACGTTTAATGTTTGTTCTGTGTATTTTTTCTAAAAATGGCTTACAAAGTGGCTGGGTGCCTGAAGGAAAATTTGACTGATATGATAGCAACATTTTTCTATTATACTTTGTTTTTGAAATAGAAATATTCCTGCTTGAGTTTTATCTTTAGAACGTCTAACAGCTTATGATTTTTGGCTTATGAAATTTGACTCTAAAACTATTTTTTTAAAAAATATACTTCGTACACTTTTGTTTATCGTAATTACTTTTCTTTTTGTCAGGGAAGCTCCTAAAGGATAAATTAATCTTTTATTTTCAATATATTTCAGATCATTGTTTTACTATTTTGCAATTTGTTTCAGCGAAATAGTAATAAAACAGGATTTTATATGGTTAAAAATAAATATGTCGTTCATGAACCTGAAAGAAGAAAATTCTGTTTTTATTGATAAAACTTTACACATCTGTGGAACAAAACATAATTTTAATGTTTCATTTGATACGCAGATCCTGAGACAATAAATATTCGCAATTTGTAAAATTGATCAATATAAACGTGAAAGATTGTAGTAAAGTTAATACCATGAATTGAACTGTCAAATATGAAAATAGATCTCCTTTTTCAATATTGTTACTATCATACATAACGAGAACTGTACTGGTGGCTTTGATGATGAATGAATAAGAACAGCAATTTGCGTTACCTGTCAATTTTACTGCAAAGATCATTTCTAAATTTAATTTCGACGATATGTGGAAGACAATATTGCAGCGACACATGTCAAGTAAAAATTCCATAAAACTCGATAAACCTTTTTTGTTAACTTATTGTAAACAAAAGGAAATTTAAAGTATTCTCAATGTTTATGAATGGCTTATTAATATACTTTTCAAGAGAAAAGAGATAAATGTATATAGACTCACCGTTATCTTTTTCAAATAAATGCAAACAGCACAACTTAAAACGAACGATCAATTATCGTTGGGTCGTTTAAGATAATAATTCAGTCAAGTATTGGACTGAATTACAACGAAGTCAACTGCGTTACTTCGGCAAACTTCGCTTCTATGTACATTCTGCACATATATTGTAAAAAATATATATATACTAAAGAAGAAAATAACGTACACGTTGGCCAAGAGTGGATTGCGTTCTTTTGGTAATTCTTCCAACAATCGTTAACGCGGTTAGTTGGATTAACTGTCATATTTTTAGTTTTCAGAAGCTTTGAATCAAATTTGGGTATCTTAATTTGCTAATGTAACTTAACAACGATAATCAGTGAAGCGTGCGCGTTATATCTCTCATCCGCGGCCGATGACAGTTCGAGTTCTCGTTGTGTTACATTTTTTAAGCAACCATTACATTTTATAGTCCATTCTTTCCAGCAATAGTACTGATACGGTTTTTATGAGGTATAACATGGCCCGTATCACATACGTAATAAAACAAGAAATAGCAAAATTATGTAAAATATAAAATAACAATAATTAATTAATCCTAAAATGCAATAAGTACTGAAAAAAAAATTTGTCACTGCGTGGATTCGAATTATCATCGACCGCAAATTAACATACGTTACGCGCTCGTCTCAGTCAGAGTTAAATGTATCGCGCGACAGCCCGAGCACTAGCAGCAGTAGCAGCGCGAGCAGCCCGAGCCGAGCGAGAGCGAAAGAGACAGTCATATATCTGTCTCCTTCTATTGTCCGATGCTCCACGAGCTCGGGCGGTCACACGTACACGGGCGTGCGCTTGTGTGCGTCGTGCTGCTGCGGCCGCTTTCTGGCAGATCTGGTTGGAGGATCAATCAGGGCGACCAGGGCCCACATGTTCCATGGCCCGCCACTGAAATCCTTACATCCTGCAATACCGATAACTGTTACTTTTCGCTGGATGCCTTGGTTGACACACTTGCCACAAGCGGCTCTAGCTACAATGTGTATTTTTTCCGCGAGCGGCGCTACCCTCGATTCTGAGTTGGTCACGTGTGCTCGATGACTCTTAAGGCACCCCTTGAGTTTCTAGTGTTCTGAGGAATTAGGAAGGACTGGCCTCGGTTGGTGGAGGTGGTATTGAATAACTAAGTTGCGATTTTACCTCTGCGTCCGGCTTCCTATTTCCGATCGGAATGGAATTTGTGATTCGTACGACGATCTGGTATCGTGCGGACTTAACAATCAATCATTACAAAGAAACAACTGCTATCGCGTCCTGTTTTTACGCGATCCTTTCATAACTAGGCATGAGGAATGAATTCCTGTTTTTTTTTCGGTTTTCAGACTCGATGATTCGTATGACGATGAGGTATCGTGTATACGGAGCTTAACACTCAATCAATGAAAAAACTGTTCTCGCGTCCTGTTTTTACGCAATATTCTTATAATTACATATGCGGAACTATTTCCGGTGTTT
This sequence comes from Cylloceria caligata, assembly GCA_963942595.1. NCBI lineage: Eukaryota > Metazoa > Arthropoda > Insecta > Hymenoptera > Ichneumonidae > Cylloceria > Cylloceria caligata. The sequence goes on from OZ012708.1 coordinate 15,924,704, forward strand.
TTGGTTTTGATTTTATTATTCGTACGACGAAAAGATATCGCGTGTACGGACCTCAACACTCAATTTGCTAATTTGTGTAGTTGCGCGTGTGTCTATGCGAGATTACAAGGTTGGTGGTCTTCTAGGTCTAACTGCCTGCACTTGTCCTCATACGGGACGTTCCATGGTATTTTTATTAGATATACCGGTCGGCCTTTGTATAATCATTGAATGTTTTGCTGGTAGGATGCTATGTTACGCTTTCTCGTTAGGTGTGACTGGTTTGCGTGGTTCGCTTCTCGAGGCTCCGCCCTGCTGGGTGTTTCCGCGGTGAGTTTAGTGTGGGGTCGCGAGAATTATAATGTTAGATAGGGAGTGTGAATTTACCTACCTATCGTACTCGTCTTTGTTATTGTTTGGGTTCCCTAGCTATAGCTCTTTGTTCGCGCAAGACACCGGGTTCGCAGCGATGACCAACTAGCTCGTCCTGTACCCAGGATACGGAGGCATTTATTCACGTTATTTTAAGGTACCTTATCGTGCCGTTAAGGGGCTTGCGACTCGGTCTCTTAATTAATGTGATCTGCCGAGATATCCGTACGTACACCCACACAGGTACACCCTACGAATCTTGTGCGCGTGGTGCAGCAAGTCGGGATGCCACTCCCTTGACCTGGTGACACACGTACTTTTTCACTCTCCAAAAGACGAGTAGCCACTGCGCTATGCGTGGAGACTCGTTAATGGAAGCGTGCCCTGACGCTGTGAGTAGGGGAGCCTTACTCCTCACAGGGTATCGCTAATTAGTTCGTTCGGTCAACTGACGGCCAAGCGCAATGCAGGGGAATCAGTTGATTGAAAGAACACTGGTTTCTAGCATGATTTTTCCCAAAACTGTTAGTCTTATAGTTATCAGTTTGTTCGGTCAACCGACGGCCAGGCGCAATGCAGGGGAATCGATTGATTGAAAGAACACTTGCTTCTTTACATGTTAATTTTATAATTAATATAGAATCTAGGTGAGCTGTCGAGCAGCACTTCGTCTTGCAGAGTAATTTCAACAAGAGCCCTGAGGCTTGTCCTGTCACGGTTTATATAGGTTAGTGGATGATCCCCTGGGGGGGGGGCTGTTTTGTGGTAGATCACGTGATGTTTGTCACACCTTATTTACTGGGTGAGGGCGGCGCGGGGTGGAGTGTAGATGTACCGTTATGTATATTGTAACGTGGCAGAAAATTCGAGCTGCGTCCTCCTCGCTCAACGGAAGCCTACACGATCACGCAGGGTTGTAGGGTGGATTGTCAGGGCTTCTTTATTCTTTATTTTCATTTTTTTTTGTTGCTTTATTTTTTTTATATATACGTATAATGCGATCGACACGACCGAGGGAGGATCGGGGAGAGAAGAGGAGGAGGATCACACCGTACCCATCGATTGCTGGCTTCAGGATTTGATATTTTACATAAGCCGATATTTTACATCTTTCTCTGTTGGGAGATACAGTCGTCCCGCTCGACGTTCATTTTCAAACGATACGCTGCTATCTATCTGCAGCTATCATCTACTTGCCGCAGTCCATCCAGCTCAGGGGATTCATCTGCCGGACAAAGCTACTCTCTGTATTATCTGTGGCTAATTTATGCGTCGTCCAGCTAGGGCGCTAGGCGCGGTCATCGTGCGACACAGGTTCCCCCAATTAACCGAGTCTAGCGGGTTAAGTGGGGATCATAGTTCACGGGCACGCGTGCCGGCAGGACCTCGTGGCTTTTTCCCGGTGACCGTTGAGCGAGGCAGACGTGACATTACTTATCTCTGTGTCCCGCTCTATTCTGAGACCGATCTATTCTGAGGCATCACACGTACAAGCTTATTACTGTCCACCATCGTTGAGAAAGGAGGAAATCGAGGAATAAATATTTCCACGTCCGCTCGAGAATTCCAGGAGCACGAGAACATCGCTTCGTCATCGTCCCGGTGAGCTCCTCTCCCTTCTACGGTCTTTTGCTAATATTTTATTATTTTATTACTTAACTGGTGTATTTGGAATTTATCTGAGCCTGGTCACCCCTGCGATTCGAGTACACTGCGTGCAGAGTGTCAATTTGTATTGGGAATCGCGGCGTTTGATAAGAATAACCTCGCGATCGTGTAACGTATAGAAACCGGGGAAAAGTCATTATATTAATTAATTGTTTCTGTTGACGAGTAAACCGTGCGCGCGTTAAGCCGTTATCCCGGAGTGCTTTGGAATTGGTTAATTAGTTTGTGTGGGATTGGAACGAAATAGACCGCGTCACGGATTTTGTCGAATTGTGGGTTTTGGAGGTACACGAGTTGGTTTGAGTTTCTTTTCGTTTGAATGTAGAAGGTCGTGCGCGAGTTCGCCCGTCGTCCCGTTGTAATTTGGATGTAAAAGGGACTGGCACGGGGTAGACCGCGTTGCGTATCAGTCAAATTAATCGGCGTTTCTCTGTCTGATTTATTTATTTATTCGTTATTTATTTATTTATTTTGTTTATTTGATTATTTATTTTTTATTATTATATTATGATTGTGTTAACGTTAACCTAGAATCGCGGAGAGCGTAGTCGGCCGTCGTCCCGTATTTTAGATGTGGATTCAAGGGATTCGTACGGTCCGAGGCGTATCTCGCGTAGTTCGATTGTTTGTTACGTTTTATTATATTTCATTCCACAAACTAATTATTGACTGACATTATTATTCTGATGTTAATTATTTTATTATCATTATTATTTTGGTTATTATTTAATTATTAGTCGTCATTTATCCGTTATTTTATATCTTATGAACTGCGGAAGATCCCTGGGTTTATGCCTTTTACGTGATATATAAATCTCAGGATTGAAATATAGAGCCGTCGGTAGCTTCGCGTACGTGACCTCCTGGCGTCCCGTTGTTATGGTTTTTTTCGATGTATGTGGGATTAGCTCGGGATAGGCCGTATCGCGGACTGTGAACAGAGACTACCGAACGTCGAAAATTCATCGATAAATATTGTTCGAAATTCGAGGCGAGCGAGACAGGCTATACAACATCTACAGGGTATGAGAGTGAGAGAGAGAGAACGGGATAACTGCTATCTCCGACTTAAAGATTAAAATTGAGATATCCAACTAGCTTTAGAGAATTGTTATAAAGGAGAGACTAATTTTACGGGACATCTTATTTGAATTCTAAATTGGTGTTTATTGGAAATGAATAACTAGTCGCCAGAAATAAAGAAGTTTGTAAGTCCCGTACCTGCTGTGGTTGTTTAAATTATTTACTGTTATTATTTTATTTGTTTATTTATTATTTATTGAGCCGACTTCGTTTATGGTTCTCGTTTGGCTTATTTATTGACCATATTTTATTTTTGACTAATTAGTGACTTGATAGTCCGAACCACCCACTCTGCCTTGAACAGCTGTAGCTGGCCTGGGTCGAGACTGGTCATCCAACTCGGTATTTTTCCTTCCGGCGCGAAAGCGCCTGGCGCCCATCTCGAAAGAGAAAATAAAAAGGAAGGAAAAATAACTTGGACCAGTCATAGGTAACGTGGTGCGTTGAGGCACAAGTTTACCGTTACAATATATTTAGCCGGTTCTTGGTCTTTCTGGGGTTTGAACCGCGGTTCTGGTGAGGTTGAATTCCACGACTTAGTGTTAAGTTTCTACCTGCTGGAGGTTCAAACTTTCTTTTGCTATTATTTGTTGTTGATTCGCTATTTTTTTTATATTTTCGTGAAATGTTGTTCTTGGCCTTCTACGTAGCAGTCAGTTTATCGTTGTTTTAGATTAATTGTCTGTAAAATTAGCATTTTTTGGAGTTTTTTTATGTCTTTCTCACTGGTTTTTGTGATATTCTGTTTTCTGTTCAGTTCTTGGTTTAGGTGATGCCTTGATAATGATTTTTTCCTTAATTTTGGTGAGAGATTGGCTTTGCTTAGGTGTTTTTCCTAATATTAATGTTCATTTGTGAGTGGGGGTATGTAGCGGAGATTCATATGATGATACCCTGTTGTTTTGTCTCTTTGGTTTGGGGTAACCGCAAGGGTTCCACCATTTCTGTCGTCTTTTTCCCGTTGTGTGGCGTTCTTGGCATCTTGGGCCGTTCGAGTAGTGTGGACTATTGGAGGTAGGGCCTACTGCACTAATCTTGTTTGGTAAGGTGTTTGGTTTTATGAGTCGTTCTGCTCGGTCCTAGCGTAGGGGTGGGGGCTCCTGCGCTGGGGTCCGGTTGACACAGCGCGTAATATCGCTAGCCGCCCTGCCTCGTGTCTTGCTCGCTTCGTGCGGGAGCGGTTCCTCTCGTGTGCTGTGCTTTGTTTTGATTGTGGTCTTCGCGCTAAGGTGGGGCCTACCGTTTACGCCATTCTTTTTAGGGTCGGTACTCGCGTTTTCTCGTGCGTACCTCCTGGCTTTTGCTGTTTTCCTTATCCAGTAGGCGCTTATTTGCCACTTTTGTGCGTTTTGTCAATAGATACTTTGTTTGAGTGACCTTTTTCGGATGTGTCTCTTTCTTTGGTCTTATTTTGGTGTGTTTTCTATGTTTGTTGGTTTGGGTTGGATATGTTGGTTAAATTAGTCTTCTCATTCTAGCGTGTAGAGGATCGCTCTAGTTGCGTTCCGTTACAATATATATATATTGTTATATATATTGTTGTTGTTCCGTTATAATATATATATATTGTAACGGAACGCAACTAGAGCGATCCTCTACACGCTGTAACTCCGTTACAATATATATATACATATATAATATATTGTGACGTAGTCACGACCTGAAAAGGATAAAGGAAAAGAAAGAATAAAATAAAACATAAATCAATACAAATCAAAGCATTTATTTGTAGAACATATAGAAAATAAGAAAGATAAGGAAACATAAATTCACAGTAAGACCCAGACGATACCGCAAAACAGGCTGAATCCTGTCGAATTCCTTCACTGCCGAAAAACAGCGGGTCGGCGACCGGCTGGCCTCGCTCGAGCAGTGAGGGGACGTAGGGGCATGGTGGCGGGGCTAGCTGAAACAAAAGAAATCACATTAGCTATGATAAGAAGAAGAGTTAGAGTAAGAGAGTGGGAAAAGACGAAAAGAGTATATAAGGCAGCTTCAAACAGAGAGGCTCTCTCTATTCTGTAAAAACCGCCAACTGAGTCAGACTCGCAGGTATTCAAACTTAAAAATTCCACTAAAAATTCAAGAATTTGGTATAAAATCTACGGATTTTAACGTGAAAGGGTGTGAGTAAGCCCTACGGAGTGATTAGGACATTGACAAATAGAGAAACACAGCACAAGTGAGTGGAGGAAATAAAATAAAGATTAAGAGCGAACGATATTAGACGGTGTGAATAAATCTGGAAATATTCTGAAAAACAGACGAAGAAAGGAAAGTTAGTGGTATTAAAATAAACAATTAGGGTTTAGTTTAGGAAAATTAAGAGAATAGGATAAGAAAGCTTAGGTAGAATAATTAGAAATAAATCCAGATAGTCTATAAGAAATATTGTAAACGCGGCGCATCGTTAAGTGTAAAAGACTTGGTTGCGGTACCTAGAAGTTTCCAAATTAGAAACTTGGAGAAAGATAAAGGTGGAACAACATTGAAAAAGGAAATAGAATGACAAACAACAGTTAGAAAAATTATAACATGAAGACTTGATACGGTAAATTAAAATTCGTGATAAATCACCGTCTCAAGAAAGGAGAGGCTCTTGGAGCAAGATTTTGAAATAAAGCTCAGAAAATTAATTAATAAATAGGATTAGGAGGGCACTTGTCAGCCCGACCCATAGAAACTCGATTCATAATTTTAGGATAATTAGAAAAATAATTAGGATAGAAACAATTTCAAGAGTTTTGTCAAGCGCGTCGCATGAGAACGACACCACTCAACAGATAGAAAGGAGAAGAGAAAGATAAATTAAAAGACCAACTCACCAAGAGCGAAGAATAACAGGAACATCCAGGTCCAACGCTGAAGATTTCTTGAGAAATCCGATAACTGATTGTTAAATAATTAAGAGTCACTGAAAAATTGTGAAACGGAAACCGTCATCATTCGACACACAAAGTATCTTATTCGCGAACCAGGATCACTGTCATCACTATGAAACACACTGGGAATATCACGGGGACGGCACGACCATAAAGATCAAGGGGGCCGAAAGCGAAACAGAACGAAAAACAAACTATTTTGACTATTTAACAAAACGACGCGGACACGGACATAAACCCGGCGTCCATACCGGCTGACCGACGCGCCAGCAACAACGAAGCAAGCCCAGCAGACCGCACGTCAGCAGCCAGGCGGGAAAAAGATCAAGACGGCTGAGCTCGATACTGCCTAGTTGAGATATCCACCGCTCAGCGCAGAAGTCGGAATCCGAACACCACGGGTAAAGAAGAGCGTGGAACCATCAGAGCGACTGAACGTTACAAAGAAATTGTACGGCGAACGGCGCCAAGAAGCCGAACACTACTGAATTCTATGATAATTATTGAATAAATCCTACTTATACCTCCTATAGAAGTCTACAATTAATTATCTTAGGGTTCGAGCCCGAATTCTTCCCCTCAGAAGAATAAAATTTAATGCTAACGGAGAAATACCGTTACAATATACAATATATATATATTGTAACGGAGTCACAGACACTCTGATATGAGAGACACTCAAATAGAAAGAGGGAATCTATTGGAAAAATATTTTATTGATTTTATTACAAAACACTCGATATCGGCGGAAAACGAGAAACGAGAAGCATTATTGTAGAAGCACACGCAGTCACAACTTCGGAATGTTCCCTCGCTGTCGAAAATAGCGGGTCAGCGACCAGCTAACCCCGATTTGGCAGCGAAGGAAACGCCAGGCTACCGTGGCGGGAACCTGTAACAAGACGAAGTTACATCAGAAGTTGAAACAGGAGCAGACAAGGTAAGAGAGTGGAGAAAACAGTGTGGGAGATATAAAAGAGGCTGCAACTAGAGAGGAGGATCCTCTCCGGTAGAAACTCTCATCCAAGACAGTTCTCTCTTGTGCGTAACAGTAATCTTTTAAAAAATTGAAGAATTCTCATAAAACGATAGTGATCAAAGTATCAGAGGGTGTGGTTTAGCTCGTCAACGTGTTAAGATTTTTACAAAGAATCAAATAAATTCAGTTAGAGCGAATGAAAACACTAGCATAAAATTAGCACTAAAATAAAATAGAGAGCGGACATTAGAAAATAAGGAAATTAATACTGAAAAGCTGAACAATCAATAGAAAGTAGAAATTAACAACCGCCGGAATAGAGTAAGTTTAGGAGGACTGTGAAAAATCATCTAAGAAAAATTTGAGTAAAATAATTAGAAATAAGTAGGATCATAGTAAGTAAGGAAAATTGGTGGCGCAACGGAACGATAATTGCAAGAAGACCAAATACTACGAGTAGTATCAAGGGGGTACGTGTTAGAAATTGGCGAAGGAAAGCAGGAGTGGATTGCAAAAACAGAAGCAATGGAGATCTGCGACATCCAAGGAGAATATGTAAGGGATTTTCGTATGTAATACCCCACTCGCAAGCCGTTTTGTTTGGGTAGTGGGGATAATAATGAGAGGTAATAAGAAGACGGAGAGTGACTAGTAGAATCAGTTGGCTCGAGCTGTCGATAGCCGTCGAATCGTCTCTCCATCAATAGTATCTATCAAATGTACTGTCTCCAATAATATCTCGTCTGTTAAATTTAACTCCGACGTCTCATCTTTTGGACTCAAGGACCTCGTCAACTCAACGAACGCCGCTCACACAAATAATAAGAGGGGGTTCTCAAAACAACTACGTCAGAAAGATGGTTAACTTTTATAATGTATATATAAATACATTCATTGACGATACATTTGAGATGTGAATGAGACATGGACGGGTTATAAAACTAAGTAAATTATATCTTCGTAATAATATAAGTAACTGCCATAAATGGGATATACGAATAACCGTTTGAGTGGATATGTGCTAAAATATAATGTAACTATATGTTGAGAATTCCTTCCGGTGATGCTTGACCGATCTGTGAATTGGGTGAACAAATGTAAGAACTCACTTGAAGCAAAAAGGAAAATAAAACCAGACACAAAGATGTTATGTTGAGAAAGTGGTTTTATTCCACCTTCCGATGGTAGCCCAAAATACAATTTAAATATGAGTGCGTGAACATTCCAACTAAAATTTATGCATTGATTTTATATAATTTAGAAAGTTGTGAAAAATATAAATTTTGAAAAACAAATACAAATTATGAAATAGATAAACGAATTGAGTTGTAATATGACATAATGTGAGCAGCACACAATTATATTAATTGTGCGCTGGATAGAAATCTGAGATAGCGGTGCGTGCAAAGTAGTGATAGCTACGCTGCACGATACGCTCGGACCCCTGAGTGCGAAAACATGAAATGAGCTAGTAATTAGAATTTGGCATTATAATGTGAGCAGCACACAATTATATTAATTGTGTGCTGAATATAAACTTGAGACAGCGGTGCGTGCAACGTAGTAATAGCTACGCAGCACGACACGCTGATGCCATTGAGTGCGAAAATGTTTGTGCGTAACTCACTGCAAACACTCAGCAGTGTATTGCAGAGTGGTTGCAATGAATTAATAATGAGAGCACTCTCAGTGTATATTGCAGGAGTGCTTTTCTTATGTGTACTGAGCTACGCAGTCAGCACTGCGTAGCACAATGCAAACAGATATTGAGGCTGTACAAGTGAACCGCGTATAGTCACTGTACTTTCCTAGCAGAATTTCTGGAGGAAAGTACAGTGAATAGACCACACCGGTATAATTGTATTAATTATACCGGCTAAAGCAAGTGAGGAGAGCATGATGCTGCATGTGCTGCAGCGCATGCCACGAGTGAGCCAAAGTCGTGATGCACCGTATTTCTCTCCTCACTAACAGTGAATTTTTACCAAATTATGCCAGTGTACTCTTACCTTGAGCAAATGAGTCCTGGTGTGCAAAGTTGAGCGAGTCCGATGTACCAAAAGGCCGAGAAAACCGTCCGAAAAGTGGAGATGCGTGCTGTTCGTGCCAGTGTGTGCGAAAAAGTGTCAAAATTTCCAATATGGCTGCGGAATATGAAAGTTTCGTTGGGCGCTGGAGTCAGTTGAGCGAGATAGCCGGTGAGCGAAACCGAAGTCAAGCGAGAGAGACATCCTCTCGCTCGACGCGGCGTGCCAACGAGGCACATCCTCGGCTTCGCGAAGCCCATGCCTCGGCTATCTTCGACTCAACCGAACAACGCGTGGTAGAGCGGCGCAACAGGTAGGCGCACGACGATTATCGATCGCTGTGCGCCAGCTGATTTTCCAACATTCCACCCGCCATCAGCAACGGGGTTGATGATTAATTATTGCTGGGTGTTGGATGAGATTGGCAGAACAGCAAGTTTTGAGATCGGCCTGGTGAGCGTGGTGGTAGCAGTTTTGAGTGTCACCACCCTGGTGAGCCCGTCTTTGCCCGGATGCAACTCGGTGACTCGTGCAAGTGGCCACTTGCACGGTGGAAAGCGCTCATCCGTGAGCAGGACCAACGAGCCAACTTTGATAATGTTGTTAGGATGGTGCCACTTTGAAATTGACTGCTGCCGTTGTAAACAATGTGCAGACCACTGTCGCCAAAATTGCTGTATTTTTTGCTGCAACAATTGCCACCTTGAGAGCCGTGAAATTGCCAAATCTTCGAGATTCGGCTCTGGGACCATTGTGAGTGCTTCACCAATGAGAAAATGTCCAGGCGTGAGTGCTGATGAGTCATCTGGATCATCGCTGAGCGGTTCCAGAGGCCTTGAGTTAAGTATAGCCTCGATTTGAGCAAGCAGCGTTGAGAGCTCTTCGAACGTGAGTGCTGTATCACCCACCGTTCGCCGCAGATGAAATTTAACGGACTTTACAGCTGCTTCCCATTTTCCACCCATATGTGGTGCCGCAGGTGGATTAAACTTTCACGCAATCTGTTAATTTGCGAGAGAAGAAGCGATGAGATGATGCTCTTGCGAAGCCTTCCTAAACATCTGACGTATGAATTTGTGTGCACCAACGAAGTTGGTGCCACAGTCAGAATAGATGGTGTGAGGAATGCCACGCCTCGATGAGAATCGCCTGAACGTTGAGAGGAAGCTGAGTAATCACTGACGGCCTGAAGATGCAGAGCTGAAGTGGCGAGACACACAAAAACGCAGATCCAGCCTTTGTGTGTTTTACTGCCTCGCCCCTTCCAAGTTTTGAGCGTGAGAGGACCGGCGTAGTCTACTCCTGTGTGAGTAAATGCGCGCGATGGTGTGACTCGTGACAGAGGAAGCTGGCCCATCAATTGTTGTGCACGAACTCCTCTCTGTCGAGCACACACCACGCAATGTAATATATGAGATTTCACAGGAGCTCTACCGCCAATGATCCAATGCGTTAGCCTAATTTGAGCTAGTGTGAGCTGCGTGCCTCCGTGAAGAGTACGCACGTGAGCTTGCCCTATAATGAGAGTCGTAAATCGAGAGTGGCGAGGCAGAATAGCAGGATGCCTTTCTTCATAAGTGAGTGCTGATTGCGCAAGACGACCTCCAACTCTTATTACACCCTCCTCGTCAATAAAAGCTGTTAGTCGACTGAAGGGGTGAGCAGATGGAAGATGTGAGCCTGACTGCAGCACTTGTATTTCGTGCTTGAAAAACACGGCTTGTGTCGCTTTCGTCCAAAACAATTTTGCTGCAGCCATTTCTTTCGCCGTAAGTGGAGCGTTTCCTGCTGATTCTAATCTCCCCCTCATTTTTGCCACCGCCCTGACACAAAATGAGGTGAGCCGACATAATTTTGAGAGCGATGAACAGCGATGAATGAGCTCCCAATGATACTCTGGCGTGTGTATCGCAGCGAGGAGAGCTGCCCCCGATCGGGCTTCCATGATGCTCAAATCCTCTACGTCAGTTGTGGCTTTCGGCCAAAATTCAGCAGGCTTCACCATCCACGGTGGACCTGACCACCACAACTGATGAGAACATAATTGAGCTGTTGGTATGCCCTGCGAGGCACAGTCAGCTGGATTACTTGTGCCTGCCACGTGACGCCATTGAGCACTGGGTGTGAGTTCCTGTATTTGAGCAACTCTATTTCGGACATAGTTCTTCCATCGAGAGGGATGTGCTTTGATCCAGGTGAGAGTTACCGATGAGTCCGTCCACAGGTGAGTAGATGAAATTTTAACTTTGAGTGTGGCTTGAACGTATGCAACCAGCTTAGCTAACAACAAAGCTGCAGTCAATTCAAGCCTTTGTATGGTGAGCTTCTTGAGTGGTGCCACGCGCGTTTTTGAGCAGACAAGTGAAGCCACCTTTCCTGTGGAATTTGAGTCAACAGTGATATAAATCGCTGCGGCCATGGCCAGTTGAGATGCATCAGAGAAGCCATGTAATTCCACTGTTGAGTTGCTCCATGTGTTGAACCACCGAGGAATTGAGAGTCTGGCCAGACTTTTGAGATCTTCTCTGATTGCAGTCCATCGTGTTGAGACCTGGGATGGCAGTGGTTCATCCCAGCTGAGCTTGTGAAGCCAAAGCTCTTGTAAAAGAATCTTGGCTCTTATCACAACCGGTGAGACGAAACCGAGTGGATCAAAGAGTTGAGCCACCTCAGAGAGAATGAGGCGTTTCGTAAACCTTTCTTGAGCTGAGTTGAACCGGGATGCGAATTTGAACTTGTCTTCACTAGGAAGCCAAGTCAAACCAAGAATCTTTGTCTCGCAGTCGTCCATTGAGATAGCTGAGCTTGACCTTGATGATGAGATATTGGCAAATACTTTGAGTTCTGACGAGTGCCACTTGGCGAGTGGAAAACCGCCCGCCATGCACAAGTCCTTGAGCTGTTGAGCTATTTTAATGAGCTGGTGAGTTGAAATCACCCCACCGAAGATGTCATCCACGTACCGGCCAAATTTGATAGCTGGCACAGCAAGCGGAAACCGATGGCCTTCATCTTCGGCGAGCTGCATGAGTGTCCGAACTGCCAAGTATGGCGCAGCCTTTGTACCATATGTAACCGTAGTTAGTTGAAAAGGTACAGGATTGAGTTGACCATCTTTCCATAGAATCCGTTGAAGATTCCAATCCTCAGGATGTACTCGGATCTGACGATACAATTTTGTTATGTCAGTGGCGAAGATGTGTCTATGTTGACGGATCCAAATGAGCACGTCCGAAATGTTGAGCAATAAATTCGGTTCGGTGTGCATGATGTCGTTGAGAGATTTTCCAGATGTGGTCGAACTAGACCCATTAAACACCACACGTAATTTCGTGGTAGCACTATCTGGTCTGAGAACACCGTGGTGAGGCAAGTAATAATGTTTTCCAAATTGAGATAACTTTGACGCCTTCACCATGTGACCGAGTTGCTCATATTCGTCCATGAACGTTGTATAGAGCTGACCGTATTCAGCATTTCTTGAGATTTTCCGTAGCGTGTGTTGCAGACACTGAAGTGCTCGTGAGTGTGAGTTTCCAAGATTCGCAGGCGATGATATGAGAGGAAGCCGAACGATGTACCGGCCTGTAGAATCACACTGATGCGTGTCACGAAAATGATCCTCGCATGCCTGCTCCTCTGGTGTGAGTTGACTTACTGTGTCCTTTGGTGGCTCTTCCTGAATCCAAAATTTCGTTAGCACATTTTGTAATTCCTGATCGTCATGTTGCACCGCAGCATGATGAACAGTGAGTGCGTCAGATTGGCATGAGTTTGTTGGTCCAATGATGAGCCACCCAAATATCGATAATTGTGCAATCGGTGCAGATGATGTGCCCTTGAGAATATTTGGTTTAATAACCTGTCCATAAATATCTGCTCCAATTATGATATCGATTGGTCGTGGTGTGAGAAAGTCAGGGTCAGCCAGTTTCAGCTTTACTATGTGAGGCCATGTACGAACTGACGACTCAAAGGATGGCAAGTGAGTAGTAACCGTGTTGAGAATGTGAGCCAGTACCGTGACTTTCTCCTTGGTGTATGTGGAACACAGTGTGAGCTGTACCGAGCCATGTGTCTGCGTTGAGTGCCTTCCACCGACCCCTGTGATCGGAATTGATGAGTGCTTGCGTGTTGCGTTGAGCTTACGAAAGAGTTCTTCCGTAATGAAAGTCAATTCCGACCCAGGATCGATGAGATGTCTTGCTTGATGAGCTGAGACCGATGTGTGTATGTCTGCTAATGCAGTTGCCAATAATGTTGAGCAGTTCCGTGTGAGCTGTGCCGATGAGAGAACGACCGCGACGACATCCTATTGAGCTGAAGCCTGCGATTGAGCCGGTTGTACGTCGGAAGCTGTTGCAGGGGGCGCTGCCGGATGCAGCATCGTGTGGTGCCGCCCTGAACACTCCTTGCACTTCCGGCTCGATCGACAGGCTGACGCGTTATGCCGACCAAGGCAGTTGTAGCACAGCCGTGCTTTCTCCGCCATCTTGCGACGATCACCCACAGTGAGCCGCCGGAACTCAGGACACATAACAATGAAGTGCCCACGAGCCCGACAGCAATCAGAGGGGTAATCATTCGCGCTGAAGGTTGATGACGGAGCGCCACGTGCTGCGCTACCTGCGTGATGCGCCGCGGCGCTATGCGTCCCGGCTTTCGCCAGGGGAGGGTTCGCAGAAGACGTTCGGTTTGAGGTTGTCCCGGTCTTGGGAGTGGCCTTCGCCATCTCCAACGCTCTCACCTTGGTTTCCGCAAACTCCTCGAGCTCAGCAAAAGCCGGGAAGCCTGATGTGCGTCCTAGCTTCGTCTCCCAGGCCTCACGTGTGGTTTGGTCAAGCTGTTGTCCCAGCAACCTCACCATCACGCAATCCCAGAGCTCTTCCTTCGTTGCCAGTGAAGAAAGAGCTCTGTAAGCCTCGGAGAACGAAGCCAGGATTGATGCGAGCGATTTCGCATCGGATGAGCAGGACTTGAGTGCGAAGAGCCTGTCCAGGCGCTCCTGCACCAACAGCTGCTTGTTCTCGTAACGGGAGACCAGTGTCTTCCATGCCAGGTTAAACGATTCGCAGGTGACTGCGAACCCTTGCATGAGCTGCGCCGCCGTGCCCGACACGCAGCCACGCAGATATAATAGCCGGTCGACATCAGCAAGCCGGGCATTTCGGATGACCAGCGACGTGAACACGTCACGAAACGCTGGCCATCCGGAATAGTCCCCTCCAAACGTCGGCAGCTTTATCTCCGGCAGCCTTGTGTGGGGGCGCGGTGACGCTACGGGTGCTGGTGCAGGAAGGCGCCCTTGAGCTAGCCTCTCCATGGCTTCCCGAGCTGCGACCTTGGCCTTGAGGGCGACCTGCACCTCAAGGCTTTGCAAATCGTCTGCAAAGTATTCATGGTCCACACAGCTCGGAGGGCACGAAGACTCCAACAGCTCGTGTTCCTTCCGGAAGTCGCTGTGGATCTCCGCAACCTGCTCGACACACGCGTCGAGCGAAGCCATGGTGAGGGTATCCCCGCCCTCGTTCAGCAGAGCAATTACCGTTTGCATATGAGCAATCCGGCGCCGTTGGGATTGGACCTTCAACGCCATCTCGGTTGTAAGCCGAGTTGGCGATCGGGTCTTCTTCGGAACGACGCCGGCCCCAGGAACCAACAATGTCCTTTTTTCCTCAAGATCTCCAGGCGCCACCCCAGAGTCTGTCGGATTGCCCTCAGACATTGTTAGTCCTGTGCAAACGGTACAAGCAGAGAAAGATAAGACAGTAACGAAGATTCTCCGCAGAGATGTACCTCACCCTGCTTGCTGGTCCGCTGAACGAGATGATGAGCCGATGAGGATCCTGCGATGGGCTACGCAGAGTCCTATCCCAGATGAGCCGATGAATTTGAAGAGATGAGAGCGGAAGGTAGAAAATCCTGGTCTCTCTTGCTCAAGTCGAGTATCCGGCTCGAAGGACCAAAAATGTTGAGGATTCCTTCCAGTGATGCTTGACCGATCTGTGAATTGGGTGAACAAATGTGAGAACTCACTTGAAGCAAAAAGGAAAATAAAACCAGACACAAAGATGTTATGTTGAGAAAGTGGTTTTATTCCACCTTCCGATGGTAGCCCAAAATACAAAGTAAATATAAGTGCGTGAACACTCCAACTAAAATTTATGCATTGATTTTATATAATTTAGAAAGTTGTGAAAAATATAAATTTTGAAAAACAAATACAAATTATAAAATAGATAAACAAATTGAGTTGTAATATGACATAATGTGAGCAGCACACAATTATATTAATTGTGCGCTGGATAGAAATCTGAGATAGCGGTGCGTGCAACGTAGTGATAGCTACGCTGCACGACACGCTCGGACCCCTGAGTGCGAAAACATGAAATGAGCTAGTAATTAGAATTTAGCATTATAATGTGAGCAGCACACAATTATATTAATTGTGTGCTGAATATAAACTTGAGACAGCGGTGCGTGCAACGTAGTAATAGCTACGCGGCACGACACGCTGAAGCCTTTGAGTGCCAAAATGTTTGTGCGTAACTCACTGCAAACACTCAGCAGTGTATTGCAGAGTGGTTGCAATGAATTAATAATGAGAGCACTCTCAGTGTATATTGCAGGAGTGCTTTTCTTATGTGTACTTAGCTACGCAGTCAGCACTGCGTAGCACAATGCAAACAGATATTGAGGCTGTACAAGTGAACCGCGTATAGTCACTGTACTTTCCTAGCAGAATTTCTGGAGGAAAGTACAGTGAATAGACCACACCGGTATAATTGTATTAATTATACCGGCTTATATACATATAATTAATACAATTATATATATATATATAATAACAATTATAAATATATAATTAATACAATTATACCGGCTAAAGCAAGTGAGGAGAGCATGATGCTGCATGTGCTGCAGCGCATGCCACGAGTGAGCCAAAGTCGTGATGCACCGTATTTCTCTCCTCACTAACAGTGAATTTTTACCAAATTATGCCAGTGTACTCTTACCTTGAGCAAATGAGTCCTGGTGTGCAAAGTTGAGCGAGTCCGATGTACCAAAAGGCCGAGAAAACCGTCCGAAAAGTGGAGATGCGTGCTGTTCGTGCCAGTGTGTGCGAAAATGTGTCAAAATTTCCAATATGGCTGCGGAATATGAAAGTTTCGTTGGGCGCTGGAGTCAGTTGAGCGAGATAGCCGGTGAGCGAAACCGAAGTCAAGCGAGAGAGACATCCTCTCGCTCGACGCGGCGTGCCAACGAGGCACATCCTCGGCTTCGCGAAGCCCATGCCTCGGCTATCTTCGACTCAACCGAACAACGCGTGGTAGAGCAGCGCAACAGGCAGGCGCACGACGATTATCGATCGCCGTGCGCCAGCTGATTTTCCAACACTATACCAATATTGTTAAATGGAATGGGAGTTTATTAAAGAGATATACATATTTACTAATAATGTGGTATCCTAGCCAATATTAATTCATTAGATGAATTTACCTTATACATCGTGGCTTCTTAAATTGTCTAATAAAAATTATATATCCCTTTGTTTGATTTCGAATGTACTGGAAACCATGATATATATATCAATATATGTTCCTGAAAATAATAGAACTCTATTTCACCATTGTTAATTTATTTATTACGTGGCAACGAAAATATAGCTTAGTTGATTAAAATATCGACGTTGGTTTTTTATTTAAAATCATTGCAGTTGAACTTTACAAGAGAATTGAATATGAATCATTACAAATAACAGCAATAATCAGGGTACGGTGGACCCTATGATATCGGAATAAGTATCCGCACCAAGGAGACCTAGACTTTTTCGAGTAAATTTTGGGAAATTATTAAGGAAAATCAGTTGGTGAGGGAAATTTGAGGCTCACCGTCAAACAAAAGCCAAGAAAAAGAAATTAGATAGCCAGAAGCCAGTAAGACAACCAGATTGAGAAAAAGAAATCTACCAGCCCGGTTAAGCACACCGGACCGGAGCGACACCGCTTCCCCAGGACGATAAGAAAAAAAACAAGGAAACAACTCACCTAGTTAGAAGTCTGGAATCATCCAGGGTGTCAAACCATCTCACATGCCATATATTTCTTCAGAATTCACAAATAAATAAAGAAAACTACTTCTAGACATAATCTCGTGTGGACACATCACGGCTGAAAATAGAGATCACTCACGACTCGAAAAGACTATTGCCACGAGAAGACACGCGAAAGGTCCACGGAGACGGCACAAACACTACGGACAGAAGACCCGGACGGAACATAGCGTGCAAATTGCAATATTTCCATTATTTCGAAAGCGAGGTGACGCGAGCACAGACTCAACGTCTACAACAACTGACAGGCGCGCTAGCAACAGGTATCCAAGCACTGCAGACCGCGCGTTTCAGCAGCCAAGAGGGTACATATCGACACGGATGAACTCGATTTCGCCTAGTTGTGGAGTTCGCCGCCGATCCTGTGAGCGTACGAATAGAAGGTCAAATATCGTCGAGGATAAAGAAGAGCAAGGAGCCTTTACACATATTATTACGTCGAAAATTGATGGTACGGCCAACGGCGCTAACAAGCCGAACATCGCATCTTCCGTACTGATTGTTAAATAAACTCTCACTTATACCTTCTTCAGAAGTCTGTACTAATTTACTTCGTGTTCGAGCCCGAATTATTCGCGCCAGAAGATAAACAATTATTGATAACGGGAAAATACCGTTACAACTGGCGCCTGAACAGGGACTCGAACATAGAAAAGAAAGATTGCGGAGGTAAGGTACGGCGCCTAGTAGGTAAGGAAATTTCGGGTCAGGCGTGAAGAATGGCTACAGGCGCAGATAAGAATATCCCTATTGAGCTCGAGGTAATACTCATGATGGAGAGTATGGAAGAGCATCGTAGGCTGGAGGAGGCTATCAGAGGAGGAGGGCCGACGTATTTCTGGGAATCTACGACAGCAGATCACCTGTTGGATGACCAGAGGCAGAGGGTTCGGAGGAATATCAACAGATTGTCCGAAATTACACCGATAACCAGGGGGGACATGTATCGGAAGAGTTCGGGAACAATGCAGGTGGAGATGTTGGTGGAAACGAGAGTACACCGAGACCTACTGACAGGACTAAGACAGTCCTACCAAATCCGATTGAGATAGGTGAGATATTGTATTTCCTCCGGAGGATGGAGGAAAAGAGCGACGGGGAACTCGCCGATGTGATCAGGTCTCAGCAGGAGATGAGTTGTGCGTGATTTACCAACGTTTGAGCAGAAATTCCGATCGACATTTCTGAGAGGAAATTAACACCATTAATTGCTAATACGTTGATGTTAACTATACCGATTGCATAACTTCTTTTACCATATCCTATTTGAATAGAAATGTGCTGCTGAAGTGACTCATAATTTATGAACAGACGCCTTTGGCTAGACATGTGTTACGTTGCTCCGGACTCGGTGTACCTACTCTGCGAGTCACCGAAGACTCTTTCAAACAGTTTCGCAGTCTCTGTGATCAATGCCTCGCCTCGCGTCTCACTTCTATTGTACTGACTTCTATTTTTCAGATACACGCATATCCAATGTCCGAGTTTCTTTCAAAGATGGCAGATGCCGGGCTTGCTTTTAGTCATAATTTTTATTTTATCTTATATTATTTTTAGTCATAACCATATAATCAGACATATCCTCACTGAACATGCGGAGTCTGTGCATAAGATCTTGAATCTTCGCAATCTGGGCAGTCATGCTATCGGCTTAATCTTTTGTTACCTGATACTATTAGGTGTACAAATAAGTTTTCGCCGTTATTAATAAAAAATTGGGAATTTATTGTGAAAGGACGGTACCTAATGTTTTATCCGAAGTATTGTCTATCGCTTGCCAGTACTTTTTCCCATCTTTCTGGTAGCATACAGATACCGCGTCGGAAGAATGCTTCATCTTTTGAGGCTATCCACGAATCGACCCAATTTTTGGTATCTTCATATGATGTGAAGTGTTGCTCACATAAATCATGCGCCATTGACCGAAACAAGTGGAAATCAGTAGGAGCAATGTCTGGTGAATACGGCGGGTGGCGTAAAACTTCCCAATTGCGTGTTTCCAAATAGGTTTTGACCGGCGCCGCAACATGTGGACGAGCATTATCATGCAGGAGAATAACTTTGTCGTGTCTGGAGTAGTAGTGGGCTCGCTTTTCCTTGAGTGCTCGACTTAATCTCATCAATTGTGTTCGGTAGACAGCTCCAGTAATGGTTTCGTTCGGTTTGAGCAACTCATAATACACGACACCAAGCTGATCCCACCAAATACACAACAAGAGTTTTTTTCCATGAATATTTGGCTTAGCTGTAGATGTTGAAGCATGGCCAGGTGGTCCCCATGATTGCTTCCTTTTTAGATTATCATAGTGGATCCATTTTTCATCACCAGTGACTATACGGTGCAGAAAACCCTTTCCTTTATGCCTGGCAAATAGCATTTCACATGTGAGAAATCGGCGTTTAACGTTTCTCGGCATCAGTTCATATAGAACCCGATTGCCTTGTTTGTGAATCATTCCCAATGATTTCAACCGATGTGAAATTGCTTGTTGAGTCACTCCTAATGTAAGTGCAAGTTCTTCTTGCGTTTGGCACGAATCTTGATCCAATAATGCTTCCAATTCCGCGTCTTCGTACACTTTCGGCCTTCCGCTACGTTCTTTGTCTTCGATGTCAAATTCACCGTTCTTAAACTTTTGAAACCACTCACGACAACTTCTCTCACTTAAGGCAGCCTCACCATATGCTTCTACAAGCAATCAATACGCCTCAGCTGCAGATTTCTTCAAATTGAAGAAGTAAATCAAAAGTTCCCGCAAATGACGCTTATTCGGCTCAAAACTCGACATTTTCGCACACAAAAAAATATATTATACTGATAAAAAATCACTAATATTTTAAGGTTATGTTGTTGCCTGATGTCCAACCTTACGATAATGACGTTTACATCTGACAATTTTAACATTAACTTACTGGTGGCGCCATCTTTTGTCAAACGGCGGAAACTTATTTATACACCTAATATTTTTGTTGAAGCAGGTAAATCCCGGTATCGGATCGTTGCTCGTTACATTATGAAACATATCCTACATCTCTTTTATCCAAGCGCAATTCATTATGTGAAGAAGCTGGCTGTCCTCTACACTTATAGAAACAACCTTTTGTGCCTGGTTCTCCGCTTTCTTTCATGCCGCTTGTTCTCGTGTTTCCTATGTCATGAGCACGTGCCCTTCTACATAAACCGGCACGGTTTAGTCTCCTGATACCATTCTACGGCAATCTTGCGCTCTAAGTAGCACCTGCACTTGAAACTTCCAGTATGCCCAGTTCTCACTACCTTTCAGCTTCGTGATCTTTCCTTGATCAGAGTCCATCTTGAGGTTTTTCCACGCTTGCACACACAACCAGGTAACCTCAATGTCACAATGCCTACACTAAATAAAAAAAAATTTCTTTTGAAAAAAAATATTTTACCTGAAACTATAGATACACCCGCATGTCTGGGCCCGTAACCTGTTGTTGTTTAAGTAAAAATAAACGGATTAGTTGTATAAATTGTATTTATTTAGTGATTTACATGCGTAGCATGCGTTATATTTTACTTTTCTCCTATCTCTTATAAAATCTCCCTCTGGCAACCGCGCGCCGCTGCGCTCAAAACGAGAACTAAAAAATGAGATAAATTTAGCGCAGTTTTCAAATTTGACTACAACCCAGTTTTTCACTGTTTTATGTCAACAAGAGCTACGAATTATATCACCACGAAGTTTTCCTTTCAACTAGCCTTTTTTCAGATGTTGCGGTTATATATACGCCTGATAGTTATTTTAATAGCCATCCAACCCTCTGCATATAGTTGTAGAGTTTAGTCCCTTCAGTGTGTACAATCCTATAAAATTCAGAAGGTTCGAAAAATGAGAGACTCAGAGGTACATTAGCGCCGATGGATATTTTAAATTTTGAATAGCTTTCGTGATTTGATTCCGGCACAATAGCAACAATAATATGTGTAACAATAGCATTATAGGATATATCACTCTCTACATCAGCTTTTATATCGATTTCCTCGAAAGCATGTAATAACTCATGGTTAATCGGGCTTGATAGTGTTATATGCCTATAATTAGAAAGTTGGTAGTTGTTACGGCAACTGCGATATATCAAAAGTTTTATTCTATGGAAAAACTACATATATTTCTTTGGAATTAGACATTTTCGTCGAAGTTTAGCTCCATGTTTGCCAAGATATTCAGTGAACGTTACAATAAAAAATTTAGTCGTTTCTTCATAATCAATTTTAGGTTTAACGATAGATGGGATCTATAAGTTCTTTCTGATTTGACACGCTACTGTATTTACGGTGAGCACGAGTCGTCGTGAAAATAGGAGTATTCACTCGAGATGTACAAATAATGGCTAATGCGTCCTTAAGTGTCAACTGATCTCTGTCAACGTTGCGTTCCTAGTTAAATAGAGTCGCTAGTCGTATGTCAGCCGGGAAATGTGTGAGATGGTGGGGCACTTTTGCATAATGATAAGGCAGAAAATACAAATTTTTCAATTTATTCCTAGTAATTCATAAGTAACATCCAAATTGTTCTGTACAAGTTTGTATATATGAGTTTCTACAGCCATAGCTCTTTATTTTATTGTGTTTTACATTTTTCACGCGCTTCTTTTTACGGTTTGAATATTTTACTCGTTTCTATTTGTGCAGCTACGGGATCATTTTTCAGTCTACTTGTCGTTAAATTTTTTAAAAATTATCCAAAGTGTAACCATGATTCATAAAATCAAGAAACATAATACAGTATTCACTGCATACTTTAGACTTGAATGATTGAAGGGGCTGTGGGTTCCATTCGTAGCTTCGACAGCTTCGGCGTAGTTGTTGTACTGTTGGTTAACGAGCAGGAGCAATCGGTAACTATCGAAAAAGATTCCATGTCAATTTTTATCAACGTGAATAGCAACCCAGTGTCGCTTAGGCAGACTATGCTCGTATGTATTTAGCACCTATTCTGCGGGTCTAGACCAGCACTTCCGAATGCGATCGACAGGGATTACTCCTTTCGTCTGATCAGTCGATGCCTGGACTGCAATTGGCGTCACAACCGGCACAGATATACTCTATGCTCTGCGGTTTATCGAGTGTATTTTCTTTCCTTGTTGATTCGTTGTTCGGTTGTCTTTGCTGATTTTTAATTGGTGTTGATTTATCGAGACATTGTGAATAAATAGGGTTCACCGCGTTGAGTACCTTAAGGATGAGCCACGAACGTTTTTTTGCCACGTTATTTAGAATTTACATCGTCTACGATCTAAACACCATGATGAATACAGTAAACGTCGTTGACGGGCATATTTTTTAAATTTAGATCATTGTTGGAAAATCACCTGATGCACGACGATCGATAAACGCCGTACGTCGACCTGTTGCTACTAAGTGATGTGCTGCGCTCGGCTGTCGCGAAGATAGCCGAGGCAGCACTTCGTAGGTATGCTACACAAGCGAGAGGCCGTCTCCCTCGATTGACTTCAGCGTCTCACAACGAGGCGTTCATACTACTCAGCCATCTTGAAGATTTTGACACCTCTCGTGAAAACCGCATAGACAGGTCCAACCACTGCTCTCACCTCGGACAATTTTCACCGATTTCTCAGGATCTACTCAACTCAGAAGTGCTCAACAGGACTCAAAATACACAGTAAGAGTGCACCGTCACAATTTACATAAATTCAATAATGGTGAGGTGGGAAAATCACAATTGTGCATCCTCATAAGCCTCATCTCGTGGCGTACTTTACAGCACGGGCTGCTTCACGTTTCACCTCATACATCTCGGCACGCAATTAATATAATTGTATGTGCAGCTCATTAAATTCACTTCAAATTTATTCGTTTATTTATTTTATATATTTTTTTTTGTAGTCAAATCGAGTCAAAGGTAGAATAAAGACTACTTTCCCTACCAATATCTTTGGTCAGGTTATTTCACACCTGTCGTGAGTGAAAACTCATCCCATTATATATACGCATCCCAATATATTTCAGATTCAAGAACACCAGGGAATCCTAAACATTTTGGTCCTTCGAGCCGGATTTCGACTCACGCGCAGGAGAAGACCAGGGTTTATCTACCTTCGGAAAGCATCTCGGCTCATTTCGACGTGGGACTCTGCGGATATTCCTCGCAATCTCACCTCATCGGCTCATCTTGGTACTCGTCAGCCAAGCAGATTTGGTAAAATACATCTCTGCGGAGTATCTTCATTCTTTGATATTATATAATTTCTGTGTCACATTATTATCCTTGCCCACTATGTCTAAGCGCAACCTGCCAGATGGAACGGCACCGAGCGCTCTGACCAAACGAACGAGTTCCACCAGCTCACCTCGTCGGAGGACGATCCGACAGCTCAACGAGCTCTAGCACTCACAGCGGAGCCCGCCAGCCTAGCTCCGCAGTATTTTATCTGTACATTGATCAGCTCGTCGCAGTACTACATGTGCATCGTAGGTATTGTGGCAGAGAAGGCCAAGCCAGCGCAGGTCGATGACGGAGTCGACTGGGCTTCTGGTAAGAAGTTGCTGGTGTCACCACCTGCCATCGATGCACGACCTACGCAATCAAATACTCGCTCACCAGTGTACTTTGCGCCTGTCGTACTCTTGGCTCGTCTTCTCGTGTAACATGATCGTTACGTCACATTCAATATTTATTTGTTATTTTCATCTCTCTCAATTTATTATCAACTCGATCTCCCGCGTGAGTGTCAATTTCAGTATTTTGATTTTCGATTTTACGAAACATCGTAATAATGAGTAATTGCAATTATTCAGTGGCACGGTGTAATTAGTCAGGATCAATACGACGAATCATCATATAGTTTTCGAAATAAAAAGTTAAAGACACGAATACGAAGACAAAATAGGGTGTTGGTACAGTCGTTCACTCATCGGATCAACTCACAAACACATGCTCAACGCTACTAGCAACTCATCAGGCATGTCTTCTCATTGATCCAGGGTCGGTATTGACATTTATTACGGAAGAGCTCTTTTATAAACTCAATACACCACGCAAGCACTCATCAATTTCGATCACGGGGATTGGTGGAAGACACTCATCGCAGACACGTGGGTCAGTTCAACTTATCATCTGCTCCACTCGCACCAAGGAGAAAGTCACGGTACTGGCTCACATACTCAATACATTCACACTCATTTACCATCATTTGAGTCACCAGCACGGAAATGGTCTCGCTTAGTGAAAATGAAGCTGGCGGATCCGGACTTTCTCAAGTCACGGTCGACTGATATCATAATTGGTGCAGATATTTATGGACAGGTTATCAAGCCTAACATCATCAAGAGCACTCCATCATCGCCTATCGCACAACTATCAATATTTGGATGGCTCATCATAAGACCAATCAACTCATGCCAACCTGAAACACTCACTGTTCATCACGCTGCAGTGCAGCACGATGATCAGGCATTACAAGAGGTGCTCACAAATTTCTGGGTTCAAGAAGAACCACCAAAGGACAAGGTCGATCAACTCACACCAGAAAAGCAGGCTTGCGAGGATCATTTTTGCAATACTCATCAGCGTGATACTACAGGACGGTACATTATTGGGCTTACTCTCACTTCTTCGCCTGCAAATCTGGACAACTCATATGCAAAGGCGCATTGGTGTCTGCAACACATCATACGGAAAATCTCAAAGGATACTGAATACGGTCAGCTCTACTCTCAATTCATGGACAAATATGAGCAATTTGGTCACATGGTGAAGGCTTCAACATCTTCTTCAAGAGAGACACAACATTATCTGTTTTATCACGGTGTTCTAAGGCCAGACAGAGTTACCACCAAATTACGAGTGGCATTTAATGGCTCCAGCTCAACATCACCTGGAAAGTCTCTTAATGACATCATGCACACTGGCCCTAATCTGTTGCTCAATATTTCAGACGTGCTCATTTGGATATATCACCACAGATACATCTTTGCCACTGACGTTACGAAAATATATCAACAAATTCGAATTCATCAAGAAGACTGGAATCTTCAACGAATTTTATGGAAGGATGCTCAACTCAACCCAGTGCCATACCACTTAACAACTGTGAGATATGGTACGAAGGCTGCTCCTTTCCTGGCAACCAGAAATCTCATGCAGCTCACCGAGGGTGAAGGTCACCGCTTTCCACTCGCTGTGCCAGTTATTACCTTTGGCAGGTACGTGGATGACATCTTCGGAGGGGCGGATACCACTCATCAACTCGTGGAAATTGCTCAACAACTCAAGGACTTGTGCATGGCGGGCGGGTTTGCAATCGCCAAATGGCACTCGTCGGACTTCAAGGTCCTTGCTAGTATCTCAACATGACCGTCAAGCTCAGCTATCTCAATGGACGACTGTGAGACAAAAATTTTTGGTTCGACATGGTCTCCTCAGGACGACAAATTCACATTCGTATCAAGGTTCAGATCAGCTCAAGGAAATCTCACCAAACACCTCGTTCTTTCAGAGGTGGCTTAACTCCTTGATCCACTCGGTTTTGTCTCACCTGTTGTGATCAGAGCCAGGATTCTCTTACAAGAGCTCTGGCTTCACAATCTTAAATGAGATGGTCCACTGCCATCCCAAGTCTCATGTCATTGGATTTTCATCATAGCAGATCTCATCAGCTTGGCCAAGCTGTCAATTCCACGGTGGTCTAATATATGGGCCGACTCAACAGTGAAACTTCACAGCTTCTCTGATGGATCACAATTAGCCATGGCTGCAGTGATTTATATCACTGTTAACTCATCATCCACAAGAAAGGTGACTTCACTTGTCTGCTCAAAAACCCAGATGGCACCGCTCAAGAAGCTCACCATACACCGACTTGAACTGACAACTGCACTGTTACTTGCAAAATTGGTTCCATACGTTCAAGCCATGCTCAAGGTCGAACTCCCATCAACTCACCTGTGGACGGACTTGTCGGTAACTCTCACGTCAATCAAAGCTCATCCAGCTCGATGGAAAGACTATGTCCGAAATAGCTAGAGTAACTCACT
This sequence comes from Cylloceria caligata, assembly GCA_963942595.1. Lineage (NCBI taxonomy): Eukaryota > Metazoa > Arthropoda > Insecta > Hymenoptera > Ichneumonidae > Cylloceria > Cylloceria caligata. The sequence goes on from OZ012708.1 coordinate 15,950,829, forward strand.
CCCAATGCTCAATGGCGTCACGTGTCAAGCACCGGCAATCCAGCGGATTATGTCTCACGGGGTATCGCAACATCTCAACTGGCTTCTCATCAGTTGTAGTGGTCGGTCCATCATGGATGGTGAAACCTCTTGATTTTTGGCCAACAACATTCACTGCGCATAAAAATTTGAGCATTATGGAAGCCCGACCAGGGGTAGCTCTCCTCGCTGCCACTCTGACGCCTGAGTATTATTGGGATCTCATTCATCGGTTCTCAACTCTCGTTATTGATGAAGCTCATTTGCGGACCATTTCACGGAGTCACTCAGTTCACATTAGCTCAAGTACAGCTAACTCATTGGATCGTCAGTGGAAGCTCCTGTAAAAACTCATATTTAACGTTGCATTGTGTGTGCTCGGCAGAGAGGAAGTCGGGCTCAACAATTGATGGGTGAGCTACCTCTTTCACGAGTCACACCAACGCGTTCATTTACTCACACAGGAGTTGACTTCTCCGGCCCTCTCACACTCAAATTTACTCTGGCTGTGGCATCAATTTTGTTGGTGTTTACAAAGCCATACGTCAGTTGTTCAAGAAAGCTTCTCAAGAGCATCACGTCATCGCATCTTCACTCGCAAATCACCAAATTGCGTGGGAGTTCAATCCTCCTGCTACTTCGCACATGGGTGGCAAATGGGAAGCCGCAGTAAAATCTGTGAAATTTCATCTGCGACGAACATCGGCGATACTGCACTCACGTTTGAGGAGCTCACCATACTGCTGGCTCAAATCGAGACGATACTCAACTCACGACCTCTGGAACCACTCAGCGATGACCCAGATGACTCGTCAACTCTGACACCTCGACATTTTCTCATCGGTGAAGCACTCACAACTGTCCCAGAGTCAACTCTAGAGGATTTGGCGAACTCATGACTCTTAAGATGGCACTTGTTGCAGCAAAAGGTGCAACAATTTTGGCGTCAATGGTCTGCTCATTACTTACAACGGCAACAGTCAATCTCAAAGTGGCGTCACCCTAACAACTTCATTAAAATCGGCTCTTTGGTTCTGCTCACGGATGAGCGCTTTCTCCCGTGCAAGTGGCCACTCGCACAGGTCACAGCGTTACATCCAGGCAAGGATGGACTCACCAGGGTGGTGACACTCCGGACTGCTACCACGACGCTCACCAGGCCGATCTCAACGTTAGCTGCTTCGCCCGTCTCTCTTAAGCAAATCACCAAAATCGTGTGTTCGACAAGCAACTGACCATAATGTTCTTTTTGGAAGGTCGTCACAGCTATCTCCTTTAGTAAAAGACGGTCGTTTGTATACTAGAGTGATTGAATATCTTCTATAACGTCCATTCCGAGCGTTTGATGTATACTGATACTATGTGTGGCTGCGTAGACAAATTTAAATAGTACAGTGGCGTGTGTGGTACCCATTCACATACGAAAATATGTAATGAGGTAATTACAGATACAATTCTATTACATTGTCATACTCAGCATATACCACACACTTTAATGTCGATATCAAAGTCTTGTCATGTCTAACGAAATTTCAGTGACTGAAGCAACTTGCTGATAAGTCGGGTCGGCTTTTGGATAGTCACCCCTTGTAATATCTAGACCTTCATTCTGAAAGTGTATACCGGTACCTCTAAAGAGCGTGTGATAACTCTCGACCCAGTTTTTGTTAATACTAAACGCTGGTTGAAGAGATTTGCTAGGTATTTGTTAACCATCGACGTATGGAGAGACGAAGTTTTATGGAATGATTATTCAAGTTAAACGGATTTAACGTTGTACTGCCGTTGAATGCACGGTTATTTCCAAACCCAAGAATGATTCGTTTGGGCAATTGGCCTAGAATAACGTTATCTAAAGGATCACGAATAATCCTGCTATGTATCGTGAAAGCTTTAACCACAACCCTTGTTATAGGATATTGTTCGATTGTCTTTGCAAGCATTTTGGCATGAACTATCAGCATGCCTGGCGCAATTTTTTTTCGACGGACGAGTAATGTAGCCTCGGTACTGACTGTAGGCCTCTCTATAAGACAAAAATCGTCTTTTGAGCGTACAAGTCGTAACCGTACATTCACGCCATTGAACAGAAATGTATTCCAATTAAAAACGTCGCAGTGTAAATGTCCAATCGTATCTAAAATCCGACCATTCTTTATGTACTTTTCACGATTATTCAGACCGATATTAGGGCTATTCGATGCACCTGGTAGAGTGTCAAACGTACCGGGCGTGTCACCGTACCATAGGGCGATCGTTAAGTGAGAATTTTTAGCAGCCGGTCCATAATTGTATAACGTCTCAATACATGTTCTGTAGGGGTATGCATTGTTTGGATGTGCCACGAGTTTCTGGTTAAACTATACCACCTTGATCAAAAAGTTTTACGACCGGCCACCGTATAGCGCAGTCAGTCACCCGATTGGATTTTTTTTTTTGTTATATTACCACATCTAGGATACCAATTCGGCGTCATAGCTTGACATTTGTAAAAGTTACGCTGTACTGAGTACATCTACCTTTGTGCGTGTTTTCAATTTTTTACAAGTTTGAAAATGGCATCAACGAGTTTGCATTAAATTTTGTGTGGAAAACGAATTTAACGGTCCGCAGACCTTGGAAATGTTGGAGAAGTGTTTCGGCAATGATACTCTTTCGAGATTAAACGTTTTTCGGCGGCACGAACGCTTCAGAAATGGCCGTGAGTCGGTCGAGGATAACGAACGCAGTGGCAGGCCGTCGACGTCGAAAATCAATGAAAACATCGATAAAATCAAAGAAATGTTGGCCGAAAATGGCAAATTGACCATCAGAGAGCTGGCAGAGTACTTGAACATCGCTTATGGATCCGCCTAAGACATTTTCATTAGTGATTTGAGCCTCGGACGTGTCGCTGCAAAAACTGGTTCCGAAAAACCTCAATTTCATGCAAGAAAAGGACCGCGTTGAAATCGCGAAGACATGATTTCCAAGGTCGGATAATAAAATATAGAGTCGGATTTTCGAATGCGACCCATCATTTATCAAACGGATCATCACTGGAGACTATCCAGCAGCCTTCGAATTCACCTGATCTGGCTCCCTGCGACTTTTTCCTGTTCAACCGCCTTAAAAAACTGCTTCGCGGAATGCGTTACAGTACCCGAGAGAATGTCATGAAAAAATCGAAGGCGACTCTGATGGACATACCGAAAATTGAGTACCAGCGGTGTTTCGAGGAATGGATCAAGCGCTGGCGTAAGTGCGTTGCAGTCGATAGGGAGTACTTTGAAGAGGACCATATCGATTTCGATGAATAAATTTGTATTTTCGATTTTATGAATAAAGTCCTAAAACTTTTTGATCAAGGTGGTATGTCTACCTGATTGAAAATGCTGGGCAGAAAGTTATTAACAGGTACTACATTGTGTTGTGATTCACCTTGGTATATCCTTACCATTTACAATAATCATTGTATGAGCCAGATGCAGATATTCTTCACCATGGGCAGGTATGACAAATTCCAGGAGTATATCATCCGTGATACACAGACTCGTTGTACATCCATTGTGATGCTTCTATAGCCGTCTGTGCTGCAGGTATGGTAAATAAGTCGAGCTCCGGCTTCAGACGGAAAAGAGAAAGAAAAAAATTATTCTCGTCATGCATTTTGCACAAAGTTTCGTTTATTCGAGGCCGTGAATGTTTGACGCTGGTATCCATGAGTTAAATATTGCCGGATATCCCACCATCCAATCCAAATGTCCCTTTTCACGTCGCTTCACGACACTTATTGTCATATTACGCATCGCTATATCGGCATTATACAGTGTCACGGTAGCCGGCTATATTTTAATAGTTAAGTGTATACCATGATTATACGCATAAATCATTTGGCGTAGTATAACGATGTAATGATGCGTATTACGATGTGTGAAGGAACACCACATCCGCTCCGTGAAAGTGCGATTAAAATGCTCGACAATTGAGGCTTCTACGTCAGGATTACGAGCAACGCGAAATTGTATGTTTTAATCTTTGAGAAATTTTTAGAGTTCATAATCGAGGAATTTTTTACCGCGGTCAGTTTGTAGTAAAACAAGTGTACGATCCTCGTTGCGCTGGAGAAAACGTTCAAATACCTTCATTACCTCGCGCACAGTTTTGTCCTGCAAGGGTTCGACCCTTGTATTTGGTGAGGACGTCGATCACCATAAGCAGGTAAGAGGCGTTGTCGTTATAGCTTTTCAATGAACGTAGATCTACGAGCTTGGCCTCCCAGTCATCGTCAATATTTGTAACATTGTAATAGAGTCATGGAAAGAGAGTCACGTCGCACAGGTATATGAATGGTTTTACTATTCTGCTGAGTCAGCTAGTCGTACTAATCAAACGCCGCGCACCAGGATTTCCAGCTGGATGCAAGGGGTGTTTGAAAATCTACTAGCATTCTGCTGTGCGTGCTGGACTGCTCACTGCAGGCTAGCATGGGCAGGCGCTCGCTGCTGCTGCCTGGCGGCAGTGCCTCACGGCAGCATAGAAACGGTACTGTGTCAGCAGGCCTCGCAACGGTTCACCGCATGCACGCGCTTTACAACAGCGTTGGCGACAACGGCTCTTTTGACATAGCAGCAATCTTGTGGAAATCTCTGGAGCAGCTCGTACTCACCTCGTGGAGCGCGCGTCTTATTTGTTTATATTTTCGGTGCTCAATTTTTGTAATTAGTCAAAAGAAACAGTGAACAATCGTGAACATCGGACAGTAAATCCACTGTGAAACTAATAAGGTATACTCATCGGCTAAATATATTTTTGAATTTTTTGAAACGTTTTTCAACTCTTGACTTGGCACAAACAACTCTTTATAAAAATTTAACGCGCATCTACAGATACAATGTATTAGAGGTTTATCAACTTTACGCAATATTGCTTTCTGCTGTTTTTTATTGGAATGAAAAATAGCGTTAAGTAAGACTATACAATTTTCGTCGAATGGAATGTGATGTGTATTTTGTTTCTTGTTTTTCTTCTCGCTGCGGCTATCCCTCATTATTACAGTTTCACAGTAGATGGATTTGTTGAAATTCAACTCTTTGTGTGATGCGTACACGACTCATCCTCACTACTTACTGATGTGCTAGCTGCTTGTCCTTCCAATGAAATACGTTGACGAGAGTTTTTTGGTATGTAGACTAGCATTCGTGATTCATCAGGAAATATCATTATACGACATCGACAATAATCGGGTGTCGATTGTTTAAGATCCAAGCGTAGATAAATGTGCGGCTAAGTAGTAGCATCGTGATATAACTCATTTAAAAGTCGTGGATTTTCGGGGTAACTTGCCCCACTAGATGTCTAATTTGTGCTCAATTACGTGGGCTTTTAGATATCACTATATAATTGGCGTCTAATGATATATCACATTGTCCATGGACCTGATAGAAAATATTTTGTGTGATAAAAATCACACTAATATTTTTATGATGGCTACCTTTTGTGAAAAGGTCAACAATTGTATTATTCGAGGATTCATGCCTTAAATCAGGGGTCTCCAAACTTTCCAGCCTTAGGGCCATACTGATTACTCCAGTAAGTTCCGAGGGCCAAAACCATATTATCATTGTTGCCGGTGGTAAAAAGTGAAATAGTCCAAAATCTGTCCGCGGGCCGAATGTGGCCCTTGGGCCGTAGTTTGGAGACCCCTGCCTTAAATCATCGATGATAACTAATTTCTTCAAGTTATCATTGCTTGAATAATCTTCCGGTTGCGGTAGGCCGTCGTTGAATTCGATTTTTGGTATCTTGCATTTTTTATTACTGATGGTCTTAGCAATTAACGACGACGGCGATGATGATGACTGTTGTTGTTGTTGTTGTTGTTGTTGCTGTTGTTGTTGTTGTTGTTGTTGTTGTTGTTGTTGTTGTTGTTCACATGTGATATTAAGAGAAGCGGCATCAGGATTGAGAGTATCTTCATAATAAAATATAACTCGATGAAATTCAACGATGCTCATAGAATTGAGAAACTTTAGAAATTTCCTCATTAAAACTGTTTTCCCTCAGCCTGTGGCCCACAAGCGAACGACGTCCATGGGTATTTCGACCGTACATTTATTATTTTTTACTTATGAAGCGTAAAAAAACGACAATGCTATTGATAATAATGGTGATGATGATGATGACGATGAACGTCGTAGAACAACAAGACAAGATGTAAAATCGTATACACCAAGTACAAGATAAGCTTATTGCCCTCCACGGCGACAGTGACACGTACCCGCACGTCGTTATTAGCTTATTAGACCTTTGCGTGGGCGCTCATACGCTTATCAGCGAGCGTGTGTCGCCGCGGCACATGCACGCAGCTTAGCTTTTAAGCCGTATGTAGATACAGAAGATTGTGATTTTTTTTTGTATCATTCGACGTCAATTCTTAATACATTTTTTCGAATCTTGCAAAGTAGTTATTAATAATAATGATGGTAAGTATTATAAAAAAGACGTTTAAATGATATACATGTTTATTGATGAGTGTTTTATTATACATACACACATTAACTCGTAAAATTAATTATTTTTTTCATAACCATGTGTTTTCGTGTAAATTATGAAAAATCACTTCTTGATTAACTGTGTACAATCGTTCTCCGATCATTATTCGAACGGTTTTTAAGCTAACAGAGAAATATATTGTAACGGTATTTTACGTTATCATCACCCTTAAGGGGTTATACGCAGTTATGAGGCAAAAAAAAGACGGTTTTTCAAGGATTTATCTTGAAGAGACTTTTGAATTTATTAATTTAAACATTTTTGTGGTTATAAAAGCATCTTTTAAGAACGTAAACAAATTTTTTATTTATAAAAATGTTGATTATAGAGGGCGCTGCAGGCGATTTCCGGAACTTCCTCTAAAAAAAGACGATTTACGGTGTACATCGTAACTCAAGATTGGATTATCTGAAATCAAAAAACCAAACAAATTTCGTTAATATATTAGATTATCTAGTAATTAATCGGTCGGCTAATCAAAATATTGAATTTTCACAAAATGGCGGCTTCTCAAAAAAATGGTTTCGATTTTTTATGTAAAATTTGGCCTTAAATTGTTTATAAAATGGGAAATAAGTATCGGATTGACAAAAGAAACGATTAAATACTAGAAAATGTATCTAAGAAGATTGTGTTAAAATTTTAGACCGATCGAACAAGCCGTTTTTGAGATATCGTGTACACCGACTTGAAAAATGCTGTTTTGAGAAAAACGCGTTTAAAGTTTAAAACCGGTTCACACATAGAAAAAAAATTTTTTTTTCAACTTACATGGTGTCGTCTATTCCAGGGCCATATAATAAACCCTCCATTCCTTCAGCAGCCTCCAGCAATTCAATTTGGTGCTGTCTTCGAGCCATCCTTCCCTCTCGTGTCGCTTCGTGCGCTCTGCGCTCGGATAGCGTAACGCGCTCTTTGTCCTCCTTTTGTACATATGCATGCACATTGGGCCCCAAAGACAGTCCCATTGCATTCATATGGTACAAAAGTGAAATTGAACCTTCATTAAACATACCGGCGGCGATATTTGCGGCCATTTCAACAATTTTTGAGCCACTCGGAATGATTTTCGGCGTAATTTTCCAGATGATTTGGTTGTAACTCTTAGGTACAAGGAAAACACTACTACACTCTCACACAATGTATAAGAATACAATACACAGGTATATAAAAGGAGCAACGGTCCAGGTAAACAGCTGCCGCTTTAGCCTTTGCCCCACCTACTTTCATACGCGCCGAGGCGTCTCTACATATATAGGTATAACTCCGAAAGTATTGCTCGGATCGACTTGAAATTTTGTGTGTATACTTTTGAATATATGTACATTACAAAAATGCAATAAAAAATCGATTTTTTAAAAATCATAACTGCGTATAACCCCTTAACCCTTTCGCCTACAACCACGAGTGAGGCTCGTGGTCAGGTTTTTGAGCCAAAAATGATTATCACGAGCCTGGCTCGTGGTACACCGTTCGTGCCAAACACGACTACCACGGGCCTGGCTCGTGGTACGTCCTCCGGGCCAAATGTAAACACAACGTGTTGAGTAGTGCACTTAGTTGCATGTTATCCTTGACTACGTTCGCACATAAAAATATATTTGTGTTATTGATTTATTCTTTTCGCGAATTATGTATTTTTAATAGGTACGACACCCGACGTAAGTCGTGTGCGATTGGTACAAGATAGATTTGCCGAGGCGCGGAATGGCTTGAAGGCTGGGCAGGTCGGTTTGCGTTTTGGGACCACGCTGGTGAATCTTACGTGGTAGGGCAAGGGGTTAAAGGGTTTTAGTTCGAACTCGAGCAGGGAGGAAATTAATATAGGCTTCAATATTAGGTAAAAGTATGATTTATTAGACACATTAGACAGATAAATCATTTGTATGATAATTAAATATACTCCTTTTTAGTTTTGGTGATTATGCACCTTGCAAAAAAAAACTGGACCCGGGCTTACGCATGCCGTTATAATCGTGTTCGCACGAAGTAGGAGATTTTATATTGATTTATTGAAATATTTTCTTTAGTTATATGGTAGTATAGTTTCTACATAAGGAAACAGCCTGCTGGGCTTGCCATCATTAGTATATCTATATCGGCTCTGTTATTATTCCTCGCCTTCGGAGGTAGCCTATTCTATACCTATATTGAGTGGACTGTAGTGGGGACAGAGCTCTCCTGGCTACGCGATCTACTATCTGGTCCCGCCGCTGTTCCGGTGGAGGCGTCAGCGCGGTGCATCCTCGGTGCATCGGCGCATCAGAAATGCGACAGGAGCGGCTCTAGCTAGTTTTTAGGGTGTTTTTTAAGTCCCTATGGATTTAATATTTTTTTGATCCATACCACTTGGTTTATTTTCGATGGGAGATCTTGCCGGCTTGGATATTCTGCTACTTGAATGACTGGTAGGTCAGTAGTTAACCTTGGAAGATGTTTATTTTCCCTGGGCCAGAGGTATCAGGCCTGGTCCTTGGAGTGGTGCGGTTCAAGGCGCTTCTCCTTGGGTTGACTAGGTGGTCCTTCTTTAGCTGGATGTCTGGTCCTCTCTTTGGTTGGTCAGCTGGTCCTCCTTTGGTTGATTAGCTGGTCCTCCTTTGGTTAGTTAGCTGGTCCTCCTTTGGTAGATTCCGGATGTTGGCGAAAGTCTCTGAACAGAATGCTCCCCGACTGTGGTATGTCGTGCCCTTTTATACCGACTTCCCCGCTCTTCTTCCAAGTTCTGCCGGTATAGCAGGGTATTGCTATATCTGCTAGTCGTCCCGTAGCCCATCTCCTGTAGCCCATTTGTCCCGTTAATCTCCTCTCCTTGGTTATAGTGATTTAGCGTGTTCCTTTTAGATTGTTCTTCATATGTTTCTTGAGACTATAGTCTTACTGCTTGGTAGTATAACTATAGCTCGAGTAACGGTAGTTAGCCTTTACAGGTGTGCGTGCTGTGTGGTATGGATTCCTGTGTTTGTGTGTGTGGGTCTCGTTTAGGCTAGTCATTTAGGCGGTATATTTAATTATAAGACGAGTATGTCGTCTTAATATGTGATTAATTTTTTCACTTCTTGTGTTATGAAAGAAACACAAAAAACCTTCAACTTCAGGAATAATATATCACAATGTTCAAGGAATGAGGGGTTGACTCGATGGCGTACAGCCTCACACAGATTAGAGCCATTCTGTCTCAAAAGGGTTTTAACGCGCACATGGTCCACATTTTCGGCTAGCTCTTGAGCGGGAATACGTATAAGTAATTCAGCAAATAGAATTTCGATACTGTTTTCCTCATAAGCGGCATAGCGCTGGAGTCGTCTGAAGTGCTGCTCGACACACACACTGTTACGATACACAGACCGTCAAACGATTTCTTCTGCATTACTATAGTCGGTGAGTAGAAATTTTCTTCTCCTTTTTCTTCTGTGGTGGTTCTAAGTAGTAAGGGATAGGTATAGCGAGACGACTTATTCCTCCTCCATAGTTTTCGGGTGTGTTAATTTGCATAATGTCATGGCGGTACAATTTTCCCACCCTGTCAAAAAGGTGGGCCTAATAATTCCCCGACCTTCGATTGGTCGGATAATTTTCCCATCCCTTATTTCTGGCTAGTCTAAAAGGTGGCCCCCACAGTGGTGGGACTGATTCGCATAATGTTTCGACTTCTGATTGGCCTGAAAATTTTCTGATTCTGACTCTTTATTTTCCGAGACAAATTCTTTCGAGCGGGAGCTAGAGACGTTACACAGGTAGTAAAATATTATTATGCTACGTTTTTCAATCTTTTCGTAAATAAGAAAAAGTATTCATATGTGAAAATTCGTTTATTTGTTACTTAGTATAAAAATTTTTTTTACAAGCCTTTTCTTCATTTATAAAAATATTAAACATCTGTTGAGCGAGGTGACGTGACAACAGGTATTAAGTCAGTGTGTATCGTCGCTTGTATCGGCTTCTATCATCGTGTACGGTCGCTTCTAGATCGGTAGAACGCTGCTCACAATCTGTGCATTCACTTTTGTTGGGAGGGTATCCTTCGAGCTGTAACTGTAGATCTGATGACGGCCAATGTTCTTTACAAAGCTGGTATGATGCGACCTCGGGGTCTAGTCGAATATGCTGAGGTAGTTTTTCCTATAGTACATGAAAACATTCACTCCAGTGTCTTAGCAGCAAAAGTTTAGTAATATATTCGAGTTCCACCTCGATAAGTTCCCAGGCGTCTTTACCGCGATTGATTACGAATATACCACTTATAATCTGAATTTTATAGCTCGACGTTAGCACTTTCACGGTTCTTCGACAAGTGTATCCGGCCGTGCGCTCAGGGTTAGCTTTATACCTGAGAAAGATGCTGGTGGTGGGAATATTAGAGATACTATAATAACGTCCCTGCATGTAGTCTAGTATTTTATTGTTGTTGTTTCCATCTAGCCCGGTGGAGCGGCCATTTTTTATATATGTATTTTACGCTTTATATATTTTAATTCCTTGTAGTAGCATCGGACAATTTGATCGTTTTTTAGTTTTTTCGATGAAAATATTTTACAAAAAGCAGCCAGACTATACGAGACATATAATCAAGAAACATAATACAATATTCTCCGCACACTCTGGATTTGATTGACTGCAGGGTTTTGATGTTTCATTTATAACTTGCGGTGTTTCGACGTATACGATTGTGATGTCTGTTGACGAAAGGGGGTAGCCCGTAGCTGTCTAAGGATGTGCCTTGACTATTGTTGTCAACTTATATGGCAACCCAATGCATTCCAGGTTTTGTATGGTCGTCTGTATATGCGACTATTGCAGTGGGTCCAGATCAACGACTCGGGATGCGATCGGCTGGAAACACTCCTTTCATCTGAGCTGAGACATGTTGTAGACCTTTTAGTATCTCCAGATTGTTCATTGTAGTCACGTTACTGTGCGCAGAGGGGTCGTTGTTTCCACTGATGATGGTAATTATCAGTCAGCCGGTGCTGACGGACGCTTAGGCGTAGGCGGTGGAGGAGGTGAGCGTAGCTTATTACGATAGAGGGCCACTATTTCACCCTCGGCAGGTACGGTTGAGTCACAGGTATTTGACTTGACACAGCTGGCACCGTTTACAGGTACAGAGGCTATATACTCTCTACCTGTAGGGCTACGATTGACTTGGTTCGACGTCTCAATATGTTGGAAAATCAGCTGGCGCACGGCGATCGATAATCGTCGTGCGCCTACCTGTTGCGCTGCTTTGCTACACGGTGTTCGGTTGAGTCGAAGACAGCCGAAGCATGGGCTTCGCGAAGCCGAGGATGTGCCTCACTGGCACGCCGCGTCGAGCGAGAGGCTGTCTCTCGCTTGACTTCGGTTTCGCTCACCGGCTGTCTCGCTCAACTGACTCCAGCGCCCAACGAAATTTTCATACTCGCAGCCATCTTGAGAATTTGGCACCTTTTCGCACGCACCGGCAAGAACAGCACGCATCCAGACTCTCGGACTGTTTCATGGATTTATACATCGGACTCGCTCAACATCTCGCTCATCTGGACTCATTTGCTCAAGGTAAGAGTACATTGACATAATTTGGTAGAAATTCACTGTCAGTGAGGAGAGAAATACGGTGCATCACCACTTTGGCTCACTCGTGGCATGCGCTGCAGCACATGTGGCGTCATGCTCTCCTCACTTGCTTTAGTCGGTATAATTAATACAATTATACCGGTGTGGTCTATTCACTGTGCTTTCCTCCAGAAACTCTGCTGGGAAAGCACAGTGACTACACGCAGTTCATTTGTATAGCCTCAGTGTCCGTTTGCAGTGTGCTATGCAGTGCTGATTGCATAGCTGGTCGCACACAAAATCACTGTACTCAGACACGGGTTATTGTATCATACATCCTCTCATTAATTCGCTGCAACCACTCTGCAATACAGTGCTGAGTGGTTGCAGTGAATTACGCACAAAGTTTCAAACTCAATGGCATTGGCGTGTCGTGCTGCGTAGCTGTTGCTACGTTGCACGCACCGCTATCTCAAATTCACATTCAGCACACAATTGATATAATTGTGTGCTGTTCACATTACAATGCCAGAGTCTAAATTACTAACTCATTTATGTTTTGCACTCACCGGTCTGAGCGTGTCATGCAGCGTAGCTAGCACTGCGTTGCATGCACCGCTCGCTCATGTGTCCACTCAGCGCACAATTAATAATTGTGTGCTGCTCATTAATATTCAAAAGTCTAGTTGTTTGTTTATTGCTATGATTTGTATTTTTCTAAATTATATTTTGGACGATTTCTCTAAATTAAATTAAGTTCGGTGTTAATATGCACTGGTAGTGCTCACAACTTTTATATTCAAAATTGTATTTCAATATTTTAAGGAAGGTAGAATAAACCGCTTCCTCAATGTAACATCTCGGTGTCTGGTTTTATTTTCCTCTTGCCTCGAGTGAGTTTTCATTCTGTTCCAATATATTCACAGGTCGGTCAAGCCATCACCGGACGGATTCTCAACATTTTTGTTGGATTCTTAAACACAATAAGTATTGTTTTTTTACGGTGTCACCTGGCGCATTCTTTGTCGGCACTCAGCCGACTTCACAGGATTCACAGTATCCAACAATTGAATCTGAAGCCAGGGCTTAATTTTTTTAACGTTATTTAACGCGCGTTTTGCAGTATTTCCTTCGGACACACCTTAAAGTATACACCATGTATCGTAGGCCGGCACGTTCTTGTAACTGGGTCCGTCGTACTCTTCCAAATTGATGATATCGCAACCTAAGACATCACGACGAATTTTCGCTTTCTGCATACCACTTGTGTATATACAGAAGGCGTAACGACGTATAGCTTTCAGGTTAGCGTAAACTTTCCACAATATTGTATGGCCTTGTTCGCAACCCCTGCCTAGGAAGAACGTAAAATCGGGGCATGGGTTCGGTAAGATGCATAAAGCCGGAGAAAGAAATACTAATGCAGACACTCTGAGTCGCACATACGCGACCACACCAGCCCAAGTGAAGCAGAAAAGAAAGAGAAAGATAGCGCAATCGGGTATACGAACAGCCGTACAAAGCGGAGAGTCGAATATACCCAAAGCAACCGCGGTAACCGGTCGAAGCGATAGGCTAAACTCGTCCACGAGAAAGAGAAGTAGAGAGGCAGACAGACGGAATGCTAGCAGAAGGAATAGTCCAGCTTAGCAGGAGTCAATGGAACGCGACGCTGTTGGTCGTTGCTAAGAAACCCGATGCCGCCGGAGTGAGGAAAAGGCGCGTAGTCGTGGACTTTCGGAAGTTGAACGAAGCCACCATCGGAGACTCGTAGCCACAGCCGACCCAATATAACCGACCTGATCCTAAGAAACTGGAGGCGGTAAAGGAATTCCCGGTGCCAAGGGACGTAAAGGGAGTACAATTCTTCCTTGAACTAACCGGGTATTACTGGAAAATCATAAAGGATTTTTTTAAAACCGCGAAGCCACTTACGGAATTAACGCAGAAAGGAGGATTAAATTCGAGTGGACGGCAATAAGGGATGCCGCCTTCGAAGAACTGAAGACGGCACTAACCACGGCACCAGTATTGCAGTACCCGCACTTCGAGAAGCCTTTCGAAGTTACAACAAACTCGTCGGACAAGGCACTCGGCGCAATCTTATCGCAAGGCAAGATCGGGGACAATTTGCCCATATGTTACACCAGCCGCACCATATCAAAGGCCGAGATGAATCATACTACCACGAGATTCTACTACGACGCACGAGAGAGTATCGCCCTCCCCGGGTCTACCGGCGGTCGATCGATACTACGTGGAGGCGGGTGTCCATGACGTTCTTCAATTTCACGGCTGCTTTTGGCATGGATGTCCGCGATGTTATTGCGTGAATACAGATGCTCGAACGAAATTCAGTGATACAATGGACGAGCGATACGAGCGTGCCGTTCTTATTATATGAGCGAGCGTTTGACGGCACATGGGTCGTGGACGAGCTGAGAAAAGCTGTCTCGTTCGGATATACCAGGTATACAAGTATAAAATCCGGCTTTTTTTTCTAAAGAAACATGTTAAATTCGGATGAATGATAAAAAGTATTTTATTCAAAGTATGGTCCATCGCTTGTTATACATTTTTCCCGTCTTTCGGGCAATTTGTGAATACCACGCCAGTAAAAATCTTCCCCTTTTGCTGCGAGCCATTCATTGAGCCATTTTTTCACATCTTCGTACGAACCAAAGCGCTGCTCCGCGATGCAATCAAGTGGTAATCGGAAGGAGGGAAGTCTGGTGAGTAAGCCGCATGGGGTAGAACTTCCCAGCTGAGTGCTTCCAACATGTCGTGAACCGGTTTTACCGTATGTGATGGAGCATTGTCATGAAGAAAAATGACTTTGTGTTGCCTCTTTCGGTATTCTGGCCTTTTTTCAAGCAGGGAACGGTTCAAATTGGTCAATTGTTATTGGTAACGTTTAGTATTAACCATTTCCCTAGGTTTTAACAGCTCATAATAGACCACGCCGCTCTGGTCCCACCAAACACAGAGCATCGTGTTTCTGCCAAAGCGATTCGGTCTTGCGGTCGATGTGGATAGTGGGTCCGGTTCTACCCATGATTTTTTACGCTTGGGATTCTCAAAATGAATCTACTTTTCATCCCCTGTAACTATATGATGCAAAAACGACTTCCTTTTGAACCGAGCGAGCAAAATGTCACATGTGTTTTTGCGCTTTTCCATTTTCCTGTCGTTCAACCGTGGTGGTACCCATTTACGGTATTCTGAAGCTTTCCTATCGCTCGCAGCCGATTGGAAACAGCTTTTTAACTTACGCTTAATTGCTCGGCGAGTTGTTTTTGTGTTTGCGAATTATCTTCGTCCAACAATGCTTGCAATTCCACATCTTCGTATTTTTTGGCAGCTTTCCACGTTCCTTGTCAGCAACATCGAAGTCACCACTTTTGAAATGCCGAAACCATCGTTTACACGTATCTTGCGATGGAGCATATTCACCATAAACTTCTCGAAGTAATCGGTATGATTCAGCAGCAGCTTTCTTCAAATCAAAACAAAAAATTAATGCTGTCCGCGAATGCTCTTTGTTCGGTATAAATTTCGACATATTGAACACAACAACACAACATTATACACACACTTTGACATACAGTTATCTTGAGGGCCTCGGGAGGCGAATATTGTACTGCGAAACGGACTCCTGTATTTTCGTGGGTCGCCCCAGTAGCAATGAGTATAAGCCACCAATCGTTCAATGTCTGGGAGATCTCACGGATGAATTAAGTGAATACGGGCCAGGTAGTTATAAAAGTACGTTCGTTTCGGGAGGATGAGTTCATAAACCCAACGGTACGACTATTGAAAATGTAAAGTAAAGGGTATCACGCTAAACTTTGCGAATAGCCGTCACGTAAGTTATGACGCAGTACGCTCCTTCGTGACAGAAGCAAGGAGCGTATTTTTTTTTAATTCGACGCTATTCTACGCAAGGAATTCAATCAGGTAGTAACGCGTAAAGAAACGAAATCATGCGAACCTTTTAACACGAAGCGAAAGTGGAAGGGGAAGTACTCTACTGTGCCGTATGGTTATTGTGAAATACGCTAATTAGTATAACGAAAAAAGTATATAGTTTTATATCTTATGGGTCAATTCGCGGTGTTTTAAAATAAACTTTTTGTCGAATTTCATGTATTGTATTTACTGTCTACAATACGTTAAAAAAAATCAATTTATTATGTATAAACCGTTGTCTGTTCGTTCTGTTTGTGCTGCTATTCGTAGCAATAGCTGCTATCGCTTTACCATTCTTTTTTGTTCTGACTATCTCATCGTTGATTTTTTTTTCTCGTCGTTCTTATCGAGTGTTTCCTTTTGTTCCGCCTTTTTTGTGCTATCCCCGTGGCTATAATATTGCTGTTTGAAATTGCATGACTCATACATTTTGCATATAGAGCTGCATGCATAGTGAAATAAAAATATTGCTTTATTTATGAGAAACTGAAAACGATCGATATTTTATTTACATACGGAGTAAACATCAGCTTATACCGCGGGCACGCGGCTCATCAGTTAATTGAGGCGCGCTGCGCCTTATCAGCTCATCAAGGACGTAAAAATAGCTGATGCCGCAGGGCCACCGCCGCCGTTGCGGTATAAGCTTATTTAAGCGTCAGCTGATTGGTTTTGCTAGAGACTCATCGATATGGATGCACATTGGAAATATCTATAGATAGCCGTGGTACGCGGTTCTGCGGACTGTGGTAAAACATGTTTTGTCAAAGAATTCTTTAAATACATGCGCGAAATGACGGATGTCCCGTTCGAGCTTATACTTTTTTATTACTCAGAGTGGCAGTCCGGGTATTCAGAGTACGGTGATAAATTCAAATTTCACGAAAGTTTACTCGAATGATACGAGGCCTAGACTTGTGGTCATTGACGATCTAATGCGCGAGGAATCGAAAATACCGTGGTCGATATTTTCACTAAGGGTAGCCATCATAAAAATCTTAGTGTCGTCTTCATCACGCAAACTCTCGTCCATCGGAGTCACTGGCAGCGCAATATCTCCTTAAACGCTAATTATATCGTTGTCTTCAAAAATCCGCAAGATCGTGCACAAATTCACCATCTAGCGAGCCAGGTATATCTCGAGAATCCGAGATTTTTGCAGGAGGTATATTTCGATGCAACAGCTGCACCGCACGGCTATTTAATATTCGACTTGAAATGAGCGAATGTGGCGTTACTATACATACATGCGAAATCAACGTTACATCGATGTTTTACATAATTGTTTATATGCTTATAATCACACTAGACACAGCGGAACGCGTACTCCTCCGAGCGAGGTGATCCTAGAAAATGCATT
Source organism: Cylloceria caligata (assembly GCA_963942595.1). NCBI lineage: Eukaryota > Metazoa > Arthropoda > Insecta > Hymenoptera > Ichneumonidae > Cylloceria > Cylloceria caligata. The sequence continues at coordinate 15,968,242 of OZ012708.1, forward strand.
GATAGCCCGAGAAACTTTAGAACGGCGCTACCAGCGTTACACGAATAAAACTAAAAATACTAATACAGTGTCGGTGACTTGGTGCGTATCAGTACACCTAATGCAGCATTCATGAAATGATATGAGCGTGGTTGGAGTAACGAGTTATTCAAGATTCGACGAAAATCAGTGAATCGAGAACGATTCGTGTATATTTTGCACGATCTGAATAACGAGACTATCAACGGTATGTCTCAATGTGACAGAATTATCGCGGGTACGAGTGCCTCCGTCACCTGAGAAGACGAAAGAGAAGAAGAGGACAAAGAGCAAGAATGCTCGTAATTACCGTCCCTGATAAATATGAGGTCCAAGGATAGTTCTTTCTTTGTCGTACTATCTAACAACAGTAGTATGGAGTATTTTTCAGATAATATGACGACGAAATTTAATACAAAACTACCACGTCAGATACGTTTGCACGGGGAATGGTCTGTTTCTCTTGTGGAAATTGCTTATGCGATGACTCTTATACATGTTCCTACTGTAGGAAATCTCGTATCTTTTGAGGATGTCGATTATGATTTATCGGGTTTCAATCTTTTAACACGGAGACGCGTAGATAGAGATCAAGTTTCATCTGGTGCAAAACGCTCTTTTGGAGGGTATAAATGAGTTACATTACGTGGCCGATCATCTGCGCTTTAGATCGCTTCCGAATAGTCAGGTTGAAGTGGCGCGCGTATGCGACGATCTACGATATTACGGCTTTCGCGTATCGCCCACTATCGCAGGGCTACGCGGATTCTTGGAATAGATCTGTAGGTCTGTAGTGATAAAACCGCACTGCGAATACACGGGGTCGAGGCCTGTATCTCTCACCGGTATTATACCAGGCAGCATGTTTGTATACAGCGATATCTGCGAGAGCTATATTACAGGCGATGTACGAATACCCCTGTTCCGAGTTGTTGCCATTGATGCTGACGACTTTCAGTATGATTCGATAAAAATTAAATCGTTTCAGGCGCCACGATATATACCTCTCTTGCGCAACTATTTACACACTATCGAAATCGATATAAAAGACGAGTTTGGAAATCCCATACCATTGACTGTGACACTACATTTCAAAAGGTCCCACGATTGATTACGCCACTATGGACGATATTGACAGTGTGTAACACGGATGGAGCCGACGCGTGTACGTCGGCATTAGCCATGTTTATATCGGAACGCCTAATCAATGAGGACACGGTATCGGTAGCTTTCTCGGGGGCCTATTTCGTCGAGTATTGCCACTTTTACAGAAGAGTGCTAAAGTAGTTGGAAAAGAGGCATTGCGTGCTGGTGTAAGCGTGGCAGATAATATCCTCGATAAAAATATAGCTGTGAAAGATGCTATTGGCGAGAGAGCGCAAGAATCCAGTAGTAATCTCAAACGCAAGGCCTCTGGAAAAATTGGCGATCTCATGCGGGGGTCCGGTTATAAATAATGCAAAATTTCGCGAACCGTTCGTTCATCGAACGAACGTAAACCACGACGTATCTACTGTAAAAAGTAAAGCGTAATAAAAAGAAAAGTAATAAAGAAGAAGAACAATAATAAGAACAATAAGAAGAAGAAGAAGACTCGTCAACGATCGGTTGCAGATATTTTTGGATAGCTGAAACAAGATGGCTTTTTTAAATGCGCACTCGTGCGACTGTCTTAAATCGGAACTTGAATGATTTTCGCTCCCACCGACGCAACCAACTATCGAAGGCTCCAATTGGGCGTATTATTATAAGCCGATTTCTTCACTAACAGATGATTCGCCTATTCAATTTGTTATTCCTGCGCCGGGTGATGAGTATATCGATCTCGCGCATACTATGCTCAGTCTGAGAGTTAAAATAACATCTCCTTCCACGGAAATTGCCACGGGTACAGCGCCGAAAGTAAGCAAAATAAGTAAACAATCTCTTGCATTCTATGTTTTGTGTTTGTGGGGATTATCTGTAACTAACTTTTGTGGGTATAATAAACTTTATTGTTGGGTGAATACAATAGTTGCTCCTTGTACGAAGGGCGAATCTTCTCTGGCGCTAACGCTCGCTAGCTAACCTAACCGCGCCGACTGTGCCACTCTACCTAACATACGGTACGAGTTCATGTCGGTAATACAGAACATATTCTACACTATGTTTAATCAGGTGGACATACCATATACTGTCTAAGCAGAGTGGGTAGCGCAGCGTTGGAAAAGTGGGGTGGTTGGGGAAAAAGTGAGGATAGGAGTGGGATGAAGCAAAGGCGTCCACATACTACTCTCGGGGAGTATCGATGACTTATTAGTGACAATTTCTGCTGATGCAGAGTCAGTAATGCAGAATTAGTAAAGTAGTATGCTTATAACATCCGCTGAATAGAGAAGAGTGTGTGAATAAGAGGGTTGAAGCAAAAGGACACACATACTTGGAAAAAAAATGTATACTTACCACTGACTGACGTTGACGGAGGCCAAGGCGAGGTAATGAAAAGCGATGGAGGAACTTACATTATTATTTAGCGAAAATCAGGCGTACTTTACACCGAATGTAGAGGAAGGAAACATTATTTTTACGCTGAACAACTGACAGGTTGCACAATCACGATTTTTGAAATTCTTTTTCACTAAATGAACATACACATTTCACGAACCTTTCAATAAAAAACATATTCTTAAATTGTAAATTCGACTTTTTAAATTTGCTTTTCAATGAATTTTTATTAATTATCTGTATTATAATTTTTTACTTATTTTTCGCTTGGGGTACTATGCGACATCATCGCATCGTACTTCTGAAAAAAAAATGAAAAAAAAATTTACTTATACTCTCCTCGATATCAATTGTATTTCGCTGTTCAAAAGCCGATGGCGTGCACAGTTAAAATCATACAGTATGCTAAGGATGCTGCTAGTGGGTATCACGGGCTTAATCGCCTCTGAATTGCCTTGCAATTTGATCAAGGTTGCTACTTGAGAATATCACGGACGCAAAAATAATGCCATCGTGATCCCCTGAATCATAACTAGGTGTCCAACACTTTGAAGGCATCGTCAACGGTTTTTCTTTCAGTCCGCGATATGAAGGTAAGATTGGTGGTAGGAGCGGCAGCTCGTCATAGTATACCACAGAATATTATTTTTATTTGAATGATTGAAATGTTTGCACGCGCGCTGACGTTCTAATGACCAGTGGTGTGAAGAATTGAGACGTTCGTTGGGCGGTAGGCACGTGAAACGACTCAAATATGCTTCATGGTGGGTTCCCCTTCGTAACTTACAGCAGAGATACACTGGCTGGACAATGTATGTGAATATGTATTTCGAAAGAACTGCAGCGACTAGAACTCAAGTCCTATGCAGAAGAAGAAGAGGAGGAGGTGGAGGTGGAAGAGGCAGAAGAAGAAGAACAAGAACAAGAACAAGAAGAAACAGAAGAAGAAGGAGAAGAAGAAGAAGAAGATGAAGAAGCATAGGCGGAGGAAGAGGAGGAAGATGAGGATGAGGAGGATAAGGTAGGAGGAGCAGGAATGGAAAGAAGACCCGGTACATTCAGGTAAGCTTTTTAATGAATGTGATTTTGATCGCACAATTAGAATAGCAAAAATAATTTTTAAAAAAGGGATAATAACAGTAAAAATGAAAAAATGAACTACGAGTCGGACTCAAATTATTTCAGCCGCACCTTCGACATCTTGAGGGTGACCGGCTTCATTAGCGACTGTCTACGCTCAACGGCAACCACAACGTCACCCCTCTTCGATGACCGGTTCGTGCTTGAGGCTCGCCCGGCGTGCCTCCTGCGCCGATGTTCTTCAAAAGTTTCTACTGTCATCGCGTCAACATGGTATTGTTATTCATTGGTTTCTTTGGTCTTATTTTTCCTATGACTCTATTGTTCTATGACTCTGTTGATGTTGTTCTTTTATTTGTATTATGAAATGTAATTCGATTGGAGAAACAAGCCAGCACGTTATTATAGCGTGATGGTGTGGTATAAGTTCGGAATTCATAAGCTACGAGGGTCGATCAATAAATAGTAATAGTAAATAGTAATAGTAGTCACTTGGTAAAGAAAATCGCGTTTTTTTGGACAAAAATCTTTTTATTTCTCAACATAGTCTCCTTTTAGCTCGATACACTTATTCCAACGATTTTCCAATTTTTTGATGCCCTCCGAATAATGCGATTTCGGAAGATCCTCAAAATAGGGTTCTGTTTCGGCGATGAGGTCATCTCTGGAACCAAATCTCTTTCCGCCAAGCCGTTTCTTCAGGTTTGGAAACAAAAAGTCGTCGGAGGGGGCCAAATCTGGAGAATACGGTATATGCGAAAGGAATTCGTATTTAAATTCATGAATTTTGGCCATAGCAACTGGGCACGTGTGAACGCGTGCATTGTCTTGATGGAAGAGCACTTTTTTCCTCGCCAAATGTGGACGTTTTTTCTTTGATTCGTCGTTGAATCGGGTCAGTACGGCTGCATAGTATTCGCCATTAATCGTTTTTTTCGGCGGAAGGTAATCGATGTAGATTATGCCGCGTGCATCCCGAAAAACTGTGGCCATGACCTTACCGGCCAATGGCACCGTCTTCGCCTTCTTCGGAGCACGTTCGGTCGGTGAAGTCCATTGTTTCGATTGTTCCTTTGTCTCTGGCGTATAGTGATGGATCCATGTTTCATCCACGGTTACGTAACGACGCAAAAACTCAACAGGATCACGCTTATAGATCGCTAAACACGCCTTTGAATCAGCTACACGTTCTCTTTCATGGTCAACAGTGAGCAAACGCGACACCCATCTTGCGGATAACTTTTTCATACCCACCTGATCACTCAGGATTGAAATCACTGAGCCATATGATATGCCTGTGGTCTCAGCAATCTCATGCACTTTTATTCTCCGATCATTTAACACCATATCGTGGATTTTTTCAATTGTTTCTGGTATGACGACCTCATTTGGACGACCTGGACGTTCATCGTCAACAATGCTCGTACGACCGCGTTTAAATTCAGCTGTCCAATATTTAATGGTTGATAACGAAGGTCTAAGGTCCATATGAACTTCGTCTAGCTTCGCTTTGATTTCATTGTTCGTTTTCTTTTTCAAAAACAAAAATCGAATCACTGCACGATACTCAATTTTTTCCATTTTTGTAAAAACACAAAAGTTGTTTGTCTTTCGATGGCTGTCAAACGCAAACTAAACACGCAGCGAGCTGAAACCTTGACAACAGTCATCTGAAGGATGGTACTACTAAACGTCGCTATTGATTTCTTTCCTCGACCAACAGATGGCGCAAGGCCGACTATTTATTGATTGACCCTCGTACATAATTTATATACACGGTATATGGCATATCTAGCAACGGAAAATAAAAAATTCTAACAATCTTTCAATTTATGATTGCAGGAGGGCAGACTGGCGGCGTTAGACTGTGATACATGTAGGTATTTTACCCCTTTGTAAACGATTCGGTGCACACAATGAAAAAAGACGATATTTTGCACGCTTCGGGACGCATGGACGGGAAACAGATTTTTTTTTTCCAGCTACCGCAGGCTGTTGTACTGAGACGACAAGTACGTCTCATATACACGATACTAGAACACGACACACACACAGCGAAGCATCAGGCTCATCTACTATAAAATATAAACATAGAGTAGTAAACCGTAGTACGCCCCAAACACACAGCCAGAAGGACCTGTAGTACATACAACCAACACTACGAAAGATAGAAATTCCAGGAAGTTCAACAGCAATCACACGTACTCCTATAGTATCAAAATATGTACAAAAAGAAATTCACAAGAGATACGTTAAATACGATCATCAGAAGTATGGATTAACAAGAAATGGTCTACAGGAGATGGGCTACAGGACGACTACAAAATATAGATATACCAAGAACATGGAAGAAGAGTGGGAAAAGCGGGTATAAAAGAACACGAAACTCGACGATCGAAGAGTAGTTTTTCTGTCCACAGAGTCTCACCAACATCCAGGACCAGCCAGCAAGCCAAAGGAAGACCAGCCAGCAAGCCAAAGGAAGACCAGCTAAGCAGCCAAAGGAGGACCACCTAGCCAACAAAAGAAGGAGCATACGAACAGCACCACTCCAAGGACCGGGCCTGATACTTCTGAGCTTCTCAATATGAACATCTTCCAAGTCCAACAGCTGACCTACCCGACAATTACGAAATCCAGCAGCTGAGTTACCGAGAGTTAACACCTAAAAGAGACGTATATGGTATAATAAATACACACGATCCAATAGATAAAAATATCGGATAAATGCGCTCCAAAGACAAGGAGTGATAGCAGAGCCAACATAGATGGCAAGCCCTGTACGCTAAACACTCTCTCATACCTTGCACATAGAAACTATTATACCCTTTAGGGAAATATATTTATAAAATTCATATAAAATTTCATTCTTGCGGACACGATTATATGAGCGTGCGTAAGCTTGGGTCTCGTTTTTGTATAATATATGATATAATCCTCAGAATTAACGAAGAAAAGGAGTTTCAAGAAAAAAATATATAACAAGCATAATCAATAAATTTATCTGTATAAATAATAATAATTAACAAATAAACCCTACTTTTACCCGATACTGAAGTCTGTATTAATTTCCTCCCTGCTCGAGTCCGAACTCAAACCCTTCAAGGGAAATGATATCGAGAAATACCGTTACAGTACATCTAACGTGGTTCCAGGGCGATATACGATATCTCTCGGTCATCTTGCAGAGTCATCCGAGGATCATGAGTACATGGATATGATTTTATATAAGGCCATTAATTAATAGTGTAGTTCAGAATGCGTGTGAATCTCGAATAGATGATGGCAATTGCAGAATGACGACGTGTATAACACGTGGTGTCGAAGGCAGAGGAAGGGACACTACGCTTACGCACGAGTCTATAGCGAAGGAGTTGATTTTACACATAAGTAATAGTGATAATTCATATTTACAACGTACTATAATCGTAGGCGCGCGCATGCCGAACGCGGTCAAATTCATACGGGTGCGTTATACAGATGAAGGTGTCAAATTCGGAACGGACTTAAAGGAGCTCAGTATACAGGAGCGGTAGATCTTACATATATGGCGAGGGTAACGACACCGTCTGGAAGATACGGGGTGCGTGAAATTCAGCTCTGTCAGGACTACTTGGCTCATAAGGGTATAGCGATCGTTATTTATGAATTTCTCACCTTTGGGAAACGGGTTTCAGTTGTGTATAACCGACGAAAATCTGTACTCTCGATAATAGGTAAAATTAGTCATACACTCTTTATTCTCTGTTAAGAGCATTCTCACCACTATCAGCCAATATTAAATCTCGTGGGTGCGCTAGCTAGTTAAGGATTCTGCACACAGTGTAACTCTAGGTATACGCGAGCACTCTAGCACCACTGTAACAAGCTATCAATGTACTCTGTGTAAATCCACTTATTGTAGGGGTGATAGAGACTACAGCCGGAGTATTTCACGGACGGTAATCACTCGTTCTTCGGCGTTTTTTGTCTAGCGTAACGCATGGATCAGGGGGCTGCGAGTATCATGTGACGGTATTTCTCGTTATCATTTCCCTTGAAGGGTTTGAGTTCGGACTCGAGCAGGGAGGAAATTAATACAGACTTCAGTATCGGGTAAAAGTAGGGTTTATTTGTTAATTATTATTATTTATACAGATAAATTTATTGATTATGCTTGTTATATATATTTTTCTTGAAACTCCTTTTCTTCGTTAATTCTGAGGATTATATATTATACAAAAACGAGACCCAAGCTTACGCACGCTCATATAATCGTGTCCGCAAGAATGAAATTTTATATGAATTTTATAAAAATATTTCCCTAAAGGGTATAATAGTTTTTATATGTAAGGTATGAGAGAGTGTTTAGCGTACAGGGCTTGCCATCTATGTTGGCTCTGCTATCACTCCTTGTCTTTGGAGCGCATTTATCCGATATTTTTATCTATTGGATCGTGTGTATTTATTATACCATATATGTCTCTTTTAGGTGTTAACTCTCGGTAACTCAGCTGCTGGACTTCGTAATTGTTGGGTAGGTCAGCTGTTGGACTTGGAAGATGTTCGTATTGAGAAGCTCAGAAGTATCAGGCCCGGTCCTTGGAGTGGTGCTGTTCGTATGCTCCTTCTTTTGTTGGCTAGGTGGTCCTCCTTTGGCTGCTTAGCTTGTCTTCCTTTGGCTGCTTAGTTTGTCTTCCTTTGGCTTGCTGGCTGGTCTTCCTTTGGCTTGCTGGCTGGTCCTGGATGTTGGTGAGACTCTGTGGACAGAAAAACTACTCCTCGATCGTCGAGTTTCGTGTTCTTTTATACCCGCTTTTCCCACTCTTCTTCCATGTTCTTGGTATATCTATATTTGGTAGTCGTCCTGTAGCCCATCTCCTGTAGACCATTTCTTGTTAATCCATACTTCTGATGATCGTATTTAACGTATCTCTTGTGAATTTCTTTTTGTACATATTTTGATACTATAGGAGTACGTGTGATTGCTGTTGAACTTCCTGGAATTTCTATCTTTCGTAGTGTTGGTTGTATGTACTACAGGTCCTTCTGGCTGTGTGTTTGGGGCGTACTACGGTTTACTACTCTATGTTTATATTTTATAGTAGATGAGCCTGATGCTTCGCTGTGTGTGTGTCGTGTTCTAGTATCGTGTATATGAGACGTACCTGTCGTCTCAATCACATTTCGTAAATCGAGGAGGTACACTGTATGTAAAGTATTGAAAAAATATAGAGGCTGCTCGTGTATGATTAAAACCACAAATAAAATGATGCATATATGTCTACGCATGCGTGTTTCATATCGCTACTTAAGAAATCAGAAGCATCAAAGGAAAATAAAAAAGACAAGCCGTCGGCGAGGTTTTTGTTTTGATTTCGAGACACAGTGGCACGAATAATTACGCGATAATAAATCGATACGAATTCACGAGCTGAATTTATGTGTTTCGCAATGTGTATGCATGACATGTCTCAACATCACAGATATAGAGATCGACTGTTCTGACTGTGATAAACACGAATTCATGTTTGTCGATGATCCTGTTGGAGAACTCGTGAAATTAACATTATCGCAAGAATTTAAAAAGACCATCTGTATTGTTTATAACCCGAGAGATTTCAGCGCGCAATTTATTTTGCGTTATTTAATCAAAGTGAATAAAACACAGCTGCCCTCTTTCATTTTCAACGGTACGAAAATTGTCTCGATGAAGATGGGCAATATCGTTTTTCTCGATAGTCTAAACTTTCTTCCGTGGCGTGATTGATGAATTCTTAGCTGGTCAATTGAGGAATAAAGACTGCCGTCCTTAGAAACGCCAGCGTAGATTTCAGATACGAGGAGTACAGTGCAACATGGCACATGTGAGAGAGATTGAGATTAGAAAAAGACCGTTCGAAGAAAGAGAAAGAGAGAGAGAAAAGGAAGGAGTACGCCGGTGACAGCGAGAGCTAGCATTTCCTAGGAGAGACGTCACGTCACCAAGTAGCCATTTCAATTGTCTTTGCCACTGTGTCGCTTTATAATTAAGCATTTCAAACATTCTCCTGCGAATGTAACTCTCGGGCATCCATCTGGTCCTGCATTCATCAGCAGCGGAAAATTGGCTAGCCAAATATGAGAGACTACGACTACAATGGTTATATTCATTGTATCTTCAAGAGATCGCGAGCAGTCCTGATAAGAATCTCTGCGTATCGTCAGTAGAGAAGCGTACTACCAGAGTCGGTTGCGCACCTCCGTCATCTGGGCCAATTTAACGATCATCATGGCGAGGCATTACACCTGTCAACAAGCGAGAGTGATTTTCTTAGTAAGAGCATTTTCCGTGACATAGGGAAAGAAGCAGTGCGAGCGAGAGCGGCGACAGGCAGGGGAGGCTATTTCCTGGTTAACGTCAAGTAAGAAGGATATGAGCATCGTACGTTACACTGGCCCGCTAAATTAACACCTCGCTTTATTAGGTACCACCGAATTTCACGCTATTCTCGACAAGAGAGCAGTAGAGAGGAGAATATGAGGAAGATTTGCGAAGCAATTTTTGAGGGATACCTCATCGCTGCGTTTCCGTCTCGGTACGACCTGTAATGTCTCTCTTCGATCTTTTATAATTTTTCTTATACAGGGTGTTCCATTTTTTCACATGTGCTCGAATATATGAAAACTAAAGATTGAATTGAAAAATATTTCCAACAAAAGTTGTTGTATATGCAGAGGGACATCTGATGAGCATATCAGTTTTTGAGACCGGGACCTCTGCTGGGTCTATTGAGGCCCAATTTTTGTATTTTAAATAGAATCTCCTATTTTTTATTGCATTTCAAAGAGTGTCAATACGTCTATCTTTGCAAAGAAATTAAAAACCGAACACCTCAATTAAGAAGTGGACTTGACTAACAAATTTAGATTAAATCAGCCTGTTTCAGGGCTACATGATGTACAAAATCCGACCAAGCAAACACCCCGAGGTGTTCATTGGGTAACGCTAATGCCCGTGGTTCTTAAACGCTTACTAATACCTAAAACACAATGCAAATGAACGCTTAAAAACTCTTCAAAGTTTAACAATTCACCGTAGAACACGTTTTTATTTTCGATTGACAAAGTGGCAAAAATTGACGTATTGCGACTCTTACCACGGGAAAACTTTGAATAACGTTTTGGTAATGTTCGAATAACGCTTTTCGAAAACGAAAAACGAAAAATGACTCAGACTTACTGTTTGAGCAGGAGTGGGTGAGCGGGTTGAAAAATAAACTTTTTTTTTAATAGCACTATATTTCTTTATTATATGAAGAGTTAATGGCGCGTTGAGTACTTGACTATAATAAGCACTGCGGCGAGCATGCTCTGTTCTATTCAAGGCGAGACTCGAGACTGCCTTTGTTGCGTGGTTGCTAGGCAAGCTTACTTCGTAACCCGAGAGCTGCCGAAGTTGCTCGAGTCGCATTCGACTCATTTTCAGATACAGTCACAATGAGAACATTGTGTCTGTACACTCGATACATGAAAATGCGCTGAACTCAGCTTTTCTTAACACTTACTGATTTTTCGACGAGAAAAAAATTGCAATAATAGATAGGAGGTTCTATTTGAAAAACAAACGTTGGGCCCCAATGGGCCCAGCGGAGGCCCCAGACCCAAAATTGGATATGCATATTCAATTGATGTCCCTCTTCATAAAAAACAACTTTTGTCCGAAAAATATTTCAATTAAATTCTTAGTTGTCGATATATTTGAGAATATTTTTTAAATGGGACACTGTTTGAGAATGCTCAAGCATTCTGCTGCTCGTTGCTGGACTGCGCACTGCAAGTTAGCATAGACAACTGTTCGCTGCGGCTGCCCAGCGGCAGCACCTCTCGGGAGCGAGCATTCACTGAGTCAGCGTGCCAAGCAACTGGTCGCTGCGCGCATGCGCACTTCGACAACATCGTTGAGACAACGGCTGCTTCGAATAAGGCAGACATCTTGCATCTTACTTTTACTCTGCTCAGATGGCATCTCAAGAACCGCGCGTAGTTTTCTCAGTTTCTGTGCAATATTTCAAGTTTTCATCATTCTACTCGGCCGATCCATTGTGTTATATCAACGTCATCTCGATTAAATATCACTGTGCTATAACAGAATCGGCTCATATGTGCATCAACATCTAGACTCACCGTGTCGTGCTCTCGTCACCTGCATCATTGCGTAGCCGGCGTGCGACAGCACTTCGCATCGCATCTCACCAATTACTATAATCGAGTGCGACAACATCATGCTCAACATTTTATTCTCTTTTTTTTGTGCACAGTTGTTGAGAATTCCTTCCTTGGGTTGAGCGAATCTGAACTATATTGAAAATTATGGTTTTCACTTACGACAGGGAAAAAGAAACCAGACTGACATATGTTTAACAGAGAAAGTGATTTTATTGTACCATCCGCTTGTCAATTACAAAATATATATAAAAAATGCAAGTAAATATAAGAAATGAATCTAATTCAAGTTTGAGTGGTCAGCACACAATGTAGTGTACGTGATGCAGTCAGCGCTGCAGAGAATGCCACGGAATGAGATCTGTGAGGGCGTAGAATATGTCACTTACTCCCAATAAATTCTCTATAGGTTTATATGAGAGAAAATGCAGAGAATAAGTGAGAGCTCTTGCAATTATATTGCTTGAATGCTGGAAGTGTGATATGAAAAAACGTGATGCAGTCAGCGCTGCAGAGCACGGCCAAGTGAGAGTTTGAGGATGCACAAATGATTAGAAAATATTCACAGTAGTTTCCTAGCAAGTTTAGTTGGGGAAAAGTACCGTGAATAATAGGCACACGCGCAATCATATTATTCGAGCGGACAAAATATGATGAGGAAAACATGGTACAGCCCGTGCTGCAGAGCACGCCACAGAGTGAGACATTTGTGAGAATACACCGATGAGTTTTCCACTCCTCACCGACATTTAATCATAATAAATTATAACGATGTACTCGTACCTGCTTTTGAGTCCTGGTGAGCACGAAAAAGCTGAGTAGATCCGGTGGAAGCGGTGAAAAAGTCCGAGCGATGCAGAGATATGTGCGCTGTTCGAGCGAGTTTTCACGAAAGTGTCCAAATTAGCAATATGGCTGCGCTTTACAAAAGCGTCGTAATGCGACGCTGAAGTCAAATGAGTGAGATAGCCGGTGAGCGATGCCGAAGTCAAGCAAGAGAGATAGCCTCTCGCTTCATGCAGCATGCCTGCGAGGCACTGCCTCGGCCTTCTCCGGCATAGCCGAGCGCAGCACGCTACCCAACAGCAACATGTCGACGCACGGCGAGTATCGATCGCCGTGCGCCAGCTGATTATCCAATAACAGTTTATAATATTATTTGTTCTATTTTATGTGTTTTATATATTTTTCCCGATAGATGGCATCAATTGCAAATAAGTCAGGAATCACAGATTGCAGCGTCACCACTACACGCTCGTTGAAAACGTGACACTTCGAGCGTTACTTTGAGTGTATAAATATCGAAATTGGTGCAGTGGTTGGAAATCTGTTTGCGTTTGAAAATAGAGAAAAGTAATGAAATATTGCGCTATATTTTGCAATATTATTACGACAAAGGTAAGAACACTACGCAGACTTGTGAAAAAATTTGTGCTGTGTCCGGTGAAGGTACTTTATCAAAATCTGGTAATTTTTATGTGAAAGATGAGTTACGCTCTGGTCGTCCAATCACTAAAAAAGCTGATGAAATTCTTGAAAAAGTCTAGCAAGGTAAGCATATCAACAGTGTCAATATTGGTATGAAGCTAGGCATTGGCCACAATACTGTTTTGAGCCATTTACACAAAGCCGGCTACAAAAAGAATCTCGATGTATGGGTTCCTCATGAGTTAAGCGCGAAAAATATGATGGACCGAATTAACATATGCGATGCGCTGCTAAAACGCAATGAAATCGAGCCATTTCTGAAACGTGTCATAACCGGTGATGAAAAATAGATCACGTACGACAATCGGAAGCGTCAAAGATCGCGGACAAGGGATGGTGAGCCGTCACAAGCATTCGCGAAGCCAGGATTGACGGTGAAAAAGGTGATGCTGTGTGTGTTGTGGAACTGGAAGGGAATCGTCCACCATGAGCTACTTCCAGTTGGTCAGACGATTGATTCTTAACTCTACTGTGGACAACTAGAGAAATTACGCCAATCAATTGAAAGAAAACAGCCCGAATTGATTAATAAGAAAGGTGTTGTCTTCCATCATGACAACGCCCGACCACACACTTCTTTGATGACCCGTCAAAAATTGTGAGAGCTTGGTTGGGAAGTTTTGATGCATCCACCGTATAGTCCAAACATAGCACCCTCTGACTATCACTTATTCCGATCTCTGCAGAACTCTCTCAATGAAATTAAGCTGCTTTCAAAAGAGGCCTGTGAAAACCACTTGATTCAGTTTTTCAACCAGAAACCCGAAAAATGGCGAAACATTGTCGATAATAATGGAGCATATTTGGTTAAAATAAATTAATTTTCACACTATAAGAAAACCAGTTGAATTTTACTAAAAAAACACCACGAACATTTTCCCAGACCCAATATTACAGTCCACTTACTTTCCATCTAACTTGTTCTCGAACAGGACACCCTGCATAAATTATCACGGCTAACGCACCTCGTCATCGGCGACAGTTGAGCACATATAAATCACTGCGAACACTTCGAAACTAGCAAAAAATTTTATGTTATTGTTAGGCTGCAACGCACGACATCCCTACTCGTTCAGTGTCCACAAATGCATGAAAACTAGGACGGGATAGAGCGAGGCAGGTAGGAGCTAATGAGAACAGTGGATCGCTAGATATTTAAATTCGCGAGATATAGTGAACCTGCGTGTGGTAGATGCACAACTCAGGCATATGCAAGCGAATAGTAGAGGGCGGTAACGAGTAAGATAGATTAACGGTAAATGATAGATGGCTCCAGAAAGGCCATTTTTACAGAAATATTTAGGAAATAATACCGGTATGAAAGGAATAAATTTTAATGGTTCAACGATGAAATTACCAATAGAGAAATCGATAAATAACGGATATATAAAAGGTAAATATGAGGTGTACAACTTTGCTTCCGGCGTTTTCCTATAGATGGCTTTAGCGGTAAGTAGTGGTTGAAATAAGATCATAAACGGCATGCAATAAACTTAAGCATCTGTCAACATAACCCCATAGAAACATTAGTTGATTTGTGTCTGCATCATAGTTATTCTCGATTGAAAATGTCAGTTTATACAGATAAAGTGATTTTGCAGCATGATAATGCTCGACCCCATGTTGCGAAAGTGGTCAAGACATACTTGGAAACGTTGGAATGGGAAGTCTTACCCCACCCGCCGTATTCTCCAGACGTTGCTCCCTCTGACTATCACTTGTTTCGACCAAAGGTTCACAACCTGGCTGACCAGCACTTCCGGTCTTTCGAAGAAGTAAAAAATTGGATCGATTTGCGGATGGCTTCAAAAGGTGACCAGTTTTTCCAACGTGCGATTTGTGCACTGCCCGAAAGATGGGAGAAATTAGTGGCCAGCGATGGACAATACTTTAAATCATTCATGTTGTAACGGTAAATTTGTGCCTCAACGCACCACGTTACCTATGACTGGTCCAAGTTATTTTTCCCTTCCTTTATGTTTTCTCTTTCGAGATGGGCGCCAGGCGCTTTCGCGCCGGAAGGAACAAATACCAAGTCGGATGACCAGCCTCAACCCAGGCCAGCTACAGCTGTTCAAGGCAGAGTGGGTGGTTCGGACTGTCAAGTCACTAATTAGTCAAAATAAAAGAAAATACGAGTAAAATCAAGTAATTAAAGCAAGTCATTAGAATGAAGGAACGCGGACAAATAATAAAATACGATCAATAAATACGTCAAACGGTAAACAGGAAGGTAGGCGACTAAATAAATAATAAGAATAAATGAACAAATAAAATAATTGCAGTGAATAATTCAAACAACAACAGCAGGTACGGGACTTACAAACTTCTTTATTTCTTGGCGAACCGATATTAATCTCCAATAAACATCAATTTAGAATTCAAATAAAATGTCCCGTAAAATTAGTCTCTCATGTTCAACAATTTTCCAAATCTAGTCAGGTGTCTAAATTTTAATCCTTAACTCAACGGCAGCAGTTATCCCACGCTCTCACTCACTCCCTTACTGTGCCTATTTCGTGTAGCACGGTCTCGCTCGCCTCTAATTTCGAATAAAATTTATCTATACGTTCTCAACGTCTGGTAGTCATGGTTCACCGTCTGCGATACGGCCTATCCCGAGCTAATCCCACATACTTTCCAACAAAACCAAAACAACGGGACGTCGAGAGGTCACGTACGCGAAGCGACCCACGGCTGGCTATTACAATTCCGAATAAAATATGCCGTGTAAAAGTCCAACCACCGGGATTTTCTGCGATACGTATGATACCAAATACCGAATAAATAATCGTCGATAATTCGATAATAATAAAGAATAATAATAGTACTAAAATAATCAATGTGAGAGTAATACTCTCGATCGGTACCTGGTGGCTTGAATAAAATATAATGAATAAAATATAACAAAGAAAATATAATGAATAAAATATAACAAAGAAAATATAACGAATAAACTATAACAAATAAAATATAACCAATTATAAAGAAAGAATAATAAATAAGAAACGAATAAATAATAAACAAATAAAAAAAGAATAATAAATAAGAAACAAATAAATAATAAATCAAATTAGGAATCAAAAAGTAAAACCGAGAAACGCCGATTGATTCGAAGGCTTCGCGACGCGGTCCATAACGTGCAAGTCCCTTCAATACGAAATTCCCAACGGGACGACGTACTAACACGCGCACGACCTTCCTAATCCAAACACAAAGACACTCAAGTTAAATTATCCCGATCAAAATCTATAATCTAGTCACAATCCGTGACACGGTCTATTCCGTTCAAATCCCACACCAATTCATTAACAAATTCTAAAGCACTCAGGGATAACGGCTTAACGCGCGCACGGTTCCATTGACAATAGTAACAATTAATCAATACATTCACTTTTCCCCGGCCTCTATCCGTTACACGATCTCGAGGTTACATGCTACCGACGCCGCAGTTCCCGATACAAATTAATACTCTGCACATAGTGTGCGAGAGCCGCAGGTGTAACTAAGCTCGAATAGCATTTCTCACAGAATTACAAAAAAAGAAAGATAATAATCCAATAATGGCGAAAGACCGTAGAAGGGAAAAGAGCTCACCGGGACGATGACGAGGTGTCGTTCCTTGAAATCCGGTACGAAGATGATGATATTAATTCGAGTCCCTCCTCGATTAGCTATAGGGTGCGGCTTCTCGTTTGAATCCTCCACTCGACTAAGTGTTTGATCCGGCGATAATTACGTGTACAGAAGAGCGGGACAACGATACTTTTCACGCTACGTCCTCCTTGCTCGACGATAACCGGGAAAAAGCCTCGAGGTCGGTTCGGCACGCGTGCCCGTGAACTATGGCCCCCACTTAACCCGCTAAACTCGGATAATTGGGGGAACCTGTGTCGCACGATGACCGCGACTAGCGCCTCAGTTGGACGAGAATAGAAAGCCCCGTATCCTTCAGTACGTCGGGCGGGATAATGATACATCCCGACCGGGAAAGGTGTGAAATGTCGGTCCAGATAAAAGGGTAGAATCCCGAAGCTCTCCTCCTCTTGGTACTCTCCCATCGTCCCTCCGGTCGTATCAATCGCATTATGCATATATATAAAAAAAATACAACAAAAAAAAATAAAGATAAAGAATAAATAAATTACAAAAATCCCCCTTACAACCCTGAGATATCGTACTGGTAGTCGTCGAGCGAGGAGGACGTAGCTCGGATATTCTGCCACGTTACAATGTATAACCAGTTTTTTTACAATAAAGCCTCAAATTTCGAGAAAAAAGGGCGGAAGCAAAGTTGTACACCTAATATGATAGCTTATGTGAGCCTGGGAATGTGCATGGAAGGCAAGTGGATGCTAAAAATCGATAACATTAGGGTTGTCGAGTCATTCTTTTACTCATTTTTGACATTATATTATCATGTTTTTTTTTTATCAATGAACCCTATTTTTACCTACTGCTGAATGCTATTAGGTGCGCAACTAAGTTCCCGCTGTTTTTTTTTTTTTATGAAAATGCAACTTTATTCTGAAAAAATGTTTACAAATGAATCATTCAAAATATTGCCCATCGCTAGCAACAACTTTTTCCCATCTTTCTGGCAGAGCTCGAATACCATCACGGTAGAAGTTTTCGTCTTTTGAGGCTATCCACGAATCAAGCCATTTTGAGATGTCTCCATATGAGCTGAACTGCTGATTAGCCAGACCATGTGCCATCGAACGGAACAAGTAATATTCGGACGACGCAATGCCTGGGGAATATGGCGGGTGGGGTAGGACTTCCCATTTGAGCGTTTCTAAGTAGGTTTTAACGGGTTTGGCAACGTGAGGCCGAGCGTTGTCATGCTGTAGAATCACTTTTTCGTGCCTCTGCTCGTATTGTGGCCGCTTTTCGCGCAGTGCTCGGTTCTATCGCATCAATTGAGTTCGATACCGTTCCCCAGTGATGGTTTCGTTCGGTTTCAACAGATCATAATAAATAACACCGCCCTGGTCCCACCAAATACACAGCAAAATCTTCGCAGCCTGAATATTCGGCCGAGCCGATGACGTAGAAGCATGACCGGGCGGTCCCCATGATTTTGTTCTCTTTGGGTTGCTGTAATGAATCCATTTTTCATCACCCGTAACGATGCGATGATGAAAACCCTTTTTTTGCCGCTGGAGCAGTTGTTCACAGGCGAAAAAACGACGCTCAACGTCTCTTGGCTTCAAATCATAAGGAACCCAAGTTTCTTGTTTTTTAATCATTCCCAACGCATGCAATCACCTGGAAATGGCTTGGCGGGTAACTCCTAATGCTGAAGCAAGCTCTTTTTGCGTTTGGCACGGATCCTCATCGAGCAATGCCTCCAATTCAGCGTCTTCGAAGGTTTTTGGCCTTCCTTCACGCGAACGGTCGTCAAAATCAAAATCACCGTCTTTGAAGCGACGGAACCAATCACGGCATGTTGTTTTACTTAGAGCAGCATCTCCGTAAACTTTTTGGAGTTCTCGATGCGCTTCAGCCGCCGTTTTCTTCGAATGAAAGAAGAAAAGCAACACTTCCCGCAAATGACGATTATTTGGCACAAAATCAGACATTTTCACACAACCAAAAGTATATGACGCAAAAACAAAATCACTAATGTGTCAAAGCGGTTTGTGTACCATATGTCTAAGCTTGGTTCATGACGTTTTGGTTATATCCCAATCGACCAGCACTTACTACTGGAGCCATCTCTTGAAAAACAGTGGGAACTTAGTTGCGCACCTAATACATAAATTTCATCCCTGCTCGGGTTCATACCCTAGTTACTCTACCTATTAAAATGTTATGTTGACGGTGAAATACCGTTATAATATAATTCACGTAATCAACGATAATAAGAGTCCTACCTGTCGCTATGGTTTACCATGCGCAGAGTATTTATTGTTTCGTGACTGGTATAAAAGTATCATTGAACTATTCTTTTCTCTGTCAAATTTACGCACCGAGGTCGTGTTAAGGTTTTCAGTTGCCGACTATGTTCAGCGGAGAGTACAATAATAAATATTAATATCAGTTTCTCTCGGAGTCGATTGCAGGGAAAAGTCATCGTGCTATTTTCGTTCATTGTATAGTTGCCCGCATGTTACTTCGTCATCCCGTTACGTGTGCATGTGTGTGGGATTACTCTGGTATAAGTAGCGTTGCAAATTGATTCTGCTCAATTCACATTTATTAATTAAATATTATTATTTTGACACATCGTTGTTTGCATGTCCGACCGTCGTCCGGCTTTGGTGCTTGCAAGAGGGATACGTCTGGTTTGAGACGTATTTGTGTTTTCTGTATCACTTATTTGAAATTAGTGGTTCAACGCTGCGTTGAGTGCGTGACCCCTGTCATTCCGGATTTTTGGTCTGTAGAGAATACCACAGTTTGGGTCACATTTCGCGTAAGTTATTGCGTTGTTTTCTCTTTGTTCGAATTGCCCAATAGAAGCATCGTCGTGTACGTGACTTTCCGTCTTCCGGAAGTTTAGTGTGTTTGTGTCGGACTCGCACGGCATTGTGGTATTGCGCGGTAGCGATAATATTGAAGGGATAATTTTATTACATGTTATGTTATTTTAAAGAAGCTTTTGTATTAAATTGCGAACAGGACCTTGGCCGCGAATTTCAATTCATTTTTCTGTATGAGTGAGGGTCGCGCGTGACATTCATGTGAGTCTAAGCAAACCTGTATCGGGAAACTAATCTAATTAATTGTGGAAATACCAGACAGATTTTACGGGATTATTGTTACTAAGAAATAATTTGACTAAAAGAAATAATTCAACGAATGGCCGTCTTTATAAGCCCCGTATTTGTTATGATATTAATAAGTGTGACGTTTAAATCCCGGAAGTATACGCCATCAATCGTACGTTGTTGCTCCCGCGAACTACCTGAAGTCCCGTTCGTAATAACGTATAATAGAAGTTAAAAATCGTCAAGTCTGGTTGCCTCATTAATTCTTAATGAATGAGTGAGGCAAGCAGAGTTGACAAAAAATAATTAAGGATTCGATTGTTAGAGAGCTTTCTGAGATCGATAATGCAGGGATCTAGGTGGCGCTGACTCTAACCGGGTTGCGAACTGCCAGAAATTTTCCATCATACTTGGTCAATTACCAGGTGTATGCATAAGTTTTTTCCGGTTTTTTGGTAAAAAAAAAACACGTAATTTTCAAGGGAAATATTGGCCATCGGCTTCTACACATTTCGCCCATCTTTCAGTTAACTTATGAATACCATGCCAGAAAAACTGCTTGTCTTTTGCGGCAAACCATTCGTCGAGCCATTTTCCAACTTCATCGAAATTGTTGAAGTGCTGCTCTGGGAGCGCGTGTCCCATTGATGCGAAGAGGTGATAGTCAGATGGCGCCAGGTCTGGCGAATACGGCGGGTGCGGAAGGATGTTCCATCCAAGCGATTTCAAGGTGTCTTTCACTGCTTTTGCTGTATGAGACGGCGCATTGTCGTGTAACAAAATCACTTTGCCATGCCTTCTGGCCCATTCCGGTTGTCTTTCGATTAATGCGTGGTTTAAATTAATAATTTGTTGGCGATAGCGTTGTGTATTAACGGTTTCGCCGGGCTTCAAGAGTTCATAATACACAATACCGCTCTGGTCCCACCAGACACAGAGCATGGTCTTCTTGCCGAAGCGATTTGGCCTTGGTGTTGAAGGACCGGCTTCGCCAGGTGAAAGCCACGATTTTTTCCGCTTCGGGTTTTCAAAATAAATCCATTTTTCGTCATCCGTCACAATTCGATGCAAAAATGATTTCCTTTCGTGGCGTTGAAGCAGCACTTCACAAGTGACTTTGCGATTTTGTATTTGACGTTCATTTAAATCGTGTGGGACCCATTTACCGAGTTTATTGATCTTCCCCATTACTCGTAAACGTCTGCTGATTGTTTCTTGTGACACATGTAATGCTTCTGCTAATTGCCGTTGAGTTTGAGTTGGGTCATCATCCAATAACTCCTGCAATTGCTCGTCTTCGCATTTTTGTGGTCTACCAGAGCGCTCACTGTCTTTCACATTGAAATCACCATTTTTAAATTGTCGAAACCATGTTCCACATGTTCTAATCGTCGGAGCGTGTTCACCATATGTTTCTACCAGCAAACGTTGACTTTCAGCAGCCTTTTTCTTTTGATTAAATAAGAAAAGCAATGCGTGCCGCAAATGATCTTTTTCAGGCACAAAACTCGACATGATCACTGAACGATAAAACAAAGACGCTAGTTTTTGGCGGACTCAACTTGTGTGTGTTTGTAGGTTAATGTCAGACGAACAAAATGACGTATGTGTCAAATTAATACGCTGCGTACTTTTCGCTGGCGCTATCTCTTAGTTAAACCGGAAAAAACTTATGCATACACCTGGTACATTGTCGCTTAGATTTATCACTGTGAATAACGTATAATGCCAAGTCAGACCATGCTGACCGTCGACCCAAGGAAGTCCATCATCTGTCCCGCGTGTACGATCACATACAATAAAGTATGATTATCCAAAATATCAAAACGTGTGCAATTATTCAGAGGCAAATGTCTCAGAAACTACAATAAGTATTTATCGGACCCTCAAACCTCCAAAACACCCACTCTATCCTGAATAGCTGCAGTTTGCCTGGGCTGAGTTCCGTATCGGACATAATATTTTTTCTCCTGACGCGAAAGCACGTGGCGACCAGCTCAAAAGATCTGATGCGTTAATAGAGAGAAATATGGCTGACACGGGCTATAGGTAACGTGTGGTGCGTTGCAGGCGAAATTTAAGTTACATTACATATGTTTTTTTTTCAAATGATAGATTATTAATATTATCGTGTATCGACCCGTTGTAAAAGGTGCTTTCTACAATTAGTTATTTATTTCCATATTAACTGTACTGAATATTACAGATGTCCGGAAAGTATATCCGCGAGTGGGTCAACGGGGGTCGTAGAGGTTCTGTTGATGGTTCTACGGACAGAGAATTATGGTCTATTTGACTCTACGTGACCCTCCTTAGACTCTGATTGTCTTGTTTCTTTCTTTCTGGAAGCCTAGTCGGCTCAAATTTGTATCTCATTTCAATGCACGTTATCTTTCCTTTAGCGTGACAAGCATTTAAAGTTCTTTGAAAGGTCCATCATTTCGAGTCGGGTAATCTCACCCGTACTGTCATTTGTATTTACGTTTAATGCTGTTATGTGCCTTGCGATGTATGAGTCAGCAATCGTATCTACTACCGCGAGCAATGGAGAATAGCCGAAGAAGCTTACAAGCACTAACTAGAAATCGGCGTCGTACGTGAAGACGCGGTAAACCGAGAGAGTCCTAGCATACAAACCTTTGCCCGCAATCTGATGTGCATACGGGCAAGGCTTACTGCTTATATTCTTCCAAGGTGTGGACCACAGACAAATGCAAAAGTACTCGTTCACGTTACGTCGTAGATTGCGTATTATTTCTATGGAAATAAAACATCGTCGCGGTGAGGTCAATGAAATATTTTTCATATACAATGTTTGTCCATCACCGGTAATGCATGCCCTTCGTGATATGAGCTCTTTTTTACAATTGGAGACACATATTTTCGCTCAAATGAAGTATTTCTGTTCAATGAATCCGGAGACTGGAATTATGGCTCTGCCAAATCGTCTTTGAAGTAGCATAGAAGACTAGGCGTGTAAATATTGTGAGGAAGACCATAAGCCACGTATCGTACTCGTTCGTCCGGAATTCCGTTCTCAGTCAAAGTTTTGTTCATGTCAATTTGCTTGCCCTCGAACTTCCACTCATACGACATACCGTGGGCATTGAAGGTTAAGAAACGCTCTTGTATACGGGTAATCGTATCCTCCTCACAGACCTGGACAAAAAAGGATGAAAAGTAGTACTTTGCCCGTTGCTTCGTCATTATTATCCACCTTTCACAGAGTCAAAGATTTTGGCTACATCATATGCAAAGTTTTACAGTGGTAAACTATCAAATATTCAAGAATAGTAATAGCTCGATTCGTCAGATGTTTACAAAATTAAAAAATGAAAAAATATTAAAATTTTAAAAAGTTAACATTTAAAGATTTAAAATGCGGTAACATCTGAACCCTTTTATCGATTGTCACCAAATTGAATGTACCTTAAGATCAAAAAGTACTCGGAATTTGTCAATAAAACGAAAACGGTTCAATTATTCATCGATATTTATTTTATTCCCTTCACAGTAATCTCCATTGTAAGCAATACACATATTACAACGCTTCTTCCAATCTTTAAAACATTTCTCATAGGCCGATTTTGGAATAGCCTTCAGCACCTTCTGCGAATTCTCCTTTATCGCCTCAATTAGGTTTTGGCTCGTCTGAGAAGCGCCATTCCGATGATTGTTAGTTCGTTTCGATGTCATATTCATAGACCCATGTCTCGTCACTGGTAATAATGCCTTCGATAACATTTTGGCCTAAAGAAAGCATTTCTTTAGCGACTGCAATACGATGATGTTTCTGCAAAATATTCAGCACTCTCGGCAAAAGCCGCACTTGAACTCGTCTCATGCCCAAAACATCGTGCATAACGCTCTGCACCTATCCGAACGAGAAACCAGGATCGGCTGCTATCTCCCTGATGCCCACACGACGATCGTCAAGCACAATTTTCTTAACTTTTTCGAAGTTTTCGTTAGTCACAGAAGTGGATGGTCGTCGGAACGAGGCAAGTCATCAACCATACGGCCCGCTTTAAACTCTTTGTACCACTCGTATGCTTGGGTTTTTGACGTTGTCGAGTCCCCGTATGAGAATGAGTGTGAGTAGATTAGATCCGGCTCAAAGGACCAAAAATGTTTGATAGTGAGTGTGAGTAAATTAGCTGAGTTGAAAAAAAAGCAATATAAGAAAAATTGATAAGTGCGCAGAGTTGGCGACTAGTCAAATAAGTAATAAATGCTGAGTATCGACGAATAAGAATAGTTTCAGAAATTATTTAATAATAATTGATTGATAATAATGTGCTGAATGATTATCTTACTTCACTGACTAGAGAGCAA
The DNA here is from genome assembly GCA_963942595.1 of Cylloceria caligata. Taxonomy (NCBI): domain Eukaryota; kingdom Metazoa; phylum Arthropoda; class Insecta; order Hymenoptera; family Ichneumonidae; genus Cylloceria; species Cylloceria caligata. The sequence goes on from OZ012708.1 coordinate 15,992,547, forward strand.
AGTAATTAGTGTGTGAGCATGGAATACGTCGAGTGGACATGTGAGACTGGCTGGATATTTGGGGGTCCTGGTGACAAATATACTCAATTAAATGCACTTAATTTTAACAATAACAACTCAACGTTTATTGAATTAATTAACAATGATTGAATGAATACCTGCTGAATACAGAAAAAATGTAATTTGATTTGGTCTGGCCTGTGTGATGATGTACTAATGTTGAGTGGGTTCTCAGGCTGTTGAGTCGGCTCGTTGATTTGTGTGGATGATCCTGGTGAGGTGGTCTGATGTAGAGCTCTGTAGCGAAGCCACACGATGGACTGGTGCGTGGGCTCTATTCAATGTACTATATAGTGCAAGGCTGAGTGGCGTCTATGCTGAAAACGACGCCCCACGCCGTTGACAATGATGTGAGTTTTCTCTGTTTCTGATGATTGGAGATGATTAGCACTTACACTGAATTAAAATCTGAGTGATTTGACAATGAGTTTGACCCACTACACTACTGAGTAGGTAAAGAATGAGTGAAACTAATAAACAGAAAAAGTGAGGTGACGCGTGAATATCTAGAGCGAACGACTCGAGAGAGAACAATGGCTACATCCGTCGACCACGAGGCAGAGTATCATGAGGGCGGACGTGCGTCACAGCTTGCGTGAGTTATGATTCGCCGCCAGCGATAGAAAGTGAGTCCTGTGAGTGGTCTTGCCACTGGGGCCGCGCTCGTAGCGTTGGCCGCTTGAGTCAGCTTCGATCGAGGATGCGAGCTGATAAACGATGCGCTTGAATGTGCTGGGTCGATACATCGATGGAGTATGCCCGTGAGCTGTACCACATGACGCGAGGCGTCGTATGGTTGTGAGTGTAGTGCGTGAACGAGGTGAGTGTGTGCGTGATAGGTGCGAAAACTGAACATTCCGCCCGCCATCATGATCTGCTCTTTGTTCTGATAACATTTTCAACGCTTCCGCACATGATATTTTGTTAGAAACACAAAATTTCAGGCACACTCTTTGCTCAACTAAATTCGATATAGCAAAATTCGCAGAGTACACCAAGCAATGACTTATTTACGAAGCTATTATGCACAAACTATCTAACACATTGCGCTTAAAAGTGACATGTAAACAAATGATACGAGGGTCGATCAATAAATAGTCGGCTTGGTAAAGAAAATCGCGTTTTTTGGACAACAATCTTTTTATTTCTCAACATAATCTCCTTTTAGTTCCATACACTTATTCCAACGATTTTCCAATTTTTTGATGCCCTCCGAATAATACGATTTCGGAAGGTCCTCAAAATAGGTCTCTATTTCGGCGATGAGGTCATCTCTGGAACCAAATCTCTTTCCGCCAAGCCATTTTTTCAGGTTTGGAAACAGAAAGTAGTCGGAGGGGGCCAAATCTGGAGAATACGGTGGATGCGAAAGCAATTCGTATTTAAATTCATGAATTTTGACCATGGCAACTGGGCACGTGTGAACGCGTGCATTGTCTTAATGGAAGAGCACTTTCTTCCTCGTCAAATGTGGACGTTTTTTCTTCAATTCGTCGTTGAATCGGGTCAGTATGGCTGCATGGTATTCGCCATTAATGGTTTTTTTCGGCGGAAGGTAATCGATGTAGATTATGCCGCGTGCTTCCCAAAAAACTGTGGCCATGACCTTACTGGCCGATGGCACTGTCTTCGCCTTCTTCGGAGCACGTTCGGTCCGTGAAGTCCATTGTTTCGATTGTTCCTTTGTCTCTGGTTTATAGTGATGGATCCATGTTTCGTCCACGGTTACGTAACAATGCAAAAACTCAACAGGATCACGCTTATAGATCGCCAAACATGCCTTTGAATCAGATACACGTTCTCCCATCTTGCGGATAACTTTTTCATACCCAAATGATCACTCAGGATTGAAATCACTGAGCCATATGATATGCCTGTGGCCTCAGCAATCTGACGCACTTTTAGTCTCCGATCATTTAACACCATATCGTGGACTTTTTCAATTGTTTCTGGTATGACGACCTCATTTGGATGACCTGGACGTTCATCGTCAACAATGCTCGAACGACCGCGTTTAAATTCAGCTGTCCAATATTTAATGGTTGATAACGAAGGTGCAAGGTCCATATAAACTTCGTCTAGCTCCACTTTGATTTCATTGTTCTTTTTCTTTTTCAAAAACAAAAATCGAATCACTGCAGGATACTCCATTTTTTTCCATTTTTGTAAAAACACAAAAGTTGTTTGTCTTTCGATGGCTGTCAAACGCAAACTAAACATTGCAGCGAGCTGAAACTTTGATAACAGTCATGTGAAGGATAGCACTACTAAACGTCGCTATTGATTTCTTTCCTCGACCAACAGATGGCGCAAGGCCGACTATTTATTGATTGACCCTCATAGATGTACCAAATTAGAAAAAAACTGATTTTGACTATATCTCAAGGGTGGCTTGTTTAAATGAAAAATTCCGGGTACTTTTCGATTGTAAGATATAACATCTCTGAACGTTAATTCGTTTCTGTACAAAATTTGAATTCAATTGATTAAAGTTTACGTGAGTTAATCAGGCAATGTTAATTTTTTTAATACTAAAAATCTAATAAAATCCTAAACTCTTCGTAGATTTGGCTCACAATCAGATTCTACAATGTGAAGCGTCCTTGAACATTAATTTATTTGTACCAAACTTTTTTCACAAAATTAAAACATTATAAAATTCAAATCACTTAATAATTTTTATCGAAAATTATACCGAAGGAAGAGACATTTCTACTTTATCTGGGTGCTGAATTTCTGTTCAGCTGGTAGAGTAATTATGGAGATACAAAGGTATGAATTGTTTAAGCTCGATACACGCACACACTCTCACATCCATCCGGATATTTTTTCTAAACAACTTTTCTTGATGTTTTATACTATTTTGAATGTCCTGACATGAAAATCTCGACAAAAAAATTTTCAATTAAATCAAAGCTTTCTGTACTCGGAAGCTAAATAGGTTGACTAAGGTCTGTGGCTGGCTGCGCGCTGGTTAGAAAAGTTGATAGAATTCGAATGTAAAGGATTAAACGTTAATTTTATTTAAATATTTCTGTACGGGCAATGCAACTATCCCGTCGTACGAATACTGTCCAAATGGCCATGCGACAAGATCGCTGAGTCATACTACGACTCAACATTATAATTATAATACTATGTTTAGAAAGTTTCAAATATTTTGTAAATTTGATAAAGCGTACTTGAAGTGTGATATCAACTCGTTTATTATTACCATAAATAATATTTTTATCATTAATATATTGAAAGTTATTGTACTGGAAACACTATATTTGCATGCGATTTTGCTGATTTCACTACATTTTCAGGGTTTTGCTTACCAAACCAATCTTTGTTAGCAAATCTTCAAAAATTCCCGAAAGTACTTGAAGATCTCATTCATCGAATAGTTTCAAGAAAGCTTGGAAAGAATGAGTGGTTTTGTTGTTACCAAAAAATACACAACTTCCGGATTTTTGCAGTTGATGGAGTTAGAAAATAAACAGAAGCCAAAGTTCATAGAAAAAATGAAACAATACAAAGCTAGTAAAATAATTATTTATAGAATATATACATTTCTTATAATCATATACACATATATTGTATCGGAATGCAATCAGAGCGATCCGCTACAATTAAAAAGAGACCAACCTCGACAATAAAGAATAAAATATGCAATTACCAAGGAATATGAAATTATACAAACAAGAATGAAACTAAAAAAAAATAGCGAGGATAAAACGAATATATTTTCTCAGCTATCGCATATTCGAGGCGTCGTCCGGCTAAGCGGCGGTGGCTTGTGGTGTCGTGCCGGATCCAATTAGCGTGGTGCAAAGCTCTATACACACCGATGAGTGAGGCTGCAGGAGCCTCAATGCTACGCGGGAGACCGGCGAAAACGAGTGTTGTACTATTCAGAGGGCTACAGAGTGTAATTATTGTGCTAGCGTCTTATATAATTGATTATTTTTCGTCTTTCGTATGGTACCGAGTAGTCTCATGAGCCAGGCCGCTGCCTTTGTGAAGAGCCCGTCCAGCCAGCAGTTAGCGAATCGAAAGAATTTTTTTTTTTTCTTTTAATGTTACATTTTTTAATTTTGATTTCATTTTCTTTCAATATTTTCTATTTTATCGTCATATTTCGTATTTTATTTCAAATTATTTTATCTTGTTTTTTTTAATATTTAATATTTTACTTTGCTTGATTTTTATTGCGGAATATTTTATTTTATTGTAGTTTACTCCATAGATTGATGGATGTTTATTTTGTTTTTTATAAATAATATTTTATTTTGCTTCATTTTATTGTATTTATTCTTTTTTTTTTAATATTGGATCTTTCGTTGTATTTGATTTATACGATGTAATTTAGAATCATTGGAGAATTTTAAGTTGGGGCTGAGCTGGGGGAAAAATAATTTGGCTTTCGAAGTACGGCGACGGAGTGAGACGGCTCGGTAGCTGGAAATCAAAACATAGCAAGCCCAGGCGGATGAGCGAGCCGCCCGTACGATATGTAAACAGAACAATATTCCGTGTAGCTGAGTGGCCGAGTAGCTTTCAGCAAGTTCTCGAAACTTATAGCATACCGAGGAGAAATTAAATTCTAAAATTTTTTAATTCTTGTCGGGCGTGAATGTGCGTAGGGTTCGAGCCACGCGGTATCGTGTGTACACGTCAATAGTGTGGGTCGTGTCGCGAGTGTTGAGCGCGTCGGGGTGGGGTCAAGCGCGAGATCTCGTTTGTGTGTCGATCGGAAGCTTGTAACGGTTTTAATAAAAAGTCACCCTATAGATTGACGTGAGTATGAGTGGCTAGGCGCCTTACTCACGCAGGAGGTGGAGGGCGAAGAACATCCGATCGCCTATGCAAGTCGCACTCTCTCTTTCGCGGAGAAGAATAATTCCACTGCCAAATAAGAGTGTTTCGTCATTCTCTGGGCAGTTCGGAAGTTTCGCACGTATCTAGATCGTTATCGTTTCACAATTATTACCGACTACCACAGTCTTCGGTGGTTACAAACGTTGAAAGATCCCGTGGGACGATTAGCTCGGTGGGCATTACAGCTACCTTAACACGATAGTAGTAGGTGCACACCTTTGTTCCATCCCACTCCTTTCCCCAGCACGCGGCTACCCCCACCACTCCACTTTGCCATTGCTGCGTTACCCACTCTGCTTAACCAGTGTCGGTAACGTGGAGATGGTAAAGTGAGGTGGTGTGGGTACTGTGGTGAACATGGAAGAGTAGAGATAAGAGCAGGATAGCGCAAAGGTGTACACATACTTGGAAGACAAGATAAAATTAGGTACTTACCACCTCTGCTGCTGCTGACGTCCACCTTCCTTCCACGGCGATTTTAAATTCCTGTCTCTCACTATCACACACTTTCACACCCGAGCATTGTCCACTTCAGCAAGGTCGGGGTCCGCGCGGTTCTCGCTCCTCACCACCGCTCCGAGCAATGATTCGGAGGAACCACACACCGACTCGAGGAGTGGTACCAGGTCAGAGTCGTCCACCCGTTCCAATCCATGCAGACAACACCCTATGCATAACGCCGGTGTCATTGCACTGAGGGTGTCAGGGTAATAAAGTCGATCCCAATTCACGAATATCAGGAGCACCTCCCAGTATCCGTCATCGTCTGCATGGATCAGCTCGCAGCGGTCCGTACATCCATGATGCACTGTTACGTCCCGTGAGATCCTTCTCTTTTGCTCTGCAGGTATAAGCCGGTCACGATGAGCGAGCGAAGCAGCCAGGGCAGCTACCCTTTCTATTTGAGTCATCTTCGTGTTTGACAGCAAAGAGGCAAGTCCGACCCCTCTTTACGGCGGGTGGTGCCTAGCTGGTATTAGTCATGATAGATAAGCTCTATGATTGCCTCTGTACCTGGTCATCCGCGAAACTCCCTAAACGTGACTCTCGGCACTAATAGTAAATAGAGATATGATAAGGAATAGGCTAAAAGGGAAAACTCGTTAACGAAGGTAAAGCAAGTTGAGTCATGGCAAATACAAAGGGGAGAATAGTTAATCATAAAACTAGACCAATGACTCACGTCTCTCGGAAAAGGGAATTGCTTTTCGCGAAGGTAGATAAACTAATTGTGAGTCATACTGACGTGATGGGGAGAACCAACCTTTGAAGAAAGGGGTTCGTCACCCAAGATAGAGTTCCATCCTAGTTCACGGGGTTTCCCTAATCAATACTTCTATTACACTCTAGGATATATAAGGAAGAGTTTTCACTGCACGAGTGCTCAGTTTTCAACCACTATTTCCCGCGGTCGCGTCGCGTAGCATATTTTATTCACAACGGCCAAGGTGCCTTTTCTACTCTATCTCATCGAATATTGTATAATCACAACGTGTGTCTTGTGGATTACGTGCAGTAATTGTCTGCCAATATATATATGTTAACGTGTGCCGCGAAAGAGCCATTCTTCAGAATTATAATAGGCCAAGCTACTTTTATTGACAATCGTGTAAAACTTGTGTACGTTAACTTGTGTTTGTGAGTTGCGTATGATACGCCTTAAAATAAACGTTATGGTCAATTAATCAACCACGGCCAACGAAATACTTCTCCTTTCATCACCCACAAGGAAGCGCGAGATCAAAGAGAATCACCTGCAACAGAGATCGAGACCACGACCAAGGAAAGGAACTACTACAAAGAGGACACGTGACAACTATATTTCTTCGAGCCCAACTATATCCGGAGCTCACCAGGTAAAATTCTCCTATTTCTAATCGGAAAAGGCGAGGTCTCCGTCCCCGCTGTAAAGGGCTGCCAAGCCTTGACGCATAAGCGAGACCGACCGTGTTCGCCAGACCCTAAATCTTGGGGCCGACGTAACACAGATAAAAATTTGGTGTCAGAAGTGGGATGTAACGCCCTCACGTTAGGAATGGAGAATGACGCTTGGTAGGACTCCTTCAAAGAAAACAGAAGGCGATAAAGTACCGTCAGTAGTCGATCCTTCTATTAGTCCAGCACAGATTCCCCTATTAAACCCCAACGCGGCAGAATCGTCATCTAATACAGATACTAGCAACGCGGGAGTAATAATCGAGTCAAGTCCTCCCGGACTAACAAATCAAGTCGACGACATAATTCAACAAATTAGTAATATTGGAATCATGAATCAACAAAACGAACCACGTCAGGCCGCAGCTGTCGTACCGGTATCGATTAAATACGCTCTTGAAGCGGTACCCATATTCGACGGGTATAATGTCCCCTTATCACATTTTCTGGAAGGATGTCAAGAGGCTGAGCAAATGATGCCCCGGGATGCTCAGCATAGTCTTACACTGATTTTACGAAACAAGCTTAGAGGAGAAGCTCGACGGGCTATACAGGGCGTAAAATTTACCACCATTACAGAATTCACCGATTTCTTGAAATCGCTATATGCCCCAGCAAAGTCAATATATCAGCTACAAGGCGAATTGGGAAGAATTTTTCAAAGGGATAATGAGGGCACGTTGTCATATGCAAATCGTGCCAAGGATCTTGGAAATAAAATTTTCGAAATTCATCAATCGAATCAACAAGCAGAGTTGAGTGAAGATGAAAAAGCTAGGTTAGATCTCGAATTGGTGGATTGTTTTATTCGTGGTTTAAGACCTGAAATAGAAAATAAAATAAGATGCGACCAGAATTTCGAAAACACAATGAAAAATGCTATCGAAATAGAACGCCAATTACGCGCGAGAGAAACCTTACGGAATAACCGGAATTTTAGAAATAACGACTATACTGAAACACGAAACTACGGAAAAGAAAAAATTCATGCCGTAAATTCACAGCCCCAAACATGTCAAATCTGTAACAAACTAGGTCACACAGCCGATCGGTGTTTTCAACGATTCAACCGGAACAATACATTTACTAAGCCCTACGGAAATAATAGATTTTCAGAAAATAACGACTCTAGATCGCGACAATGGTACCAAAATCAACGATATCAACACCCTCAAGACGATTATCCAAGCAATTTCCAAAATAATGTTTCTGCACGGAATGAACTACCCACCTGTCGCTATTGCAAATCTGTCGGTCACACGATAGAAGAATGCCGCAAGAGAGATTACTACAATTCTTCTAACCGCCAATCATCATATCCACAATCATCTCAACAAAATAGCCCCACAACTGTCCCAATGGCAGGTACTTCTAACCAACAAACGGTTAGACGTTTGGAACCACCAGAAACAAATAGTCGCGTGAATAAAAGAGTATCTATGGTTCCATCTGATGAAACCAGCGACATTCCCGTTGTCAGAATAAATTCGGAAGATCTTGTAAGACCAGTATCACTGATGATCGATACTGGTTCGTCACTAAATTTAATAAAAACTAAGGTTGTTCTACCCAAAATACCAATAGACAAGAGAAAAGTAATAGAGATATGTGGTGTAACGGGAGGTGCCTCCACCACTCTTGGAATAATCGAAATTCAAATCCTCGACACGAAAGTGGCGTTCCATCTAGTCGACAGTGATTTTCCTATCGAAGAGGACGGGCTGATTGGCACTAAATTTTTCGAGTCTCATAATGCGATTATATCTTATTCAAATAAAAGTTTGCAATGGGGAGCAAACGAAATTCCATTCCAAAATTTAGATATAATGACGATACCTGCCCGCACCAAAACTAGTTTCTTCGTGCGGATTGGGAATCCCGAAGTAAACGAAGGATATATTCCTCGTATACCAGTCGGCGAAGGAATATACCTCGGGGAAGCTATTGTCTCGAATAACGACGGTAAGGCCTATCTATATTTGACTAATACCACCGAGAAGGATGTCCAGATAGCAGTTCCAACAGTAGATTTACAACCATGCGAAGTGGCTTCTTATAAATATCCTGAAGGAAGTATTGGCATAAAAACTCTGTGGGAGAAATCGGAGGAAAATCTCAGTGTCACGAGGACTATACAAAGAACAATACCAGCAACGATTATAAAAGGAAAAACAAGTTCAACGGACGAGAGGGAGGCAGTGTATGGAGAATCCCCGCGTACAGAAGAGCCTGCCTCATTATATTACAGAGAACAAAATATTCACGACAAAGTACCAGATGCAAACAACCGCGGAAATAAGTTTTACGATTTAGATCAAGAAAATTACGACCTTGACCAAGACTATTTATACTATCAATATGACGTGCAACCCTACGAAAGGCCTATCGATGAGCCACAAAATTTTAACCAACAAATACCAAAAATCTACGAGAATATTGATGAATTTAATAATCGCTGTGTCTACGAAAATAATGAAGAATTTGATGATCGCTGTGTCTACAAGAATAAGGATGAATTCAATAATCGCTGCGTCTACGAGAATATTGATGAATTTAATAATCGCTGTGTCTACGAAAATAATGAAGAATTTGATGATCGCTGTGTCTACAAGAATAACGATGAATTCAATAATCGCTGTGTCTACGAGAATATTGATGAATTTGATAATCATTGTGTCTACGAAAATAATGAGGAATTTGACGATCACCGTGTCTATAAGAATAACGACGAATTCAATAATCGCTGTGTCTATGAGAATAATGAAGAATTTGATAATCACTGTGTCTATGAGAATATTGATGAATTTGATAATCGCTGTGTCTACGAAAATAATGAAGAATTTGATGATCGCTGTGTCTACGAGAATAATGAAGAATTTGATAATCACTGTGTCTACGAGAATGATGAAGAAGTTGATAATCACTGTATCTACGAGAATAACGACGAATTCGATAATCACTGTATCCATGAGAATAACGAAGAATTTAAAAATCACTGTATCTACGAGAATAATGATGAACTCGACAATCGCTGTATCCATGAGAATAATGAAGAAGTTAAGAATCACTGTGTCCACGAGAATAATGAAGAATCTAAGAATCGCTGTATCCATGAGAATAATGAAGAAATTAAGAATCACTGTATCCATGAGAATAATGAAGACTCTAAGAATCGCTGTATCCATGAGAATAATGAAGAAATTAAGAATCACTGTATCCACGAGAATAATGAAGAATTTAAGAATCACTGTATCCACGAGAATAATGAAGAATTTACAAATCGCTGTATCCATGAGAAAAATGATGAATTCGACGAACGCTGTATCCATGAGAATAATGAAGAAATTAAGAATCACTGTATCCACGAGAATAATGAAGAATTTAAGAATCACTGTATCCACGAGAATAATGAAGAATTTACAAATCGCTGTATCCATGAGAAAAATGATGAATTCGACGAACGCTGTATCCATGAGAATAATGAAGAAGTTAAGAATCACGGTATCCACGAGAATAATGAAGAATTTAAGAATCGCTGTATCCACGAGAATAACGAAGAATTTAAAAATCGCTGTATCCACGAGAAAAATGAAGAATCTAAGAATCGCTGTATCCACGAGAATAATGAAGAATTTAAAAATCACTGTATCCACGAGAATAATGACGAAATGCGTCAATCTTTGTCACAACGATACACCGGATCAGAAGCCGAAGGAGCTACTACCAATTATTATGCATTAAAAACCACGCCTATCTACGTTACAAAATCTATGAATCGAGTCGAAAGGATTAAGGAGTTGCTGCGTTTGGATCATCTAAATCCAGAAGAGAAGGAGTGTGTCGAACGCCAAATCGAAGAATTTCAAGACAGATACCACCTGCCTGGGGATCCACTCGAGTCTACTAACGCCGCAAAACACCGTATAATCACCACCGACGAGATACCAATAAACACACGACAATATCGTTATCCACCACAATTAAAGGAGGAAATTACTCGACAAGTGGACGATCTGTTGAACGACGGGATCATACGGCCATCATTGTCCGCTTATAACTCGCCCGTGTGGATCGTACCGAAAAAGGCAGACTCAAAGGGAAATAAAAGATGGAGAATGGTACTCGATTATCGCAGTCTGAACGAGAAGACTGTGAGTGACGCCTATCCGCTACCTCTCATAAACGAAATATTAGATCAGCTTGGAGGAGCTATATACTTTTCAATGTTCGATCTCGCATCGGGATTTCACCAGATTCAAATGCACCCCGAAGACAGACACAAGACTGCTTTTTCCACTCCATATGGTCACTATGAATTTGCAAGAATGCCTTTCGGATTGAAGAACGCTCCTGCAACTTTCCAGAGAGTAATGGACCAAGTCTTATCCGGAATACAAGGAATCGACGCATTTGTGTATCTAGATGATATCGTAATTTATGCCTCGTCATTGGAAGAATACGAATTAAAGGTCGACCGACTAATGAACCGATTGAGGGAAGCACAACTCCAACTCCAACCAGATAAGTGTGAATTCTTGCGACGAGAAGTCGTTTATTTAGGACATGTTATAGGAAAAGACGGCGTCAGGCCAGACCCCGAAAAAATTACTGCCGTGAAAAATTATCCACGACCAAAGAATGTGAAAAATATAAGACAATTCCTCGGGCTCGCGAATTACTATAGGCGGTTCATTAAAAATTTCTCCGACATCGCAAGACCACTCACAAGCCTATTAAAAAAGGATGTCCCTTTTGATTGGAAACAACCCCAACAGGATGCATTCGACGCGCTACGAGAAAGGTTATGTGAAGAACCGGTTTTGCAATACCCGGAATTTACGAAACCATTTGTTGTCACAACAGATGCATCAGGCCTAGCTGTTGGTGGGATCTTAAGCCAAGGCCCGATAGGAAAAGATAGACCTATTGCATATACATCGCGCATGTTGAATGAAGCAGAACAAAAGTATAGTACATATGAAAAAGAGGCTGTTGCCATATTACATTCTGTTACTCAGTTTCGCCCGTATCTCTACGGTCGACGATTCACCTTGGTGACCGATCATAAACCGCTCGTCTGGTTACACACTTCAAAAGACCCTACCTCACGTCTTACTCGTTGGCGACTCCGCTTGGAAGAATACGAATATGACGTGGTCTACAAGGCTGGCAAGACCAACATTAATGCCGATGCCTTGTCGCGCAACCCCCCTGACGAGACGTTCCCTCGAACCAAGGAAACACGTGACGAGGCTCGCGACCCCCCTCACTCAGTAACAGAAACTACCTGCTCGAAGAGAGCAGTCTTCCCGATAACTAAGAGAGCGAAGCCCTCGAAACAAGTCGATGAACCTATTGCTAGAAGACTACGAAGCCAAGACGTCTCTCGCAACACAGGAAAAAGGGAGAAGGAACCGATCGTGGTACCTGACCCGTTCCTTAACCCGGTGTTGAAAGAACAGCCGATCGCCACGTGACTCAGGAGCAAAAGGAAGACACGCGCAGACGGAAGTAATATACCCGGGACCAGTAAATCATGCAGCCAGGAACAAGACGTAAAAGCTAAGCCACTATCGGGCAACAATCACCCGATCACGAACGCTTTTAAACCCTTTCTACCGGAAGAATCCCCGGAACCCATCATGGAACGACCGCTAATTTGGGACGAAGAGTCCCTAAGTATGTCCGGACAGTCTGACGAATGGATGATCGACCGTTCAGACAATGGAAGCGAAGACAGGAGTCAAGAACAGGAAGAAATACAACACTCTAATAAAACAATCACTCAAGCAAGCCTGTCTAACCCGGTCAATAGTAATGAACAATTATTTATGAGGAAGGATAACTACTTATACTTTATCTCCGAAATTGGAGAGCCATGCGATGAAGGCTCGAAAGGTCTCCACCAGAGACGGGCCTTACCCCGATTTCGCCACTTAAAAATGGGAAGGATCTGTGTCGAAAAAAATAATTCCAAACATCATGTAGGGATGGTAGTAAGAGATAAGAATGGTTTATTACTGAATAAACAGGAATTTTCCGGACTTTACGAACATGCAGCAGACAGTATAAGAAAAGCCGGATTACGGTCCATTAGTATAGCAAAAACTCGGGAAGTTAACGGTATTCCATGGGACGATCTCTTACTAATGCTACGAAAAAGTTTTGGTAAAACTTCTATCAAACTTATAATCTGCCATGGGAAAATTCAATATCCACCAAGTGAAACGAGAAAAGAAATCATGACCGAGGCTCACTCGTCAACTTTGGGTGGACACAAAGGCATTACAAAGACTTACAACCGAATACGGCAACGCTATTTTTGGGAAAATATGAAAATGGACGTCCAGGGATTCATTGAACATTGTTTACAATGTCAATTAAAAAAATTAGTTCGTGTGAAAATTAAGCAACCAATGGTTATCACAGATACGCCTGAATCATCTTTCGACAAAATAGCCATGGATATTGTAGGACCATTACCATCTACTGAAAGAGGAAATGAATATATTCTCACAATGCAAGATTTATTAACTAAATATGTCCTCGCGATTGCATTACCAAAGGCTACTTCAGCAAACATAGCAGATGCGCTAGTCAGATATTTCATTTGTATTTTCGGCGCCCCAAAAATAATTTTGACAGATCAAGGGGCTAACTTTATGAGCGACCTGATGAAGGGGGTAGCCAAGAGATTCAGGATTAAACAAGTCAGGACAACAGCTTACCATCCACAATCAAATGGCTCTTTGGAACGATCTCACCATACATTAGTAGAATATCTCAAACAATTCGTGAGTCGTGACGATGATTGGGACGAGCTCTTGGAATTAACTACCTTCTCTTATAATACGAGTATTCACGAAGGAACTAAATATACACCATACGAATTGGTGTTTGGCAAACCAGCACGAACTCCTTCAAGCGACCCCTACCCTAATGAAGAACCAGCACGAACATATACGAACTATTTAGAGGAATTAACAACGAAACTCCACGAGGTACAAAGGGTAGCCCGAGAAAATCTTATTTCAGCAAAAGAAAAGTAAAAAAATTACTATGATAAAAAGGCAAAGCCGCAAACCTTCAACCTTGGAGATTATGTATACTTACAACGTGGAAGGAAACAAGGGAAATTTGGGGATCATTACACTGGTCCACATGAAATATTAGAAGTAAAAAGAGACGGCAATATTAAAATAAAAATCGGTCGCGAAGTAAGAGTAGTACACCCTAATCGACTTCGTTATTCACATATCGAGCCAGATTACAGTAGCGAATCTGACTAAATAACCTTAATATATATATCTCGCAAGAAAATATATATACCAAGACGCATATATATATATATTGATAATGATAATATTAAAACGATATATACATTAGTCTTATTCTATGATTACGTGTGGTTTGATAAATTTGATGACGTCCAACAATTTACGACGAAAACTCACATAACAAGAACAAAGAAGAGAACCAATATTATAAATTGCACTTTCCAGAATGGAGAAATTACGAATAGCTACGTTGATGTCACTCCTTTTCATGGTGACGCCAATAAACGCCCTAGTCGGGTACGACTGTGGATCTACGAGACTGAACGTCACCACTTTATCTCTACTTAACGTCGGGGATTGCGACATACCACTAGCGAAACCAAACATCACCGAAGTCCACCTATACCTGCTTCAATTAAACGGATTCACTTCAACGCATGTCAAACAGTGCAAGGTAGTAATACAGCGTACGATAAGCCATTGTGGGATGCACTCGCACGCATCGATCGTAGCCCAAGGTCAAATAGAATATCTACTGGAAGTTAATATGGAACAATGCAACAAAATGCATAATTTTGGCTTGGTTCAAATCAATGACTACGCTTCAATCAACGGCATCAAAGGAAATTCCACCGGAAGTTACGGATTAACTCTCGCCGGGACTATCGGGCGAGACGGTACTTGTAAAGGTACTCAATACACCGATCCTTACGGAACGTGGGACGACGTAATAGTACAAGGTATAGTGCGTGTCACCCTGCAGGACTATCTCGCGACCGTCCATATTAATAGCGATCGGGTCAATCTACGTTCGGGTGAGCTCAGTCACGCATTTATTAATGCACTTAGGAAGGAGCCAAAATGCTCCGGAACCCCGCGAAGAGCCTCTACAACCGACAAGTAACACTTACGCGCCAAATCTGGAAGACGGTAGGTCGGCACTCTACCCGAGTCATCAATTAGGGACTCCTGGGGCAAGTGCACCTAGGACTAGGCCTTTTTCACCCCTTTCGGTAAAATACACTCTTTCACGTGTATACAAAAGGGAAGAAAAATGAAGATTAAAAGAAAGGGAAGGTGGCACCAGAAGATACTATATAAGTGCGAAAATCAAGGACGATCCAGAAGTTTTCCGAACCAACGAGAGGATAACGTCGATACAAACAAAAAATTTTATTATTATTTTTTCTTTGTCTTGTATTCAAACTACGAATTTCATCATGAATACTGAAGGTTGTCCAGTGAGGTTCACCCGCAGATGGGTCGTAACCAATATGGGTATCGTGGTCCGATTGCTAAACACCATCTTAGATGTACATCTACACCTCTCCCGGGAGGTCCTACTTTCAGCCGAGGGCATCAGAGACCCTACATTCAGAGAACTCATGGTGACCACCAACTGGGAAGTTGTGGACCTAGTAACGCAGATATTGACATCCTACTACCATCAACGATGGTCTATCCATCCACTTCGCTTGCGCGGTGTGTCAGTGACAATAGAGCAACCATCAACCAGCACCGCAACAGCCGTTGATTCTTCCCCCGATGTCTCTATCGTCTGGGAAGGGCCACCACGTGTGGAGGAAGTAGAGACTACCCCTACCGACACCGATGACGACTCGGCTGTGCTGATCAACAACCATGGGATCAGCATACCCCTCCGTCCGACATCCCTAAGTAGGGACGTCGCCGAGGTACCTGAGGATGCTGAACTGTCAGGAGCGATGCTTCAATATCTGGATTACCTTATGACGGCCCCATATGACGAACTTCCTGACCTGAGTCCAGTCGAAGAGGACTTGGACCAAATATTAGCTATGCTGGAGTAGACGCGTTCCTTTTCTTTTGTTTGTGCGTGTGCTAATCTGTTTAAAATTTAAGGTATAACTATATATATTATGTAGAGTAGACTTCATTTTCCTTTTTTGTCTGTATATCTATCTTATATTGTATGTTTTAACGACGCTATGAAATAAAATTTATATCAATATGTTACAATGTATGAAAAAGGGAGAGAAAAAGAATCGAGCGACCAAATAGAGTCGACGGAGATGTAACAAAAAAATTTATAATTAAAATAAATAAAAAAAATAATAATAATTATGATTAATAAAAAATAAATATATAAATTAACTTTTGATATTCCATGGGGAGGAAAAGAGAATTTCTTTTATCTCAAGTAGCTACATGAGGGCATGTAACCGGGTGGTAGCTTCACTAACACCCGTTTTGAGGTGGGGAGGTGTTACGTCCCGTGAGATCCTTCTCTTTTGCTCTGCAGGTATAAGCCGGTCACGATGAGCGAGCGAAGCAGCCAGGGCAGCTACCCTTTCTATTTGAGTCATCTTCGTGTTTGACAGCAAAGAGGCAAGTCCGACCCCTCTTTACGGCGGGTGGTGCCTAGCTGGTATTAGTCATGATAGATAAGCTCTATGATTGCCTCTGTACCTGGTCATCCGCGAAACTCCCTAAACGTGACTCTCGGCACTAATAGTAAATAGAGATATGATAAGGAATAGGCTAAAAGGGAAAACTCGTTAACGAAGGTAAAGCAAGTTGAATCATGGCAAATACAAAGGGGAGAATAGTTAATCATAAAACTAGACCAATGACTCACGTCTCTCGGAAAAGGGAATTGCTTTTCGCGAAGGTAGATAAACTAATTGTGAGTCATACTGACGTGATGGGGAGAACCAACCTTTGAAGAAAGGGGTTCGTCACCCAAGATAGAGTTCCATCCTAGTTCACGGGGTTTCCCTAATCAATACTTCTATTACACTCTAGGATATATAAGGAAGAGTTTTCACTGCACGAGTGCTCAGTTTTCAACCACTATTTCCCGCGGTCGCGTCGCGTAGCATATTTTATTCACAACGGCCAAGGTGCCTTTTCTACTCTATCTCATCGAATATTGTATAATCACAACGTGTGTCTTGTGGATTACGTGCAGTAATTGTCTGCCAATATATATATGTTAACGTGTGCCGCGAAAGAGCCATTCTTCAGAATTATAATAGGCCAAGCTACTTTTATTGACAATCGTGTAAAACTTGTGTACGTTAACTTGTGTTTGTGAGTTGCGTATGATACGCCTTAAAATAAACGTTATGGTCAATTAATCAACCACGGCCAACGAAATACTTCTCCTTTCATCACCCACAAGGAAGCGCGAGATCAAAGAGAATCACCTGCAACAGAGATCGAGACCACGACCAAGGAAAGGAACTACTACAAAGAGGACACGTGACAACTATATTTCTTCGAGCCCAACTATATCCGGAGCTCACCAGGTAAAATTCTCCTATTTCTAATCGGAAAAGGCGAGGTCTCCGTCCCCGCTGTAAAGGGCTGCCAAGCCTTGACGCATAAGCGAGACCGACCGTGTTCGCCAGACCCTAAATCTTGGGGCCGACGTAACAGCACAACCACGCACCTCATCTCTGTATAAATAACCTCCAGGGCGGTGCTAAAGCCTTCACAGTCCGATTCATAAAAAGTACGAAGGAGAATTTTCTCCATCTCGTACGTAGATGAATAACCATATCCATAACGATATACAACACGGTAGACCAAAAGGCAACACCCAGAACGCTAGTGTCGGAACGCGGATACATAGCGAAAAAATACGTTCTTAGACCGCACGATCACGAAGTTAAAGACAGACTGAATGCTCAGGATGCTGCTGGCAGGTATCACAGGCTTTGAAGATAACAAACCCCGTCTAAATCATAACTAGGTGTCCAGCGCTTTGAATGCAATGACAGCGGTTTTGCACGTATGAACCGCTTTACGCTGTGCTCCTCGCGAAGCGCTTGCTCTGCAGTAAAAGACGCAGAATACGATACTGTATCGAGAGAGACCTCGGTTATAATTACTGTAATAATTTATATATAATTTAAAATAAGAGACACAGTAAAGCAAGGTATTTGTTTTTAATTCATCAATATTTTATTAAAATCACTGTACACACATTTACCGTCGCATGCAACATCCCTGCAAACAAGGTAATCTTTGCTCGGAGATTGCTCCACCGTTAAATTTATTTTTATCACTGTCCGATCGTCGAGAGGTAAAAGCATTATAATATTCACGTACTATTCCATCGTTTTTCATTACATTATAGCTAAAGAGATTATTAAATCGCGACATGGTGAATCCGCACGACAAAAGATGCAGGAATACGATACGAAATTGTCGACATACATCCCACTTATTACTCGGTAGCTTTTTCAGGCCATACCGATAGAACTTGCAATTTCTTCCTAGCCGTGCGAGATGCTGCGGTAAATTAGTGGTAGCCCGTACATATCAAAGTACATTTCTTTTCCATGATGGTTAACGTACATGGTGATCCAGTGCTCTCCAGGTCCATCGTGGTTATCCGTGTTAACCACGAGTTCGGCCGGTAACGATCATACACGAGGAATTCTGTCAGCAGAGTATACTTCAACGGTTGAAAGTGGTAGATACTGCAGACTCTCGTAGATTTGTCTAGTGTTCATCCTGAACACATAATCGATGATTAAATGATGACCTATACGATTTAATAGACGCATATATGCAAAATTTATTTCATAGCATCGTCGATGGTGTCACGACCACATGGTGAAGATTTCTCCTCTTTTTTATTATCTTCCTCTTCGTCTGCGGACCAAACATCCATGTACGATTCTCCTTTAAACGTAAACCCGTGTATAGATACGTCTTGATTTTCGCGTAATTTCACGCAAGTTAGCGTATATTTGTTTACAGTTCACATCGCTCTCGTACAATTCAGGACCGTGAAAATATTTCGAGAGAAAATTATTCTGGCTTCTCGAAAGCTGCGGTAATTCAGTAATTCAGGTAATCACTACTACGACGGCAATTTCTTTCAGAATAAATTCCGAGTCTTTTCCACGCATTCCCTGTATATCCACGACGATATCCATTTTCACGTCTAATCTTTGCAGATGCTTAAGTTCGACTAATTAGTTACTCACAAAGACGCTTCTACGCCTCTTAAAATGAGACAATTTAATTCCGACGACCGAACATTTTTTCACTTATCCGGTAAAATCCACCATTACCTGCTGAGAGGCATCGATTTCAAAGACATTATCATATTCCGCGTAGACAACACAATTTACCGTTTGAAGCAAGCGCATCCTTAAAACGTACCTCTATTCTCACACTACCAAGCTTTATTGAACTCCAATTTGAATTGCTATTCACCGAAAGATCGGGTGTCAAATCAAAAGCAAACAGACATTATCCATCGCGATAATTATCGCGATCGATCGAATTACCATCGTTCAAGAAATGTATTCCAGTTCCCGAAAACAACGTATGAAAAGCATCCACATACAGAAGATTTTTCGTAAAATCAGGTTGTAACGGTTTCGAAGGTATTTGAGCACCATCGATAGGGTGCGCCATTTTTTATGTCGGTATGTAAACATTGAATAACTTTGACATTTATCAACCGATTGACTTAAGAAGACATGTTTTTGAAGCGTCAATTCAGTACAATATTGCCGACAGACCGTCAACGTCGCTTGGAATACGGCCAAACAGTCACTCGAATGGTTGACACTGAACCTGATTTTTGGAAGCAAATTTTGATGACCGACGAGGCCCATTTCACCCTCTCTGGCGCCGTTAACAAGCAAAATACCGCATTTGGGGAATGGAGAATCCACACGAGATCCATGGAACACGATTGCATGACCAAAAAGTGACTGTTTGGGCCGGCGTTTGCGTTAAAACCATCATTGGGCCATTTTTCTTCAGAGAAGGCGAAACAGTCGATGGGAATCGATATCGGTGGATATTGGTTCATTATGTCTGCCCACAAATGTGTGATAAAGGTCTGGGCAGTTACTGGTTTCAGCCAGATGGTGTGCCATGTCACACTGCAAATCAAACAATGCAGTTTCTGCAACGAAAATTCCGTGGACGTGTGATGTTAAAAAGTGGCGACATTGACTGGACACCCAGATGTCCAGATTTGACCCCTCCGGACTTCTTTTTGTGGGATTATTTGAAAAACAAAAAGTACGCCAACAAGCCTCAGATCATTGACGAGCTCAAGGCAAACATTCGTGCCGAAATCATCGCTATACTGCCGAAGATGTTCGAAAAAGTAATGGAAAACGCAGCAAAAAGGGCACGTGTTGCTTTGGCCAATAAAGGCGGCTACTTGATTGATGTTGTATTCAAAAATTAGTCCAAATAAATTGTAAAGGACCAAATTAAATAAAAATACCTCATGTATGAAAATCGGTTTTTTTTTTAAATTATTCAATATTTACAAACCGACAAAAAATATGGCGCCCGCTGTACATACAACGAGAGATAATTTATCTTGTAATTTCAGAAATTGAATGGATTCATACTGAAGTCACCGTTTGTCGATAACAAACGCTTTGTTATCGACAAAACGGATAAGTATACGTCTCAGCAATTGACCTAGCACGATATTATCGATCGTCTCTCCATGAACACCGGAGTGTATTGAAACGGCCGTTACCTCGGCTCTCGTCAGAGGATATTAGCCGTAGATTTTGCCAGAGTTCTAGCATGCAAGAGCAGCGCACCAGGAGCTATTTTTGTTCTACAAACGAGAAACGATGCTTCGAGAATATTTAAGCCTCATTGACCATTCTTTGTATCGTCCACAAAACAAAATTACTCTCTAGACCGCACCAATCGTAGTCGCATCTCGACACCATTTAGAAATCGCTCCTGGTTGAATATATCGCAATGCAGATAGCCGAGCAAGTCTACAGATTTTCCGACATTTAAAAATTGTTTTCTCTTTACAAGACCCGTATTTCCCGATGTTATATCATTCATTTTTCAGGGGTATCATCGTACCAGAGAACGCTCGTGAGATGGGAATTTTTGGCAGCCTGACCGTAATTCAAAATTGTCTATCTATGTACGCTCGATAAGCGTAGGCATTATTTGGAGGTGAAACTAGCTTTTGATTCAGGTATACGTCCATCTGATTTGCCATAGAATGCAATAGATTGTTTACAGGGCCGGTACTTACTTTCGGCGCTGCATCCAAGGCAATTTCCGTAGAAGGAGATGTTATTTTCAATCTCAGACTAAGCATAGTATGCGCGAGATCGATATACTCATCACCCTGTCCAGGAATAACAAATTCAAGAGGAGAATCCTATCTTAGCGAAGAAATTGACTTATAATACACCCAATTGCAGCCTTTGATAGTAGATTGCGTCGGTGGGAGTGAAAGTAATTCAAGTTCCCATTTAAGACACTCCCACGAGTGCGCATATAGAAAAGCTATCTTGTTTCAGCTATCCAAAAATATCTGCAACCGTTCGTTGACGAGTCTTCTTCTTCTTATTATTCTTCTTCTTATTGTTCTTCTTCTTCTTTGTTACTTAGCTCTGTATTACACTTTTATTTTTACGGTAGATACGTTGTGTTTTGCGTTCGTTCGAAGAATGAGCCGTTCGCGAAATTTTGCACTTTTTATAACCGGACCCCCGCATGAGAGTGTCAATTTTTTCAGAGGTTTTTCGTTTGAGATTATAGATATAAACATGTCGTCATGTTGTCAATATCATTCATTATGGCGTAATCAATCGTGGGACCTTTTGAAATGTAGTGTCAAAGTCAACGCTCTTGTAGGAATGGTATAGGATTTCCAAACTCGTCTCTTATATCGATCTCGCTAGTGTGTAAATTGTTGCGCAAGAGAGGTATATATCGTGGCACCGAAAGTGATTAAATATTTATCGAATCATACTGAAAGTCGTCAGCATCGATGGGAAAAACTCGTAAGAGGGGTGTTTGTACATCGAATGTAATATAACTCTCGCAGATTTCGGTGTATCGAAACATGCTGCCTGGTATAGCGCCGGTGCGAGATGCAGGCCTCGACCCCGTGTATTCTCAATGTGGTTCTATCATTACAGACCTACAGGCCTCTTCCAAGAATCCGAGTAGCCTTGCGATAGCGGGCGATACGCGGAAGTCGTGGAATCGTAGATCGTCGCAAACGCGCGCCACTTCGACCTGCCCGCTCAGAAGCGATTCAAAGCGCACATGATCGGCCAATTGAGGAAGCTTATTTATACTCTCCAAAAGAGGGTCTATAGAGCGATATACACCAGATGGAACTTGGTCTCTATCTACACGTCTCCGTGTTAAAAGATTTTAACCCGACCAATCATGATCACCTTCCTCAAAAGATACGAGATTTCTTAGAGTAGGAACATGTAAAAGAGTCATCGGATAAACAATTTCCACAAGGGAAACAGACCATTCCCCGTGCAATCGTATCTGACGCGGTTTAGTTTTGTAATAAATTTCGTCGACGTATTATCCGGAAAATAATGCATACTACTATTGCTCGGTAGTACGACAAAGAAAGAGCTATCCTTGGAGCTCATATTTATCAGCGACGGCGATTCCGAGCGTTTATCTTCTTTGTCCTCTTTTTCTCTTTCGTCATCTCAGGTAACGGAGGCACTCGTACTCGAGCGAAGATCAGCTGAATCAGCCTTAATATACATCGTCTATATTACTCACGTTGTACGTACGACGAGGAAATCGCCGTCGCACGAGACGATGCATGTTATATGAATCCTGTGTCTCGAGCTATGGTAAAACATTTTTCCGCGCCACTCTCCGACCGACCTAGGCCAAATTTTTTGCTCAAGAATACGATGCAGGATGAACGGTATCATAATAGATTTTTTCAAGAATTTTCATAATTTTAACGATGACCAGTTAAATAGATTCTTTTTCTTTTTCTTTACTAACTGTGCAGGGGACTGATATTCGCCGGGGTGTCGTTGGCTCTCTACTTGTGCGATGTTTTGCAACTGTTTATCCTCTTTTTCTTCCTCCTCCTCCCCTCGATGATGTTGTTGTACGCCGTGAGCATTAAATCTCTGTTTGAGTATGCGGTCGCGGCCTCGTTGCTGCTGCTTATGTTGTTGCTGCTGCTGCTATCACTATCGTGTATTGAAATGAGACGCCGCTGCGGTGTCGAGGATGATGTAGGTTTAGACTCGTGTAATAACTCAGGATTGCCGATGAATTCACGTGGCATCTGTATCGTTCGCAGAAGTTTGGCAAAGTTAGATCGACCGACGGGTTTCTTGCGTTTTGTAGCTCGCATAGTATCATTAACAAGATCAACGATATTGGAATTTAAAATTCTTCTGCCCTCTATGGAAACAACACCTTTACGATCCCATGTAATTTTTTTACCGACTGCGTTGCGATGCAAATTGCAAAGCAACGATATTGCTTTAGATTTCAATATTTTTGGCACGCTATCGATAATAAGTGTGTGTCATTGAGTCGAAATTTTACTTCGTTCATTAAAACATTGTCGATTTTATTCTTGCGGTTATAGAAGTATTGCTTTTTTTCGGTTTGACGGAATGTTCGGTATTGTATTATCGTACTCGACCAAGTGAAGATAACGCTGTAGAACCTGCTGGTACGCTGTCCATTTCTCTCTCTCGCTCTGTAGTAGTAGTAGTAGTAGTAGTAGTAGTAGTAGTAGTAGTAGTAGTAGTAGTAGTAGTAGTAGTAGTAGTAGTAGTAGTAGTAGTAGTAGTAGTAGTAGTAGTAGTAGTAGTAGTAGTAGTAGTAGTAGTAGTAGTAGTAGTAGTAGTAGTAGTAGTAGTAGTAGTAGTAGTAGTAGTAGTAGTAGTAGTAGTAGTAGTAGTAGTAGCAATAGTAGCGAGACCAGCGAGACGATGTATAATATGTTATCGTGAGGAATAAGCGCCATCTTTCTGGCATATTCCATGGCTCGTGTAGGCCAAGACAGGCACAAGAAGCAACTTGAGAAATCCGACACAGTGCTCGACGATGATCTTCCTCTTCCCACTCCAATTTCCCCTTTTGGCGGTTAGTTTTGGAAGAATTATCGCCAGCCTCCGAAGATGATTCTTTTGCACGTTGTTCAGACTCACGGTTCCCTGTAAAACATTTAGAGCACACTCGCATATGCACCATACAAGCGCTACATCTGCTTTGCGCAAAATGCAATATAATTATTGGCTTTTAATCGAGAGGTCCGTGCAACGCCACTGCAGGCACATTACTGGTACATCGCGCGTCGCATCGCGTACCTTTATTGTTTTTTGAGGCACGTAAACGTAATGGTATTGGTCATTGGGAAATATACAGGCGCGAAATCGACAATTATTAGGCGTTGATTGTTTCAAGTCGTATAATACCAGATACTAGATGATGGTAGATAGCCGAGCGGTGCAACTGTTGCATCGAAATATACCTCCTGTAAAAATCTCGGATTCTCGGGATATACCTGGCGCGCTAAATGTTGAATTTCAGGGTGATCTCGCAGATTTTTGAAAACAACGATATAATTAGCGTTTAAGAAGATATCGCGCTGCCCGTGACCCTGATGGAAGAGATTTTGCGTGATGAAGATGATGCTAAGATTTTTATGATGGCTACCCTTGGTGAAACTATTGACCGCGGTATTGTTCGATGCCTCGCGCATTAGATCATCAATGACCGCAAGTTTAGGTCTCGTATCGTTCGAGTAGTCTGCTGCTTGCGGTACACCCTCGCGAAATTCGATTTTATCACCGTACACTGAATAATACCCAAACTGCTACTCTGAGTAATAAAAAAGTATACGCTCGAACGGGACATCCATCATTTCGCGTATGTATTTAAAGAATTTTTTGACAAAATATGTTTTACCACAGCCTGTAGGACCGCTTATCCCGGCTGTCCATGGATGTTTCCAACTTGTATCCATGCCGATGAGTGTCTATCAAAACCAATCAGCTGACTCTTAAATAAGCTTATACCGTGACGGCGGCGGCGGTGGCGGCATCAGCTATTTTCGCGGCCTTGATAAGGCGCGGCGTGCCTGTACTTGCTGATGGCGCGCGTGCTCGTAGTATAAGCTGATGTTTACTCCACATGTAAATTAAATAACGACAGTTTTTATTTTCTCACAAATACAGCAATATTTTTATTTCACTATACTTACAGCTCTTTGTGCAAAATGTAGGAATCATGTAATTCTAAAACAGCAATATTATATCCACAGAGATAGTACGAGAAAGTGGGAACATAAGGAAGCACTCGATAAAAAAGACGGGACAAAAATAATCAACGATAATAAAGTCAGAACAAAATGAACGGTAAATCGATAGTAGCTACTGCTACGTATAGCAACACAAAAAGAACGAGCTGACAACAGTTTTATACATATCAAATCAATATTTCTATTTTTTTTAACGTATTGTACATAAGACATAAAATTATATAGTTTTTTGCGTTATACTAATTAGCTTATTTCACAATAGCCCTACGGTACAGTAGAGTACTTCTCCTGCCGCTTTCGCTTCGTATTAACAGGTTCGCATGATTTCGTTTTTTACGCGTTTCTCGATCATGAAATTCCGTGCGTCGAATAGCATCGAATAGCGTCGAATTTTTAAATAATAGGTACGCTCCTAGCTCCTGTCACGAAGGAGCGTATTGCGTCATAAATTACGTGACGGCTATTCGCCAAGTTTAGCGTGATACCATTTACTTTAAATTTTTCAATAATCGTACCGTCGGGTTTACGAAAAATGTATGGATAACATTTTGTTCCTCCCGAAACAAACGAACTTCTAAAACTACCTGGCCCGTATTCGCTCAACTCATCCGTGAGATCTCCCATAAATTGACTGATGGGGGCTCATACTCGTTGCTACCGGGACGACTCACGTAAATACAAGAGTCCGTATCGCAGTAAAATATTCGCCTCCTAAGCCTCTCAAGATAAACGTATAGTTTTAGGCGAGCCTGTGCCGTTGTGTATGCTGCAATCACGGCGTTCGATGTCGGGGATGGTTAGATAGCATAGCGGTTACTTACATAGTTCACATACATGATCTTGTGATTAACCGGTAGCATTCCCGTCACCTCAATTTCCGGACTCGTTAGTAAATTCATTAGCTGCGAGCGCGTGAAAACGATAACGATTTATCGTTATTTACATATAGGCAAGGAAGTCACCGTTCGCGGCAGTTCCATCCGTCACGATGCCGTTACTCTAGTGGCGATGATAAGGTCGCCGCACGCTCTGGAGTAACATAAAATAAAACGAAAAACCGACGCGCTTTACAAAATGCCCTGTTGGATCGCCTCGGGGAGAACTCTTGTCTGAAAGAGAACGCCACTACCGATGTCAGTCCGCGGGATTGTATTACTTTGCGACAGGTCCAAAAATACCCTGTCGTAACCAATAATGGGAGACTTTAATGCGGACTTGAATGGAAACACAGATCGTGCGTTGGCCTTTAGACAATTTTTCGATTAACACAATTTCTTACTCCTTCTCTTAAGACCAACGCACCATACGGCATATTGGAAAGTCTACCAACATTTCAGAAACTTCGACAACGTACTGTACTTAGAAGACCTTCCGGACCACGATTGGACTCCTCTGCTTGATGTCAGCTCCCTCGATAAAGGAGTCGCTATACTAAACAATGAGATTTTGAGCACGCTAAGAAAATATGCGACAGTCAAGCCAATACCAAGGGGGTCCACACCTATCAGCCCGGCTCTGCCCAGCTTTGTGACAGGTAACCAAAAATAACCTGTCACAGTAATCACGAGAGAAAACCGCTACGTGGCACGCCGATGATTTGTTCACTTTTCTCAGATTTGACACACTGAAAGTATTGAGTTGCACTAATGATTTAGTCCCAATGAATTGCATTAAGTTGAGTTAAACTTCGGTTCGGGTGAACACCTGAACACGATAGTAATCGAGACGGAACATTAATACTACTTTTATGTGCGCTTCCCGGTGAGTCGGGTCGAAAAATATGGCCGCGGCGTAGTCTCGTTCCATGTTCAATGAAGCGGACTGAGTGAGCACGCGCATGAGTAGACAGAATTACCTAAGTCGGAGCTTCGTTCGTTGAGTGACTGAGTAGATCAACGTTGTACTCCGAGCCATTGAGTGACAGATATATTGAGTTGACCCGAAAAGTGCGGCCACACTTGTCACACATCATTCACGTTCACCATGGGTATTTGGAAAACTGACAAAAAGCATTCATTGGCAGAGCTCCGTCCATACAGTGCAGTTGTCAATAACAGCTGAGAGTCGAGCTTCATAGTACTCAAGGCACGCTCCTTTTTTTTTTTTTGTTTACGTCGATTCTTGTTGTGGTGTATGCCGCCTTATTTTCAATAATTTTAAAATGACGTAGCCCATTCCTGAGATGAAATGAAGGAGGGAGTTCCATTATTCCTGCACGCAGGTCTGATAATACCCATGCATAGGTAAAGGTCTTGGAGGACGGCCTGCAATTGCTCGTACGCCATGTGCACTTCCGACGTGCGAGCGAATACACTACAGTATAGATTTGCACCACTTTTAAAAAAACACGGTTTTTAAAGCACTGGGGGCTATAGCGCGGATACATTTTTTCGATGTGCACTCTGAAAGCTACGGAAAAATACTGACTGCTACTGCGAGGTACCATAATCGCAAAGATGCTACTGCTACTTCGCTCATGACGCGCTGCAGGTAATGAATACTTTGTACTGAGTAACAGTAGCATGCACTTCGTCGCGAAGCTGCTACTGCCGTACATAGCGTCAGCAAAATTGCACGTGCAGGCATTTACAAGAATGGATCAAGGCAGTGATCATTAGATGTCTAAAGTAAAGACTCACTTCCCGAGGAAAGAAAGAAATGCGTATGTCCTTTGACTAAGCATACGGGTTATGCCGTCACTGGCTACAGAGAGATGCGTTCTACCGAGCGTTATTGGTGGTACATTTTTCGATAAAGGGGCCAGCTTCATCTCACCGAGCTCAACACCCTTTAGTCAACTCCCAAAGTTCTCACCGTTCTCGAGATATCGCTATATTGGGAGTTCGAAAACAAAAAGGCGTATCTCCTCTGAATAAACCTACAAGTTACGCCGTTGTTCTCAGTAAGAAGGATAAAAAGCAGCTTATTTTACTGCATTGCAAGAGAGAAAGGAGATATTATGATCGTGGAAGTACAGCAAGTGAGTAAGCGAGATAGGAAGCGCAAGTGCGTCGTGTTTATGGTGTTACGAAAAATTGAGAGGTCGAGCGACCTAAGATGTTGAAAAAGTTCGATATCTCTGAAATTTATTAAACATTTTCACCTCTTTGTATATAAATTAGCTGAAGATGGTTACTACAAAACCCCTGACCATGTACTCGTATTACAATTCCATGGATGCTACTGGCGTGACTGTCCGCGTTGCTTTCTGTTAAACAAAGATCGAATACAGGGTGACAGTGTATCTATGAACGAGCGTCACGGGAAAACGATAGCGGTAGCTTATAAGATACGGAATAGTGGTTGCACATTGACGAAGATTTGGGATTGCGAGTATGATCGTATGCTTAAAACAAATGCGCATATGCGTACTCTCGTACGGGATCACGCTTTAGTTACAGTGGGTCCTCTTAATCCACGTGATGCTTTATCTGGAGGTCGCAAAGAAAACATGCTTACGCTCTGCGATGTAAAGAATACTGAACAGATTCGATACATCGATGAATATGTTCTTTATATCCGTATATTTGTAAATACGGTAAATATCCCGTGGGCCACCCGAGAGTATACATTGGTGATCAGTGTATGGCGTTAACAGGACACGGTAACAACGAACTTACGAAAGTCGAAGGTTATGTTAAGTATACGGTATTACCACCGTGAAATCTCTATCATCCTGTGCTACCGGTGCGTATGCATCGGCGTTTGTTATTCGCTCTATGTCGTAGCTGCTGCGAAAGCATGAGCCAAGGTGAATGTATACATGAAAATCCTGCAGAGCGTATGTTCAATGGTACGTGGATAATCGATGAGTCGCGAAAGGCTGTATGATGTGGTCACAAAGTGATTCACGTAGAAGAAATTTGACAATACGAGGTAACGCAATACAATTGTGATACACGGTCGGGCAGCCATTTTATCGTATATATAAATACATTCATTCATTAAACAAGAAGCTAGCGGTTGGCCTACGGAGTTTTTGGATAACGAAGATGCACAAGAACAAAACATCGCTGATTTCGAGCGTTCTGAAGGTATCAAATTACGTCGTGAAGCGATATAAAAAAACTCGAGATTGTGTCAAGTAGTTAAACTGTGTCTCAACTCTTTTTGGGGGAAGCTTGGGCATCGTGAAAATCTGCCACAAACAGTCATAGTTTCGATGCGCGCAGAGCTCTTGGAATTATTGCCTAATGCCGAGTACGAAATCATGGGTGTCTTACCTGTAAATCATGAAATATTGTATGTCAGTTACATAAAGAATGGCGACATCATAATCCCGTCTGATATAGCGAATTCTGTAATAGCAGTGTTATGTCCTGACGTAACTATGCTTCAATATCTTTCTTTCTTGTAAAGAAAATCATAAACTTGCACACCGAGGCAGAGCAGTCGGTACATATAGTGCGCGCCAAGAGAGGACGGCCAGGTTCACGACTGTACCTAATAACGGGGCTGTAATCGACAGATGCAGGGGCTACCGCTCTAAGTAAGTAGCCAGCCGGTGCAGCCGAGCCACTGAGGCCGAACTACCTGGATATTTTCCGGGTTACCTGCTGGGACCGAGTAAATGAACCGGTGACTCCGCCTCCCCGTGGCCCCCGCTGGAAACACACCGTGGATGTGGAGGGTTCCGACCCTTCTACATCACCGGTGCTGGCTAAGTGAGTCACCGCCCCCGAGGGGACAGGTCCAACTTGTCCAATGAACCAGAAATGGTGAGGGCAGGGTTTTTCCAAGCCGACCGTACAAAAACATCTGGTCATGGCAGTTCTCTTAGCCGCGGTAAAGACTGGATGGTGGGTCTAGTTTACAGAATTATCCGTCGACCATCAGATGTGAGTTAACAGTGCTGGTAGGGAGAGACCCGAGGTA
Source organism: Cylloceria caligata (assembly GCA_963942595.1). Lineage (NCBI taxonomy): Eukaryota > Metazoa > Arthropoda > Insecta > Hymenoptera > Ichneumonidae > Cylloceria > Cylloceria caligata. The sequence continues at coordinate 16,022,619 of OZ012708.1, forward strand.
CAGCCTTCTCAAAAGAGAATTAACGTAAAATCGCTCCTCCTTCTACCTAATAACTAAAAACTATGAGTTGGTAGGGCACTGCTCCTACTCTAATAGTCAGTGTAGAGGGGTCTGGAACCAGTATCAAGAGTTTCCCCCTTTGGCCTGTGGATATCATTGGCGGCACGTGTCACCGAAGTCTTTAATTGGTTCGTATCCACTTACTCTCTTGGTGACTGTCGGGTGATCGCCCCCTTCTCCCTGTCGTGTACCGCGTCTTGGCCACAAAAGTAGGCCAACTACCCTAGCAACGTCTTTGTTGCTATGGAAGTTCTTATATGCTATGACGAACGTTGCAATAACCGAAAGATTCATATTCAATATTACAAGAGAACATCTGTCTTATTGATTGTATTGATGGAAAATTGGAATTTGTTTTTGACTTCAGAACACTAAAAGCCCAAAAGGCAGCTCTTTAAAATTTATGAACAGACAAATAACAATTGAAACACAATTGTAGCAGAGATTTGGTTTCTTTCGGAAGTAAATATTCAGGTGACAGAATACATATATCTATTCGATAAATGAATAATTTAAAAGGAATAAAACATCTAAACGTAACTTTGACATAAAAATGAAGCAATAATATCATACAGATAGCCATGAGTTGAAATAGGATAAAATAAGAAATACGTCGCATATTAGTTATTGGAGCGACAGCAAAGACGGTTCAAAGCTACGGTAGCAGTTGCTGGTGGGGGAACGCTAGCCTTGTACCCGAGCGGATCCCCGTCTTTCCCCTCTCTCTGCGTTAACACCGTAAAACGAGTAGTGTACCCTCTTAACAATACGTATTTATAAACACATACTTTGTGGTCCACTCCAAGACTAATGACTTAAGCAGCCATTTAATATACAATAATTTGGTCACACGAACAATTTAAATTTAAAATTATGATAAGAATTCAGAAAAGAAATGTGTACCTAAAAGGACACCAGAAATAACTACGATTATGAAAATTAAACATTAATGAAAAATCAAAAGCCATTACATTGCTTAACTAAACAATTAGCATCATGAAAGAATATAAAAACAATTAACATTTAGTTACTTTGGTAGTTACATAAGCCACTTCACGTTATACACTATTAAGAATTAAAATAAGTTTAACATTATCGAAGAACTGCATTCTGTATTAGTCATAAAAGGGACAGCAGAAGCGACTCAGATCTAAAGCGCAGCGTGACCCCAGCCCTCTCTCTCTCTCTCTCTCTCTCTCTCTCTCTCTCTCTTTAGCTCGGCGTGAGCCACCGAAGCGAGGAGTAATCCCTCGAAAGACTATATAGACAGAAATATTAATACATATCAAATGCATTTCCTCATTAAAATTAATAAGAAGAGTTATTGTTCATAAACGGCTTTAACTATCGAGTGAAAACTTGTCACGCCGATATCTCGATTTTTCACCAACGATATCGGACCACGATGTCACCAACGGGTAGAACTTCCCAGCTGAGTGCTTCCAATGAGTCGCGAACCGGTTTTGCCGTATGTGATGGAGCATTGTCATGAAGAAAAATGACTTTGTGTTGCCTCTTTCGGTATTCTGGCCTTTTTCCGAGTAGCGAACGGTTCAAATCGGTCAATTGTTATTGGTAACGTTTATTATTAACCGTTTGCCCAGGTTTTAACAGCTCTTAATAGACGAAGCCCCTCTGGTCCCGCCAAACACAGAGCATCGTCTTTCTACCAAAACGATTCGGTCTTGCGGTCGATGTGGATGGTGCGCCTGGTTCTACCCATGATTTCTTACGCTTGGGATTCTCAAAATAGATCCATTTTTCATCCCCTGTAACTATACGATGCAAAAACCACTTCCATTTGTACCGAGCAAGTAAAATGTCACATGTGTTTTTGCGCTTTCCCATTTGCCTGTCGTTCAACTCATGAGGTACCCATCTACCGGTCTTCTGAATCTTTCCTATCTCTCGTAACTGATTGGAAATAGCTTGTTGACTAACGCTCAGCTTTATCATAAGGCCTGACGACGAGATCAACGAATATCTTCCAACGTTCGTATACCCCACCCCATACCAGACCCCCTTGACTGGTGCTAGCGCTACGCCTGGTATAATCCCTTAAGCTAACAGCGATATATTTTACACACCATTAGGCGGATCTACCCCTTTCGACGAAACTCATCCTAGATCACTTTCCCTCGTTCGCAAAGAATCACTATCAACTCCAAAAGGAATAATTGAGAATCGTAAAAAACCCACATTAAAGTAATTATCAAATCCTCATGTACAGAACCTAAAAAATTGCTAAAAATTGGGTAAAGTCTCAAGCCCAGATAAGACATCGAACAGAATGCCGCCAATAAAAATTCAAACTAAAAACCTAATTAAGTCTAACGACTCAGCACCAAATACACCCCCACAATGGTTAAGAATAATCAAACGCTATCTTTTCGAGATGCCCTGGCTGTCATACCGTATTATGACGGTCATTCTTTATCACTTGGTATGTTAATTCAAGGATGCAAAGAGGCCTTGGCTATGATGGGGCCAGAAACCGAATCGAATTTAATAAAAGCAGTTGGCATAAAAATAATCGGCGAACCTCATCGCCCCATACAAGGGCAAAGTTACGAAGCAATAGAGGATCGGGGTAAATTTCTTAAAGATATTTATGCACGTACGCGAAACGTGTATCAACTCCAAAGGGAATTGGGATCCATATATCGAAAAGAAAACGAGTCTGTCATTGCATATTCCAATCGCGTAAGAGGCTTGGGAAACTTAATACTCGAAAATTATTATGCGAGCGAGCGAGGACAATCCTTTGATTAATAAATGCTATTATTAATACTAAAGAAAGTTGTTGGATAATCAGCTGGCGCACGGCGATCGATATTCGCCGTGCGTCGACCTGTTGCTGTGCTCAAGCACACGTCGTTCGGTTGAGCCGAAGATAGCCGAGGCAGGGCTTCGCGAAGCCGAGGATGTGCCTCGTGGGCACGCCGCGTCGAGCGAGAGGATGTCTCTCTCGCTTGACTTCGGTTTCGCTCACCGGCTATCTCGCTCAACTGACTTCAGCGCTCAACGTTAATTTCATATTCCGCAGCCATATTGAAAATTCAGTCACTTTTGCGACGACATCGAGGAACAGCGCACCACTATCTTGGACTTTTCTCGTTGGCTTTTCGCCCAGGACACTCTCATCACTCTCAACAGGACTCAAAACTCAGGTAAGAGTACACCGTTACAATTTGACGTAATTCAATGACGGTGAGGAGTGAACTACACATCGGTACATCCTCATAAAGGTCTCACACTGTGGCGTGCTCTGCAGCGCGGGCTGCACCACGTTTTCACTCAATTATTAGCATGCTCGATTAATATAATTGTGTGTGTTTTACCAATTCACTGCACTTTCCCCCAATTAAACTTGCTGGGAGAGTGCTGGGAGTGAATTCAGTCTAATCATTTGTGCATCCTCAAGCTCACACTTCAGTGCTCTGCAGCGTAGACAGCATCACAGCCTGTCATAATAGAATTCCAAGCGATTGTCAGAATTGCATGTGCCAGCACAATTAATATAATTGTGTGCTGGTTCTCAGCTCATGCACTCAAATGCAGCTCAATTAATCAAATTCATTTTTATTATTCTTGGAATTTTGGTGCATTTATTTCAATTATTTAACATATTTCTAAATTTAACTTATTTTGGTTTCTTTGCTTCGCATAAAATTAACTGGTTGACAATGTATCATTGAATCCTTGTGTGGAAGTTAAAATAAACCACTTTCTCTGTTTTCCATCTATGCGTCTGGTTTTATTTCACCCTGTCGTGAGTGAAGACTCATCATTTTCAATATATTTCAGATCTGTCAAATAACACCACAGGCGGATTCTCAAACAAAAGTCTTCCGGTATGTTTTCTACACGGGTTAAAACCGGACATTGAACAACGTTCAAGTCCGAACAATAATCTTGACGAATTAAGGGGCAACACCACTGTAAATTTTCCAAAAAATCGATTTTTTATTAGCTTAAAAAATACTTTGAAGTTTTTAGAATATGGGACAAAAAAATGTTTATCCATAAAATTTCGCACCTTTCCCCAAGCGCGTCAAACTACTCTACGGAGCAGCGTTAGTACGTCATCCCGTTGTGTGTGTCGAGTGTGAGGGATTGGAACGTTATAGACCGTGTCGCGGATTGTTCAGACTAACCGACGGTCAGTGAGTTATTTTATTTTATTTATCTGATTGTATTGGACTTCATTTTATTATTTTCGTTAGCTTAGGCAGTGCGCGTTCGGCCGTCGTCCCGTGTTTTATGGGACGTTAGTCATTCTATTATTATTTCTTTTCCCGGTACTTATCTATTTTATTTTATTTTATTTTATTGGTATTCGTTATTTATTGATTCGTTTATGATTTATGCTCGGTTGTGCCTTTTATACGTTCAAAGATTTTCAAGTTGGAAGGATCGAATAATTCAAAGCTTCGCGTCAGTATTACTAGACAAGTGTCAACATAGTCAGTACAGCGTCAGTACGTATACAAACAACGCGGTTCTTGTGGGTAGTGTTGAATTTGAACAATTTATTTGTCATCCCCGAGTGCATACGCATCACAATGAGTGACAAAAAAATGTATCAGGGTAAAAAGGGACAAAAACATCGTACCTAACCGTACGTAAATCGTGAGATTTGAGGTTGAGAGCGATTCAACAGGAATCAGTGCTTCTTCCAAGAAATTAAAAACTTCTGATGAAGATTTTGATGTGAATTATGAAATCGGCAATAGAATCATAAACTTTTTTGCCGTTTTTTCGGTTATTTCGCAACACGTGAAGTATAAAACGTGCGATTCAGACATCACGTTTCACGAAAGAAATCCTCGGGGCTTAGGCTTTAAAATAGTTACTGCTTGCCCGAAATGCCCAGAAGTTGTCATTCCGAGCAGCGAATTGATCCGAAATGCCTATGAAATCAACCGTCGAATCGTGCTGGCAATGCGACTACTAGGAGTAGGGCTAAATGGTATAATGAAGTTTTGCGCATTCATGGAATTACCACGACTGATATTTCAATCGTTTTACGACAAGTTAATTGATATGATTTCGATCGCAACGGCAACGGTACGAGACGTCAGTATGAAGCAAGCAGCAGAAGAAGAGAAACAGAGAAATGAAGAAAATGGGCATTGTGAAGGTATAACAGTTTCCGGTGATGGTTCGTGGAGGAAACGCGGATTCTCGTCACTTTTTGGAATCTTTTCATTGATTGGATGGCTAACAGGCAAAATTGTTGACGTCGAAGTGAAGTCAAAATGCTGTAAGGCTTGCGAACACTGGAAAAATAAATTAGATACAATGAAATTTGAAGAATGGAAGATAACACACTCCGGCGAATGTAAAGCGAATCACGAAGGTTCATCTGGTAAGATGGAGGTAGACGCTGTCGACGAGATGTTCAAACGCTCCGAAACTTTGCACGGCGTGAAATATGAAAACTACATCGATGATGGTGATTGCAAGACTTACAAGCCATCATGGAAAGAAATCCATACGAAAATTTTTAAGTGCAAAAAAAAGAGTGTATCGACCATGTGCAAAAAAGAATGGGCACTCGACAGAGAAATATTTAAAAAAACGTCAGGCCTCGGAGGAAGAGGTAAATTGACTGCCAATTTGATCGATTAACTCACAATTTATTATGGCTTAGCAATTCGTCGGAATCCAAACTCAGTGGAAGATATGAAAAAATAAATCTGGGCGACGTTATACAATAAATTATCAACCGACCAAAAACCGCAGCACGATGGATGTTCAGAATCTTGGTGCGACTAGAAGAAGGCGCAAGCAGCAAATGAACACCGTCCATCATGAGCCGCCACTTTCCCAAGAAGTTTTCAACACGATAAAACCAATTTACGAAGAACTGCGCCGGGACGAGTTGCTGAATCGTTGCTTAGGAGGATATACGCAAAACAGCAACGAAAGTTTTAACGAAAGTTTCAATGGTGTTAGCCCTTAATTAAACTCGCGGTTTAAACAGAAATAAGTTTAGTATCACAGGCAACCAGGCGTAGTTGTTGGGCTGGAAACTTCGGGTCCAAAGGTCAATAAACCTGAGGCGAAGCGGGGAGTGCACGTGGTGGCAAGCGAAAAAGTGTATTGCAAGCTGTGTAATAAAAAAGGGCACAATGCTAAAGAATGCTCGACCCAGAAGTCTAGCCAAGTATTGGTTGTCAGTTCACAAAATTCGAGACATATCGATAAGGGACCAAACATGTGTAAAATCTGTCAGAAGACTGGACACTCGGCGGAGAAATGTTTAAAAAATTTTCCCCCTTTAAATAACAATAAACCCAAGGTTGAAGCCCCTTCAAATTACTATGTCAGATCTGTAATGAACGCGGACTCACTGCCGATCGTTGTTATACAATTTTTCCTCCCCAAAAAAAGAACAGGGAAATATATTTGCATTTTGCCAACTTTGTAAAAATTATGGTCATTAGGCCAATAGATGTTCACGTTTCCCTCCGACCCTCCCTAAATTGATATCCTTACCACAAGAACAGGTACCACAGAATCTTCGATACTAGAATTCAAGTGACGTTCGGTGTCAGGTATGTAAAAAAGAAGGCCATGGAGCCCATATTTGTCTATTTCGCAATAATAATTCGCAACCATTGATTAGTAATCGATTTGATAACCGAAGGAATTTTCATAATAATAATGATAGGCCCACCGAGATGGGTAGGGAGTGTCATTACTACAAGCAACCAGGTCATTTTATACGGGAGTGTCACGTCCAATGTACGAGGTCTGTTCAAAAAGTATCGCGAATTTTATGTTTTTCCAAAAAGTATTCATTTATTCATTAATATCTATTTTGTCCCCTTCAAAGTAATTCCCTTCGGATATAATACATTTATGCCAACGTTTTTCCCAATCCTCGAAGCACTTAAAAAAATCATTTTTTGTGATCTTGTTCAGCTCCTCCTTCCATGCCGTCTTTATCGCTTCAATCGTGGCGTAGCGTCGTCCTTTCATGGGTCTCTTCAGTTTTTGGAACAGGAAAAAGTCACAGGGGGCCAGGTCTGGGGAGTACGGTGGCTGCGGCATCATTAGAGTGTTTTTTTGGCGTAAAATTCGCGCACAAGCAACGATGTGTGAGCAGGGGCGTTATCATGGTGCAAAAGCCAATTTTTGTTCTTCCACAAATCCGGGCGTTTCTGGCGGATTACTTCGCGCAAATTGCGCATAACTTACAGGTAATATTCCTTATTGACTGTACGACCCTGTGGCAAGAACTCATAATGCACCACGACCCTGCAATCGAAGAAAACTGTGAGCAAAACCTTCACATTCGACCGAACTTGGCGCGCTTTTTTCGGTCTTGGCTCATCCGCAGCTTCCATTGCGATGATTGAGCTTTGGTTTCCACGTCATAACCATAAACCCATGATTCGTCACCAGTTATGACGCTCTGGAGCAAATTTGGGTCATCGCGGACCGAGTCCAACAGCTCCTTAGCAATGTTAACGCGACACTGTTTTTGTTCGAAATTGAGCAATTTTAGCACGAATTTCGCGATGACCCGTCTCATGCCCAAATCATTGATAAAAATCGAATAGCACGAGCCAATCGATATGTTTATGTCCTCAGCAACTTCTCTAACGGTGATTCGACGATTGGCCAATATTATTTTCTTCACTTCATCAATGTTTTCGTCTGTTGTTGATGTGCTCGGGCGTCCGTTACGCTTTTCGCTGTTCGCATCTTCTCGGCCCTCAGAGAACATTTTGTACCACCGATAAACGTTGCTTTGGTCCAAGGTAGCTTCACCATATGCCACAGTCAACATTCGGAATGCGTCCGCGCACTTAATTTTGTTTTTCACACAAAATTTGATACAGATTCTTCGATCCATTTTTTGGAATAGGCAAAAATCGAAGACAAGCCAAAACACGTCCAACCAAAATAGCTGTCAACAATTAACTAAACGTTAAAAATGGCCGACTTTGTCAGCATAAGTGAGGGACATGACTACCAACCTAACGCCACAAAAAAATCAAAAATCGAATATACGTAGCCCGCGGAAATTCAAAATTCACAATACTTTTTGAACAGACCTCGTATTAAAGAGAATAAATACGAAAATTCGGGAAACGGCAGCGATATTCCGAGTACGGGTGCGCCTGGGGAGATCTCGCAAAGTATACATCTGATCCATATCATTTCTATCACAGCCGAGAATCCCAACTGCATCGGAAATAATATCTCCTGTCGCTCTTATAGTTGGTACAGGAGCCGTTCCAAATATTCTAAAGAAACAATTTGTGAGTAAACACATCTCTATAAAGCGCGGAGAAATTCTGTAACTTAATGGAATCACAACAGATTCAATTTTTCCTTTGGGTAATATTACCGTACACGTTTCCGGACGTTTCGCTACTTTCCATATTGTAGGCAATAACTTGCCGATAAAGGAAGCTAGTATATTGGGTTCGGAATACCACGACGGCAATCGCGTGAAAATTGATTAGCAGAAAAGTCGATTGAAAATACAGAATGTATGAATACCCTTTGCAAATCAAGAAACTATGGTTATCCCTGCAGAGTTCACCAAATTGTACTTCGTGAGAGTAAATAATTTGGATTTACTGGAAGGTTATTTGCCTCCCGTGCATGGTTAAGAGTAGAATAGGACCAAAATTGCGAGACATGTAGGCGTGGCTTCCCCTCCCCCTGCTGACTTGTGATTGGTCCCCTACCTCACCGCTGCACCTGATTAGTCGCCCCACCCTTAGACCCCGACTGACGCGTCATCAAGGCGACACGTGCGCCATCTGTTAGACGCTAGACGGTACGTTGTTGTCGAAGCGCCATCTACTGTAAATTGTCTTCAGGAAGTATGTCACAGACAGCAGGTAAAACAGAGCGACTATTTGACGGTCGGTAGTATAGATTTGGTGCAGCTGTCGATAAGTAAATTGGGTCCTACAGGCGATACTACATATTGGGCCCTACCATCGAATAAGGAGGTTGTAGCCTGTCATCAGAAAAAAGATTTGCGTCCGATCGTATCCTATCACCGATAAACAGATTTGGGTCCTACACATCCGAGGTTTTGTTTTTCACTATTTGACACTAATTAAAAGAAAAATCTTTCAAATCTTTAAAAGTAGCTAAAATAATTATGGTAAGCAAAAACACTGGTAATTATTTAAAGTATGATAAAAACTGTTTTGTTTATTTAAAAAGATTACCAGACGTATAAGAAAAGCTTGTCTCATTTTTGTGGAAATGATGTTCTATAATGACATCCTGTACAGTTGCTGCGAGCTGGTGGACCGTTAATATGCGTTCTCGAACCTGGTATGTTATGATGTAAACGGCATGACAGGTACGTGGAAACCTCGGGGTCATTCTTGAGGTGCTCAGGTAGTTTATCCCACAGAATAGATATTTTTGCTCACCAATGAACAGTAGGGGTTTCGGGATGTACTCGAGCTCCTGTTTGGTGAGTTTCCAGGGATCCTTGGAGCAGTCGATCACGAGTATACCGTCAATGGAATCCATTATGGTCAGAAAGAGAGCAAAAGATGATTTCACCACGGCGTTTTCTTTTCAACTAACCTTTTCCCAGCTGCTGCGATTATATACCAGGTGTATAACCTGGTCGTTCTTTCAATAGTCTTCCACTACTCTTATAGTAGATACCGTCGATAAACAGATTAGGCCCTTCATATCCAAATTTTTTACTTTTCGACGATTCTACTATAATATTAAATAGATTTTTCGAATCTTTGGTCCTAATTATTCTTAATAATGATGGTAGGTAGCAATACGTTTAGATGGTATACTGTAACGATAATTTTTATCGTTTACAATTATTTTTATTTTTCGTGGGAAATTCGGGCTCAGACACAGTACTAATTAATATAAGACTTCAAGGTGTGTGAGAGTAAGGTTTATTAATAACGTGAATAATTTCATAACATGTCATTTTACGGTTTCCGGCCACTAATACCTAGGATGGTGCATTGAAATTCGGGAATTCCGGCGATTATTTTAATATTATTTCGTCTTATACGTGCACAAATTCTCAGTATCCTCGGGCTCGAGTCTCTGTTACGTGTCAATGCGTCAGTATTGACCCAGTAACTTCAAACACGCACACACACAGCCACTCGCATCGAACTCACTCCTTGACAGAATGTATCAACTCTGTTTACAATGCTTTCTCTGTCACTCTTGTTTCACTTTCTCTCTTTCTCTCTTCCAGTCACACAAACGGGCAATTTCTGCTTATACTGCCGGTTTAGAATCCACACTATTTAATTTTATTTCCTTACACACTACTCGCATAATTCGATGCACTTAATTTCCTATGCCTGAATTTATCTCCTTAATCCTATTCTCTTGAAACTTACTCGCTTAATCGTATTACTTAATCCTATGCACCTACTTTGTTCACCTTATAAACTAGCTTCATTTTTACTATTTGACAATTTTCCTACTATACAACTGGTTATTGTTAATTATATAGTTATTTCTCGCCTGTCTTTTTCTTTCTTGCGGGCCTCTGGGTGTCACTCACTTGTTTTACTTTCTGGAGTGAACACAGACTCTATACTATGTAATGTTTTAAATGACTCCTGAATTGCCACTTTTTAATTAGAATTTTTTCGTTATCGATTTGCTGCCCTCCAATGTTTAAGCTTTCACGCTAAGAGAGTTCTTCTCTCCCCGGATCGACCTTTTATAGGCTTCCCCTCGCCTCAGTCCCCTCTGCCTATTTTTCCTTCGTAGTTTTGAAATTTAACGCATTTCCTGATTCCATCGCTAACCGTCGCCCCGCTCACCGCCTTCCCCTCGCCGCCCAGCAAGGCCAGCTGGTCGCTGACCTGCTGTTTATGTCAGCGAGGAAATTCCGGAGATGTGACGTAGCTGCTTTTTCATACTCGGGTGCGACGGCCTAGTGCCCGCAAGCCTCGGTACGCCTGTACCGCGTCTAATTTTGCAGGTGTTTTCGCATCGTCTCGGCTCTTATAGCCGTTTGACATAATAAAATAGACTGGCTCTGCTCTTATAGCCGTTGGACATAATAAAATATACTGCTTGATTTTAACTATGTTACAATACATGTTTATTCGTTAGATGAATATTTTGGGGTGTTGGTGACGGTCAGGCGAAAAATCAAAGTAATTTCATTACGTTTCAACTTTCTTTAGAGACGTCTTCAGAAATGTTAATACAATCGATGTAATATTGTTGACAAAAACAATTTCCGCGTTACGCGATAGTTTGCAGTTTGACTTTGCAAGCATTTTGGCATGAGCTATCAGTACGCTCGGTGTAACTTTCGCTCGACGGACTACTAATGTAGCTTCGGTAATATAATAGTCTATGAATCACACCAGCCATAGGAGTCTCCATAAGACAGAAATAGTTCTTTGCACGTACAAGCCGTACCGTACTTCTACGCCATTCATGGTCTTATTGAGTTGTTCAGCTAGCGTATTTTTGGTAAAGTTTACATTCTAGCTAAATTCGTAACGTCAGATTTTTAATAATGATAGTTTCATTTCTGAATTTTGCTCGTTTTCAGATATCTAGACGTCTAGTAACTATTTTTTATACAATTTGAGTTGGATGCATTGCTATAATCTTGTAAATAGTTTCATCAGCTAAGAGCGCAAGGGATTTTTGTATGTAATCAATAAAGTTTAGAACAACAGTGCTATTGGCTCTGTCACCGCTGGTTATTTTTACATCAGGGTATAAAGATAAGAAATATCTTGGTATCAAGTATGACTGTACGAGTGTCTTTTTTGTGTTAATATAATGTAAGTTATTTAAAATATTAGTTAGTGAGCGTCTCGCATTATCTAACTTGTCGATCTGAATCAAATTTGACTGTGATTCAAATTCAAAAATGATTTTATGAATGCCAGCTTTGGTTTCTTTTGCGTATGAGTAAGGATAATAAAATCTAGGTCCGTACGATATAAAATACCGGATAGATTTATCAACCACCATTTTGTAGGACCGCCGTTAGAGTGGTGAGTTCTGTCACTGCCTAAAATTCTCTTAAATGGGTAAATGGAATTCTTAGTTGTTGTTATGTTAGTGATGCGATCATTTAATTTCGAATTTGAATTGAATTGATTTTAGAACTTCTTTAACTTTTATACTGACCATCACCAATGCCGTAAAATACTCATCTAATTTATAACGAAAGTGGTCATATCTACATACGATTATCTGCACTGGCATAAAACTAAACATAGATTTCTTTAGAACTCTGTATGGAAGATTTAGACTTGTTGTGCCACGGAATATTCCATTAGATGGTATTTTTTGGAATATTCCATAGCTGACCCAGCTAACGAAACATCGGAATTCGTTCAAGACAGGAAACGAAGTCCAATGCCCGACCGTACGATCGACGTCAAGAACGCCGATGCAGCATGAGGCGACTCGCTCGGCGATCGAGGATAGGCTAAAGCAAAAATTGCTAACAAAGGGATTTTCGCGGACACAGTTAGCAACTGCTTTACGAAAATCAGTTTTTAAAGTAGACTCACGGAGAACGGGTTGGATCCTCGTCAATTACTCGAAACAACGAATTATTGTACATTCTTTTATTGATTTTTAAATACAATAGAAAGTTACCGGTGCCTATAATAAAAACTTCCATTTATATAAATTCGCGTTTACACCAATTACTCGAGATCCATCTCCTAATAGAAGAAGTACGTAATAATAATGCTGATAATACTTTAATAATATGATAATAGTATTGATAGTATTATAATAATAAACCCTATCATAATAATAGTTGCTACATATGAAATACCCTAGTCTCTTGGAAATCAATAGATAATTCAATACTCATAATTGAACAAAAAAAATTATGTTATTATAGACTAATAATAACAGCGACAATTGCAACAAAAAAAATAATAATAATTCTTACCTCTTCCTACTCTTAAAACATAAATTGCGAATCTTGTGTATATTCATACTTTAGTCATGTCAAGGAAAGGGCCACGTGGCAAATTTTTGTTTGAACAAATCCGTTTAAACAGCTATCACAATTGGCCAGTTACATTTTTGGATCCCGCAGAACAAGCTGCGGTAGGATTTTATTATATTGGAATAGACGAGGAAGTTAGTTGCTTTGACTGTAGGGTGATTATTAAAAAATGGGAAGTAGGTGATATCGCTATGACGGATCACCGTAGATGGCAAGAACAGTGCCGATTTGTACGAGGTATTCCCTGCGGTAACCTACCCATCGAGACAGACCCACGAAAGATTCCTTTTCCTTGCAACAAGGAACGTTTCGACTCTCGATTGGAAGTACGAGTCAAAGCGACCCCCACTGTCACGACCACATACCTCTGGCAAGACGTTTATTAACACCATCGTATCCAGCTTTCGAAAATTATAGAAAACGTTTAGAAATTTTTACTTTTTGATCCGTGTTCAGGATTCTCGAGTGTTCTTGAACCTGAAATATTGTATATTGGAATAGGATGAGTTTTCACTCACGACAGGTGTGAAATAACCAGACCAAAAATGTTGGTAGAGAAAGTATTATTCCACCTTTTACTCGATTTGACTACAAAAAAATGATATAAATAAAATATACTAATGAATTTGAAGTGAATTTAATGAGATGCACATACAATTATATTAATTTCGTGCCGAGATGCGTGAGGTAAAACGTAAGGCAGCCCGTGCTGCAAAGCACGCTGCGAGATGAGACTTACGAGGATGCACAATTGAGATTTCCCCACGTGACCGTTATTGAATTTATGTCAATTGTGACGGCGCACTCTTACCGTGTATTTTGAGTCTTGTTGAACACTTCTGAGTTGAGTAGATCCTGAGAAATCGGTGAAAATTGTCCGAGGTGAGAGCAGTGGTTGGAGCTGTCTATGCTGTTTTCACGAGAGGTGTCAAAATCTTCAAGATGGCTGAGTAGTATGAGCGCGTCGTTGTGAGACGCTGAAGTCAAGCGAAAGAGACGGCCTCTCGGTTGAGTAGCATGCCTGCGAAGCGCTGCCTCGGCTATCTTCGCGACAGCCGAACGTAGCACATCACCTAGTAGCAACAGGTCGACGCACGGCGAACGATAATCGAGAGCGAGAGAGGCTGTCTCTCTCGCTTAACTTCAGCGTCTCACAATGACGCTTTTGTACTACTCAGCCATCCTGAAGATTTTTACACTTCTTGTGAAAACCGCTTGGACAGCTCGAACACTGTGCTCTCACCTCGGACATTTTTCACCGATTTCTCAGGATCTACTCAACGTATTCGTGCTCAACAGTCTCATAAGTCTCATCTCGTGACGTGCTCTGCGGCGCGGGCTGCACCACGTTTACCTCACCAATTTCAGCACACAATTAATACAATTGTATGTGCTTCTCCCTCAATATTCACTCTAAATTCATTTGTGTTATTTTTCATATATTTTTTGTAGTATGACAGTCGACGGTAGAATAAACCATTTTTTCTACCTACATCTTTTGGTCTGGTTATTTCACACCTGCCTTGAGTAAAAACTCAACCTTTTTCGATATCTTTCAGATTCAATCCACTATCACCACAGGAATTCTCAACACTTCCATCTATACTTTTTTTATCCTTAAATTCACATTTTATTTCCTCTTATCCATATCGAGAAATTCGAACCGAAAATTGAGAATGGATTTTTCCCTGCTCATTGGAGCGATACACCTCCCAGAGTAAAAAAGAATGAAAGAGAAGATTTAGTCCCCACGATCCCTCATTCTCCACCCACCTAAAATAATAATATACAAGTATTAACATTCAAATTACCAATATATATATATACAGGGTGCGCACGACCACCCGTCTACCCGTTTTATTTTGAAAAATACGCATTTCCGAAAAAAGTTTTTCATACAAAAGTTGTAGGGTTTTAAATGACGCATCAGGCAGTGATATTGGTATGACCTTGAATAACGTTGTCAAGGTCACGTGGAGGTCACCTGCAATTTTTTAAATGGAACCCCCAATTTTTTATTGCATATTCTTGTAGCTTATCTCAAAAGATTTTCAAAACACTACAATAAAGTATTTTTCTATTAAGTATTTTTCGAATTATAAGCCTTGAAAATTCTTATTTTTAATCATTAGCTGCGCAACTAAGTTCCCGCTGTTTTTCAAGAGATGGCTCCAGTAGTAAGTGCTGGTCGATTTGGACATAACCAAAACGTCATGAACCAAGCTTAGACATATGGTAAACAAACCGCTTTGACACATTAGTGATTTTGTTTTTGCGTCATATACTTTTGGTTGTGTGAAAATGTCTGATTTTGTGCCAAATAATCGTAATTTACGGGAAGTGTTGCTTTTCTTCTTCCATTCGAAGAAAACGGCGGCTGAAGCGCATCGAGAACTCCAAAAAGGTTACGGAGATGCTGCTCTATATGAAACAACATGCCGTGATTGGTTCCGTCGCTTTAAAGACGGTGATTTTGATGTTGACGACCGTTCGCGTGAAGGAAGGCCAAAAACCTTCGAAGATGCTGAATTGGAGGCATCGCTCGATGAGGATCCGTGCCAAACGCAAAAAGAGCTTGCTTCAGCATTAGGAGTTACCCGCCAAGCCATTTCCAAGCGATTGCATGCGTTGGGAATGATTCAAAAACAAGGAACTTGGGTTCCGTATGATTTGAAGCCAAGAGACGTTAAGCGTCGTTTTTTCGCCTGTCAACAACTGCTCCAGCGGCAAAAAAAGAAGGGTTTTCTTCATCGCATCGTTACGGGCGATGAAAAATGGATTCATTACAGCAACCCAAAGAGAACAAACTCATGGGGACTGCCCGGTCATGCTTCTACGTCGTCGGCTCGGCCGAATATTCACGATGCGAAGATTTTGCTGTGTATTTGGTGGGACAAGGGCAGTGTTATTTATTATGAGCTGTTGAAACCGAACGAAACCATCACTGGGGAACGGTGTCGAACTCAATTGATGCGATTGAGCCGAGCACTGCGCGAAAAGCGGCCACAATACGAGCAGAGGCACGTAAAAGTGATTCTACAGCATGACAACGCTCGGCCTCACGTTGCCAAACCCGTTAAAACCTACTTAGAAACACTCAAATAGGACGTCCTATTCCACTCGCCATATTCCCCAGATATTGCGCCATCCGATTATTACTTGTTCCGTTCGATGGCACATGGCTAATCAGCAGTTCAGCTCATATGACGACATCTTACAATGGCTTGATTCGTGGATAGCCTCAAAAGACGAACACTTCTACCGTGACGGTATTCGAGCTCTGCCAGAAAGATGGGAAAAAGTTGTCGCTAGCGATGGGCAATATTTTGAATGATTCATTTGTAAACATTTTTTCACAATAAAGTTGCATTTTCATAAAAAAAAACAGCGGGAACTTAGTTGCGCACCTAATAAAAGACGTTTTAGGCTTGTGAAGGGCGTTTAGTGAAAAATGACCGTTAACAAAACATTCTTTTTTTTTCGTGTGGAATACAAATCCGTATTAAAAAATGGGAATTCCTATTTTTTAAAATCGGCCCCCAAAAAATAAGTCAAGTAAATTTTTAAAGAAGAAACTATTTTTTACGTTACGTTTTTACGTTTTTTTACGTTAAATTTTTAAAGTCGAAGTAGAAACTATTTTATTACGGATTCGTATTCGTATGATCTTGCTTAGGTCACTCCTGCTACCCATTTAACGCAATATGAAAGTGGTCGTTTAGGATTAACATAGGGTATGAAAACACAATCAGATATTATTTATTGTTAACGAGATAACAAAACGAAAACGTTTGCAATTCAGAGAATTTCAAGTAATTAATAATGTTCAAAATGTCTGCCACCTTCATGAAGACATCTTTCCATTCTTTGTCTCACGCTGTCGACGGCCTTTCGAACTTCTGCTGGATTTAAAGAATGACAGGCTTCTACAATCCGCCGTTGCATGTCTACTTTTGTTGTTGGGCGTTGTTCACAAACTATGTCTTTTATCCTCCCCCAAAAATACGTCTTTTAAAATTATTGAAAATAATAAATTTCAAGCTTTATAACTCGAAAAATACTTAATAGAAAAATACTTTATTATAGCATTTTGAAAAGCTCTCGAGATGAACTACAAGAATATGCAATAAAAAATTGGGGATTCTATTTAAAAAATTGCAGGTGACCTCTACGTGACCTTGACAACGCTATTCAAGGTCATACTAATGCCACTGTCTGATGCGTCATTTAAAACCCTACAACTTTTGTATAAAAAACTTTTTTCGAAAATGCGTATTTTTCAAAATAAAAGGGGTGGACGGGTAATCGTACGCACGCTGTATATATATAATATATGGTATTTACATGTATTCGTTAAAATAAATAAATAAAAAACAATCTCGAATGTACAGAAATAGAACCACCTCCCAGTATTCCCCTCAAGCCCTCCGAACTAGCCTAGCCTGCGTAGAACACACGAGATGTGTTAACTACTGCATCCCCACATGCACGCATCCTAAGACCCCGAGGTCCCCACTCCCGCTAAATGAACCGGGTCTTCTAAACATATTATATATGTGTACTCATATGTACTGGACTTAATTTTTTTTCTCCCAAATCAGTTCATCTTTTAACACGTTGAGCGCCCAGCTTGACGAGGCTACCTACGAAAATCTGCTTCTGCACCCATCTCTAAATAAAATAAATAGATAAAAAAAGAAACGAAAACATACATATATTGTAACGATATTTTCCATTTATCATTAATTTTAGATCATCTGGGGGGAAAAATTTGGGCTCGAGCAGAAGGAAAATTAATTTAGACTTCTAAGTAGGTAAAAGTAGGATTTATTTGACAAGGCTGTGAGAATATTTCGTTTTTTCGGCTTGGTGGCGACGGTTACCAGTACAATAATTGTTCTCTTCGATTTCGTCGACAAAAGTTCCACGATTTATCTTTCTTTCTTTATCTTCGGTCGTCTGGCTTTCCGATATCGCGCTTTCTGGAAGGGTGGCGAACTCGAGAACCAGATGGAAACGGGTCCTCCTGTCTTCTTTTGTTTTCTTACGGGCCGCTGACTGCGTCGTCTGCTACGCCTCGAGACCTGTTGCTGGCTCGCCTGTCAGCTGTGATGTACGGTGGACCCGCGCTAGCGTCTCCTCGGTTTCGGAAAAAATGGAAAAATTAGTGTTTTCACGATGTTTTGTTCCCGAAGTGTTTGTGCCATTCTCGGTTCCCATCTATGCGTTTCCTCGTAGTGGTGGGACCTCCAAGCGACAAGTTATGTTCTTTTTAAGCGGTGATGTGTACCCTGATTTTTCATTTCTAACGTGTCTCTCCTTTAATTATTCATCGGGTGGATGGAAATCGATGGATTCCTCAGATGGCTCGACACCCCTGGATTGCTTCAATTGGATTCTTCTAAATTTCGGTAAGTAATTGATGTTTGTTTTCTTTTCTTATTTGACTTCCTCGAAAGCTGTGTCGCTTAAGCCCGTTGTACTTAGCGGAACTTGTATACCGGGTTTTCTAACTCCTATTGTCTGGCTGTTTCCTAGTTCTTTTATTTCCTTTATTAATTTTCCTCTCCTAATCGTCTACCATTTCTAGTTTACTCCAGGAGTATATCTGTCAAGCACGTCGTGAATACTTATTTCTCTATCTTAGTGTCTATAGTATCCTAATTATTTTAGCAATTATTCCTGAATGTCGCATATTCTCGTTCCTTTCTTTGCTGTGATACTCTCCTTAATCTCTTTACAATTATCAAACCCGGACTTCCTTGCGTCTAGTAGACCCGTTTATGTCTTATCTGTTACGCCACGCTGTAGATTAATCTTATTTCCTAACTGTGCCGCTTAATTCCTAATTAATCTTTTTAGTTATCTCTTAACAAGTCTTCCTCAGTTCAAATGGACAGAATTAAGGCCGCTGACTTCTATTCCTAATTACTGTCTAATTCTTAATTTCCTAGCTGAACTTATAGTTTTTAAATTAGCCTGATCTATTCGCTAGCTTAATCTATGCTTCTCAAAGCACTATAATCTATTTTACTCTTTTGCTCGACTGATTCTGACTTATCAGTCTTTTAATATCCCGTTTGGTTTTTTAGGAGACAATTCTCTACGCCTGGTCGGACGTTTTTTTAGATTTTATTCGCAAACAGTCCTTATATCTTTTACTATGAGGGTTTTCACCGGAGAGAGCTCTAGCACTCTCGTCATGGTCTTTTATACCCTTCTCCCCGCTCCATTCCTTTGTTCCAGATTTGTTTGCTAATTTTTTTATTTAACGCTGTACTTTAATGTTTCAGAAAGCCGTTGCCGCGCTACCTGCCTTCCCCTCGCCGCCGAGCGAGGTCAGCTGGCCGCTGACCTGCTGTTTGTGACAGCGAGGAGATTTCGACGTGATGATGTCAGATGTTTTCGCCGAATTCTGCTCTGGTTCGACGACGCAGGATCCACATTCCTCAGCGCATTCGCAAATAATCCGTCTTATTATATAGCCTACCTGTTATAATGCTGAATAGAGAGTGTGACTACGTCACAATATATTTTTACATCTATTAGCATAGTTAATAAAACCTGCACACTCACGCATGCAAATAGCAAGGGTTTTCACAGGCAAAATAATTCTGTATCATATATTAATCCAAATTTTATATCCCATAGAAAAATAGTGAGCTATTAACTGGAAATAAGATTCTGCAAGTCATTAACTCAAATGTGCACCAATCAGTACTAGTTATTACAACAAGTTGTCTACGTGCCCCCTAAGTGGAAGGATGTGGCCACTGCCATCTTGGACGAATAAAGAGTCCTCCTCCGCTAACATTACAGAAGCAACCATCCACCTGAAAAAACGACACTTGCATTCCTCTCCAACACCAGATGGGCAAGACCCATACTGTACATAATCAAGATCATCATGAGTGCCTAAAACACGGAGTTTTTATTTTGCTATTAGAAGATCACGATCCGGCTAGATATTGCGAAAAGGAACTTTGAACTCTACGTCCCTCCGGAATAGAGATCAGTTAAATTAACGATCTTGGACCGCTGGATAACTGAATTACGCCTCCGGCCATTCGAAGAAATCACCATCGGACGAATATCATACCAATGGACCAACAACATCTTGGCTCCCACAAAGCCCAGGTTCACCGAAATAGATGAAACAAAGTACGTTTGGCGAAGTAACACTTTGACCTGTAAACCAAAACCTTTCCAAAATCCAGTACCAAACAACCAAAAAAACCAAAAATGGCGAATTCATATCTATGAAAAGCCATAGAAAAAGGTTCTCCCAAACGGTAAACATTCAAAAACCCGATATCGATTCCGTAGTACTCCTTAGTCCAACCATATCACTCCCAACGGATAAAGAACTCCCCAACTACCAGATGTACAAGTATGAAATGCGGATTTCAGACAACAGATGGCGTACGAATGCAGTTTGTGCTATAAAGATTTGACACTGCACCATTTTGTTGTGTCATCAACAAGAGTCGGTCGCCCACGAGTGATATATTGGAAAAGTGTGTGCATAGTGTTGTGTTGTTGTGTTCAATATGTCGAAATTTATACCGAACAAAAAACATTCGCGGACAGCATTAATTTTTCGTTTTTATTTGAAGAAAACTGCTGCTAAATCATACCGATTACTTCGAGAAGCTTATGGTGAATATGCTCCATCGCAATATACGTGTGAACGATGGTTTCGGCGTTTCGAAAGTAGTGACTTCGATGTTGCAGACAAGGAACGTGGAAAGACGCCAGAAAAATACGAAGATGTGGAATTGCAAGCATTGTTGGACGAAGATGATTTGCAAACACAAAAACAACTTGCCGAGCAATCGGGCGTTAGTCAACAAGCTACTTCCAATCGACTACGAGAGATGGGAAAGATTCAGAAGACCGGTAGATGGATACCATATGAGTTGAATGACAGGCAAATGGAAAAGCGCAATAACACATCTGACATTTTGCTCACTCGGTACAAAAGGAAGTCGAAAAGTGGATTTATTTTGAGAATCCCAAGCGTAAAAAATCATGGGTAGACCCAGGCGCACCATCCGCATCGGCAGCGACCGAATCGCTTTGGCAGAAAGACAATGCTCTGTGTTTGGTGGGACCAGAGGGGCGTGGTCTATTATGAGCTGTTAAACCCTAGGGAAATGGTTAATACTAAACGTTACCAATAACAATTGACCGATTTGAACCGTTCGCTGCTTGAAAAAAGACCAGAATACCGAAAGAGGCAACACAAAGTCATTTTTCTTCATGACAATGCTCCATCACATACGGCAAAACCGGTTCGCGACACGTTGAAAGCACTCAGTTAGGAAGTTCTACCCCATGCGGCTTACTCACCAGACTTGGCTCCTTCTGATTACCACTTGTTCGCATCGATGGGTCACGCACTTGCTGAGCAGCGCTTTGGTTCGTACGAAGATCTGAAAAATAGCTCGATGAATGGTTCGCAGCAAAAGGGGAAGATTTTTACTGGCGTGTTATTCACAAATTGCCCGAAAGATGGAAAAAATGTATAACAAGCGATAAAGCATACTTTGAATAAAGCACTTTTTATAATTCTTCCGAATTTAACAGGTTTTTTTAGAAAAAAAAATCCGCATTTCATACTTGTACACCTGGTATTCCCTATTGTCTAATGAATCCGTAGACATAGGATCAGACTTACAAGGAAAGATACTGTAACGGTATTTTACGTTCACATCACCCTTAAAGGGTTTTAGTTCGGACTCGAGCAGGGAGGAAATTAATATAGGCTTCAATATTAGGTAAAAGTATGGTTTATTAGACACATTAAATAAATAATACAAGCAAAAGTGAAATAATTTGTGTAAGAATTAAATATACTCCTTTTTCCTTAATTTTGGTGATTATGCATCTTACAACAAGAATTTAACCCGGGCTTACGCATGCCTCTATAATCGCGTCCGCATGAAGTAGGAGATTTTATCTTGAATTAATGAAGTATTTCTATAGTTATTTGGTGGTATAGTTTCTACACATAGAACGCGCTTGCCGGGCTTGCCATCGTTACTATATCTATATCGCCTCTGTTATTATTCCTCGGTGTTCGGAGGCAGCCTATTCTATACCTATAGCGCGTGGACTGTAGTGGGGACAGAGCTCTCACTCGAGCTCTCCTGACTGAGCGATCTACTCGCTGGTCCCGCCGCTATTCCGGTAGAGGCGTCAGCGCGGTGCAGCCACGGTGCATCGGCGCATCGGAAACGCGACAGGAGCGGCTCTAGCTAGTTTCTATGGTGTTTTTTAGTCCCTATGGATTTTAATATATTTTTGATCCATACCACTTGTTTTAATTTTGATGGAAGATCTTGTAGGCTGGGATGCTGGACTACTTGGATGACTGATGGCTCTGTAGTAGGCCTTGAAGATGTTCGTTTTTCCTTGGGCGAGAAGTTGCAGGCCTGATCCTTGGAGTGGTGCAGTTGAAGATGCTTCTCCTTGGGTTGACTAGGTGGTCCTTCTTTTAGCTGGATGGCTGGTCCTCCTTTGGTCGATTAGCTGGTCTTCCTTTGGTTGATTAGGTGGTCCTCCTTTGGTAGATTCCGGATGTTGGCGAAAGTCTGTGAACAGAATGCTCTCAGACTGTGGTTTGCCGTTCCCTTTTATACCGGCTTCCCCGCTCTTCTTTCCTTTCCGTTGGTATAGCAGGGTATTACTATATCTTCTATTCATCCTGTAGCCCAACTCCTGTAGCCCATTTGTCCCGTTAATTTCCTCTTCTTGGTTATCGTGAGTTAGCGCGTTCCTTTTAGATGGTTCTTCATACGTTACTTGAGACTATAGCATTACTGCTTGGTAGTATAACTATAGCTCGAGTAATGATAGTTGGTTTATAGGTGTGCGTGCTGTGTGGCATGGATCTCTATGTTTGTGTGTGTGGGTCTCGTTTAAGCTCGTCATTTAGGCGGTATATTTAAGTATAAGACGAGTATGTCGTCTTAATACTTTGGTGTCCCCCTCCGATTTTGATGAAACTCACGTATGTTGTAGAGCATCGATAACTAAAAGACACGTATTTTTTTTTAATCGGCGGAAAAACATTTCTAAGGGGTGAAATCGCCCTTCAAAATTAGCATGTCGAGGGGTGATTATGCAGTTTCACCCAGAAGGCGTCAATCGATTTTAATGAAACAAAAACCAAAATACTCCTCATTGAAGACAATCAAAATTCCACGTGAAGTTGAAGAAAAAAATTCATTTGCAGGGGTGAACAACCCTCTGATTTTTCAATTTTCCACCCTACACAAAAAACTAACCAACCAAATTGAACAGAACATACACCATTTGGAAGCGCAAGTTAAAATAAAGATGACGTATTTTTGCACATTTACAGGAAAATGAATTTACAGGGGTAAACTACCCCTTATACGTATATTTATGCGTACATTCTTGTTTCTCGTTATTTAAATGTCCGAATTGATTCAAAACATTCTTGTTAGCCGAAGTCAACGGGGGGCACTTCAGATGATGCTTTGTTTATTATTAAGAGGGTGACCGGCTGTTACTTACAAGTAGAATCGTCCATTCACGAGTTTCGCGTTATTTACTGAAAAAAATAGCTTGTTCAAATACAGAATACTGGGGAATGTTGCTAGGGTTGAGTGGTTGTATGGCATATATGTATGGCTGTATTTCGAAACAGCGGCAATCAGCTGAGGACATAGGCGAGAAATAACAAATACCCGGTTTCGGCATGCGCATTTATTCGACTGTCGTCCTTTTCACGTTCCGTGTTATCGCTCTCCCCACTCTCCATTCTCTCACATTTATTCTTACCGCTTTGCGCATCTACATACACCACAGTATATAATATAATGTATCATTCCTTTTACAATTCATCAACGTGCAATGTGCACGTCATCATTTGCAGCAATAATGGTTCGTAAGTCGTGCAGAAATGATACTCTTCAAAAAAATGTTACAAGCATAAAGACTTCTTGCACCATGAGCATCTGATGATGGCCACATTATTACAACCTAGTACTTCACAGTGTGCTTGAGATGATTGATCGAAACCAAAACTCACTGGATTGTCGAACTCGTTTGGCTTATCGGTTATATAATTACTTTTGAACCATGCATATTTGAAAAGATTTATATATCTGGGTGATGAAAGTTGATTTTGTGCGAGCGATTGCAGTTTGATTATGTTGTTTCTCAAGTGTAAATTAATATCAGAATTAAGTAATAATACACTGTCGGAAAAATGTCATACAAATTTTTTCCATATTCGGAAACCAAAAACGTCGAGTGGTTGGATTTTCCCTGTGGTGCCTTTAGGTATTATCTTTGTGATTGTTTTTTTGCCCCGAGGTGTTGCATTTTGAACAACTTCTGGGCAGTGTCCACTCCACGAGTCTATCAACAATACGCTGTCACGGCCGGTGTTGGGGAAGAATACTTTTTCTAACCAAACTTTGAAGTGCTCTATACATAGGATGATATTAGTTATCGATATAGTATAATTCATCATATGTTCAATATTTTCTGGCAATCATTTTTGTCCATACCTGAAGTAATTTTTCCGGATTTCGTTGCTGTTAAAAATACGTTTTCTGGCCAGAATAAATTTTTTTCCACGATTGGGCCGAACTCACCCTTTCCTTCTTTTAGAACGATAAGAAGGGGTGACAGTAATTCTCCATCTGCATTTATAGTTGGCTGGGTAGTGTAGCTGTGAGTTGTAGATGATACGGATTGTACTACACATTGCACTTGTTTAGTTCCTTCAGCCGTCAGAGTCCTGCCAGAGTGGATTTCCAGTTGAAAACCGATCTGATCTGAATTATATATGTTTTCCGGTCCATATTTTTGAATATATGGTTTAATTTCATTCATGAAGTTTTCTGCATTCATCCTTAAAACTGGTTTGTCTTCTATAGTCTTTCGTGTTACGAATTTATTAATTTTCCTGGACACAATACGATGTGATTTCTTGAACTTCCGAAGCTAATTACGAGAAGCTTTAAAACGAATGTCTTCATGACCTATCTCTTTTTGAGCTTGTAGAGCCCACTTTTGAAGGTCGATATCATGAACAATGAAACCAGCATCTACTGCGGCTTGTATGTTTTTCAAAGTATATTCAGAGATTTGAGCTAATTTCTCCTTGTAGGTCCCACGTTTGTTCATTTGATTTGCCCAGCGTTTTAATTGTCGTACAGATTTGACTTTTTTGAATTTCTGACTGACGGTATCGACACTGTAATTTTTCTTCTTACCGGATCTCCAGTATTCGATTGCTTTGCGTTTGTAATCGTAGCTTATGTCTTCTTCGTCTTTAGAACAAGTATCAGAATCCACTGGACCTTCATCATGTTGCCAAAGAGTGTCCTCGACAGGGTTAACATCACATTGCTTGAATGGCTCTTGAAAATCTAGCGATTGTTCCTCGATAATTTCAACTCCGTTATAATCGTACATGCAGTCGACCAGAACTTTTTCGAAATTCTGCTTTACCTCGATTTCTGCATTGTTAATCGGAGTTTCGGGAATATTCATGGCTTCGAATGTAGCCAAAAGAAGTTTAATGCCGTTGATTGGATTCACTTTCATGGTCTATTGATTTTTTTTTGTCAGAAATTATATCAGGGGTACAAATTGAAAATGCGGGTTTGATAACAGATGGCGTTACTAACGCTATACGCATCAGGCAGTACTGTGACTATGTTCATGTCAAAGCTACGTCTTATAGCTTTAATTTTCAGTATGTGTCAATTTGTCGCAGTGTCAAATTCATAGTTTTTTTGAGCTCTCAATATGTCGAGTTTCGTGCCAACAAAACAGCATTTGCGGGAAGTTTTAATTTACTTCTTTAATTTGAAGAAAAGTGCTGCTGAAGCACATCGATTGGTCTCCGAGGCTTATCCGAGTCATGTTCCATCGGTTTCAACGTGCGAGAGATGGTTTGTGCGGTTTAGAAGTGGTGATTTTGACGTTGAGGACAAAGAGCGGCCGGGCCAAGTGAAAAAGTTTGAGAATGCTGAATTGGAGGCAATACTCAATGAAGACTCGTGTCAAACTCAACAAGAGCTCGCAGATTCATTGGGAGTGACACAACAAGCCATTTCCCATCGTATAAAAGCCCTCGGAATGATCCAAAAGCAAGGACATTGGGTGCCGTATGAGCTGAAGCCGAGAGACGTCGAGCGCCGTTTTTTTGCATGCGAACTGCTGCTCGAACGGCAAAAACGGAAGGGTTTTTTGCATCGCATTGTCACTGGTGATGAAAAGTGGATCCATTACGATAACCCGAAGCGCAAAAAATCATATGGTTACCCCGGCCATGCATCATCATCGACGGCCAAACCAAATATTCACGGCGCCAAGCTCATGCTCTGTATTTGGTGGGACCAGCTGGGTGTGGTGTATTATGAGCTATTGAAATCGAACGAAACCATCACAGGAGCACTATACCGAACTCAATTGATGCGTTTGAGCCGCGCACTCAAAGAAAAACGGCCACAATACGAGCAAAGACACGACAAAGTAATTTTGCAACATGACAACGCTCGGCCACATGTTGCAGCGCCGGTCAAAACATACCTACAAACGCTGAAATGGGAAGTCTTACCCCACCCGCCGTATAGCCCAGATATTGCTCCTTCCGATTACCACCTTTTCCGATCGATGACACATGGCCTAGCTGACCAGCGCTTCCATTCTTACGAAGAAGCCCAAAAATGGGTCGATGACTGGATAGCAGCCAAGCCGGCCGAATTTTTTCGCGACGGTGTCCGTAAATTGCCAGAAAGATGGGAAAAAGTTGTGGCTAGCGATGGACAATACTTTGAATAATTCATTTGTTACCATTTTTTCAGAATAAACGTTCAAAAATAGAAAAAAATCCCGCATTTTCAATTTGTACTCCTGATAACTGACGCACTGGCACTCCGTTCAAATGAGCAACTGAAGATCGCTGTATGTATCGCGGTTTTTATATTTGAAAGACTTGTTGTTGAACCACATGCGATATCAGCAGATAATACGCAGTCCCAGATAGCCGCCTATGTAGAAAACACCTCTTACTGCGTTGAAAGTATTTTTATCATATTGGCGTATGATTAGATTACTCAAAAAAATAAGATCGTATTCTGTTGGAAAATCAGCTGGCGCACGGCGATCGATAATCGTCGTGCGCCTACCTGTTGCGCTGCTCTAGCACGCGTTGTTCGGTTGAGTCGAAGATAGCCGAGGCATGGGCTTCGCGAAGCCGAGGATGTGCCTCGTTGGCACGCCGCGTCGAGCGAGAGGATGTCTCTCTCGCTTGACTTCGGTTTCGCTCACCGGCTATCTCGCTCAACTGACTCCAGCGCCCAACGAAACTTTCATACTCGCAGCCATCTTGAGAATTCGGCACTTTTGCGACACACATCCCTTCGGACAGCACGCGCATCTTTGGACCTCTCGGACTTTTTCACCAACCTTCTACATCGGCATCACTCAACAACACTCACCAGGACTCATTGCTCAAGGTAAGAGTGCTCTGGCACAATTATGCGTAATTCAATACCAGTGCGGAGAAAATATGGTACATCAGCACTTGGCCTCACTCGTGGCGTGCGCTGCAGCACATGCTGCACCACGTTTTGCATCAATTCTTTTGCCAGATAATTAATACAATTATGCTGGTGTTTATATTCACTGTGCTTTCCTCCCGGAAATCTGCTGGTAAAGCACAGTGACTATACCTTGCTCATTTCGTGCATCCTCATTCTATGTTGTATTGTGCTACGCAGTGCTGACTGCGTAGCTGGTTTCACACACAGGCTTAGCACTCAAGCAAGGTTATTGCAAAAGCTCTCATTAATTCACTGCAACGACTTTGCAATACACTGCTGAGTGGTTGCAGTGGATTACACACAAACATTTTCGCACTCAATGGTATCAGCGTGTCGTGCTGCGTAGCTCTCGCTACGTTGCACGCACCGCTGTCTCAAGTTTATATTCAGCACACAATTAATATAATTGTGTGCTGCTCACATTATAATGCCAAATTCTAATTACTAGCTCATTTATGTTTTTGCACTCACCAGTCTGAGCGTGTCGTGCAGCGTAGCTATCACTACGTTGCATGCACCGCTTTCTCATGTCTACACTCAGCGCACAATTGATATAATTGTGTGCTGCTCACATTCTCAGCCTACATTGCACTAATCAGTTCAATTTATTTAAGCACTCATTGATCTCATAGCGTGGCGTGTTCCGCAGTACTGGCTGCGACACACGCACCGCTCTCAGTGCTCACAGCGCACAATTAATGTAATTGTGTGCTGGTTCTCATAAATTCAAAACCATTTATTCTGTTTATATCCAATTTCTCATTTTCCAATTTTGGTGCATTTATTTTCATTATTTTGTTATTTTCTAAATTTAACTCATTTTGACATGTGTCCTTTTTGTTTTCTAAATTTATAATCAAATTGTATTTTTGAGTGCAACTAAGGAAGGTGTAAATAAACCACTTTCTCTACTAAACATCCTGCAGTCTGGTTTTATTTTCCTCTTGCTTTAAGTGAGTTCTCATCCCATTTCAATAATTTCACAGATCAGTCAAACCGGACGGATTCTCAACATATTCATTTCGTTGGAATAATTGACAATGTTCTATAGATGGAACGACTGTTGCATCATCGACTTATTCCGAAATTTGCGCCGAATCGAAATACAATCTAATCGAAAGGTCGATAACATATGACGATAAATTATTGATAAGCACAAAATCAGCACAAAGAATGAACGCAAGCAGCTCTTTAACATGTAAATAACGAGAAACAAGAATGTACGCACAGATATACGTACTAATGGATAAGGGGTAGTTTACCCCCGTAAATTCATTTTCCTGTGAATGTGCAAAAATACGTCATCTTTATTTTAACTTGCGCTTCCAAATGGTATATGTTCTGTTCAATTTGGTTGGTTAGTTTTTTGTGTAGGGTGGAAAAGTGAAAAATCAGGGGGTTGTTCACCCCGGCAAATGAATTTTTTTCTTCAACTTAGCGTGGAATTTTGATTGTCTTCAATAAGGAGTATTTTGTTTTTGGTTTCATTAAAATCGGTTGACGCCTTCTGGGTGAAACTGCAAAATCACCCCTCGACATGCTAATTTTTAAGGGCGATTTCACCCCTTAGAAATGTTTTTCCGCCGATAAAAAAATACGTGTCTTTTAGTTTTCGATGCTATACAACATACGTGAGTTTCATCAAAATCGGAGGGGGACACCAAAGTATCTTTCCTTGTTAGAAGGTCAACACGAAAATTTAGAAGAAAATAAAGAAACAGCGGCAACGAAAGTGTCACATCCAAACGAACAACATTTGCACACTCCTGCGACACCAGACGAAATAAATCTGCACCTACTCCGGACCATATGAAACATACTATACATGACTAAACCACCCAGAGCATTGAAACTTTCGAAAACTCCAAAAACTTATAATCCAAAGAAATTCAATATCTTTACTAACTTCAGAACATCAACAACTTCAAGGACTTCAAGAGCTTCTTTACCAACAATGATGCACCAACAATAATTTATCATTACATCGGCACTATTGGAATCCAGTTAACCACACCAAATGCCTGCGAAAGAAAAGTATCATATCAACTAATTAAAAAATATAATCGCACTCCTACTAACAGAAGTAAGTTAAATTTAGGATAAGACATATAACAACGAAAGTATCTTAGTAACAATTAAGTACCTAGATAGTCTTTAATTGGTTCGTATCGACTTACTCTGTTGGTGACTGTCGGGTGCTCACTCCCTTTTCCCTGTCGTAAACCGTGTCTAGGCCACGAAAGTAGGCCAACTACCCTAGCAACATCTTCGTTGCTATGGAAGTTCTTATATGCGATGACGAACGTTGCAATGAACGAAAGATTGATACGCAATATTACAAGAGAACATCTGCCTTATTAATTGTATTGATGGAAAATTGGAATTTGTTTTTGACTTCAGAACACTAAAAGCCCAAAACGTAGCTCTTCAAAATCTCTGAATAGACAAATAACAATTGAAAGACAATTGCAGCAGAGATTTGGATTTTTTACGAAGTAAATATTCAGGTGACGGGAAATATACTATACCTATTCGATAAACCAATAATTTAAAAGGAATAAAACATCTAAACGCAACTTTGATATAAAAATTAAGCAATAATATCATACAGATAGCCAGAGTTGAAATAGGATACAATAAGAAAGACGTAGCATATTACCGTATTAGCCCGAATATAACGCGACCCCGAATTTAACGCGACTCCGAAATTTTCATAAAGATATTTAGAAAAAAAAATAATACTCATAAAAGAATTCAAAGAAAGTAAAATTCAATCAGATAAGCATTTATTTAGGTAATTATAGCTAATAACACAGGTTACATTCATGTCAAAAAAATTAAGTAATGTAAAACAAAATTAATATTACGTAAGTAACAACAAAAAACGGAAATGTTTATTCAGAATCTGAACTGTTTTCAGAATGAGAACTCATTGATGTCACATCGGTATCATCAGTATTTTCATTCACGCTTTCAGTCTCCCACAAAATGTCATCTTCCGTCCCATTTAAATCATTGGAAATGCAGCATTTCTTGAAACCTTTAACTATCGATTCAGGTTCGATCTTCTGCCAGGCAGTCGCAATCCATTCTCCTAAAAGAGAGACTGAGGGTTTTTTTATTTTTCTTGAAGGTGTCAATGGATGATTGCCCGATAATAGCCAATTGTTGTATTCTTTTCGAAGGTTGTCTTTAAATGGTTTATTAACCACCACATCCAAGACTTGCAACTGAGAAGTCATACCACCCGGTATTATTACAAGATCGGAATTCAATGCCTCAATTCTTTCCTTAACACCTGTCGTAAGGTGGCCTCGAAATGCATCAAGGACTAGCATGAAGCGGGAGTTTCTCAGAGAACCTGGCCGTTTCCCCCAAATCACATTCAACCAGTCTAATACCAACTCCTCTGTCATCCAACCTTTTTCTTGGACCCGAGAAACGGACGTTCAGTCGCGTTTTAACCTCTGTAGGAAAATGTCCTTGTTTATATTACATTCCATTACTTAAGCCCCGAATTTAGCGCGAGTCGATTTTTTAACGGAAAATAAATGGTCGAAAAATATCGCGTTATATTCGGGCTAATACGGTAGTTATTGGAGCGACGGCAAAGACGATTCAAAGCCACGGTAGCAGTTGCCGGTGGGGGAACGTATCCCTTAACGCTCCGCCTTGCACCCGAGCCAATCCCCGTCTTTCCCCTCTCTCTGTGTACACCATAAAACGAGGAGTGTTCCCTCTAAACAATGCGTATTTATAAACACATACTTTGTGGTCCACTGCGAGAGTAATAACTTAAGCAACCATTGAATATGCAATAATTTGGACACACGAAAAATTTTAATCTAAAATTATGATAAGAATTCAGAAAAGAAATGTTTATCTAAAAGGACACAAGAAATAAGTACGATTATGGAAATTAAACATTAATGAAAATCAGAAGTCATTACATTGTTTAACTAAACAGTTAGCACCATGAAAGAATATAAAAACAATTAACATTTAGTTACTTTTGTAGATTAATTATTAAGAATTAAAATAAGTTTAACATTATCGAAGAACTGCATTCTGTATTAATCATGAAAGGGACAGCAGAAGCGACTCGGATCTACAGCGCAGCGTGACCCCAGCCCTCTCTCTCTCTCTCTCTCTCTCTCTTTCTCGGCATCGGCGCGTGCCACCGAAGCGAGGAGTTATCCCTCGAAAGAACATATAGACAGAAATATTAATATATACTGAGACGACTAGTACGTCTCATCCACACAATACTAGAACACCACACACACACAGCGAAGCACCAGGATCACACACAATAAAATATAAACATAGAGTAGCCTAACCGTAGTACGCCCAACACACACAGCCAGAGGGACCTGTGGTACATACAACCAACACTACGAAAGATAGAAATTCCAGGAAGTTTAACAGCAATCACACGTACTCCTATAGTATCAAAATATGTACAAAAAGAAATTCACAAGAGATACGTTAAATACGATCATCAGAAGTATGGATTAACAAGAAATGGTCTACAGGAGATGGGCTACAGGACGACTACCAAATATAGATATACCAAGAACATGGAAGAAGAGTGGGAAAAGCGGGTATAAAAGAACACGAAACTCGACGATCGAGGAGTAGTTTTTCTGTCCACAGAGTCTCACCAACATCCAGGACCAGCCAGCAAGCCAAAGGAAGACCAGCCAGCAAGCCAAAGGAAGACCAGCTAAGCAGCCAAAGGAGGACCACCTAGCCAACAAAAGAAGGAGCATACGAACAGCACCACTCCAAGGACCGGGCCTGATACTTCTGAGCTTCTCAATACGAACATCCTCCAAGTCCAACAGCTGACCTACCCGACAATTACGAAGTCCAGCAGCTGAGTTACCGAGAGTTAACACCTAAAAGAGACCTATATGGTATAATAAAATACACACGATCCAATAGATAAAAATATCGGATAAATGCGCTCCAAAGACAAGGAGTGATAGCAGAGCCAACATAGATGGCAAGCCCTGTACGCTAAACACTCTCTCATACCTTGCATATAAAAACTATTATACCCTTTAGGGAAATATTTTTATAAAATTCATATAAAATTTCATTCTTGCGGACACGATTATATGAGCGTGCGTAATCCCGGATCTCGTTTTTGTATAATATATAATCCTCAGAATTAACGAAGAAAAGGAGTTTCAAGAAAAATATATATCAATCATAATCAATATCTCATCTGTATAAATAATAATAATTATCAAATAAACCCTACTTTTACCCGATATTGAAGTCTGTATTAATTTCCTCCCTGCTTGAGTCCGAACTCAAACCCTTCAAGGGAAATGATAACGAGAAATACCGTTACAATACATATCGAATGATTTCCTTAAAATTAATAAGAAGAGTTATTGTTCATAAATGGCTTTAACAATCGAGTAAAAACTTGTCATGATATCTCAATTTGTCACCAACGATATCCAACTTAAGAGAATGGAGGAAAAACTATCGAGAAATGTTGAGTCAATAAGGACTTTTTACACATTAACTAATAAGCGTTTATACATAAGCCGTGACGATTAACGCGAGCAATCAACGAGCATTGTCAACCCTATCCCGAGTAATTTTCCGAAAGGTTAGACTCAAAAGGAGGCTTGCGTCTTCGGTATTTCTTCTCAGGTGTGGTAAAGGGAGAATTCATTCTCCTTGACTAGAGTACGGAAAACTCACGCCGAAACGCCTCACACGTTTTAAATTTGTCGGTTTTTGTAAAATCACCGCGCGGGTTTGACGTAACAGCAGCGTACACATGGTAGCGCAGGCTCAATTGAAACTTTATAGTTATCTAAAGCGTCTAAATAGGCGTGCGTTGTACTGCGACACCGATTCGGTTATTTATATGGTGAAGAATAACCGTGTTGAATACGAATTGGCTCCAGGGTGTCATATCAAATCTTTTGTTTCCGGAGGGCAAAAATTATATTCATTCATAACTTGCGCTTCCGACGGTACCGAAAGTTTACAAAATGAAAGGTAAAACGCTGAATTTCGGAAATAGTCAATTGATTAATTACAACCCAATACGCTCATATATATGTGACGACAACGTGGAACTTATGGAGTTAAAATACGACGCTCTGCGTCATACACCATTTCATCATGTTGTCAGGCATGCAGAAAAAAAGAAATGTAAATCATCGAGCGTCAAACTAAGACGTCACGGTAAATACGGTTCGCTCCCATACGGCTACAGGGATTAAACTATTTATATTGTTATTGTAAAATAAAAGGTTTTATACATATTCCGACTGTTCGAACTCTTTATCTTGCAGGGTTGTATAGAAAATTTACTCATTTATAAAGATGGACATGCGGTGGAAACCTCCCTGGACAGCAATGATCTGCGGCCCCACAAATTGCTGTAAAGCATACTCTATGAAAATGTTTTCAAAGTTTATTTCGTGTATGAAGAGCGAGCCCTTCGAGAGAATTATTTTTTATTATTCCGAGTGGCAGTCCGCATACGCGGAGTATGGTACGTCGATAGAGTTTCATGAAGCTTATCTATCGTGGAAAACCCACGCTTTTTACAAGAGACCTATCACGATGCAACGTCCAAGCCGCATGGTAATTTGTTGCTCGATTTGAATCAATCGACACCTGATAACTATATACTTCGCACCTGTATTTTTCTTGACGATCCTCATCATTTTATGTACGTACCACGGAAAAAATATAAATTAGGGGCACTGCTTGCAAATTGCCAGTTCAGTGCGTGTAATGGCATCTAAAGGATCTTCGCGTTACGATAAATGCATCGCTATATTGAGAGCGTTTCCACAAGCCAATACGATACGAGATGAGTCGCGCAAAACAAATTCAAACGCTAACCGTATTTGTCAGTGCACGTGGTACATTCTTAGGAGTAGCGCTATCCAAAGGCCCGTGGTACTAAAGAAGTTAGATAGATAGATGGACACGCGTAATGGCGCGAGGTTCACCACTCTGCAAAAAGCACGTTGCAATATTGTCATTTCTTTAACATCTTAATAAGGCGCAACGCGTGGTTGTTTTGCGTAAAGCACATCCACTGCGTCTAAAGACCGATCAAAGAAAAAATTACGTCCGTACGCTCCCGTTCTCCGTCGTTTAGCGTCAAAAAAGGCTGTTGGAAGAGTAAGAAACGATTCGTTGTTTAGAGTGGGGGATATCTGCCTCTTTTACTAGCACCAATACTAGGCAGTGTTCTATTGAGCTTGATTGGTGGCCGTGGCTAATGGAGCACACAAGAAAAATTGTACTCATACCGGAGGAACCGCAATCGCAGTTGGACGAGCAAAATTAAAAGCAGCTAGTTTTTAGTAAGGAGACGTCTCAAGCGCGCCCAACACAGGGAATCGATGCTAGGCTGACTAGATTGAACACGGAAATGAATGAAATTTTGAATTCTGATGCATACAAGGATGAGAAGGAAAAATGGGATGCATACTCAGCTGCACTACAACGTTACCTCCATTTCGTCGATGACGAAAGAGCTCAGCAGTACCGTGCGCTTATAAAGAATAAACATACTATAGAGCCTGATTGTGATAAAGAAGAAGAAGAAGAAACCTGTAATAACATGAACGATTCTGTCAAAATTGAGAGTTTACTGGTTAAATTTCGCATCGAAGCGATACTGCTACTTCGTCGTTTGCGTGACGCACCGCGGTCTAATTTCTCTTGGGATTCTGCTGTGGTCTTTTCGGTCAAGGGAAAACCAATCAAGGATTCAAATATAGTTGATCTCGTAAACGACGCCATGAGGGCGAGGAAAAAACCTAAGCCAGCGGGACGCAGTGCTTTGCTAGATTTTTGAGAACGATACAGACACTTCGGGAATCCATCGGCAATGAGGCGTTATGGATGGAGTCAAAAGCTAACTCAACATTGCGACAGTCGCAGGTCGACAAAAGCAGTACAGATGGCGAGGGAGCATCCGAAATGCGTCAGTCATTGTTTTTCAGTGGTCATGAGAACAGATCACGGGCGCTACAGTTAGGTAGCACCGGACAGAGTGGCAATGGTTATAATAATACGAAAATACGTGTAACTTGGGTTAACCTCAAATTATAACCATGAAAACCTTAGAAAAAGTGTACTTAAATCCAGCCCATAAAGTATCGTTTTTAGGTGCTACCAATTTGATACGCCAGGCATGTCAGAAAATAATTTCCAAGGTAAAGGCGCTGCAATGATGCATACAACGAGTTACAAAGCCGGATGGAGTAGTTTAAAATTTATTGTGTATCTCACAGTATTCACTCAGTGATATACATCCTGCGTGATCTCCACGACGAGGTTATCGATGGTATATGTTATGAAGCTCTTTATCGAGAGTGCAAACGACGAAGATTAAGAAACGGCCGGTAAAATGAAAGACAAGTTTTATATTGTTTTACCCAGCAACAGTAGTATGAGTTATTATCCCGATAATGTAATAACAATACGGTATACCACTTATTTACCACAATGTATGTCTTTCCACGGTAGCTGGGCTGTTTCTTTAGGGGAAATACACATAACCATGACAATTTTACATGTACCTTCCGAGGGTAGCGGAAACTTTATTAATGTGATAAGGAACATTGCAGCAACTGGTATCATAACGAACATCGACTTTAATGAAGATCGTGTCCGTGTACTACCTGGCGTATATCATAGCATAGACACGTTACTCGAGATTATTAACGAAATACCATGTGTTGCCGGTCACCTGAATTTTAAGTACGCCCACAACGGATATGTGACAGTGACTCGTATCTGTGAATCATGTGAAAACCTGGAACACTCCTTCTATTTCTCCGACGTGTTGAAGAAGCTTTTAGGATTCACTCAAGCTGAAGAAGTACGTTGCTCAAAGACCTGCCGATCTCGTCAACGGGACTCCTGATATGATGTACGTTTATACTGATATCTGTCGTACCAGCCGCCACCGCTGACAACCGTAATTATGGGTCTGGGAAAATAAGAAGCTTCTCATCACCACGCTATGTTCCTCTATTACGCGCTAGTTTTCAAACAATGACCATTGATATAAGGAATGAGTTTGGCGAGCCAATACCATTCGAGTACGGAATGCTGACGGGGACGTCACAGTTTAAACGTACAGATTAACAGCTCTAAAATGGATTACTATGACGAATACATTGATATGCAAACGGGAAGTGGAGGTACTCGAACAAGTTATGGTGGTATCAGCCATGTGCTATATAGGCTCACCGAATCAACGAGGTCACGGTATTGGAAGTTTTCTAGGTCTCCTAGAAATGGGGTGGAAATATGCAATTTTCCATTTTTCGCGAGAACGAGGTGACGCGAACGTGGAACCTGCATCCACAGCTGACAGGCGGGCTAGCAAAAGGTCAACAGGCGAAGCAGAAGGCGCATTTAGCAGCACATGAAGACACCGAACGAGACGGAGGAACCCGATTTCGCCTAGTTGCGGAGTTCGCGACCGGTGCAGAAAGCGTAGTAGTAGAAGGTCCACTATCACCAAAGATAAAGATCTCTGTATCTTATCAAATTGGAAATAATTGTACTGGCTAATGGCACCAACAAGCCGAACATCGTCATACTCTTTCTGAATCCGTGAATAAACCCTATTTTTATCTACCAGAGAGGTCTAAATTAATTTTGTTAGTGTTCGAGTCCGAATTTTTCCCCCAGAAAAAAAAATTAATGATAACTGGAAAATACCGTTACAGCATATAAAGCATACATTGAAATACTCTCAAATTACGGGCCTGCTGCAAAGGCCTCGCGTCTTACGAGTGTTCTATGGTATAATGACACAGAGAGTAAAATAGATGATACGGCCGATGTTAATAATGGTCTTGTATCCCGATGGGGCGTATTAGGTAAGGATAGAACTATCGACCCCCTCGGCCATTTGCACTGCGATATCTTTAATCAAGAGAGGTTTTTGCTAAATGGTGTTGAGATGCGGCTTTTTTATATTGTCGGTCTTGTCGATAATGAGGGTTTCAACGGCGATCGTGCAACAGATATCATCAAAGCTTCTACAACCAGACTTTGTCGATGGTAATATGCGCGTGGACGCATACTGTTCGAGAATGTTTGAGCATTCTGCTATGCGTTGCTAGACTGCGCACTACAGGCTAGCGTGGGCAACTGCTTGCTGTTGCTGCTTAGCGGCAGCACCTCACGGGAGCAGTAAATTCGCAGTGGGTCAGCGTGCCAAGCAACAGGTCGATGCGCGCACGCGCTCTTCGACGGCTTAGCGAGACAGCGGCTGCTTCGTATAACGTAGCCATCTTGCGTTTTGCTCTTGCACAACTTTGACCGTTTCCGTGACTCGTGTGCTCACATCATAGTGCAGTGCATCTTAATAATTCTCATTGTTCCACTCTGCCGACCTACAGTCACTACAAAACTAATCCAGCATATCAGCATTGATATATTGACGTCGGCCTACTAGTACATCAACATAATCGCTCATCGTGTCGTGTACCCGGCTTCACCTTCACCGCGTGGCCCGATCGCGACAGCACATCTCATCACTTACACCGATTAATATAATCGTGTGTGGCAACTGTCTGTAGGGGTAATTGTCTCTTCATATTTAATCTTACACCCGATCTCTCGGTAAATGGAGATTTACTCATCCAAGCAGGAGATCGTAGGTTTCAGCGGCTGATGAGAGAGTAGCGCCTTCAGTTTGCGTTCATTATTTGGAGCGCCACATCCGAAAAAATATTCATCATGAATATCGTTATTAATATTGTAATGAAACGCATCACAAGCATTCTGCTACATATCAAATGACAAGACGAGGAATACGCATAAAATTACAAAGAACAACATAAGACCAATTCCTTGCAACTTCATATTCCTTATCCGCTGCACAAACAATATTGTTTGCGAATAGAACCAAAAACCCAAAATAAAACCAACAATTCAATAATAAAGACAGGCAGAGGCGCCTGAAGAACCAGGAAAACAAAAGAAGCAAGTAGGCTAAAAGGAAGCATCAGTTAAGCTCGCACCCTCTAAGGGTAGTTCTCAATCGGAGGCAGGACTGCTAGAATGAGTGATCACCCAATTAGAGCGAATACCTTATGTGACAAAGCCCTACCTCCGTGCACAGACGCCACGCGAGGAACCGGCACGGCCTGCCAAACTTACTACCTTTGCAATGGGGCAGGTACACGGCGAACGAGGAAACATTCACTGTTCCGCAAATCCAACTGATCACGCAAACACAGGGTTCTGTCGTATGTAACCACACGACAGCAGCCCTCATGCGATCAACAGCTATTAAAACAAACACAAAAAGACCACAAAAATACACTTTCAGTAACAAATGAGAGCACAAACATCTCCACCGATGTAATACTATCACGAGAAAACTAGTTAAATACGGAAAGGACATAAAACAAGCCTAAAAACAAAAAAAAACACTGAAAGTACGAGAGTTAGACAGAAACAATAACTAACCAACAATCAAACCATTCGAATAAACCAGCTCGAATGAAAGAACAAAAAACAAATTCTCGAAATACAAAAGGAACCCCAGAAAAAACGAAGAAGAAAGAATAAACCTACAACAAATAGGGAAATAGCACGGAGGCGAGAAACAAAACCACGTAGAAACCTGGTTTAAACTTCCTAGACCATCGAAAACAGAAAGAACAGGTAAAATTCAAAGGTCTAACGGGATATCGATACACCACCCCGTACATCTCTCACCACAACATCGAGTGACAAACATCAAATAATTTCCCCAAAATCACCCCTTCAGAGTCTATACATAAAACTATATAAGTCGCGACGCGATAAGCTCGTGTGCTCTTGTTGAATTCCAAACCCTCAAGACGAAGTGCTGCCCGACAGCCACCTCACACAATAGTTTTACGAAAGTTTGGCAATTGTTTTTTTAATTTAGTGCTCACTCGATAAACCGATTCCCACGCATTGCATCGTGGTCATGAGTTGGTCGACCGAGCTGATTAGGTGACTCTGTGAATAGAAAGGTTCCCCTGTGTGGCACTTGGCCACCCCATATTCACAGCATTAGGGCATCTCTCATTAACGGGTCCTCATGCATAGCGACGTAGCTATCCGTCTCTTGAGAAGTGGAAATACGCGCGTCACAGTACCTCGGACATAGCGCCTCGGCTTGCTGGACCGCGCACGTATCATACGGTTCTGTGTGCCCGCATGCTTCTTAGCGTGTATAGACCAGTGACCGACAAACCCTTCTCGCACACTGATATCTCTGTGCGAGTTTAGTATGAAAGACCAATCATAGGGCCCTTAAGGCGGTGATTCATGATTTAATACAGCGACTTCGTATTATTATTATTATTAGTATTCTACGTGAAAAGAGAGCTCGTAGCGTAGAAATCCAACAATAACAAAGAAGAGAAACGTCGAGTAGGCATACCATACTAGACCCGACTGGACGAATGACAACACTCTCACTTCCACGTCCGTAGTAAGCGTGATAGTCTACTACGGATAGCCTACTACGAAGATAGCCAATGGCTCGAATAAGCTTAGACAGTGTGATTCGTGCGTACAGAATATTCGTTAAACATCGACAGGAAAATAAATGCATAAACTCTCACAAAACATAAGAGTCCAATGACTACCAGGTGTAAAAGTATTAAATGCGGATTTTTTTTCTAAAAAACATGTCAAATTCGGAAGAATGATAAGAAGTGCTTTATTCAAAGTATGCTCCATCGCTTGTTATACATTATTCCCATCTTTCGGGAAATTTGTGAACACCACGCCAGTAAAAATCTTCCCCTTTTGCTGCGAACCATTCATCGAACCATTTTTTCACATCTTCGTACGAACCAAAGCGCTGCTCAGCAAGTGCGTGACCCATCGACACAAACAAGTGATAATCGGAAGGAGCCAAGTCTGGTGAGTAAGTCGCATGGGGTAGAACTTCCTAGCTGGGTCCTTCAACGTGTCGCGAACCGGTTTTGCCGTATGTGATGGAGCATTGTCATGAAGAAACATGACTTTGTGTTGCCTCTTTCGGTATTCTGGCCTTTTACAAGCAGCGAACGGTTCAAATCGGTCAATTGTTGTTGGTAACGTTTAGCATTAACCATTTCCCCAGGTTTTAACAGCTCATAATAGACCACGCCCCTCTGGTCCCACCAAACACAGAGCATCGTCTTTCTGACAAAACGATTCGATCTTGCGGTCGATGTGGATGGTGCGCCTGGGTCTACCCATGATTTTTTACGCTTGGGATTCTCAAAATAAATCCACTTTTCATCCCCTGTAACTATACGATGCAAAAAACGATTTCCTTTTGTACCGAACGAGCAAAATGTCACATGTGTTTTTGCGCTTTTCCATTTGTCTATAGTTCAACTCAGATGGTACCTATCTACCGGTCTTCTGAATCTTTCCCATCTCTCGTAACCGATTGGAAACAGCTTGTTGACTAACGCCCAATTATCCGGCAAGGTGTTTTTGTGTTTGCGAATCATATTTGTCCAACAATGCTGGCAATTCCACATATTCGTATTTTTTTGGCGGCTATCCACGTTCCTCGTCTGCTACATCAAAGCCACCACTTTTGAAACGCTGAAACCATCGTTCACACGTATCTTGCGATGGAGCATATTCACCATAGGCTTCTCGAAGTAATCGGTATGATTCAGCAGCAGTTTTCTTCAAATGAAAACTAAAAATTATTGCTGTCCGCGAATGCTCTTTGTTCGGTATAAATTTCGACATATTGAACACAACAACACAACACTATGCACACACTTTTCCGATTTATCACTCGTGCGCGTCTGACACTTGTTGATGACACAACAAAATAGCGCAGTGTCAAATCTTTATAGCACAAACTGCATTCGTGCGCCATCTGTTGTCTGAAATCCGCATTTCATATTTTGACACCTGGTATACTAGTGCCTCTCGATAAATCTCACAATTTATCTTGAAGAAACCACATATGAAGCGTGATAAAATTGCTCCGCGCCATCATTAACTTCCTATTTTGTAAATTGAGTGTAAAGCTCCATGCGGTAACAACTGCTCGCCACATGAGTAGTCAAATCTCTGTAGAAACATTAAAAAAACAGGAATTATCCTGCATCCATAGAAATTAAGGAAATTACGTAGCCACGCAGCGACATTATTATATTTGACAAAAGAATTAAGTGTAAAGCTTCATATAGAATATTATAAACAGGGATAACCCTGCGTTCGTAGATTTAAGGAGATCGCGTAGAAGACGCGACAGATCATTGTATTAAATAAAATAATTCAATGTAAAGCTCTACCATGTATGGTGACGCCTGCTCACCATATGAATATTAAAAGCGTTAGTATATTTCAAACAGGGTTCACCCCGGGTTCGTAGACATTAAGGAAATCGTAGACAAAAACAAATCCTCCGAACACAGCTAAAAAGAAAATTCAGCAATAAATCATCAGCCGTATTACTCAAGTTCAATAGTATAGGCTTTGAATCTTACGTATAGCGCCCTGATTTTCAAACGCCTCGTTAAAGCAAGAAGCAGATAGGATGACCACCTGTCCTACCGACCTACACCCTCTGCTCACAGATTAATGAACACCCTTAAGAAAACAAGAAGCCTAATGATGAAAGGGTGAAAAAACGCTCGTCTACCACAGACACATGCGTAATCAAAACCAAACAGAGGTCTCTTCCTAAAAAAAAAAAAAAAACAAACAAAACAAAGGAATGAAAAATCATCCAATAAAATAAACCCGTAGCTCCAGCCCAGAGTGCGAACCTCGAAATAATTACGTAATCTCCTCACACCCTCGTAGAGGAGAAGTTAGGAATTATGTTACTAATATTGGGTCTGGGAAAAAATTCGTGGCGTTTTTTTAGTAAAATTCAACTGGTTTTCTTATAGTGTGAAAATTAATTTATTTAAACCAAATATGCTCCATTATTATCGATGATATTTCGCCATTTTTTGAGTAGAGCCATGATGCCATCGGTGAAGAACTTTTGTGGTTTCTGGTTGAAAAACTGAATCAAGTGGTTTCCACAAGCTTCTTTTGAAAGCATCTTAATTCCATTGAGAAAGTTCTGCAGAGATCGTAATAAAAGATAGACAGAGGGTGCTATATCTGGACTATACGGTGGATGCATCAAAACTTCCCAACCAAGCTCTCGCAATTTTTGACAGGTTATCAACGAAGTTTGTGGTCGGGCGTTATCATGATGGAAGACAACACCTTTCCTATTAATCGATTAGGGCCGTTTTCTTTCAATTGCTTGACGTAATCTCTCTAGTAGTCCACAGTAGAGTTGAGAATCAATCGTCTGACCAACTGGAAGTAGCTCATGGTGGACGATTCCCTTCCAGTCCCACCACACACACAGCATCACCTTTTCGCCGTCAATCCTGGCTTCGCGAACGCTTATGACGGCTCACCATCCCTTGTCTACGATCTTCGACGGTTCCGATTGTCGTACGTGATCCATTTTTCATCATCGGTTATGAGACGTTTCAGAAATGGCTCGATTTCATTGCGTTTCAGCAGCGCATCGCAGATGTTAATTCGGTCTATCATGTTTTTCGCGCTTAGTTCGTTCCCGACTTATTCTCGGTTTTGCTGCCTGCAATTTTCTAGTTAAGACATTCGAACAAGTAAAGGCTTCGCGTACGTAACCTTCCAGCGTCCCGTGATTATGGAGTTATTTTGTGTATGTGGGATTAGTCCGGTATAGGCTGTATCGTGAGCAGGATTTTGAGACGACCTCGTATCCGACTTAGTCTGATTCTGTTTTGTTCTCTTCGGTTATTATTTGAAATTCGGGTGAGTGTGGCTGGCAATAGAGCGTCTGTAAGGTATGAGAGTGAGACAGAAAGGACGGGATAACTCGTACTGCCAAATTAATGATTGAAGTTAAAATACATGATTAAGTTTATAAATTGTTAAAAACCAAAACCCATTTTACGGGATATGTTATTTATACTTTTATTTGTTTTTTTTATTATTTTGTTGACATATTAATATCCACTTCAAACAAATAAATGAGTTGCCCGAGTTGGCCGTTGTAAATCCGGTACCCGCCTTGTTGTCTGACTTATTTATTGGTTTTATTTCTTTATTTTATTTAGTTGTTATTGATCTTATTTTTCTTGATTTTATTTATGAATTTCTATTTATTATTTTTGTTCATCGAATTTATTGACTGATTTTATTTATTGATCTTATTTTTATTGTCTTTGCTTTGTTTTATTTATTCATTCTATTTTTATTGACTGATTTTATTAATTAATTTAATTTATGAATTTTATGGACTTATGACCACCTTGACAGTCCGAACCACCCACTCTGCCTCGAACAGCTGTAGCTAGGCTGGGCTGAGTCTGGTCAAACACCTCGTTATTTTTCCTTCCGGCGTTTAAGCGCCTGGCGCCCAGCTCGAAAGAGTAAAATAAAAGGAAGGAAAAATAGCTCGAACCAGCTATAGGTAACGTGGTGCGTTAGGTGTTGTGTTGCGGAATATTCCACTTCACGTATTCTCAGGAATATTCGTTAGCTGACATAGCTAGATATGAAATTCTAAAAGATAGCTGTCATACAAGACAGGATGCGAGGTAGACGCCGACGCAGCATGAGGCGACTCGCTAGGCGATCCACGATTGTCTAAAGCTAAAGCTGCCAACTAAAGGATTTTAGGAAACGCAGTTGCTAACTGCTTCACTAAAATCAGAATTAAATTAGACTCAACAGAGAACGGTAAGTTCCTCGTCAAATGCTCGAAACTACGAATTATTGTACATTCCTTTGTTGACGTTTAAATAGACAACGGAAAGTTACCGTTGCCTATAATAAATACTTCCATTAATATAAATTCGCGTTTTCATCGATAACTCGAGATCCATCTCCTTATCGGCAAACGATCCCAAAAATAATAACTTTTTAATATCATACCGAATACCGAATAATCCAATTACCCGGTACCAGCATAACATAGGGTAAAAAATGTACGTTACAAATTTGGCGCCCAACATGGGGCCTGACTGTCAAGGTTTTTATTTGATTAGAAATTTTTTAAAAATAATTAATTTTTTTAAAATTCAAGTTCATTTCATTTTATTTTATTCTTTAACAATTTGAAGTCTTTTAATTAATCTATTTTCTTTTATCTTGAATTTTATTATTTAACAATAGTATTAGGTGCGCAACTAAGTTCCCGCTGTTTTTCAGGAGATGGCTCCAGTAGTAAGTGCTGGTCGATTGGGACATAACCAAAACGTCATGAACCA
Source organism: Cylloceria caligata (assembly GCA_963942595.1). Taxonomy (NCBI): domain Eukaryota; kingdom Metazoa; phylum Arthropoda; class Insecta; order Hymenoptera; family Ichneumonidae; genus Cylloceria; species Cylloceria caligata. The sequence goes on from OZ012708.1 coordinate 16,067,552, forward strand.
AGCTTAGACATATGGTAAACAAACCGCTTTGACACATTAGTGATTTTGTTTTTGCGTCATATACTTTTGGTTGTGTGAAAATGTCTGATTTTGTGCCAAATAATCGTCATTTACGGGAAGTGTTGCTTTTCTTCTTCCATTCGAAGAAAAGGGCGGCTGAAGCGCATCGAGAACTCCAAAAAGTTTACGGAGATGCTGCTCTAAATGAAACAACATGCCGTGATTGGTTCCGTCGCTTTAAAGACAGTGATTTTGATGTTGACGACTGTTCGCGTGAAGGAAAGCCAAAAACCTTCGAAGACGCGGAATTGGAGGCATTGCTCGATGAGGATCCGTGCCAAACGCAAAAAGAGCTTGCTTCAGCATTAGGAGTTACCCGGCAAGGCATTTCTAAGCGATTGCATGCGTTGGGAATGATTCAAAAACAAGGAACTTGGGTTCCTTATGATTAGAAGCCAAGAGACGTTGAGCGTCGTTTTTTCGCCTGTGAACAACTGCTCCAGCGACAAAAAAAGAAGGGTTTTCTTCATCGCATCGTTACGGGTGATGAAAAATGGATTCATTACAGCATCCCAAAGAGAACAAAATCATGGGGACTGCCCGGTCATGCTTCTACGTCATCGGCTCGGCCAAATATTCATGCTGCGAAGATTTTGCTGTGTATTTGGTGGGACCAGGGCGGTGTTATTTATTATGAGCCGTTAAAACCGAACGAAACCATCACTGGGAAACGGTATCGAACTCAATTGATGCGATTGAGTCGAGCACTGCGCGAAAAGCGGCCACAATACGAGCAGAGGCACGAAAAAGTGATTCTACAGCATGACAACGCTCGGCCTCACGTTGCCATACCCGTTGAAACCTACTTAGAAACGCTCAAATGGGAAGTCCTACCCCACCCGCCATATTCCCCAGATATCGCGCCGTCCGATTATTACTTGTTCCGTTCGATGGCACATGGTCTGGCTAATCAGCAATTCAGCCCATATGAAGACATCTCAAAATGGCTTGATTCGTGGATAGCCTCAAAAGAAGAACACTTTTACCGTGACGGTATTCGAGCTCTGCCAGAAAGATGGCAAAAAGTTGTCGCTAGCGATGGGCATTTTGAATGGTTCATTTGTAAACATTTTTTCACAATAAAGGTGCATTTTCATAAAAAAAAAAAACAGCGGGAACTTCGTCGCGCACCTAATAGTTTTTTTTTATATCTGAATATTTCAACAACTTTTAAAACTATTTTTATTTTATATGTATTTTCCTTTAAAATTTTCATTAGTCGTAAATCAAACACTTGAGGAATTATTGGTTTTGTAATATTCGGCAGTATAGGTATCCCGCTACGCACGATATATCAGGCTCGCTCTCGTTGTATAGGGCCGAGCTCAAGGCCGGCCGTGTTTATGTTTTGTGGAGTGTCGCCGAGAGTGTAGCAGTCTCCTGCATTAGAAACTGGTACTCCCGGCTAATGTAATATTATTTCTCGTTTATCATAGGACTCTGAAATATTATTTGAAATTATACCGAGTCGAGCGAATGCGCGGGTCCGGGCCTACATTGGTATTTATTACAGATGAGGAGTAATTCAGTAATGGACTAGATATCTGTTTGATTCATTTATTTATTAAATGATTTATTATTATTATTATTATTATCATCAATGAATAATTTAAGTTTTATTATTATTGTTGATTAGGTTTTTTTCCCCTTTCTTTTGTTTGTTCATCTTTTTTTTCATATATTCAATGTATTAGTTCACTTTTCCTTTTGACGAGGTGTAATTTCGCCTTATTATTATTGATTTATTAATTTTTTTTGTCAATGGAACAAGTATTAGATTGAGACAAGTCCCGTTAATTGAATATAATTTTTTCTTTCCTTTCCTTTTCTGTTGGTTAGCTTACGATATAATCCCGAAGGGACTCGCCGCTCCTCTGTGACCGACCGTATTGTTTTTTTGTATTTTATTTCTATTCGTTAATTTGGTTCGTTTTGTTTTATCTCGTTTTCTTTGCATTTCCTTTGATTAATATTGTTTGATGTTAGTGATTTGTTTATTTATTTATTTATTCATTTATTAAGTTATTTGTTTGTTTATTTATTTAATTGTTGCTATTTTAGTTTTTTGTTTATTATTTTTGTTTTATTGTTATTTTGTGTTCTTTTCTGTTTATAATTTTTTTGTTTTTTTTAGTCTCGTCTTTTCATTTGTGTAGGAGTTACTACTTATAGGTTGGTAACGATCTTTCAGCTTGTACCCCGGGGAGAGAGGAATTACATTTTTTTTACTCCTTTAGCGGCCGTCCCGGATTTATTTAAATATATATTTTTAATCTTTATCATTATTGTTCTATTTAAAAAAATTACATTATTGTTTTTTTACCCGCGAACTAAAATGGTTTTATCGAGGACTCCCGGGGAAATAGCCTCTCTTACTGAGGATGAGATAAAGGCAGAATTGGCCTCACGAGAGTTGCCTATAGGGGGTACCTCTGCTGCTATGCGGGAAAGATGATATTTTTCGGGAATGTTGGCGAACCCCAATGAATCGACTACCGGTCTAGTCACGGTACAGGAAAATGTCAGCCCTCCTGCACCGAATGATGCCATCCCGTTGGTAGGGGAGAATGATCACGCATTGAATACAAATCCGTTCCACCACTCGTCCCCAGTCAGAACAGATCATCCACCTTCCCGTCACTCGACCCCTGCAATCACCGCGTGCGATATCTTAAGGAAATAGAATGTTTCATTCTCCGGTAGACACGGGAAAGAGGTGGATGAATTTCTTGCCCGAGTTGAGGTTAGTCGAGGCCTCGTAACAATTTCAGATCAGGACATAATGAGTTGCATACTGCTGTTTGTGAAAGGGATAGCGTATCACTGGTAAACATTAGAACGGTCCCGGTGGACCTCATGGAAGAAATGCAACGAGGCCTTCCGGCAACGTTTTGGGGACCCTGACTTCCAATTTACTCTACGAGAACAGCTCCGAACACGAACCCAGGGAGCGGAGGAACGGGTAGCGGATTATTTCACATGTATTGGAATTTATTTGTTAGAGCCGTACCGCCATTCCCAGTTGAAGAGCAGGTGAAGATTAGATTCCGGAACCTGCTGCCTAGACGCCAGGTAGCTATACCCCTTACTGATACCTTGGACCTGGAGGGTTTGGAGAAAAGGGCGATCCGAGTTGAGCGAAGCTACTTTGCCGCCAACTCGTATCGTGCTCCTCCGGCTCCGGAGAGATCAATGCTCCCGGAGTTCCTTTACCATCCTCCCGACAGGCGAAGGAATCATGTCACTTTTGGGATTTTAGAGGAAAGTCCCGCAACAGTACACGAGAACCAAGGCTCGTCACGCGGATTTACAACTCCCTTTGGAGGTGGAATCCCAAGAAATTTTAATTCCACCCCGCCTCATCCTGCCAACTTTGGAGGTCGGCCTAGAGGAGGAATTGTAGGGGCTTCAAGTAGTGGGTATTCGCCGGTGTCGGCTTGACCCGCTATCCGACAGGAAACTGCTCCGCCACCGAGACCCACGGCAGCCAGCACCAACCCTTTCCTCACGGAAGTCACAGCGCCTAGGGAACATATGGGGACAGCGTCGAGCTTTCCACATCCCGATAGACAGGTCATCTGCCATAACTGCGGGATTGCAGGCCATTTTTCAAGAGGTTGTGCGGTGCGCAAAACAGTTTGATGTTACAGATGTGGTAAGGAGGGTGAAACGATTCGAACGGCCCACTACTGCTCAGAAAACGAGAATGGGAGTCGCCGCTGAGGGGAGAGGTGACTTCCCCGATCCAGGATCCGCTAACCATCCCGGAATATTTGTGTAGTCCGGTAGAGGACGACAGCGGAGCTCGGCACGTCTTGGTTATCTGCCTCGAAATTTTCGGGAATCCACTCCCGCGTTGGTGGACTGTGGGGCCACCAGCTCCTTCGTCAGCACCGAGGGACTGTTGAAGATAGCCAGGCTGGGATATTCTCGACGGCCAACACCGGAACATCACAGCCCTATCGCAAATGGACATCAGATCACCTGTACGCAGGAAGTTGAATTCAGTACAACGTTGAGGGGTCGTTGGAGTAGGCTTATGGCAAGAGTCTATCCTAACCTTCCGGTCCCGTTGGTATTGGGCCTCGACTCTCTTTTCCTGTTAGGGATTGAAGTGGATCTTACGAGGCGCAAGTGGTTCTTCAGCGGGAAAACCACGGAATTCGACTTCGAGCCAGTACAGGGAATAGAGATTGTTAATACCTTGATGCCGATTACGGACCTGACCGAGGCCGAAACCGTCCGATTGGAAGAGTTCCTGTCTGTACAGGTTCCAAAATTGAAATCGGCTCCCGGTGTTACTAGTTTGGTGGTCTACTATATCGATGTTGGCAATGCACGACCCATCAAACAACGATGGTATCCATTCACCCCAGTCATGAGGGAAGCGATGGATCAGGAGGTTAATTGCATGCTGGAGACCTACGTAATCGAGCCCTCCACCAGCGAATGGAGCACTCCGATCGTGATCGCGGCGAAACCAAACGGCACTTTCTGGTTCTGCCTCGATTTCCGTAAGGTGAACGAGGTTTCCAAGAAAGACGCTTACCCAATTCCGTACATGAGTCACATATTGGACTGCTTGAGGTCGGCCAACTACATCTCGACTCTGGATCTGAGTCAGGCCTTTCATCAAATCCCGCTAGATCTGGAATCCCGAGAGGTCACGGCATTCACGGTCCTACATAGGGGACTATTCCAGTTCAAGAGAATGCCGTATGGGCTGACTACAGCACCAGCCACCTTTCAGCGTTTATTGGACCGGGTAATTAGACCAGATATGCAACCCCATGCGTTTGCCTATCTGGACGATATTGTCATTACTACCGACACTTACGAGGAGCATCTGGAGTGGCCGGAACGGGTTTTCGTGAAAATCACGGCGGCAGGTTTATTGATCAACCCGGAGAAGTGCGAGTTCTGTCAAAAGGAGTTAAAATACCTGGGCTTGTGAATTAACCATGAGGGGATGTTGGTAGGTTCGGATAAAACCTCAGGTATCTTTGAGATCCCAGTTCCGAGGACGGTTAAACAGGTCAGACAATTCCTAGGGGCTACTTCGTGGTATAGATGGTTTATTCCTGAGTATTCGAAGGTAGCCGAGCCTATTACCAAGCTGACCCGGAAGAGACAGAAATGGTTCTGGGGCCAGGAACAACAGAGGGCTTTCGACCACCTGAAGAAAGCATTGACAACAGCACCAGTGTTAGGACGTCCCGACTACACCAAGAGATTTACGCTCCAGACTGATGCAAGCCTGACCGGTTTGGGAGCTGTTCTCACACAAGAACCGGATATGGCGGAACACCCGATTGCCTATGCGAGTCGTAGCTTGACGAGTGCGGAGCATAACTACAACGTTCGGGAGCTGGAGTGTCTGGCGATCCTATGGTCAGTAGAGGAATTTAAACTATATCTGAATGGATATCGTTTTACCGTAATCACCGGTCACGTGAGTTTGAAGTGGTTACTGTCCCAGAAGGAAACAAAGGTGAGAGTAGCCCGATGGACATGGAAGCAGATGAATTCAGACTTCAATGTGTTACATCGTAAGGGCTCACAAAATCAACTGCCTGATGCTCTGTCCCGAATGTTTGAATCTACTCCTCCTGGGAACGATACCGAAGAGGATGATTGGCCTAACGTGGTGGGGTTGTCACCTCAAGCTTCTGCGAACGTGTTGCTCACACTGCGTCCCGGAGAAAGAGATCCTTGGTATGAGACACGAGTCAAGGACGTACGGAAGAATCCAACACGCTATCACGACTGGAAATTCAAGGATGAGAAATTATTCCTGCGACGGAGGATGTCTCGTCTGGACTCGCCGGACACCGTCTGAAACTGGTAGTCCCGCGACATCAGAGATCAGCTATTCTCTACGAGAACCATGATGTTCTGCAAGCAGGTCATCTAGGGATCGACAAGACCTTTAAGAGGATAGTAAGTTTATATTATTGGCCGGGCCTGTACCGAGACGTCGCCAGGTATGTCCAGCGCTGTGACACCTGCCAGCGTAACAAATCACGACAGAGACCACCGATGGGCCTGATGGGCCGTCGGGTCATTGAGGAACCATGGACAGTGGTGGCAGCGGACATTGTGGAACCCTTTCCACCCAGTCGGTCTGGATTCACTTACATTCTGGTAATCCAGAACCTGTTCACCAAGTGGGTGGAGTGATGCCCGTTAAGAAAGGCTACTGGAAAGAAAATCAGGGAAGCATTGGAGGAATTGGTGTTTTCCAGGTGGGGAGTTCCGGAGGTTCTTCTAACGGATAACGGGACGGAGTTTGTCCCGTTATCATCAACCTACGGCAGGTGGTGGCCGAGTATGATATTTTTGATACCACTACTCTCCCATACCACCCTCAGGCCAACCCTGTTGAGCGGGTGAACCGGGTCCTTAAGACCATGATCGTAGCATTCTTAGAAAACGATCATCGGGACTGGGATTAACATTTGGCCGCGTTTCGCTTCGCTTATAACACAGCGTACCACTCCTCGATAGATACGAGTCCTGCATTCCTGAACTTTGGCCGAATACCGCGACCCCACCGATCCTATAGGAGAGTACAGGGGGAGAAAGAAGTCGTTGCGACAGATCCTCATAGGTGGTTCGTGCGAATGAACCAGTTACAACCCCTAAGGGACAAGGTTCAACACGACCTCGAGGAGGCTTACCGCAGGCAGTCTCTTCAATATAACAAACATCGTAGTCCCATCACCTTTAAGGTGGAGGATGAGGTGTTGCGTCGTCAGCGGATATTGACCTCGGCCTCCCAGAATGTGGCAGCCAAACTGGCTCTCAAATTTCAGGGGCCGTATTATGTTAGCCGAGTCTGGTCACCAGGGGTGTCCGAGCTGAAAGATCGGAAGGGGGGTATAGTTTGAAAGGTTTCGATTGACGATCTGAAGCCCTATCGATTCCGTGCCCCGTTCCACCTTCCAGCCGAGCCTCATCCTACAGCTGAGGCACCTGGCACGACGGTTGGACCAGGGGTGCGTAGGTTTCGTGCCGACGGGCCGGGAGGCTCTGTGGCGCTGGACTCGGGAGTGCAGGGTTCTAGAGAACCTTGTGCGTCCGAGTCCGGTGTTTGGGACACCCCCTCCCCAATTTCCGATGCAGGGAAAAGAGAGGGCGCTGATCGTGCTCCGCAAGGTCAGGTGGTGGCTGAGGTCGGAGAAGCCACGTGGCAAGGCCGACGGCGATCATCCCGGTTGCACGGATGTGAAGGAAGGGTGAAGGAGCGAAATTGTTGGGGCTATGAATAAAATATGACGGGGCCTCTAAACATATGATAGTAGAGTTATTGAGCATGGACCTTCCTAGTTCCCTTGCATGCTTTTCCCGGTTCCCGGTTTAAAGGTTTCAGGCTAACCAGGATAAAACCAGTCGGGGTGGATACTCCTTGGGGGCTGTATTGTTCGGAGTTGTTACCCGGTCCGAGAATGGATAACTGGAGAGATCCAAGGGACGACGGGAGGTGCCTCAATTTAGAATATTGGTGGCCTTTCAGCAGGCCCATACAAGCCTGTGAGATCGGGGGATGCAGGAGTCGCCGTGCGACCATAATTCGGTTTAGGAAGGACCAGGGAAGAGGCGAGTTTTCCGGCTGAGGGCGGCCGTGTTTAAGGGGGGGAGTTTTGTAACGTGGCAAGATATATTCGAACGCTGCGGCCTCCTCGCACGACAACTGCCAATACGATCTCACAGAACTTAGAGAACGATCGCCGTACTTTATTTAATTATTTTTATTTTTCTTTGTATTTTTATATTTCAATTTGTACGACCGGAGAGACGGGGAAAGAGGACGGGGGAAGAGAGATGATCACATCGCATCCATCAATTGCTGGCTTTGGTATTCGACATTTTACACAAACAGACATTTTACACCTTTCTCTGTCGGGAGATACAGCCGTCCCGCTCGACGTTCATCCACAAGCGATACGCTGCTATCTATCTTCAGCTATCATCTACTTGCAGCAGTCCATCTGTCTCATGGGGTTCATCTGCCGGACAGAGTTACTCTCCGTATTATCTACTGCTAATTTATGCGTCGTCCAGCTGAGGCGCTAGTCGCGGCCATCGAGCGACACCGATTCCCCCAATTAACCGAGTTCGGCTCGTTAGGAGGGGATCATAGTTCACGGGCACGCGTGCCGGCAGGACCTCAGGGCTTTTTCCCGGTTATCGTTGAGCGAGTAGGACGTAGCTAAGCGTAATTTGATTGTCGCGCCCGACTGTTGGTCTTGCTTAAATTTTGCAACATATCACAACATATCGTGGGTACCAGAGGACCTTTCTTGGAAAATCGTGTCGAGAACCGAGTCGAGGGAATAAACTAAGTCAGGAGAGAATCGTGAGAAGTCGATCTTGGGATTATCGAGGATTTACGAAGAACATCGCTGCCGCATCGTCCCGGTGAGCTTTCTTTCCTTCCCCCGTCTTTTGGCATTATTCGATTTTATTGTTTATTGACTGACAAGTCGATTCGAGCTTGGACATACCTGTGGCTTCTGCATTCCAAGCACAGTGTATTAATTTGTATTAGGACCAACTGCGTCTGTAAGCGTGTAATATCGAGATCGTGTGGCGGTTAGAGCCGGGATGAAGTCACTGAGTTATTTTTTTTGTTACTTTTCTGTAGTCGTTTGCTGTAAAACCACGCGCGCGTTAGTGCATTATCCTGTGGTAGGATTGTGTGACAGGGATTTGAATGTATAGGCCGTGTCGCGGATTTTCAGGAATAACTGACTTATTGATTTACATTATTTTATTCGTCTTATTTTATTTTATTTATTTTTCTTATTATATTGGACATTATTTTATTTTTGCGAGCTTATGCAGTCCGTGCTCGGCCGTCGTCTCGTATTTTGTACTTGATCGCGAGGAATTAGTACGGTTCGAAGCGTATCTTGCTGTTATAAATCGTTCATTACTTTTGTTCCTTATTATTTGTAAGGTATGAGAGTGAGACAGAGAGGACGAGATAACTCATACTGCCAAATTAATGATTATAGTTAAAATACATGATTAAGTTTATAAATTGTTAAAAACCAAAACTCATTTTACGGGATATTTTATTTATACTTTTCTTTGTTTTTTTATTATTTTGTTGACACATTAATATCCGCTTCAAACAAATAAATGAGTTGTCCGAGTTGGCCTTTGTAAATCCTGTACCTGCCTTGTTGTCTGACTTACTTATTGGTTTTATTTTTTAATTTTATTTAGTTGTTATTGATCTAATTTTTTAAAATTTTATTTATGAATTTTTATTTATTGTTTTTGTTCATCGATTTTAGTAACTGATTTCATTAATTGACATTATTTTTATTGTCTTTGCTTTGTTTTATTTATTGATTCTGTTTTTATTGACTGATTTTATTGATTAATTTAATTTATGAATTTTATGAACTTATGACCACCTTGACAGTCCGAATCACCCACTCTGCCTCGAACAGCTGTAGCTAGGCTGGGCTGAGTCTGGTCGAACACCTCGTTATTTTTCCTTCCGGCGCGTAAGCGCCTGGCGCCCAGCTCAAAGGAGTAAAATAAAAGGAAGGAAAAATAGCTCGGACCAGCTATAGGTAACGTTGTTGCGTTAGGGTCCAAAATTTACATTACACCGCAATGAGGTCTTTTTCTATACAAAGAAAGCGCTACGCCTTGAAAAAGTGAATAGAAATACTGTTGCAAGACATCCACGACATTAAGGTGTTAATACGCGCACGATCTGCCTTGAATTTTTTAACACGTCAACTAAGAACTCTTGAGCTCCGCGATAGTTATTTCACGTATCAATAGAGTGAGCAAATTGATGGAATTCCTACCCATAAATAAACTTACCGAATTGGTGGTCGGCAAATCACCAACATGAGGATTGCGCTAACAACATAGGGGAACAGAATTACCGTTGATGTGGACAATGAATTCACGTGTTTCCTATCGGCGAGATTCGTCAAAGCCTTCGAAGAAGACGATTACCTATTCCAACAAATGATAGCTACGACACATGCTGACAAGCTGCTCATGCAATACCTGGATGGCCAATTCAATAATATGGAATCAAACCCGCTGCTACGTAATATCACAGCAATTGAGTGTGATTCGTGTTCGTGGATTCTACAAAATGAGCGCGTGTGATCTCGTCTTCGATATCCATCACTTCAAAGATGAAAATGGCAAGTTTCTGCTAAAAAAAGTAGTGTTGGTGCCATACAAAAATGACGATACTTAACAGGATGGCTGGTCACCCGGTCTTATCGTATGCGCAAACTACAACCTGTCGTACGTTTGGAAAATGAGTGGAAAACAGAGAACGACGATGGCATTCATTGGACCGAGGGCAGCTTCAACATCGATGATCTGAGTAAAGAATTATTCAAAACAGCCCATGGGGTCGGCCACGCTTTCCTATTACTCGAGAGGCCTCCGAGCTGTCGATTTCTTAAAAGAGGCCACTAAACGACGGATCTTAAACCTGGACAACAATCAACATTTTCCGTCAACCACTGATCCATCGCCTCTGACCGTGGTGTGCCCGTGGCACTGACAACAAGGAAACCACCATCAACACCGCATAGTATGATATATCATTGCGCTCTCCAAAATGTCAAAAAAATGCAGTGCGAAGTCATATAAACATTGTACACTTCAACCTGTATTCAATGTAAAAATGTATTTTTTATCACATATAAATTATTTACGATCGGAGGAATCAGCGTAAATTAACGTAAAAATGAAGGACAACCAGAAATAGATTAGAAATAACAACATAAGGCCGAAGTGATCCGACAAAGGCAGCCAGATAAGTTGGTAGAGTGTTGTCAATTTCATGTGTCATGACAGCTTGATACAATTCAACGTAACATAAAATGAATTAAAAGATTTCTGAAGAGAGTCCCGACCAAAGGACCGAAACGTAAAAAGAGGAGTAGAAAATTATTAAGGTCGTTCATTGCCGAAGCTTCCCCATACCTTTCAAACACGCGACCAAAGCAACATATCATCAGTTACCCACTAGTTCCAGAGCTACCTCTTGAGCAGGTCGCAGACGGTCAGCGGAACATACGGAAAAGGCATACCATACACCCTTGGTTTGTCAAGTCGGGATCCCTCAGGGCTAAGTTTCTATACTATTTATGAGCTTTATTTGTGACCTCCATCCACCCTAAAATACTCAAAGAATGATGCGTATGCAGATGATGTGCAGATCTATATTCAATGCACCCCAACCAAGCTGCAAGAACACATTAAATACTAAACGCCGACCTGGATGCCGTGGTGCTGTCTACAAAATAGACTTACTCTTAATATGCAAAAAATGCATGTTATGCTTATCGGCTCAGTTTGGTACCTCGACAGCATAAATAGGGAACAACTTCCCCAGAACGTCTATGCTAATCGCGGAAATATTTTTATTTTTAATTGACGGCTTCACTGTACGAGATGATACTGACAACTTCGAAGATTATGAGATGGTATCATAAGTCCAAGCAGCCCTATGAATTTGTGACAGCTGTCAGTGGCTTTTACACGCGTGTCAAGCGGGACGCCACGAACCGAATGTAACGATAAAAAAGTAACCGATAAGAATACATAGGTTCGAAGGATCGAATGAAACTAAAGCTAATTAATCTAGTAAACGCGAAAATATTTTGTCTTTTACTGTGTGAGGAACCAATACTTTTGGTAAGTTATTTTTCATGCAAACACTTGGCCCGCCGTACATGATTATTTCTGTATTTCTATCAGCTCCAATAATATTATCTGAATTAATTTTATTCGATGTTAAATACCATATATGTAGAACCACTAAAATATCACATGTAAGCGGATATTAGAAGATTCTACGAATTATGCGTTCATACGTGATACTCTCGTAAGAGATATTTTTTCTTTTACAAAACTTCATAACATATAATAAATTTCGTAATAATCTAATATTTTTTAGTATAATTCAGGCTCAAATAAAGCCAAATGGTTTTGTTCATCGCAAATATATTTTTTCAATGCGGGTGAGAATAACCGAGAGTGGCAATCCGAATAGCGAGTAATCCGAACTCTTGATATCTCGCATTAAAGGACGAGCGCTAAAAGTGGTTATCGATCAACGAGGAATATGACATCCCATATATTCCTATGAGATGCGTTCCGAAGTATGCTGGTTATTATAAAGTAATACGTTAATTTATTACTTTCCTATTCCAAGTTAGGAAAATAAAATGTTCATTCAAGGTTTTGGATACGTATATTTTTTCTTTAAATCAAAAATCTTCTACAATCAAACGTCTTACTTAGTATGATAATTACAATTGTTCATAACACTCTAATTTTTCTTTATTTCATTTGTTTTCTTTATTCTCTTTATTCTCCTCGTCGTTGTCGTCGTCGTCGTCATTGTGATTTTTGTTTCAGTCAATATCTGCTTCTTCTTTAGGTTCCTTCGAGTCGTGGGTCGTAATTATGGTGTTCTCTTCATTCTCATCGTTATCGACGCTAATTTCATCGTCGTCGACAGTTGACATAAATGCTACACTAACAACATCATAATCGGTATAGCTATAATACATGAACACCGCTTGCTATTAGAAAATTATGCACATTTAAAGTTGAATTTTGTATTTTGTCATTCCGAAAAAAAGTCCTGACAAAATTCGTTGTCCCTCACCGATATTGCTACTTCCGAAACCTGGTTCCAGCATCCACCAGCGACTACCTGCAAAGCGAAGGGAAAGATAAAGAACAAGACCGACACCCTAATATCACCATCTGAAGAAAACTAAGATCCATAACTGTTGAGATTTACGGTTATTTCGAGTGGTGGCTGTGAAGTCATGCTTCCAACCGAATGCTGTTAATTACGGCCGCCTGCCGTAATCAACAGGGTCGGTTGCAGGCCGAGCTGGTGTTCAAGGTGCAGTCGCAACGTCGGAGAATGAAGTCGATCAGAGGCATCTAGCATACGCTCTCGGAGGATTCTCTTGTCGCTACAATTACAACCCTTGATGCCTTGACACAGCAGGTGGACGATCTCCACAAGGACTTTCGCAAGAAGCATGAGTAACTTTTCGTTTCAATTCGTTTCAACTCTCATGGAACACGCACACGGCGATGAATGAAAAGAAACGACTCTTGGTTTAAGAGCGTTTAGATGCCATCTTTAACATCCCACTAGCCTGGTGATTCATCTCTCAACGACATCATGCACACTGGCTCTAACTTGTTGATCAATATTTCGGATGTGCTCATTTGGATTCGCCGACACAGGCACATCTTCGCCACGGATATTACTAAAATGTATCGTCAAATCCGAAATTATCATGAAGACTGGAATTTTCAACGAATTTTGTGGAAAGATGAGCAGCTCAATGGAGTGCCCCTTCCCCCCTCCTACCACCTAACAATTATGACGTACGGTACCAAAGCTGCTCCATTTTTGGCAATTCGAACTCTCATTTAGCTCACCGAGGATGAGGGACATCGCTTTCCACTTGCTGTACCAGCCATCACTTATGGCAGATACGTAGATGACATGCTCGGAGCGGCAGACACAGCACATCAGCTCACCAGGATGCTCAACAGCTCAAGGACTTGTACATGGCGGGCGGATTTCCACTTGCCAAGTGGCACTCATCGGACCCTAGGGTCCTTGCTAGCATCTCAACATCAACCTCGAGCTTATCTATCTCAATAGACGAGTGTGAAAGCAAGATTCTCGGTCTGACTTGGCTTCCTTACGAATACAAGTTCACATTCTCTTCTAGGTTCAACTCAACTCCGGGAAATCTTATCAAACGCCTTATCCTGTCTGAGGTGGCTCAATTATTAGATCCACTCGGTTTTGTCTCGCCGGTTGTTATTAGGGACAAAATACCGCTACAAGAACTTTGTCTCCATAAGCTCAACTAGGATGAACCATCGCCATCCCAGGTCTCATCTTGTTGGATTGGAATCAGAGCGGATCTCACAAGCCTGGCCAAGTTTTTAATTCCACGGTGGTTCCATGGAGCAACTCAACGGTGGTGCTTCACGGCTTCTGTGATGCGTCACAATTAACCATGGCTGCAGTGATTTACATCATTGTCGACTCACCATTCACAGAAAAGGTGGCATCACTGGTCTGCTCCGAAACCCGGGTAGCACCATTCAAGAGATTTGCCGCACCACGGCTCGAACTTACTGCAGCGCTATTGCTTGCAAGATTGGTTGCGCACATTCTAGCCATTATCAAGGTTGGAATCTCAACAACTCACTTGTGGACAGACTCTCTGGTAACACTCACGTGGATCGAAGCACATCCATCACGGTGGAAGGATCATGTCCGGAATCGAGTAGCTCAAATCCAAGATCTCACCCCCAATGATCATTAGCGTCATGTTTCAGGTACCAGCAATAGAGCCGATTGTGCCTCGCGGGGCATCTTGATTTCTCACCAGCTGTGGTGGTCAGGACCCTCACGAATGGTGAAACGAGCAGACTCTTGACCAACCTCCATAACAACTCATGACATCTTGAACGACTTGGAAGCTCGACCTGGGGTAGCCTTGGTCGCTGCTACTCTGAGGCCGGGGTATCATTGGGACCTCATTTATCGGTATTCCTCACTTATCAAGCCATGTCGTCTCATATCAGTATGTTTCAACTTGGACTGCTCCACCCTCTGCGCAGGAGATGGCCAAAGCAAACATCTTCTGGACGAAGGCAACTCAAGCAGCCTTCTTCATGCACGAATTTCAAGTGTTGCAATCTGGCTCATCACTTCCAGCCTCTCATCCCTTCAGTCGACTAACAGATTTCATCGGATAGGAGGGCGTAATTAGAATGGGAGGTCGTCTTGTGCAATCATCTCTCACGTACGAAGGAAGTCATCCTGCTATTTTGCTTCGCCATACTCGGCTCTCAACAGTCATCATTGACCCAGCTCATCGGCAAACTCTTCATGGAGGCACTCAGCTCACCATAGCCCAAGTGAGGCTAACTCATTAGATCATCGGTGGAAGAGTTCCGGTGAAGATCTTCATTCGTTGCGTTGTATGTGCTCGGCAGAGGAGAAGTCGTGCTCATCAACTGATGGGCCAACTGCCGCTCTCTCGGGTTACACCAACGGAATCATTCACGCATACAGGAGTCGATTACGCTGGTTCACTTATACTCAAAACATGGAAGGGACGAAGAAGCAAAACACACAAGGACTGGATTTGCATCTTCGTGTGTCTCATGACCTCAGCACTTCATCTTCAAGTAGTCAGCGACTACTCAACACATGAATTCTTTTCAGCATTCTGGCGCCTCTCAGCTCGAAGTGGTATCCCTAACACCATATACTCGGACTGTGGCGCCAACTTCATCAGCGCCCACAAGTCACTACGTCAGCTATTCATCGAGAACTCTCAGGAATACCGGGTCATCACATCATCGCTCGTCGACCATCGAGTTGAGTGGAAATTCCATAGCTCCGTTGAGCACTCAATTAATATATTTGTGTGCCTATCGTATAAATTCAGTGTTCAGTTTTTATTTGATTTGTATCGTGTATAGTGAATATAGACTTTTCTGTCGATTACAACTGCCTGCTTTATTCTTTCTCCTGTCAGGAGCCACGTCTTATTCCTTTTTAATATATAGCAGTTATCTACATCTAAACAACAGAGTCTTTCTCAAAAATAAGCTTATGTAAATTATCGGCAGCAAAAAAAAACAATTATGCTTTACATGTTGAGATCACCCACAGCTGTAACTGGAATATGAGTACAACCATTGTTGATCTAATAGTATTTCTAGTTGTGTAATAATGTTAGTAAATAAATGATATCCAGTTTAACGGACTAAGAAAAGTATGCAAAAAGTTGATGAATTTATCTAAGGCAAAAGACAATAAAATTGAGAATAAACTAATGAGTGCGTAGAGTGGTCGACTGATCAGACTGAGGCAAGATAACTGATGTCGACGAGTTGTAATACTTTGAGCAGTGATAGAATGTTAATTGTTTAATAATAATGTGTCGAATGATTATCTCAACTCAGTAACTGGAGTTCTATCTTTATTGATTGTGTATAACATTAGTAAAAAAAAGAAATACCTGATGAGTAGTGACAATTATCTGATTATTTTTGGTCTGTATCTGTTGATGCACTGATGGTGAGTTGTCTAGCAGGCTGTTGGGTTTACGTGTTGAGACGTGTAGGTGATCTTGTTGATTAGATCTGATGTAAAGCTGTGTGAGTTTTGCTGAGTTTGTGTTGAGTGTATGTGGTTTACACTTGCACTGATTTGAATTACACGTGGTATAGACCATGAGTTTGATACACTACAGTACTCAGTTGGTAGAAATGAGTAGGACTAGTTTAGATGAAAATTTAAGGTGACGCGTGCTTACTTGAGCGAACGACTCGAGCACGAAATTTCGTCGACCATGAGGCTGAGAGCGTCTTGAGGGCGGACGTGCGTCACAGCTGGCTTGAGTGTGGATTCGTTGCCTGCGATGGAATACGGATCCTGTGAGTGGTCATGCCGCTGGGGCCACACTGCGTGGCGTTAGCCGCTGAGGTAAGCTCAGATCGAGGAAACAAGCTGATCGAAAATGAGCTTGACAAGACTGCGTCTACTCGGCGGCAGAGTATGCCCGTGAGTCTCATGAGTGCAGTGTGTGTATGAGTGCGTTGTCTGCGTGAAAGATGCGAAAACTGAACACCAGTTCTACCCAGGTAGTAAAAGTAAAATTGGTGCAAAACGATTAATCTTATTTTCTTCTAAAATGATATTGATAATTGTCTCGAAAAATATTGGAATCTGTAGCAAAAATACAAACATATGTAAGCTTGTAGGTTATCAAGCTTGGTTTGTCGCTGCTTGTCGACTCGTACGTGAGAGTCAGTATGTAACAAGACTCCGAGCTGAGAGCATTGATGTTATCGTACGGAGATAGATAAAGGTTTGCTATCGGCAATTGTATTGATTCAGGTTAGTTTTAAGTTTACTCGTTTACTGTAATATTTCTGGCCTTTGCTAATGTGTACATATCATTAATATTTCAGTTGATTACTGCATCATGCGTGTTGATTCTTAAACCGAACCTTCACTCCATTGAAGTTCCTTAAATAGTGGCTTACAAATCAATACAATTGCCGATAGCTTTTGTAAGCCACTATTTAAGGAACTTCAATGGAGTGAAGGTTCGGTTTAAGAATCAACACGCATGATGCAGTAATCAACTGAAATATTAATGATATGTACACATTAGCAAAGGCCAGAAATATTACAGCAAACGAGTAATCTTAAAACTAACCTGAATCAATACAATTGCCGATAGCAAACCTTTATCTATGTCCGTACGATAACATCAATGGTCTCAGGTCGGAGTCTTGTTACATACTGACTCTCACGCACGAGTCGACAAGCAGCGACAAAGTCAAGCTTGATAACCTACAAGCTCACACATATATAAAAAGGAAAAATGAAAAATGAAGACAATTTGTAACGAGTTGAATAAAGCTTATTCTTCCAAGGAAGCGAGGCTAGCCGACTCTCCGTGCAACGAATAGCGCCTTCGCGCAGGGACTGAACAGCGATCTAACTGATTTGCATGCGGACAAAATATACAATTAACGGTGTCGGGATAGTAGCTCTCAGCCAAAATAAGCTGTTTCTCACTCTCGTTTCCATGATATGAGAATAATTGTCTTACAGGCAGGTATTATTTAAGCAAAAAGCGTAACAGTCAATTGATTAATTACTGGTTAAACGAACATCTAATAACGACTGGAATAACTCATCATTCAACGAAAAGATTCGTGCAAACAGGAGATCAACGCGAAAATTAGCTGCGTATGTTAACCTAAGTTAACTACAGAATATATAACTATTGGAAAATCAGCTAACGCACTGCGATAGATATTCGCCGTGCTTCGGCCTGTTGCTGCTGGGTGGTGTGATGCGCTCGGCTATCATGAAGGTAGCTGAGGCGGGCCTCGCAGGCATGCTGCTCGAGCGAGAGGCTGTCTCTCTCGCTTGACTTTAGCATCGTACAACGACGCTTTTGTAAGGCACAGCCATCTTGAGAATTTTAGACATTTCTGTAAAAACCCGCTTGGACTGCACATTCCTCTGCACGTACCTCGGACCTTTTTCACCATCCCACTGTGTGGGATAATCAGCTGGCGCACGGCGATCGATATTCGCCGTGCGTCGACCTGTTGCTGTGCTCAAGCACGCAACGTTCGGTTGGGCGGAGATAGCCGAGGCAGGGCTTCGCGGAGCCGAGGTTGTGCCTCGTAGGCATGCCGCGTTGAGCAAGAGGATATCTCTCTCGCTTGATTTCGGCTTCGCTAACCGGCTATCTCTCTTAATTGACTTCAGCGACCAACGACGCTTTCATATTCCGCAGCCATATTGGATATTTTGACACTTCTGTGAAAGACCGCCTGGACAGCGCACACATCCTCGGTACACTCTCGGATTTTTCACCAGCTCACCGGATTTTCTCAGCATTTTCAAGCTCAACAGGACTCAAAAATACGGTAAGAGTACACCGTCACAATTCAGTTCAATTCAATGTCGGTGAGGAGTAGAAAATAAGTCGGTACATCAACATAAAGGTTTCACACTTTGGCGTGCTCTGCAGCATTGGCTGTACCACGATTTTCATCACTACATTTTGCCTGCTCGATTAATATAATTGCGCATGTGCTTTCTATTCATTGCATTTTCCCCCAGTAAACCTGCTGGGAAAATACTGTGAATATTTCTACTCATTTGTGCATCCTCAGTCTATGTTGTATTGTGCTACGCAGTGCTGACTGCGTAGCTGTTCTCACATTCAGTCACAGCACTCAAGCAGTACAACTGCAAGTGCTCTTACTTATACCCTGTATTTTCTTATATAACTTTATAGAGAATTTACTGAGAATAAGTCAGATTTTTTACACACTCACATTTCTCACTCCGTGGCATGCTCCGCAGCACTGGCTGCGTCGTGCTCGCTCTCAAGCGCACATAGCACACAATCAATATAATTATGTGCTGGTCCTCATGTAATAAAAGACAGCACAATTAGCATAATTGTGTGCTGGTCTCTCAAGCCACAGTCAATTCAATTTATTTATTTATACATTTTTTAATTCTCTGACTTTTCCAATATATTCGCAGGTTCAAGATCTGTCAAGTTACACCGGATGGATTTCTCAAACACACTGGATCTACTCATCATATTCGTGCTCAACTAGACTTAAAATAAACGGTAAAAGTAGATCTTCATAATTTATCTAAATTCAATGTAGGTGAGGTGGATAAATCTCATTTGTGCATCCTCATAAAGTCTCATCTCGTGGCGTGCTCTGCAGCGCGGACTGCACCACGTTTCACCTCAAAACTACAGCACGCTATTAATATAATTGCATGTGCTTCCTACTTAACGTTCTCTCTCTCAACTAAATTTACTCAGAATTTATTGGTGATATTTATTTCTCATTTGTACATCCTCACAAATCTCATCTCATAGCGTGCTCTGCAGTGCTGGCTGCATCACGTTCACTTAACAAGTTAGTGAGAAGCACTCTGTTTGAGATACACTCCTGATGTTGTACGGAACCTGCAATATATTGAAAATTATGAGTTTTAACTCACGGCAGGCTGCTAAATAACCAGACTGACAGATGTTTAACAGAGACAATGGTTTATTCTACCTTCAACATTGCGGTAACAAGAATAAAAAATAAACGTTAAATAAAATAAACAGTTTCATTAACTTTATGTAAATCATTTGGTGAAGGAATACAATTGTATTAATTGTGAGCTGACATTTGAGAGTTCAGCGTGATGCAGCCAGCGCTGCAGAGCACGTCACGCAACGAGAATTTGAGGACATGCCGACGAGAAGAAAATATTCACAGTACTCTCCCAACAAGTTTAGTTGGGGGAAAGTACTGTGAATAATTAACAGCATTTACTCAAGTATTATTTGTGTGCCAAATGACACGTTAAAAACCTGTGATGCAGTCAACGCTGCAGAGCATGGCAGAGTGAGAAATTGAGGATGCACAAATGAGTTGAATATATTCACAGTACTTTCCCAGCAAGCTTCGTTGAAAAAGTACAGTGACCAAATAGACACACGCAATTATATTAATTGAGTGAGCAAAGCATGAGGTGAAAACGTGGTGCAGCCCGTGCTACAGAGCACGCCACAGAGTGAGACCTTTATGAGGATGCACTATTGAGATCTACACTCCTCACCGTTATTAAATTATATTGAATTGTGACGGTGAACGCTTACCGTTGATTTGAGTCCTGGTGAGCATAAAATGTTGAGAAGGTCCGGTGAAAGCAGTGAAAAGTCCGAGATGTCCAGAGAAAGATGTGCGCTATTCAAGCGAGTTTTTCACGAAAGTGCCAGATTTAACAATATGGCTGCGCTTTACAAAAGCGTCGTTGTGCGCTGAAGTCAAATGAGTGAGATAGCCGGTAAGTGATGCCGAAGTCAAGAGAGATAGCCTCTCGCTTAACGCGGCACGCCTGCGAGGCACAGCCTCGGCTTTGCGAGGCCCTGCCTCGGCCATCTCCGGTATAGCCGAGCGCAGCATGCTACACAGCAGCAACAGGCCGACGCACGGCGAATATCGATCGCCGTGCGCCAGCTAATTATGAAACACACTCAATTAATACAATTGTGTGCTTCTCAGTAAATATTTCATCTAAATTCTTTTATGCTATTTTTTTATATATATTTTTTATAGTGTGAGAGTCGACGGTGGAATAAAACCTTTTTTTCTGCTGACATCTTTTGATCTGGTTATTTCCTACCTGACTTGAGTGAAAACTCATTCTTTTTCAATATCTTCCAGATTGAATTCCACCAACACCAGGGAAATCTCAACAATAACACTATAGAATTATTAATATTAGCTTGTTGCGAATCATTTAACTAATCTCCGTACAAACGTCAAAATCTGTGGGTACACCTACACATCTGATATACACATCCACATAGAAATTATTATAAAGATATTAGTAGTTTGTGTACACCTTTGCTCCATCCCACTCCTTCCCCCACCACGCGGCTACCCCTGCAACCCACTTTTCCACCACCGCGCTACCCTCTCTGCTTAACCAGTGTCGGTAACGTAAAGATGGTAAAGTGAGGTGGTGTGGGTACCTGGGTGAATAAGGAAGAGTAGAGGTAAGAGCAGGATGGAGCAAAGGTGTACACATTCTTGAAAAAATGAATAAAATTATGTACTCACCACCGCAGCTGTTGTAGGCATATACCCTCCTGCCGAAGCGATTTTAAACTCCTGTCTCTCGAATGTACTCTCTCACACACGTGCACACACATACACACACGCAGCGTCGTGTCTTTAATTTATTACTATGTCCTCGTCAAAGCCCTCGTCCACGGCATCGATATCGTAGCCTATATCTATCTCCGAATAACATCACCGAGGGCTTCTATAATAACCGCCGCTACGTCCGCGCGCTCCCTGTTCGATAATCGAACCCACGGAACGTTATCGCCGGCAAGAGGTCGCATCATGACAGCGATCAAGCCATCTCTGACGCACGCTTCTTCGACGAGATACTCAATACCGGCAACATCCACGCGTTCGAGTCCGTATATTGAAAACTCCATGACAAGAGCCGGCAGCATACTTGCTAGAGACCCCGGATGAAATAGGTGAGACCAGTCGATGTAAATGGTTTCGCCGAAATCGACTAACAACACCTCGCAGTACCCATCAAAGTCCGGGTAAATCACTTCGCCGCGGACAACGCTATTGAAACGAGGCACAATACAGGACATTCCGATAAACAGTTCCCCAAGTTCAATGGGTCTTCCACGACGTTCCACTAAATACACGCTACGCAGGAACTCTTCCAGATCGTCGTATGCATCGCACATTTCCTGTGTACGCAGGAACACGCTCATCACACTCTCGACAAACAATACTCGGCACCAAAACGCGTCACTTAAAATCTCGTTGCCGTATCGCGGATACATATTGCTTTTTATTGTTTGCAAATAGGATGCCAAAGACACACTATAAATGCTCGAGATGCTACTAGAGAGTAGCACGGGCATAAAGATAACAGCCTCCTATGAATCATAACTAGGTATCCATCGCTTTGAATGTAACGAAAGCGGTTTTCGAGCATGCATAACCCTGCGCTGTGCTCCTCGCAAAGCGCTTGCTATGCAGTAAAAGATATAGAATATGATCCCTCACAGAGAGAGGGAGAGAAAGACTTCAATTATAATACTCTAATTATTATGCTATAAAAATAAGAGACACAGTAAGATCAGGTATTTTTTAAATTAATCAATATTTTACGGAAAGCACTTTACACATTTACCGTCGTATGCAACAGCCATGCAAACACGGTAATCCACACTCGGAGATTCCTTCACCGTTAATTTTATTTTTATCGCTATACGGAATTAATTTGTATTATCACTCGTAATATTGCTTTTAAATTATTTTTCGCTGTGGGTGTTGACATCACAGTGTACTTCTGAAAAAAGGATGAAACAAGTATTTAATTGAACGCACTGGTGAATAAAGAACATCGTGTACAGAATAATCGATACTGTCTTACCTGATATGCCACGACTAATTATACAATGTTGGCAGCGTTGATGATCTTTTGCCACCGACGACAACTGTGGATGAGGATAGCGGGTGACACTTTTGTTTCCCGAAGTTAGTTCTATCTGTACAGTATATGTATCCTCCTCTGACTCTCCATAACACGAATAACGAACCCTCGGTGTCGGTTCATATGCAGGGGCTGCTCGCTCTGCAAGACATTATTTTTTATAATTAAAAATAAATATTACATGATTTTAAATCACGATTTTTAAATTATTTTATATTTTTTACTTACCAAGCTCTGCTGCTTTGCTGCTAATCAACATTGGCACGTATTCCATGATCTGCTGTGTTAAGGAAACAAAGACGTGCGCTCCGTCTTCTTTCTATCGCAGACCATTGCTGATGCTTCGGTTTTAGGACTCTCTCTCTCCGTGACTGACATCGGTGTATACTTTATAATATTTCGAGCGAAATGTACCTCGTATACAATTATTTACAACAGTGTCTTTTTCACAAATAGCTGCACATACGGAGAATTATTGCGTTCGCAACACAACACCCGATGCATAATCAGCGATATGACCACGAAACAGCACAATTATTTCGGACAAAATAATTATCATAAACTCCGTATCCTCCGTCGTTAGCAAGATAGCGATGTGCTCGAGCGCTTCTTCAAAGAATTCCTTGGAACCGATAATCTCATATGCAGCTGCACGGGGCATTTCACTGACAACTATCTTTTCACGGACATATGATACCACCTCGTTCATACAGCGCTGAATCGTTTCACTTTTGCTCTCTAGCACCTGCATATGAATATCAATTCTTCTACTTATTTCGACGAGCATATCAAATGTAGGCCGCTGAAGAACAATGTTTGGAGAGTATTTTTGGAAGCGTTTCCGTTTCCATTCTCCAGATTCCTCTTGATTCTCGTATTCCTCATTAGCGCCACCACTTATTTTACCAAATCAGACAGCTCTGTGCTGGTAACACGAGGTTAAAAGTGTGTAATGCGTTGTGTGCTCTATGCGGGTATTACACATTTTCTCGGCATCAGCCCCATGAGCTTCGAAATATTGTTGTACGCGAGAAAAATCACTTTTAAACACTCGCCACTCGTCCGCACTGAGTGTAATTCCGGTAAAAGTATTCGACAATATTTTCACCACTGGTGTAAGAGTACACGTAGAGTTCAACTCTACGATTATTTTGCCAAATGATTTATTAAAACCGTGCATAACGGGGTTCGCTATATATGGCGATATCGCGTGAGATGTAGCACCGTTATTTGCCATTTTTATTGCTTTCGTGTAGACTGTAACTTTTCGAATGAATCGTCGGTGGTGTTCATACTCCGTTTTATACAGATTTGCCCCACCATCTAGTTGCATCGCCTCTTCTTTTGATACTGCAAATCATACGACTGAAAATTGCTCACCAATATCCTTTGATATTTGCCGCATTCTCCTCAACAGCCTAGTAACAGCAGCAACAAATATATCCCAAAACTCTTGCATACTCTCGCACACCTATGTGCACTCGCACACCTCGACATACAGATAAGATGTGTCATGAAAACTAAATAATATTCGTCGACGAAATTTGATGATTTTCCTCATGGCCGAGTGCCTTGAAATTAGATGAAATCAATATGACTTTCATCAGCGAAACTCGATAACTAAGTACATCACCATCGCTAAATATTTCCCTAGGTCTTGCTTTTGTAAAGTGATCGCGTGCGGCCATCTTCTTGGTTAGTCGTATTCATTACATCGCTGTAGTATATGCAGAGAGAGAGAGAGAGAGAGAGAGAGAGAGAGAGAGAGAGAGAGAGAGAGAGAGAGAGAGAGAGAGAGAGAGAGAGAGAGAGAAAGAGCGTGTCAAAGGAATATATATAAAAGTGAGCCTCTTTGAAAATTCTCTAGTTAATTGTCTGATTTACTGTGGTTACTACTACTACTACTACTACTCTAACAGCACAATCATAGTCAGAGTGGTAAAGCGCTCATTGATAAGAAAATTGATAGAGTTTATATTGAAGCGTAGACCGTCGTTGCGTTCGCAGTGGGGGGAGAAAAAATTTACAGATCACCCTCTGGGAACTTCCGACACAGCCGGTTGTTCGTAAAATTCGCGGTACTCGTATGCTGTGCGAGTGTCATCGGCGCAATTTAGTTGACGCGTATAATATTGGATTGTTGTTACGTCCTGACGTAACGTCGCATTTATCTTTTTTTATTTTCGATTACGTTAAAGTTCTTCTGTTTTAGTTTCGCTACAGTAAAAGTAACCTCTCACATTTTTCTTTTATTCTCGAACTTCTTAAGGGGAGAGGAGAGCGATTTTAGCGACGGAGATCGGAACAGGGTGAAGATGCGGCCCTACCGACCGTCTCCCGGGAAGAATTAATCTTGTAAAGATGGAATTTTTCGGCGCTCCCGGTCAAAAGGCAAACTTTCAAACCATGGGATCTACTGCGTAGACCCGGTTATCGACTGCCATTTATGGATCTATGATTCAGCGCGGCCTTACCCTCAATCCTAGACCAGGGGTTCGGCTAGTCGCCGTCGGGGCGTTGGTGGTCATAAGGGAGCGGTTGGAGGGAACGCTATCACGTGACCAAGCGACCGCACCCTTTCTTCTCGCTCTTGCCTGAAATCTTCTCTCTCTCTCTCTCTCTTTACAAAGATGATGAAATAACGAACAATTATTAACTAAGTGAAACAATTAACAAAAGCAGAGGAACTGTTGATTTAAACGAAAGAGTTATGACTATTAAAATGTTCACGCGAATACTGTAGACAAAATATCAGCAGCAAAAAGAACAATTATGCTTCCATATGGAAACTACCCATAGCTGTCACTCGAAAACGAGTACAACCCACATCGAATTAATGAGCTTACCAAGTATAGTCGGGTAATAGAAGAAAGATCAGTACATCAGGATTAATTCCCCTTTTCTCTTGGGATTACATTAATATGTCTCTCGTAAAATATTGGAATTTATAGTAAAAACACCATCATAAATATATAGAACACGTTATGCCTATATAGAAGGGATAAAGGAAATATTAGGATTAATTTATGGTAAAATAGGGAAAAATAGACAGAAAAACGAGAAAGAGATGAGACTGAAATTGAGTTGCAATGAAGCTTCTGCTGCGGGAAAGCGAGGCTGGCCGACACTCCGCGCAACGAAAACGCCTTGGGCGAGGTCTGAACAGCGATCTAGCTGACTTGCGTACGAACGAAATGTACGAGTAACCAAGCTAGGCGAGTCATTCTCAAGAGAAGAACTCTCTCTCTCTCTCTCGTTTTCATGTATAAAATTACTTGTTTTACTAGTAAATTATATATATATGGAATATGTTATACATATATATATATGATAAAATGAAATGTTAAGATTATTTTACAGCTAAATACTAAAAGTAAAACGAATCGAGAAAGAGAGAAAACGGTAACGCGTTTCAATAGAGCTTCCTCTGCAGGAAAGCGAGGCTGGGGGCTCGTCCGGGATCTTAGAGTGTTAGTTTTGTTCAAACTAATATTGTGCAAAAGAATCAACTGAAAAGAAAATATTTTTACTTTGCCCTTTTTACCGTGGTTTTGTAAGCCGATTTAATCTTCGAAAATCGATTTTTAATTTTTATTGAGTTTTAGTGATTCAATGCATTTCGCGAAAAATAATCCTTCTTTATTATTGAGTTTTTAGAAAACGATTTAATTTATAATCCACCTTTCCCCTTTTTACCGCATTTTCGAGAATTGATTTATTTTAAAGAAATTGATTTTTTACTTTTTATTGAATTTTAACAATTCAATGCATTTCATGAAAATTTATCATCATTTATTACTGAGTTTTTGGAAAACGATTTAATTTATAAAATCCACCTTTTCCCTTTTTACCGCAACTTCGAGAATTGATTTATTTTAAAGAAATTGATTTTTCACTTTTTATTGAATTTTAACGATTCAATGCATTTCAAGAAAATTATCATCGTTTATTACTGAGGTTTAAGAAAACGATTTAATTTATAAAATCCATCTTTTCCCTTTTTACCGCATTTTCGAGAATTGATTTATTTTAAAGAAATTGATTTTTTACTTTTTATTGAATTTTAACGATTCAAAGCATTCCGTAAAAAATTTATCACTATTTATTACTGAGTTTTTAGAAAACGATTTAATTTATAAAATCCACCTTTTCCCTTTTTACCGCAATTTCGAGAATTGATTTATTTTAAAGAAATTGATTTTTTACTTTTTATTGAATTTTAACGATTCAAAGCATTCCGTAAAAATTTATCACTATTTATTACTGAGTTTTTAGAAAACGATTTAATTTATAAAATCCACCTTTTCCCTTTTTACCGCATTTTCGAGAATTGATTTATTTTAAAGAAATTGATTTTTTTTGCTTTTTATTGAATTTTAACGATTCAATGCATTTCAGGAAATTTATCATCATTTATTACAAGGGTTTTAGAAAACGATTTAATTTATAAAATCCACCCTTTCCCTTTTTACCGAATTTTCGAGAATTGATTTATTTTAAAGAAATTGATTCCTTTACTTTTTATTGAATTTAACGATTCAATGCACTTCATGAAAAACTATCATTCATTGCTAATGAGTTTTTATAAAACGATCTAATTCATAAATTCTAACCTTTCCCCTTTTATTGCATTTTTAAGAGTTGATTTATGTCACAGGAATAGATTTCTTCTTCTTTTTAGTGAATTTTAACGAGCCAAGCCATTTCATAAAAATTTACCATCTTTTTAGAAGAATCCCAGCTATAATTCAAGTTATACGGTAAGCTTTCTTTGTAAGTAAATTGACCTTGTGGAAATCAAATGTGGAAACTAATATTCGATAATGACTGGTGAATAAAAAAAAAAGGGTAGAGAAAATATACGTGGATGTATATATATATACATATATATATGTATATATTCATAAGTTGTACTCCATTATATGGGACCATTGGAAAAATTATTTTTACTTCAAGTGCGTATAAAGGAACTCGAAGTTCTCGCACAAGAGCTCATTGAAGAAGTCACGCCAGAAATTTTCTTAAATCAACTTGGTTTAGAACGAATAAAACAGCAAGAAAGAATAACTGCTAAAACATACGTGAGCAGAACTACAAGGAAAATAGCTTCACCAAATATTAATTATAGAGAGTAAGATTATATTTGTTTTAACCAGACAAACATCAGACTTCCTGTGTTGTTTTTATACGATTCGCTCCGTAACTTTAACTTTTTGGTACTATCATTTATATAAAATCTGTCAATCTGCCAAGCGTTAAAACAGTTGGCATACAATTCAGAGAATATTAATAGAATTACAAAACAGTTCTGCTATTCACTCCTACGTTGCTCATCTTAACAATCCTCTCGAACGATCACTAGTATCGTTCACCTCCATCCACCGCTCATAACATTGCACCTCCGCCTGCACGTGCTGCTCTTTCTGCCACAGACCTTTAACAAACCCACCGTCTCGCTTACACCAGCAGACATCGTCCTGAAAACTCTACCTTATTCATTCAATCCACCGTCTCGCTTACACCAGCAGACAGCATTCTAAAACCCTACCTCATTTATTAAATCCACCGTCTCGCTTACACCAGCAGACAGCATTCTAAAACCCTACCTTAACTATCCTTTTCTTTTTCAACCTAACACCTGGGCAACCAGATTTGCCCGCGCACGTATCACTAACACCACAATCATCACAATACACATTACACTAGTGAAGAGAAATCCTATGTTTCAGCCCTCCGCGTAAGTGGGGTTAAGGCTGGCAAGGCTCGCTCACAAAACACATTACACTAGTGAAGAGAAATCCTATGTTTCAGCTCTCCGCGTAAGTGGGGTTAAGGCTGGCAAGGCTCGCTCACAAAACACATTACACTAGTGAAGAGAAATCCTATGTTTCAGCTCCTCGCATAAGCGGGGTTAAGGCTGGCAAGGCTCGCTCACAAAACACATTACACTAGTGAAGAGAAATCCTATGTTTCAGCTCCTCGCGTAAGTGGGGTTAAGGCTGGCAAGGCTCGCTCACAAAACACATTACACTAGTGAAGAGAAATCCTATGTTTCAGCCCTCCGCGTAAGTGGGGTTAAGGCTGGCAAGGCTCGCTCACAAAACACATTACACTAGTGAAGAGAAATCCTATGTTTTAGCTCCTCACGCAAGTGAGTTCGGGGCTAGCAAGGCTCGTTCACAACACACATTACACTAGTGAAGAGAAATCCTATGTTTCAGCCCTCCGCGTAAGTGGGGTTAAGGCTGGCAAGGCTCGCTCACAAAACACATTACACTAGTGAAGAGAAATCCTATGTTTTAGCTCCTCACGCAAGTGAGTTCGGGGCTAGCAAGGCTCGTTCACAATACACATTACACTAGTGAAGAGAAATCTTATGTTTTAGCTCCTCACGCAAGTGAGTTCGGGGCTGGCAAAGCTCGTTCACAAAACACATTACACTAGTGAGAGAAATCCTATGTTTTAGCTCCTCACGCAAGTGAGTTCGGGGCTGGCAAGGTTCGATCACGAAACATAACATACAAACGAGACAGACATAACCATACGTACTATTTACTAATTTTGACAATTACCAACCCTAATCCTTCATCCATGCCGAAAACCCGTAGAGCAGGAAGAAAAATACAAGCACTGAAATTAAAACAGCAATTGTTAAAAACACAGTACCAAGTTCCAACAATTGCGTGCAAATCGTATAACGAGCAAGATTTTAGAGCCTTTAATATTGAAATAGAAAGCGATAATAAAATCATTCCTCTCGAAGGAAAAGAAATAACTGAATATAAGAAAGATTGCGACGACACAATTGCAGCACATAACGACTATTCAAGGCAAGAAAGGAATAGACATTTAAATTCTAGTAAGACGAATCGTCCTTTAACAGTAACAGCGAGTGAATCGTATAACGAGCAGAATTTTGGAGTCTCTAACATCAAATCTACAAAAGATAACGAAGGTATTTTCCTTAACCAAGAAAAAATAACAGGTTTTCAGGGACCTATAGGTGAACAAACAAAGAAATATAAAAATCATTCAGACAGTGTAAAGGCAGATTGCACGGGCCTCTCTAACAAAGAGATACCATATTTATTAAGGGAAATTACGTACGAAGCAAGCAGCAGTAAAGTCACACAGGGCGTCGACACAAAAATACCGAGTGAATATAGAATAAAACGCCTTAAGCAAATCCGAGAAATTGAGCGGAAAAATTTTCTAGACGAACTTGTCGCTGATTACGAGGCTCATTCGATAGAAGGGATACGCTATCATCCGATAGTAACACCTTGCAAGCCTCGTATCACTAAGATCGAATCGTTGAATAAACATAAAGTTATCCTCCTGAAGGAAAAACCACATTTGATTTCATCTCAGGGAAATTTTGAAACAAAATTAAAGGAATAAAGTTCTATAATTTGTCCTCGTTACAAGTAACGAAAAGAAAGTTATTCCTATTTCCTCCTCCTGCGCGATTTTAGTCTCATTATATTCTTATGTATTGTTGTATGTCTCTTTGATGCGGTATAAAAAAAAAGAGAGAGAGCAAATATATTATTATACTTATATAAAATACATCATAAATGATTTCGACTCGATCAAAGCTAAGACTTGATGATAATGTAATACATGATTATCCTGAAGACCGAAAAAAGAAATCTCGAATACAGAGCCCTCCTAAATCCCAATTTGAAACAGTCGAAGAATCTTCCGACGAAAGTATTAACAGTTCGCATCCCGAGACTCCCTCCATAACGAATCCAACGGAAGAAATTATTGCGGATACAGAGAAAAGTAGCGACATTAATCAGGAAAATCCGGAATTAATTAAAGTAGACGAAAATAGTCTTATACGCCCCTTGGAATTAACGTCAAGTCATTTAATTATTACAAAAACGGAAAAAAATTGCGAGGAAGCAAGTGATTCTTCAAGTACTGAAGAAATTTTATCAGACAATCTTGATAATTATAGCACAGCAAATAGTCCGTTACAGACTCAAGAAGTTTCAAAGAATTCAGAAAGTTTTGAACAATTCACGAATCGAGTGCAAGAAACACTTGCAGCGAGATCGGGAAACAATTTATTGTCTGTGGTTGGATTTTTGGAAGAACCTGGTCACCAATATTTACCACTTGTAATATATAGAGATCCCTGTAACGAAATTCCAGTTCAGATCCCCGCATCCCCCGAACATATTGTAAAAGACGTCGAGCTGCAGCCCGCTACACACGAGACGACAGGTACGAATACACCAGTCATAACTACCCCGAACCCCGTAGTCACCACGCCCGCGTTAGGCCTTTCGAACTCCAGCGACATATTTTATACTCCTGCAGGGGGGTCTACCCCATTCAACTCACCCATTGGAACACCGCTCTTCGTGAGTCATAATAAAACACTGTCCACTTCGACAGGAAGAAGGAATACTTGTGAAAAATCTAAATTAAAATCAATAATTAAACCCTCCCACATTGTACCACAGAATTTGTTGAAAAATTTACACCTGCTGTCGGAATACGAACCTGCTATTCCTGGTTGTTCCTCCCACCCCACGGGAAAAAGGTCGAGTCCAGACAAAAAGCCCAGTAAAATACCACCAGCGAACTTTTCTCTTGAAACTAGCGACCCTGTACCCGACCCTCCTCCCATAATGGTTAATAACAACCAAACGTTGTCTCTTCGAGATGCATTGGCTGTCATACCGAATTATGATGGTCATACTTTGTCATTGGGGATGTTTATCCAAGGATGCAAGGAAGCCTTGGCCATGATGGGGCCAGGCGCCAAATCAAATTTAGTAAAAGCAGTCCGCATAAAAATAATTGGCGAACCCCGTCGTACTATACAAGGGCAAACTTTTGAAAAAATAGAAGATTTGGGTAAATTTCTCAAAGATATTTATGCACCCACGCGAAATGTATATCAGTTGCAAGGTGAATTAGGATCAATATACCAGAGAGAAAGCGAGTCTGTTATTGCCTATTCGAATCGTGTACGAGATTTGGGAAATTTGATACTTGAAAATTACGATGCGAGCGAAGATAATCCCTTGGCTGGCGCTTTTATTGATAATACTAAACAAAGCCTTCCTGCTTGTTTTCTACACGGTTTAAAACCGGAAATCGAACAACGGTTAACTCCTAATAATAATCTTGAAGAATTAATAAAGCTAGCAGTGCAGACCGAAAAGAGTTTAGTGTCTCAAGCAGCCTTGCGTAGCGGTGAGCAAGTAACGTCGAGTCCAAGGGTCCCTAAGCCCGAGGCGAAACGAGGAGTACACGTGGTAGCAAGCGAGGAAGTGCATTGCCAGTTGTGCAATAAAAAAGGGCACAATGCTAAAGAATGTTCGACTCAAAAGACTAGCCAAATGTTGGCTGTTGGGTTACAAAATACGGGAAATGTCGATAAAGGACCGAACATATGTCAGATTTGTCAGAAGACTGGACACTCGGCAGACAAATGTTTTAAAATTTTTCCACCTTCAAATAACAATAAATCTAGCCTCGAAGGTCCTTCATTTATTATATGTCAGATCTGTAAAAGAACAGGACATTCGGCCGACAAATGTCTTAAAATCTTCCCCCCTTCAAATAATAATAAACCCGTCTTTGACGGTCCTCCGCTCACTATATGCCAGGTATGTAACAAGCGTGGGCACACTGCCGACCGTTGTTATAAAATTTTTCCTCCTGAAAGGAAAGAGTCGGGAAATACACCGATGTTTTGTCACTTTTGTAAAAATCATGGACACACAGCGAATAGATGTCCTCAATCACCCTCAGCCCCCCCCAAACTAATGTCTTTACCGCAAACACAGGTACCAGTCAATCTCCGATACCAAAATCCTAGCGATATTCGGTGCCAAATATGTAAAAAAGAAGGCCACGGGGCCCATATTTGTCCTTATCGTAACAATCATTCCCAGCCTTTAAATAACAATCGATCGGAAAATCGCGGAAATATTAATAATTTCAATAATAATTCCATGAATTCAACAGGACCATGTTTTTATTGCAAACAACCCGGTCATTTTATCCGTGAGTGCCCCGCTCGAAGAGAGAACGAAGCAACATATGGAAGTACGGGAAACCGAAGTGGTCTTCCGAGTACGGGTGCGCCCAGGGAGACTCCGCTAAACATGCATCCGATCCGTACTATTTCAATCACAGCTTCGACCCTCAACCGCGAGTAGTCCGTATCTTTAATATACAATTGCATCGAGAAAGTAGCGTTCCGACGGTTACGATAACGGCATCGGAAGTAATATCCCCTATCACTCTTATGGTTGATACGGGAGCCGGGCCGAATATTTTAAAGAAACAATTTGTAAATGAACATATCGCTATAAATCACGGAGAAATTTTACAACTTAATGGAATAACAACAAATTCAATTTTTACTTTGGATCATATTACAATACAAGCCTTCGGACGTTTCGCTACTTTCCATATTGTAGATAATAACTTCCCTATAAAGGAAGCTGGTATATTGGGTTCGGAATACCTTGACGGCAATCGCGTGAAAATTGACTATGAGAAAAGACAATTGAAAATGCAGAATGTAAGAATACCATTTGCAACTCAGGAAACTATTGTTATCCCTGCAGAGTCCACCAAATTGTGCTTCGTGAGAGTAAAGAATTTGGATTTACGGGAAGGTTATCTGCCTCCCCTGGATGCAGGTGAAGGTATAAACATAAAGAGCGGGTTTGTCATTAATAATAATGGTAAAGCTTACATTTATGTGACAAATAGCAATAGGTATTCGGTTCAAGTCCAGGTACCAGTACTGGAGTTAATGTCATCGGAGGAATTAACTTACAGTACAGGAATAAGAGAATCTACTGACGATTCAAAAACGAAAAAGGAACAACAGGTAACAAGTAAAGTTGAATTAATTAAAGAAAATAAGTCCTCGGACGGACTGAGTCACGAAACTAATGAAGATAAAATCAATTCAAGTGAAAATATTGGAAAAAAATTCATCCCGACGGGAGAAAATGCGTTCTTATCAGAGACACTATCTCGCGGAGATTCTATGGTTGATTTTGTGAAAAAAATTATAAAGGAAGAAATAAGAAATTGTTCAGAAATTATTGAAGAAGTTTACGAAAATCGTGTGAAAAATGAAAAATCAAGTAAAGAAATTGGTAAAGTAAAAATAGAAGATCAAGTTGAAAAATTGCAGTCTAGTTCGCGAAATTTTATGGAACTTTGTACGTCGGATTCGAGCAAGGAGAGCACTTATATTGAACCTGTAGAGATTATTGTATCTAGAGAAAACGTTGTCTATCCGAATTCGATAGAGACGAAAGTAAACTGTGTTAATGAGGAGACTTGCCTTGGCTCCACAGGGGTGTCTGTGCCGACGAAACGGGCAGCGCTCGTTGGAGAATTAAGGGAGCTCAGCTCAAATTTTTTGGGACAATCTGTGCCTATGGAAAGGACAGAATCCTCTCAAGTATATGAAAATTATGTTCAAGAAGAAAACGTCGTTAATTCAAATCCAATAAAAACTAAAATATCGGCAAGAGATAGCGAGTCTAATTGTGTTAATCATGCGGGTTGTTCGAGCTTCACAGACGTAACTGCGCCGACCGAACGGACAGAACTTGTTGGAGATATGCGAAAACTCGATCCAGATTTTATAGGGATATCTGTGCCGATGGAAAGGACAGAACCTTTTGATGATATTAATAATTACAATGAGGAATTTAGAAAGTCAACCAAAGAACAAATACTCCGAGAGAATAGAAACATTGAAACAATTGAATCAGTAAAAGTCAATTATTCAGATTTTAGCAAAGCATCAGAGTCAATAAAAGAAGTAATAACGATGGAAAATAAAGAAGTATTTTGCCAGAAACCTGTTGAACCTTTCGTGCCTGTAAACCATTGCGATCAAACTGTCAATTTCGAAAATTATGAAGACCCGAAGAATTTACGAACAGTTTGTACATTTGAACCGTCAAAAGAGGAAAATATTATAGAAAATATTAAAGATAAAGATACACGTTTGAGAAGCGAGAAAAATAGTCCAAAAACGTATAAAATCATGAACATTTCTTTAACACAAAAACTCAGTATAGGTAATATCACTCGCGAAATTCAACCTTTCATTCGCGAAAATTCATGTTACGTAATATCAGAATCGGTAATGATCGACCGCTATAATCAAATTAAGGAATTATTAAGACTTGCCGAATTGAACGAAGAAGAAAAAGCAAGTATCGAGACGCTTTTAAAGGAAAGCGCACATTTATACCAAATCCCAGGAGATACGTTGACATGCACCACTATATTGCAACATCGCATTCCTACTACCGACGATCTTCCTATAAATACTCGAGGATACAGATGGCCAGAATGTACTAAAGAAGAAATAGGCAAGCAAATAGAGGATATGCTCGGTAAAGGAGTAATAATACCTTCTACCTCGCCATACAATTGTCCTGTCTGGGTCGTTCCCAAGAAAGCCGACTCTCAGGGTAATAAAAAATGGAGAGTCGTGTTCGATTACCGATCGCTGAACGAAAAAACGATCGCCGACGCGTACCCCATACCCAACATCAACGATATATTAGATCAATTAGGCGGTGCACAATACTTTTCTGTATTCGATTTAGCATCAGGATTCCATCAGATAGAAGTCTCTCCAGAAGATCGTCATAAGACCGCATTTACTACGCCACGTGGCCATTTCGAATTCGTTAGAATGCCGTTCGGCCTTCGGAACGCCCCTCCGACGTTTCAAAGAGCAATGGACCTCACACTAAGTGGACTTCTCGGGAAAGGACTATTTGTTTATTTGGACGATATTGTCATTTATGCCTACAATCTCGAAGAACACGAGAATATATATCGCGAATTAATTAAACGATTAGAAGCAGCAAATTTAAAATTACAACCAGATAAATGCGAATTTTTAAAAAGAGAAGTCGCGTATTTAGGACATATAATCGGGAATAATGGAGTCCGGCCCGATCCTAAGAAATTAGAGGCGGTACGTGAATATCCCGTACTTAAAAATGTTAAAAATATTCGACAATTTCTGGGATTAACAGGTTATTATGGGCGGTTTATAGAAGGATACGCCAAGATATCAAAACCCCTCACGACTTTATTACGCAAAGAGAATATATTTGATTGGGGACCCGAACAACAACAGTCATTCGAAATTTTAAAGAATAAACTTTGTACGGCTCCAGTTTTGCGATATCCTGATTTTTCCAAGCCTTTTATTTTAACGACAGATGCATCGGGTTATGCTATCGGTAGTATACTTTCACAAGGAGAAATTAACAACGATCATCCATGCGCTTACGCCTCGCGAGCTTTGAGTCTAGTCGAAGAACGATACGATACCTACGAAAAGGAAGCATTGGCTATAGTATACTCTATACTTCACTTTCGGCCATATCTGTATGGGCACCACTTCACTGTAGTAACCGACCATAAACCGCTGTTGTGGTTCCGACGGGCTACAGATGGAAATCCTAAAATCTTGCGCTGGCGACTGAAACTCGCCGAGTACGAATACGATGTAGTGTACAAGGCCGGAAAAACTAACGTTAACGCCGACGCGCTCTCAAGAAACCCCATAGAGTCATTGACCACCACAGACGATATTTACATGGTTCGGTCGAAACCTCCAAAAAGTCACAGTAAAAATAATAAACGCATCTTATCAGACACCGATATAGCTCGACTATTAGAAGAAGATTCTGAAGAGGAAGAAAATCTAAGCAACGATGTCCCTGGAAATTTCGGTTATCTTAACGATGTAGAAGAATGTGACTGGGTACGTGAGTCGGTTGATCCTTTCGAACAGCTGGAAGACATAGCTTCTCCATACAAATCAACGACCACCGGTCACGAAAACGAAATTTTTCAGACGCCTGCAGCGAACAAGGCACCACTAAAGAAACCCACCGTAAAAATGAAAGCTAATATGCCTCGGGAGACACGCAAGAATGAAAACATTGAAACTAAGACTAAACAAGTGACCTGCAGTGTTGAGAACTTTCCTTTGCCATCTGATTCTTCTTCAGAACGACCGAGTAGCCAAACATATGTGCCATTACCGGTCCTACCCCACAACGATAGGCCTCTTAAGAACAACGAATTCAGCGACGAAAGCGAACTCGAGGACCATAACCCTCGGGAAAATTCAAGCAGAACAGTACAGGGAAAATATGCACGTGAACTCTTTCAAAGTAGCGAGACAGAACCCCTAAGCGACAACATGTCCGACGTAGAATCCGAGAATTCATTTACATTGCCCGCCACGATCCTGCATAAAAATACGAAGGGTAGGATTATTGCTTCCAACGTCAAACAGTCACGAGATTTATTTCACACTCGAAAAGATAATTTAGTTTATTTTGTTTCCACCGACTGTGCACCGATAGACACTGGAGCTATTGCACTTCGAGATAACGACAATTTTCCACACTTAAAGAATCTAGAATTAAAGAAAGCTCAATCTATTATGAAACGAGCTCAAAGATTCAATATAGCTTTGCCAATCACAGATAATTCTGGAGAAGGTCCCACGTTAATTTTGGAAAATATAGTAGAAGCTTTAAAAAGTGCTCGTTATTTAATTGACAAGTTATCATTGCAAACCGTTAGCATTGCAAAATCAAGTTTTATGTTAAACGTGCCATGGGAAAATATTATGACTCAAATTCGATTAATATTCGCACAAAGCGACGTTAAAATCATTATTTGTCACGGGTTAGTTAGACAACCTCCAGTGGAAAGACAAAATGAGATTATCGAAGAAATGCATTCGTCAACCATAGGCGGACACAGAGGTGTCAGTAAAACATATAATCGAATTCGTCATTTGTATTATTGGAAAAATTTAAAAACCGACGTCCAATTGTATATTCAACGGTGTTTACAATGTCAATTAAAGAAATTAGTCCGCGTAAAAACTAAACCTATGATTATAACAGATACTCCAGCAATAGCTTTCGATAAAATTGCAATGGACATAGTAGGCCCTCTGCCAAAAACTAAGCAAGAAAATGAATACATACTTACAATTCAAGATCAATTAACTAAATATTCAGTAGCTATCCCTTTACCTAACGCAAAAGCAGCAACGATAGCAGAAGCATTTGTCAAACGATTTATTTGTTATTTCGGCTCACCCAAAGCGGTACTTACTGACCAAGGTAGTAATTTTTTGAGTAATTTCTTAAAACAAATTGCGAAATTGTTTAAAATACGTAAAGTCAGAACGACAGCATTTCACCCTCAATCCAATGGATCGTTGGAAAGATCGCATCATGCTCTCGGTGAATATCTTAAACAATTCACTACTAAACAAAATAATTGGGATGAATGGGTTGAAATGGCTATTTACAATTACAACACGAATGTACACGAAGGTACCAAGCATACTCCATACGAAATGGTTTTTGGCAAGATAGCTCGCACCCCTTCTAGTATGCCCCCTGCCGAGATGGAAAAACTCGCCACGTACGACGAATATCTAACGCAACTGGTCACGCAAATCCATGAAATACAGGGTTTGGGACGACAAAATTTGATAAAGGCTAAAGAAAATTCCAAAATATATCAAGACAAGAAAATTAATCCTGTAGCATTTAAAGTGGGTGAACCAGTATTTTTGCTTAAAGGACCAAAACCCGGAAAACTCGGTGACCACTATACCGGTCCGCACGAAATAAAGACTATATTAACGAACGGTAACGTACGTATTAAACTCCCAAACAGAGACATTATTGTACATTCAAATCGATTAAAAAAATCGAGAATTGCCTACTAACATTTTCGAAATAATTTTTCCCGAAAGATATTTGCGTAAAAATATACGATGTTTAAATGGTACGCATTCATGCGGCACTTTCTTTTTGGATATCATGTAATAATAAACATAGAATTTACATAATAAAATTGATATATACGAATGAAAAATCAGAAAATAAAAATAAAAATAAAACCATATATATATATCATACGGGAGTAAATATAAAACTACAATAAGCTCTAATAGCATTCCTTATTTATTTTTATCAACGATATTTCAATACTAGGAGACAAGTTTGGCAGAAAACAGTGCAAAGTCGTCCACCAAATACTCTATCCGATAAATAAACATATTAATTATGAAAAGAAATAATACATAAATATAATCATAGTAGTAATAATAATAGTAACAATAATAATGGTAATAATAGTAATAACAATAATAATAATAGCAATTATCAATATGTTCAAGTATTAAGTGAATAGGAATTTTTCTTAAAGGTTTCAAAACAAGGCAAACATAATTACCGATTCGCCGACGCGAACGAGATACCAGGAAACGCACTCAGAGACAAAGGTATTGAATAAAACCTCTTGGAAAAAGAGATATATATATAACTTAGTGCACCCTGATCAGTTTTAGACTTCAAAGGAGAGAGCGAGTACAACCAAATATAAAGAGAATGCTACAATAA
Source organism: Cylloceria caligata (assembly GCA_963942595.1). Lineage (NCBI taxonomy): Eukaryota > Metazoa > Arthropoda > Insecta > Hymenoptera > Ichneumonidae > Cylloceria > Cylloceria caligata. Next base: position 16,106,738 of record OZ012708.1, read on the forward strand.
CCATATTTAAGAATATTAACATATACCAGTAAATATACGCATAAATATTTTTATTAACATAACTAGATAAATACACTACTATTTATACCTGCATCTTGAAAAAAAAAATTAATTATAAAAGAGTGCGGATTCTCAATAAGCATGTCATCAAAAGACCCACGCGGCATGTACTCATACGAACAAGTGCGTCTCGACAGTTACCGTGGTTGGCCAGTAAATTTTCTAGACCCGCGGCAACTTGCCGCTGCAGGATTTTATTACACCGGACAGGACGACGAGGTCAGTTGTTTTGATTGCAGAATCACTATTAAAGAATGGGAAGTTGGTGATATACCAATGCATGACCACCGTAGGTGGCAAGAACAATGTCGTTTCGTCCGCGGCATACCTTGTGGGAACGTTCCCATCGGGGCCGATCCACTAGATGTACCCCTTTCTCGTGAAAAAGAACGCCACGATTGCAGAGTAGAAGTAAGAGTAAACGCGACCCCTGATTGCCACGAGGATATGCCTCCAAAAAAGAGCGATTTAACTCCCATGTATCCCGCATTCGAAGACTATGTTAAACGGGTAGACAGCTTCACCTACTGGCCTGGAAATTGTGAAATTAGTATTGCAGTATTAGCGGCAGCCGGATTCTTTTTCACGGGCCACCAGACTAAAATCAGGTGTTTTCATTGCGGAGTATCATTAAACAATTGCGAAATTTATGACGACCCTTGGGAAAAGCATGCTACACGGGGCCCTCACTGTCGTTACGTAATAATGAGTATCGGAAGCCGACCGCCCGGTCGAACACCGCGCCGCCATCCTTTCTCTTCCTTAACCCCCGCCTCTCAGACAGAACTGTACGAGAGCCCCCCTACCTGCGATCCGAGAGTTGTCGCCAGACTATTAGAAAGGCTCCGGGGCACCCTCGACTATTTAGAATGGGTATGTTCCAGGGACGACGGCCTACAACCCTCATACCCCACCTACGAAAACTATACTGACCGCATGGAAAGTTTCATTTCCTGGCCTGAGACGCTACCGATAAAACCAGTAGCATTAGTAAATGCCGGATTCTTTTATTCTGGGAAAAAGGACAGAGTAACTTGTTTTTATTGCGGTATCAAAGTAAAGCGTTGGGGAACGGGCCCAAACCCTTTACACTTACACGTCTTGTTAAATCCAGGTTGTCGATTCCTGAGCATGACTACGAATACATTCCCATGCTCCTCCTTGTCCACCAGTCTTACCGACTCAATTACATCACCGCTTCACAGACCTCCCGCTCCCCCTCCATCGCCCACTAACCAAGATAATTATGCGAACCAACATCCCGATACGACGGACAAAGACGAGTCAGACGAAAAACTAGTTACCTCATATCGTCGCAATTTCCGACCTCCTACCCCTTGGGCGGAGTCATTGGACCTATCCACACCATCGCTGACACCCTCCCACGAGGAAGATGCTGCCACGCCGTCATGTCAAACCTGCCATCACCAACCTATAAGCGTGACGTTTCTCCCCTGTCTCCACGCAAATAATTGTTACAAATGCAGCAAAAATAGAGAAACATGCGACGAATGCAACTCGGAGATACAGTGCATCGTGCTCGACTCCGAATAGGATAACGTAAACAAAGAAAAAACCTAAGAAGTATATCGATAACGACAATAAATAGCTAGAACCGTAATTGTGTAGGTTAATTAAAATCAACTCAGGTTCGGTTAATGAATTATCTTTCAGTCAAGCATAAATTGTCAAAGTTCAAAGTATGATTCCTAGCCCTGTCACTAGAAGCAGGACCAAGATACCCACATCTTCTAATTTGGAAAGATCAGTCACTAGTCCCACCGCTGTTTCTCCAATACCTCCCCTTCCTATTCCCGAAGCCCCCCGTAGTACCGAACAGATTACGATCCAAAACTTGGTGGATTACTTGTTGGAAAGCGACTCTACATTACGCCACCAGCCACAAGCCCCCACCGACGATGTTCACTCTCTTATCAACAAGACGTGCGACTATTCAAAAACGCCATAATGGGACACTGGTAACACTTTCGTTACACAAATAGTAAATAAAAAAAAAAAAAAAAAAAAAAAAAAAAAAAATGTATAAGCAAAGGAATAATGCAAGGAAAACTTCTCCCAACACCAAATACTCACGTAAGTAAATCTATTTTGAGCTAAAACTATATAACTATACCCTTACATATATATGTTGATTCATAATACACAGAATTATTTTATTTATGCCTTTTCGCACTCTAAAAAAAAAGGAGGTGTTGCATTTTTTTTCTCAGTACAAGAATAAAAAGAAAAAGAAAAAAAATATATATATATATATATATAAATATACCTTTATACTTAAAATAAAACGAAATAATATTTTTAAAAAAGGGGGGGGGGAAAGAAAAAAAAGATATACAATAATAATAATAATCGTTAACCACACTATGATATCGCATATTAGTAATGCACATTATGTTTCACAGACACAAGAGTTTACAAGTCACTCATTCCGAGGGCCACCGTACTGCCCTGGATACCTCAACCAAACATTTACATCTCCTCAGAGTAAAAGGAAGCATTCGTTTTATACTAGACGATCGTTGAATCCTTATACCAAATCTCAGGGAGCCAACCATCATGAAGGCGAGACAATACGAGAATCCACACAAACGTCCAGCATTATATGGACGAAAATTTTAAGAACTTCACGAACACCAACAACTCTAAAGAAACTTCACGAACGCCAAGAACTTCAAAACGCTTAGAACATCAAGAACTTCAAAACGCTTAGAACATCAAGAACTTCAAAACGCTTAGATCGTCAAGAACTTCAAAAGGGCTAAGAACTTCAAGAACTCCAAGAATTTCACGAACTTCAGAAGCTAACGTCCACGAGCTATTGAATTAACACCAAGTCTGTATGAGAAAATTCATACCTACATATTCTTACACACGTCAGTTGCTATTATTCAAATCAAGTTAACCACCCCGATGCGTGGTATAAGAAAAGAAGAAAAAGGATATTTTAACCGTGTCATTAGGCATAAATAATATTTGAGTTACAAAAAGAGAGAAAGAGCAAATACTCCAACGAAGCAAATATTTGGATAAAGATTACGAATTATAAGAAGAAGTAGAATTAAGAACACATACACTGTAACCAGGGAGTCACGTTCAATATTCACCGTTATTTAATCATAAGTATCATTTAAGAAAAGAATTCACCTAACTTATTGTATGGTTGCAAGAAAAAAAAAGAAAAGGAGTTAAACATTTCAATGAAAAGAAAATACAACAGTAAAATCAAGAAGCGAATAAACAAAGTAAACAAGCGAAGAAAATATTAGAAAAGGAAAAGAGAGAAATACAAATGCCCATAAATAAAGGGACGCATATATAAGTACAATAACATAACACCTATTGTTGGGAAATATGAAGCAACGAAATAATTAAGTTAAAAATTAGGACCATATAATATTCCTACTAAGCATAGTACGGACAAATCCGAAGAAATATAATCGCACATATGCATACACTTAACGTAGAACAATATTTAACCAAAGCAAGAATAGTAATATGGCCAAACCGTTGCCAATTAAATATCCTTTCTCTATTAAAAGTAACGTTTTGTTTGTGTTTAACGAATTCGTCATGGTACGAACCAAAAACTAGTACCACATACAGATTCCAAGATCCTGCAAGAGACAAGTCGTTAAAAGAAAAAGAATAGTACGACAAGCATAATTGGAAAATTGTTAGTTTCACCCTCGGATTCGATTATTAGGCTTCTCCTAATAATCGTTTTAAGGGGGGAGGTGTTACGCCCTGACGTAACGTCGCATTTATCTTTTTTTATTTTCGATTACGTTAAAGTTCTTCTGTTTTAGTTTCGCTACAGTAAAAGTAACCTCTCACATTTTTCTTTTATTCTCGAACTTCTTAAGGGGAGAGGAGAGCGATTTTAGCGACGGAGATCGGAACAGGATGAAGATGCGGCCCTACCGACCGTCTCCCGGGAAGAATTAATCTTGTAAAGATGGAATTTTTCGGCGCTCCCGGTCAAAAGGCAAACTTTGAAACCATGGGATCTACTGCGTAGACCCGGTTATCGACTGCCATTTATGGATCTATGATTCAGCGCGGCCTTACCCTCAATCCTAGACCAGGGGTTCGGCTAGTCGCCGTCGGGGCGTTGGTGGTCATAAGGGAGCGGTTGGAGGGAACGCTATCACGTGACCAAGCGACCGCACCCTTTCTTCTCGCTCTTGCCTGAAATCTTCTCTCTCTCTCTCTCTCTTTACAAAGATGATGAAATAACGAACAATTATTAACTAAGTGAAACAATTAACAAAAGCAGAGGAACTGTTGATTTAAACGAAAGAGTTATGACTATTAAAATGTTCACGCGAATACTGTAGACAAAATATCAGCAGCAAAAAGAACAATTATGCTTCCATATGGAAACTACCCATAGCTGTCACTCGAAAACGAGTACAACCCACATCGAATTAATGAGCTTACCAAGTATAGTCGGGTAATAGAAGAAAGATCAGTACATCAGGATTAATTCCCCTTTTCTCTTGGGATTACATTAATATGTCTCTCGTAAAATATTGGAATTTATAGTAAAAACACCATCATAAATATATAGAACACGTTATGCCTATATAGAAGGGATAAAGGAAATATTAGGATTAATTTATGGTAAAATAGGGAAAAATAGACAGAAAAACGAGAAAGAGATGAGACTGAAATTGAGTTGCAATGAAGCTTCTGCTGCGGGAAAGCGAGGCTGGCCGACACTCCGCGCAACGAAAACGCCTTGGGCGAGGTCTGAACAGCGATCTAGCTGACTTGCGTACGAACGAAATGTACGAGTAACCAAGCTAGGCGAGTCATTCTCAAGAGAAGAACTCTCTCTCTCTCTCTCGTTTTCATGTATAAAATTACTTGTTTTACTAGTAAATTATATATATATGGAATATGTTATACATATATATATATGATAAAATGAAATGTTAAGATTATTTTACAGCTAAATACTAAAAGTAAAACGAATCGAGAAAGAGAGAAAACGGTAACGCGTTTCAATAGAGCTTCCTCTGCAGGAAAGCGAGGCTGGGGCGACTCTCTGCGCCACGACGAACGCCTTATCGCTAGGGCTGAACGGCGATCTAGCCGACTTGCGTACGAACAAAATGTACGAGTAACCAAGTTAGACGAGTCGTTCTCAAGTAAAATCACTATCTCTCTCTCTCTCGCTCTCGTTCCTACAGTACGAGAATAATCGTCTAACTAGCAAATCATTTAAGAAAACTTATTAACTATAAGAAATCTAACGTCTAACTAACAAATTATTTAAGAAAACTCATTAGCTATAACTAGAGTAACCACTAATTTAACGAATAACCAATGATGTTTGGAATAAGCCATAACTCAACGAAACCATTTATACTAATAAGAGATTAACGTAGAAATCAGGTTGCATACGTCAAAGTTAACTACAGAAGTTGTAACAAAATTATTATTAGTGGTTTCGTATGAAGGATTTATTTAAGTTCCGTAAAAATGCTGAAAAACTAAGCCATTACCATAGACACATTTACAGCGAAGCGGGGTGGTAAAAATCGCCTCATTTTCAGGGGAAAAACGCTTCGAACGCGTTCCCTCACCTAATCGCGTGGTCCTCTGTGTAGCACATCGCGCGGACAAATCAGAGCGCGCCATACCGATGCACTTGCATAGATCTATGGCTCTGCATGTCGAGAAGCTACTCTGCGGAGTAAGGGGAATGAATATGTGTATGGTCGAGATAGACCACGGGGAAATTCTTATAATCAGGATAGGGTTTTATCCCTTCTCTTCTTTTACGCGCTTGACGACAAGAATTTTCGACGCTCAGGAGCCCTATAAAAGGCCGCGAAAATCGGCCGTCGACACAGTTTCACGGGGGGTCAACTAGAGGACTAATCACTAGCCTGGCAGTCAATAAGTCGCCGGCAGTGAATTAGAATTTTTCCAAGGCAACAAGTAGTACTGTTTGCCGGGAAATAAAGTAGTCCAGCACGATAATTTTTCACCACGGCTTAATTTTCACAAAGTATAGTTTCAAGTAGTACAGAGTAAGAGTACAGTACTTATAATTATTAACGTTTGTAAAATCGGGAATATTGAACGTGCAACATTCAACTACTCATGTAGTTTTATTTCAATAAATAATTATTAATACGCACCAACGCCAACGTTCGATTTTTAGTCTGTCTGACTACACTAATCTACGCCCAACCAACGTTCAACAGTAAGAACCACAGTAACAAACAACCGTAGGTATAATTTTTAATTACCAATTAAAGTGAAATCTTGCCCCGCGTGAAATTGTCATTCAAGTCCCTCCCCATTATTCGTGAAGTGATTATCCCCAACCTAGAACAAAACGCACTCCAGCCCTATCCCGAGTAATTTTCCGCGAGGTTAGACTCAAAAACGGGCTTGCGTCTTCGGTATTTTCTCGTCGGGTGTGGTAAAGGGAGAATTTATTCTCCTTGACCAGAGCACGGAAAAGATACGCCGAAACGTGAAATCTATGTTAAATTCGTAGGTTCGTAAGATAGGCCGCGATTTCGACGTAACATTGTTTGATAATCAAATAATTATTGATTCGGTGATGCGTGTTATTCGTCGACGTGGTTGGTTGAACGAGCCTGCTCTACAGCCCATACTCAATGAAAGACGTAAGTAATGTACAGCGTTAATTACTTTTATTTTATTTCCTTTATTTCATAAGATTTTTATATAGTTCGACGGTACGAAGACGAAGAAATGGGATCCGACACCTATGATTTCGATGAGGAGGGTAGAAACGATTCAGATGATCATAGCAGGGACAACGATGGCGACAGCTACACAGGGAATCGTTGGATAAATTTTACCCAGCCATTCTGCGGCTATAAACCAACAAACGGTATTTTCATGGCAGGCCCCGCGAGAGAACCAGATGAAGCCGTCGCACGTCTATCGCGACAGAACGGTTCAAACGCTGATACCAACAGCAATACAGACAACGAGGAAGAAGAAGAAGAAGAAGAAGAAGAAGAAGAAGAATTAGTAGAGGAGGAGGAGGAGGAGGAGGAGGACCGGGTTGATTCAGGTAAGCTTTTAATAATACAACTACGCTGACAAAAATAAAAGAAATTACGCGGATAATAATAGTGAAATGAAAAAACAGGGTACGAGTCGGACCCAAACGTTTTTCGCTTTGCACGATTCACTGTGCCGAGACCGCCGACAATCGAGTTGGTTTACGACATGCGTCGGCGGTTCCCAGGTGCAGTCGACGGATTCAAGGACTAGAAGCAAATACAAGTTTGTAATTCTTAAGTTACACGAATTATATACATAGTATATAGCTAGCGACAAACAAAAATTTCAATTAAATGAAATAAAAATTCTAATGAATGGTTTAAATATGCTTGCAGGTGGACAGACTGGCGATGGAAGGACTGCTGCGCAGAGTGGTCAAATTTTTCCTCCTGGTGAACGTTTCGGTATCGACAATGAGCAGAGACGATATTTTCCACGCTTTAGGATGCAAGGTCGGGAGACAGATTTTTATTTTCGTCAGCCACCGGACAGTATCCATCATCTGACATGGTTCAAGGGCGGTGTACGAGATGTTCTCACACGCCTTACAGAATCGTGCGAAGGACATGATTATGTGGGTATGACTCTGAGCGTACTGTCTTTCGCGCAAGGATCTGTATGGTTATCATTTCGACTAGCTCGTGACATCGTTCCTGACGATATATGGCGACTAATTAATAGTGTAGCTCAGAGTGCGCGCGAATTTCGAATAGACGCCGGTACATGTAGAATGACGACATGTATAGTACGAGGTGTCGAAGGAGCCGGTGTGGGTACTAGACTTACACACGAGTCTATAGCAAAAAAGTCAATTTTACACATAAGTAATCGCGATAATTTGTGTCTACAATGATCCCTTGTCACAGCCCGAGCGCATGCCGAACGCGGTCAAATACGTACGGGCGAGCTACACAGACGATGGTGTCAAATTCGGAACGGGCTTCGAGGTGCGCAATATATAGCAACGATAGAGCTTACGTGTAATGCATGGGTAACGACACCGTCTAGAGGGTGCGGTGCGCGCGAAATTCAGCTCTTTCAGGAGTACTTGGTTCACGAGGGTATAGCGATTGTTGTTTATGAATTTCTCACCTTCGGAAAACGCGTTCCGGCTCTGTACGATGGGCGAAGATACGTGCTCACTGCAACAGGTAAAATTAATCATACACTCTTTATTCTTTATTACGAGCGATCTCATCACTACCAGCCAATATTAAATCTTGCTGATGCGCTAGGTGGTCGGGGGTTCTGCGCACAATATAATTCCAAGTATATTCGAGTACTCGAGCATCGCTGTAGCTATCAATGTGCTCGATGTAAATCCACTTATCGCAACGGCAATAGAGACTCTCAGCCTGAGTAATGCGCAGACTGTAATCGTTCGTTCTTTGGTGCTTTTTGCCTCGCTCATCACAAGGGTGAGGCCTCCGCGGGTATCACGTCTCGTAAATATAGACGGTACAGTGTCTGTAACGCATTGAAAATCTGGAGAGGCTGCTCGCGTATGATTAAAACCACATAAAAAGATGCATGTATGTGGTATATCGTTTTGTAATACATGCAAGCAAACGCGACCGACTACGCATGCGTGTTTTATAGCACCTCTTAAGAAACCAGAGGCGGAAAAGGAGAAGAAAAAAGACAACCCTTTCACGAGATTTTTATTTTATGATTTTGAGACGCAACAACATAAACAATTGCATGATGATAAATCGACACTGTATGAGTATTGAATATGAGTATATTATAAATATTTGATAATGCTCCTTGTTGGAGCATTAAGACCTCTATTATTAAGACCTCTACGATAGACACTAACTGAGGCGACAACGCACTATGACAGAAATTGACAAGTGCGCAAAGTCAGCGCCTAGTCAGACTGAGTAAAAACATAATGAATAATAATAAATATAGTGCTCTGCACAGTGAACCTGTATCATTTGAGTATTACTACGCTGTTGGTGGATAGCGGGTTGATGCATTCGCACGTAGCGTGCCATGTGACAGGTGCGAATAGTAAGATTAAGGATCCTGGTGACAAGTATAACTAATTAAATGAACTCAGTAATTTAACAATAATAAGTTCAACGTTTATTGACAGTATTTAACATCCGATGCATGAAGAAATACCTGGTGAGGGTGTTTAATATCTAACTGTGATTGGTCTGGCCTGCGTGATGATGCACTGTTGGTGATTGGGTCTCAGGCCTGTGAGTTGCCTTGGTGATTCCGTGTGGTTGATCCTGATGATAAGGTCTGACTGTAGAGCTCGAAAAATGCCACACGGCAGTCTGATGAGGGTCCTGACGCCGATGATCGGTGCTGAGCAGAATGGCGTCTGTGCAGCCAACGCGCGAACCACGCCGTTGACGTTTATGTGATTGGCTCTGTGGTTCTGATGATCTGCTATGAGTTTCACTAACACTGAGTTTAAACACGGGTGATTTGACCAAGAATGTATTACACTACAGAAATGAATCCGCACTAGAGTGATTAGAACAAGAGAATATCTCCGTGAGCTTTACGCGGGAACGTGTACAGCGAGCGACTCGAGTGAGAACAATGGCCACATCCGTCGACCACGCGGCAGAGTATCAAGAACACGGACGTGCGTCACAGCTTGCTTGTGATTTGCTGTCAGCGATGGAAGGCGAGACTTATGAGTGGTCTTGCCGATGGGGCCACGCTAACAGCGTTGGCCGCTTGAGTGAGCTTCGATCGAGGATGTGAGCAGATGGACAATATGCATGAGTGCGCGGTCGATAAATCGATATAGCATACCTGCGAGCTATACCATATGACGCGAGGCGTCAGATGATTGTGACTGTAGCGTGTGCATGAGTTGAGTGTGTACTTGGTAAGCGTGAAAACTGAACAGACACGAATTCACGAGCCGAATGTATGTGTTACACAATGCGTATGTATGACATGTCTGGATATCACAGATATAGAGACCAATTGTGCTGACTGTGGTAAACGTGAATTCGTGTTTATCAATGATCCTGTTGGGGAGTTCGTGAAATTGGCATTATCGCAAAAATCGAAAAAGATAATCTGCATTGCCCATAATGCTAGAGGTTTCGACGCACAATTTATTCTACGGTATTTAATCGAAGTGCAAAAAACACAGCTACCCTCTCTGATTATGAATGGTACGAAGATTGTCTCGATGAAAATTGGCGATGTCGTTTTTCTCGATAGTGTAAACTATTTACCCATGGCTCTTACTGCTTTACCTAAGGCCTTTGGTTTCGCTGATGAGGTGGCAAAAGGTACATTTCCCCATTTATTCAACACACCGGAATATCAAAATTACTCAGGCCCTCTGTCGGCTATGCATTTTTACTCACCCGATACCATGTTCTCAGCGTATCGCGAGCGATTTCTAAAATGGCGTGAGGAAGAATCGAGTCGCGTAGATTATAAATTTGATTTTGCGACGCAATTTGTGCAATATTGTCGTACCGATGTTACAGTTTTGAGACGAGCGTGTTTAGCTTTTCGAGAGTTACTTATACGTTGCGGGAGCGTGTGCCCCTTTCGAAGGCATGCACGATAGCATCAGCATGTATCAGAGTATTTCGATAGAATTTTCTACAGAAAGATCGCATTGCGGTGTTATCGCCAGGGGGGGGGGTATCGCTGGGGCGATAAGGAGTCGCGCAAGGCCGTCGTATGGCTCGTATGGCTCGAGCGTCAGCGTAACTGCGTTATCGCTCATGCTGGACGCACGCGAGAGTATCTCCCTCCAACCGGCCTACCGGCAGTCAACGGATACTACGTGGATGCGAGGGTCCATCACGTTCTTCAATTTCACGGCTGCTTTTGACACGGTTGTCCGCGATGTTATCGCGTGAATAGAGATAGTCGAACTAAATTCGGCGATACAATGGATGAGCGATACGAGCATACCGTTCTTATTTCCGGGCGAATCAGATCGAAAGGGTACACTGTAACCGAAATATGGGAATGCGATTTTGACAGATTACTCGAGAATAACGAGGAAATGTCGTTATACTTGAAAAATCACGCCATGGTCAAGCAGGCGCCTCTCGAACCACGCGATGCATTCTTTGGCGGTCGAACGGGAAATTTTATAAGCTTGTACGACGTCGTGAATGGGGAGCAGATACGCTATGTGGATGTTTGCTCGCTATATCCGTGGGTGTGCAAGAATGGCAAATATCCCGTTGGACACCCGAAGTTGTACGTAGGTGACGAGTGTCGAGAACTCGTAGCACTTGAAAACGATCTAAGTGTCGACGAGGGTCTCGTGAAGTGTTCCGTGGTGGCACCGCGCGATTTGTATATCCCCGTACTGCCTGTTCGCATGCATGGGAAACTACTGTTCCCCCTGTGTAGAACGTGCTGAACAGATATGGACACATCCGAGGGTTGTACACACGATGACACGACTGAGCGAGCGTTTGACGGCACATGGGTCGTGGACGAATTGAGAAAAGTTGTGTCGCTCGGATATAAGGTGACGTGTATCTATGAAATTTGGCAATACGGTGTTACGCAGTATGACTCGACAACGCGACGAGGCGGTCATTTTTCCAAGTACATCGATACATTCCTAAAAATAAAAAAGGAGGCGAGTGGACCGCCAACAGAGAGTAACGATGACTAGGAAGCAATAGAGCGTTTTATAGCATTGCACAAGGAGTCTGAGGGTGTATATCTCAAGCGAAGTGCTTTGCAGCCAAATCCGGGTTTACGTTCTCTCGCAAAATTGGCTCTTAATTCATTCGGGGAAAGTTTGGTCAACGAGAATATCTCACGAAAACCGTTATCGTTTTCACGCGCGCGGAGCTAATGAATTGACTAACGAGTCCGGAGATTGAGGTGACGGGAATGCTACCGGTTAATCACAAGATTATGTATGTAAACTAAATGAGCAACCGCGATGCTATCCAATCATCCCCGACATCAAATGCCGTGATTGCAGCAAACACGACGGCACAGGCACGCCTAAAATTATACAGTTATCTTGAGGGGCTCGGGCGACGAATATTGTACTGCAATACGGACTCCTGTATTTACGTGAGATATCTAGGATATCTTACGGATGAGTTAAGCGAATACGGGCCTGGTAGTTATATAACTTCGTTCGTTTCGGGAGGACCAACATTTTACGCATACCTTGTTCGTAAACCCGACGGTACGATTATTGAAAAATGTAAAGTAGAGGGTATAACGCTAAATTTTGCGAATAGCCGTCACGTAAATTATAACGCATTACGATCTTTCGTGACAGGAATAAGGAGCGTACCTATTATTTTTAAATTCGACGCTATTCAACGCACGGAATTTCATCATGTAGTAACGCGTAAAGGAACGAAATCATGCGAACCTGTTAACACGAAGCGAAAGCGGTACGGGATGTACTCTACTGTACCGTTTTACGGTTGAATTCGCGATATTTCAAAATAATCTTTTTGTCTAATTTCATGTATCATATTTACTGTGTACAATACAATTTTTAAAAAATTGATTTATTATGTATAAAACCGTTGTCGGCTCGTTCTTTTTGTGCAGCTATTCGTAGCAGTAGCTGCTATCTCTCTACCGTTCCCTTTTGTTCTGACTTTCTTATCTTTGATTCCTTTTGTCCCGTCTTTCTTATCGGGTGTTTCCTTTTGTTCTGACTTTCTTATCTTTGATTCCTTTTGTCCCGTCTTTCTTATCGGGTGTTTCCTTTTGTTCTGACTTTCTTATCTTTGATTCCTTTTGTCCCGTCTTTCTTATCGGGTGTTTCCTTTTGTTCTGACTTTCTCGTGCTACATCCGTGGATATAATATTGCTGTTTAGAATTTGATGATTCGTAAAATTTGCACATAGAAATGTATGCATAGTGAAATAAAAATATTGCTTTATTTGTGAGAAATATAAAAATTATCGTTATTTAATTTACATACGGTGTAAACACCAGCTTATACCGCGGGCCCGCGTCTCATCAGCTAGTGCAGGCGCGCCGCGTCTTATCAGCTCGTTAAGACCACGAAAATAGCTGATGCCGCGGGGTCGCCGCCGCCGCAGCCGTCGTGGTATAAGCTTATTGAAGGGTCATCTGATTGATTTTGATAGACACTCATCGATATGGATACACGTTGGAAACATCCATGGACAGCCGTGATAAGCGGTCCTACGGGTTGTGGTAAAACATATTTTGTAAAAAAATTCTTTAAATACATGCGCGAAATGACGGACGTCCCGTTCGAGCGTATACTTTTTTATTACTCAGAGTGGCAGTCCGGGTATTAAGAGTACGGTGATAAAATCGAATTTCGCGAGGGTTTACCGCAAGCAGTAGACTACTCGAATGATACAAGACCTAAACTTGTGGTCATTGACGATCTACTGCGCGAGGCATCCAACAATATGCGGTCGATCTTTTCACCAAGGGTAGCCATCATAAAAACCTTAGTGTTATTTTCATCACGCAAAATCTCTTCCATCGGGGTCACGGGCAGCGCGATATCTCCTTAAACGCTAATTATATCGTTGTCTTCAAAAATCCGCGAGATCGTGCGCAAATTCAGCACCTAGCCCGTCAGGTATGTCCCGAGAATCCGCGATTTTTGCAGGAGGTTTATTTCGATGCAACGGTTGCACCGCACGGCTATCTATTATTCGACTTGAAATAATCGACGCCTGATAATTGTCGATTTCGCGCCTGTATATTTCCCGATGACCAATACTATTACGTTTACGTGCCTTAAAAAGCAATAAAAGTTCGCGATGCGACGTGCGATGTACCAGTAATGCGCTTGCAATGGCGTTGCGCGGACCTTTCGATAAAAAGCAAATAATTATATTGCAAGCGCTGTGTTATCTGAAGTAAGAGCAACGACGTGCAATTTTGCGCAAAGCAGATGTAGCGCTCGTACGCTGTACATGCGAGTGTGCTCTAAACGTTTTACAGGGAAACGTGAATCTGAACAATGTGCAAAAGAATCATCTTCGGAGCCACGCGACAATTCTTCGACGACTAGCTGCCAAAAGGGGGAATGGGAGCGGTAAGAGGAAGATCATCGTCGATCACTGTGTCGGATTTCTCAAGTTGCTTCTTGTGCCTGTCTTGGCCTACACGAGGCATGGAATATGCTAGAAAGATGGTACTTGTTCCTCATCATAACATACATCGTCTCGCTGGACTCGCCACTACTGCTGCTACTACTACTAATACTACTAGTGCAGACCCGTTGCCCTCCGTACAGACTACCGGTACGCCACTATCGCGCCTCGACTCTGAGCTGAGTGAAACTCTAAACTCTCACTCGTACAAGAGCGAGAGAGAGAAATGGATAGCGTACCAGCAGGTTTTACAGCGTTATCTTCACATGGTCGAGTACGATAATGCAGAACCGAATATTTCATCAAAACGAAAAATAGCAATATTCGATAGTCACGAAAATAAATCCGACGACGTTTTAATGAACAAAGTTAAATCTCGAATCAATGACACACTTATTATCGATAGCGAACCAAACAAATTTTAATCTAAAGCAATATCGTTGCTTCGCAATTTGCATCGCAGCGCCGTTGGTAAAAAAATGACATGGGATTGTAACGGTGTTGTTTCCATAGACGGCAAAACAATTTCAATTTCCAATATCGTTGATCTTGTTAACGATGCTATGCGAGCTAGAAAACGAGAGAAACCCATCAGACGATCTCACTTTGCCAAACTCCTGCGAGCGATACAGATGCCACGCGAATTTATCGGCAATCCCGAGTTACTATTCACCATTTTACCACGCGATAGCGATAGTAGCAGCAGCAACAGCAGCAACAGTAGTAACAACAACAACAACAACAACAACAACAACGAGGCCGAGACCGCACACTCAAACAGAGATTTAATGCTCACGGCTGAAAACGACATCATCGAGGGCAGGAGGGGGATGAAGAAGAGGACGAACAATTGCAAAACATCGCACAAGTAGAATATCGACCCCCCCCCCCCCCCCACACAGTTAGAAAAAAAAAAGAAAACGAATCCATTTGACTGGTCATCGTTAAAATTATGAAAATTCTTCAAAAAATCTATTATGACACCGCCCATCCTGCTTCCTATTTTCGAGAAAAAAATTTGGCCCAGGTGGATCGAAGAGTAGCGCGAAAAAATGTTTTACCATGGTTCGAGTCACAGGATTCATATAACATGCATCGTCTCGTGCGACGACGATTTCCCCGTCGTACGTACAGCGTGAGTAATATAGACGATGTATGGGAGGCTGATTTAGCTGATCTTCGCTCGATAGCCACGTACAACGATGGGTACGCATATCTGCTTGTTGTTATCGATGTGTTGAGCAAATACGTGTGGGTTGAGGCTTTGCGTGACAAAACGAGCGCAAACGTGGCCCGCGGTCTCACACGCATACTCGTACGCAGTAACAATCGTCGCCCGCAGCAATTCCAAACTGATCGAGGCGAAGAATTTATCGGCGCTCCGTTTCAGAAAAATCTCAAGAAAAAGAATATCGATTTTCGCGCTGCTCGTAACCCTGATATAAAAGCCTCGATTGCCGAACGCTTTAATCGAACAATAAAAGAGCGAATGTGGCGCTACTTTACATACACGCGAAATAAGCGTTACATCGATGTTTCACAAAATTTTTTATATGCTTATAATCACACTAGACACAGCGGAACGTGTATTCCTCCGAGCGAGGTAACCCTCGAAAATGCCTCTATAGCCCGAGAAAATTTAGCACGGCGTTACGAGCGTAACGCGAGGAAAATTAAAAAGCCTAAATACAGCGTCGGTGACTTGATACGTATCAGTACAGCTAAAGCAGCATTCCTGAAAGGATATGAGCGTGGTTGGAGTAACGAATTATTCAAGATTCAACGAATATCAGTGAATCGAGAACCATTCGTGTATATTTGACACGATCTGGATAACGAGACGATCGACGGTATTTTCTACGAGGCAGAATTATCGCGAGTACGAGTACCTCCGTCATCTGAGAAGACGAAAGAGAAGAAGAAGAGGACGAAGAGGAAGAACGCTCGGAATCACCGTCCCTGATAAATATGAGCTCCAAGGATAACTCTTTCTTTGTCGTATTACCGAGCAACAGTAATATGCAGTATTTTCCGAATAATACGACGACGAAATTTATTACAAAACTACCGCGTCAGGCACGTTTGCACGGAGAATGATATGTTCCTCTTGTGGAAATTGCTTATCCGAGAACTCTTTTACATGTTCCTACTGTAGAAAATCTCGTAACTTTAGAGGATGGTGATTATGATTTATCGGGTTTAAATCTTTTAACACGGAGATGCGCTGATAGAGACCAAGTGCCACCTGGTGTATATCGCTCTATAGACGCTCTTTTGGAGAGTATAAATAAGTTACCTCCCGTGGCCGGTCATTTGCGCTTTAAATCGCTTCCGAGCGGGCAGATCGAAGTGGCCCACGTATGCGACGATTTACGATACCATGACTTTCGCGTATCGCCCGCTATCAGAAGGCTACTAAGATTCTCGGAGGAGGCTTGTAGGTCTGTAATGATAGCGCCACATTGCGAATACACAGGGTCGAGGCCTGCATCTCTCACTGGTGCTATACCGGATAGCATGTTTCTATACACAGATATCTGCGAGAGCTATATCACAGGTGTTATGATAATGAGTGTAAGTAAATTAGATCCGGCTCGAAGGACCAAAAAATGGTATGATAATGAATGTGAGACTGAGTTTGAAATTATTTTTAACCTGTCGACTGGTAACAAGTCGATGCATTCACACGTAGCATGTCGAGTGACAGATGTGAAAAGTAAGGTTAAGGATCCTGATGACAAGTATAAATAATTAAATGCAACCAGTGGTAACAATAATTGATTCAATGTTTATATAATTATTTAATATTGGTTGCATAAAAAATATTTTTCTGGCCTGGTTGTTGATGTACTGGTGGTCAGTAGGTTCTCAGGCTCCTGAGTTGACTTATTGATTCCGTGTGGTTGATCTTGGTGATGTGGTTTGATTGTGGAGCTCTAGTAAAGCCACACGGCAGGCTGGTGCGTGTTCTGACGCCAATGAACGGTGCGAGGTAGAATGGCGTCTCTGCTGCCAACGAACGAACCACGCCGTTGACGTTTATGTGAGTGCTGCACTAGTCCTGTTGGTTTGCTGTGATTTGCACTGACACTGATTTGACACACGAATGATTTGACCAAGAATGTAATACACTATAATACTGAATGCACACAAAAGTGAGTGGAACGAATGAATATCTCTGTGAGTTTACGCGGGAACGTGTAGTGCGAGCGACTCTAGTGAGAACAATGGCCACATCCGTCGACCACGAGGCAGAGTATCAAGAGGGCGGACGTGCGTCACAGCTTGGTTGAGTTGTGATTCGCCGCCAACGATGGAAAGTGAGCCTTGTGAGTGGTCTTGCCGCTGGGGCCACGCTAGCAGCGCTGGCCGCTTGAGTGAGCTTCGATCGAGGATGTGAGCTGATGGACAATGTGCTTGAGTGCGCGGTCGATAAATCGATATAGCATACCTGCGAGCTATACCATATGACGCTAGGCGTCAGATGATTGCGAGTGCAGTGTGTGCATGAGTTGAGTGTGTGCTTGGGAGGTGCGAAAACTGAACAACAGGCGATGTACAAACACCCCTCTTACGAGTTGTTCCCATTGGTACTGATGACTGTCAGTATGGTTCGATAAAAATTAAATCGTTTTCAACGCCACGATATATACCTCTCGTGCGCAATAATTTACACACTATCGAGATCGATATAAGAGACGAATTTGGGGATCCTATAGCATTCGAGCGGGGAACGTTGCCTGTGACACTACATTTCAAAAGGTCCCACGATTTATTACACCACTATGGATGATATTGATAGTGTGCAGCACGGATGAGGCCGTCGCGGATACGGCGGTATTAGCCAAGTTTATATCGGAACACCTAATCAAGGAGGACACGGTATCGGCAGCTTTCTCGGGGGCCTGTTTCGTCGAGTGTAACCATTTTTAAAGAAGGGCGCTAAAGCAATTGGAAAAGAGGCATTGCGCGCTGTTGTAAACGTAACCGGTGATATCCTCGAAAGAAATATAGCTGTGAAAGATGCTATTCGCGAGAGAGCGCGCGAATCAGGCAGTAATCTCAAACGCAAAGCCTCTGAAAAAATTGACACTCTCATGCGGGGGTCTGGTTATAAAAAGCGCAAAATTTCGCGAAATCCTCATTCATCGAACGAACGTAAACCACGACGTATCTCCCGTAAAAATAAAAGTGTAATAAAGAGAAAAGTGATAAAGAAGAAGAAGAATAATAAAAAAATAAGAAGAAGAAGAATAATAAAAACAATAAGAAGAAGAAGACGCGTCAACGAACAGTTGCAGATATTTTTGGATAGCTGAAACAAGATAGCTTTTCTACATGCGCACTCGTGCGAGTGTCTTAAATCGGAACTTGAATTATTTTCACTCCCACCGACGCAAACTACTATCGAAAGCTCCAATTCGGTGTATTACAAACCAATATCTTCGCTAACAGATGATTTACCGATTGGATTTGTTATTCCTGGACAGGGTGATGAGTATATCGATCTCGCGCAAGCTATGCTTAGTCTGAGAGTGAAAATAACATCTCCTACTACGGAAATTGCCGCGGGTACAGCGTCGAAAGTAAGTGCCGGCCCTGTAAACAATCTCTTGCATTCTATGTTTAATCAGGTGGATGTATACCTGAATCAAAAATTAGTTTCACCTCCAAATAATGCCTACGCTTATCGAGCGTACATAGAAACACTTTAAAATTACGGTCCAGCAGCAAAAAATTCGCATCTCACGAGCGTTCTCTGGTACGATGATACCCCTGGAAAAATGGATGATATAACATCGAAAAATACTGGTCTTGTGAAGAGCAAACAATTTTTAAATGTCGAAAAAACTGTAGACTTGCTCGGTCATCTGCATTGCGATATATTCGATCAGGAGCGGTTCCTATTAAACGGTGTCGAGATGCGACTACGGTTGGTGCGGTCTAGAGATTCATTTTGTCTTGTGGGCGATACAAAGAATGGTCAATGCGGCTTAAAGATTCTCGAGGCATCGCTTCTCGTTCGTAGAACAAAAATAGCTTGTGATGTGCTGCTCTCGCATGCTAGAATTCTGGCAAAATCTACGGCTAAATATCCTCTTACGAGAGTCAAGGTAAAAGCCGTTTCAATACACTCTGGTGTTCATGGAGAGACTATCGATAATATCGTGTTAAGTCAATTGCCGAAGCGTATAATTATCGGTTTTGTCGATAACAAAGCGTTTAACGGCGACTTCAGTATAAATCCATTCAATTTCCAAAATTACAAGATAAATTATCTTCCGTTGTATGTAGATGGTGCTCAAGAACCTTCGAAACCGTTACAACCTGATTTTACGAAAAATCATGTATATGTGGATGCTTTTCAAACGTTGTTTTCGGGAATTGGAATACATTTCTTGAACGACGGTAATTCGATCGATCGCGATAATTATCGCGATGGATACTGTCTGTTTGCTTTTGATTTGACACCTGACCTTTCGGCGAACAGCAATACACATTGGAATTTAATAAAGCCCTGTAGTGTGAGAATAGAGGTACGATTTGAGGATGCACTTGCTTCAACGATAAATTGTGTAGTCTACGCGGAATATGATAATGTCCGTGAAATTGATGCCTCTCGGCAAGTAATGGTGGATTTTACCGGATAAGCGAAAAATGTGCTGATGTCGGCATAAATTTATTTCGTGTTAAGAGACGTGGAAGCGTGTCTGTGAGTAACTAATCAGTGGAACTCGAGCATCTGTACGGATTAGACGTGAAAATGGATATCGTCGTGGATATACAGGGAATGCGTGGTAAAGACTCGGAATTTATTCCGAAAGAAATTGCCGTGGTAGCAGTGGATAGACCGTACTCTGCTCATTGGATCGTTGCACCGCCGTGTCACTTTGCTGAATTACCACAGCATTCGAGAAACCAGAATAATTTTCTCTCGAAATATTTTCACGGTCTGGAATGGTACGAGGGCGATGTGAGCTGTAAACAAGCATACGCTAACTTGCGTGAAATTTCGCGAAAATCAAGACGTATCTATACACGCGGTCACGAGTAGGCTATACTTCTTTGCGATATCACGAGTCGTGAAATTTCCATCCTGGAGGACGCCCATCCTGGGCGCCCCATCGTACACATTTATGACGAAATCTTTGCGAAAATGCTTCAGACACGCTATGATAAACGATACAGCGTCTTCGCATTGTGCATTGCGCCAAGCTTTCCAAATAAAAAATTGGCTTCGCGAGCACCCATTGAAAGGAGAATCATACATGGATGTTTGGTCAGCAGTCGAAGAGGAAGAGAATAAGAAAGAGGAGAAATCTTCATCATGTAGTCGTGACACGATCGACGATGCTGTGAAATACATGTTGCATATACATACGTCTTTCAAAGCGTATCGGTCATCATTTAATCATTGACTATGTGTTCAGCATGAATACTAGACAAATCTACGAGAGTCTGCAGTATCTACCACTTTCAACTATTGGCGTATACCCAGCTGACAGAATTCCTCGTGTATGGCCGTTACCGGCTGGACTCGTAGTTAACACGGATAACCACGAAGGACCTGGAGAGCATTGGATCGCTATGTACGTTAACCATCATGGAAAAGGAATGTACTTTGATAGCTACGGGCTACCACCGGTTATACCGCAACATCTCGCACGACTACGAAGAAACTGCAAGTTCTATCGGTACGGTCTCAAGCAGCTACAGAGTAATACGTCGGATGTGTGTGGACAATTTTGTGTCGTATTCCTGCACCTTAAAGATATGCGGTCTCTCAAGTTTTGTGAGAGCCAAGGCGCAGGCGGTCGACATACACGAAGAGTTTGTAAGGGTGCATAATTATCTAAAGATCTTAAAAATATCTCTGAGAACGTATCAACAATCATATTAATACTGTTTGGTGATGTATGTCTTCTTAAATTATCAATAGAATTTAAATTTGGATTGCAGTCGCGAAGAATGGGAATATTAAAACTATTTGACAATGAGTCACAAAAACCTGTGACATCTAGATTTTTATAAGCACGGCGAGTGATAGTGCGATTGATTATGGGTTTAGTATCAAACTTGTAACGCAGTTCTAACAGGTCATGGCCTGCTATGTACGGTGATTTTGACTTGACAAACGATTGTATCTTATCTTCGCTATCGATAATGAACACATCAATCCACGAGTCTGAGGTCGGAGTATGATGAGTCGGTAGTGAATCAACAATGTGAAGCGACTGTGAGAAAGCTAAATGACGTAGATATTTCGGCTCATAATTATTACTAGTTAGATCACAGTTGAGATCGCCGAGAGAGAGAGAGAGAGAGAGAGAGAGAGAGAGAGAGTTTATCCAATGCGTGCATCTAATGATTTCAACAAAAAGTGTGAGTCATAGTAATTCCCCCCCCCCCCCCCCCCCCCCCCCCCCCCCAGAATTTGTCAATAAAACGAAAACGGTTCAATTATTCATCGATATTTATTTTATTCCCTTCAAAGTAATCTCCATGGAAAGCAATACACATATTCCAACACTTCTTCCAATCTTTAAAACAATTTCATGAGCGGATTTTCGAATCACCTTCAGCTCCTTCTGCGAATTCTCCTTTATCGCCTCAATCGTCTCAAAACGCTTTCCGCGAAGTGGTAACTTGAGTCGTGAGAACTGGAAAAACTCACACGGGGCCATGTCAGGTGAATTCGAAGCTTGCGGAACGGTATTAACGTTGTTTTTGATCAAATAATCGTGTACAAAATGCGATGTGTGAGCCGGTGCATTATCGTGGTGAAGTAGCCACGAGTCGTTTCTCACGCTTGGACTCGTCTCATGCTCAAAACATCGTGCATAACGCTCTGCATCGATCCGAGCGAGACACCAAGATCGGCTGCTATCGCCCTGATGCTCATACGATGATCTTCGAGAACAATTTTCTTAACTTTTTCGATGTTTCCGTCAGTCACAGAGGTAGATGGACGACCTGAACTAGGCAAATCATCAACCACAGTACGGCCTGCTTTAAACTCTTTGTACCACTCGTATGCTTGTGTTTTCGACATTGTCGAGT
The DNA here is from genome assembly GCA_963942595.1 of Cylloceria caligata. Taxonomy (NCBI): domain Eukaryota; kingdom Metazoa; phylum Arthropoda; class Insecta; order Hymenoptera; family Ichneumonidae; genus Cylloceria; species Cylloceria caligata. The sequence goes on from OZ012708.1 coordinate 16,129,019, forward strand.
CCCCATAGGCTACCGTTAACATTTTCGATGCTTCCGCACATGATATTTTGTTAGAAACACAAAATTCAGGTACACTCTTTGCTCAACTAAATTCGATATAGCAAAATTCGCAGAGTACACCAAACAATTGTAAATTCATTGTACTGGCAAACAGTACCAATAAACCGAACACCAACATTTTCCTGATAAACTTGCTAAATAAACCCTACTTTTACCTACTCAGAAGTCTGAAATATTTATTCCTGTGTTCGAGCCCGAATTCTTCCCCTCGGAAGATGAAAATTAATGCTAACATAAAAATACCGTTACAGTGAGTGTAACTTTTCGACTATTTTCATACTTTGCGTGACTGGAATGACGTTGTATTGTAGGTCACTGAAATCGCCTCAACGTTAGTAATGATATCATGAAAAAAAATACATGGTTCGATTAAAAAAAGGGAAGTTGACCTTAACGTATCTTTGGCGCCTCCACCGAAAAAAAATTACGATGGTTCCGTATGACGTCCTTCTCGAACAATAGAATTTTCATCTGAAACTGTTTAAGATATCAGCAATAGTTTAAGTGCGATTGCTCTGTAATACTTTAAATGGCCCACCCTGTATATCGACGTACGTGTAACTCCACCTATTGAAAAATATCCACATTATTAAATAGTACACTTAGTATTAATGAAATAATCATCTATATCTTAATAATCTTAATATTTGTATATTCTTTCTTACAGAGCATTCTATACGAAATTATGATTCTCTAGGATTAGGGACGACGGTATATATCCCGTGTTCGGTAGTAAGTGTGACGGAACTACTTATATCCCTGTCAAAAACAATATACCTGTTTCATTTGCGTACCTTGCAGCATAAGCCGGAATCACCTAACAAAAACGCTAAGCAAGACTACCCCTACCACCTTCCTTGTCAGCCCTATATGTAAGACCGTGGTATAAATAGTGAGGATCAGGATTGAGCTAGAGATGTCCACCCGGTATAAAAAAGAGGGTAACCCAGAGCACGCGAACGGAAGGGGACTTATCGGAGTCATCGAGCGAGGGCATACGAAGCGCCAAGTGGCCAAATAGCAAACTACGATTTCGTAGTTTTCGGATTTCGCCGAAAATACAATAGTATTATATAAAAAAACATTAAAAATGAATTCTTTCGTTTAGTATGATTTGCGGTCTGGTCCGTCTCTCCATGCAATTTTTTTTGCATAGACACAATAAATTATCGAAAATTCGTGGCAGCTGTCGTTAGCCATGACGCTTTTCTCGTGAACTCATTAATTCATTTAACTACAATTTTCACGCATATCTGCTACACTTCACTGGACCAGACCGCAAAGCTTACCACTGCACTGCACTTAAACAAAAAAATTCTAACTTGTTTCATTGCAAATCCAAGCGATAATCCGAAAAGTACGAACGGATATGTCAAAATCGTGTTCGCGGCCATCTTGCAGTCTATGCTATCTAATTGTTAGTTCCAGCTCCTGACGGTAGATTCACGATTCACGGTTGTCGGTATAAGCGGATAAGCGGGCGTGAAGGCATAAGCGTAAAGCGGGCCCCGAGACAAGACATTTTTTTATTCTGACTCAATGTTGCTGTAGAATCTATGTTGGTTTCTCGACTGAAAGTTTATTTACTGTACCCGGCCACATGGATCGGTGGGATACGACTCGGCGCAGGACCAACGATACTTGGGAGTTGGAGGCAGAGCTGCCAGAAAGCGGCCGCAGCAGCACGACGCACACAAACGCACGCCCGTGTACGTGTGACCGCCCGAGCTCGTGGAGCATCGGACAATAGAAGGAGACAGATATATGACTGTCTATCTCTTTCGGGCTGCTCGCGCTGCTACCGCTGCTAGTGCTCGGACTGTCGCGCGATACATTTAACTCTGACTGAGACGAGCGCGTAACGTTTGCGGTCGATGATAATTCAAATCCACGCAGTGACAAATTTTTTTTTCAGTAATTATTGCATTTCACGATTAATTAATTATTGTTATTTTGTATTTTACATAATTTTGCTATTTCTTGTTTTATTACGTATGTGATACGGGCCATGTTATACCTCATAAAAACCGTATCAGTACTATTGCTGCAAAAAATGGACTATAAAATGTAATGGTTGCTTAAAAAATTTGACACAACGAGAACTCGAGCTGTCATCGGCCGCGGATGAGAGATATGACGCGCACGCTTCACTGATTATCGTTGTTAAGCTGCATTAGCAAATTAAGATACCCAAATTTTATTCAAAGCTTCTGAAAACTAAAAATATAACAGTTAATCCAACCAACCACGTTAACGATTGTTGCAAGAATTACCAAAAGAACGCAATCCACTCTTGGTCAACGTGTACGTTATTTTCTTCTTTAGTATATATATATGTTTGGCAATATACTTAATAATTTATTAACACGAATTAAATGAAAGCAACGTTATGTTCTTTTTAATTATATACATGTGTTTGTTATTATAATATCGCATAAATGTACGACGTACATGTTGTTGCTGGACGGAAACCGCGAGAAGGTGGTGGTTTCTTCCATCATCAAGAAAATATTAATAATTGTTAATTATAATGAAGCAAATACGACTAAAAAAACGACTAAGTACAACCCAACAAAGACTAACTAACAGTAATAGAACACCAATCTTTCAATTTCTTACTTAACAGTGTAAATATAACGTATATAAGTATCACGTATAACGTTGTGATTATAACGTATATGTAACATCACATTATCGAATAGGAAAGTATGACATTGATGCTATTACTCTTATTTGATGTTCGCTGGAAATTGTAATGTATATATACATTGAACTGGAATATATTCAAGTATCAATAAATGAAACAAACAATTATTTAATATTTTCTTACGTTAGTTCATAGAAACGGGAAAGTTATGCAAGAGCACGATAGAGTTCTCATTACTAACATTGAATAAAGCGTTCATACTTCACGTACTATATCTAACATGATACTTTAAGTACTAACAGGAAATTAAGCACCAGATTAGCGAAACACATTACATAAATAAAATTGACTGAAGACAACGGAGATGAAATACAATTTATTTAACACGTATCACTATGCATTTATTCATTATGCTTAATAATCCGTGCAAAATAAATAGTTTTTTATTTTTGGTTTCCAGAAAATTTGTTGTTTGTATCAAACACTTTTGCAGTGAGTTTGTGGTTTCTTTGCGGTAAATAAATTGCATCACTAGGTTAGACATGTGGGTTAAATTCATGTTATCGATTTATAATCCGATGCGCTTTGTGAATATGTCAATTCACTTTATCTGAATTAGGATCAACCTGAAAAAGTAAAGTAAAAAGAAATCTTCACGAAACGTCGGTGGCAAAAATCATGTACACACTGGTCCAACTCGGACGTCATACCTAGTTTTTAGGTGTATGTGTGTGCTTCGCCAATTATTCTTTTTTGCTATAAATATTTTTTGATACATGTAATCAAATGCTGTTTTCAGCAAGAAATATCATATTTGTGAACGTTTTCATATATGAAAAAAATTAACAATTCTCAAATAGCATTTTTAAAAACTAAGTTTGTATTGTTTAGTGTTTTTATAATTACGCTTTTTCCTCATAAGACTGCACATTATGAAATAGGAGATTCTTCTCCTACAAAAAGTAGCGTTTATTGAACATTCTTATTGAAAACATTTTCGCATGATATGCATTGTAACTAAGAGAAAAGTTGAAGATTGCGATCTCAAATATTTCGTTTTATATGTGAACATTTGATTTATGAAAAAATTGAATATCTTTTTAGCCAATATCTTTTTAGCATAAATGTATGTCACTAAACGTTACAAAATCTATACACTTCACGTTGCTCGATTTAGTTATATTCAAGTGTCTATAGATGACAATAATAGGGTGTCCCTTATTTCTTGAATGAAACGTCGTGCTTCTTTTCATAGCAATCACGTAGTCCTAAGGTTGTTCCATGTTTTTCCGAAGTTGTTTCCTTGGATGTTTGTATAACGATGCATCCGATTTTTGTGCAAGTTTATCGTAGGATATATATGCATAATTCTTCATGGTTCTTTCTTATGCTATTTCTTTTCTTGTCACATACATCCAATGAGATTATGCAGCTGTTTTGCTTGACAAAAGTGCTACAATAAATTAAATCGCACCAAAAATAGTGTATATCCTCACGTACAATATGTATGCACCTGTAATGTATCTTGATGTTGGCCTCGCTGTCTTACATTATGAACTGTATGTGCAAACTACATTTCATATAATCTGCGTGCAGGTTGTTGTAGTCTTCATTTTTGCGTAGTTATCCGTCTTCTTATGAAAAATCCACACGGAACGATGACTACAATTGTTGGTCTTCTTGGGCACTTCAATTGAAATAATTTCCATTGTTACTCCCTCTTGTTTCTTGAAGAAACACCAATGGCACAAATTGCGGATTGGGTGATAATAAGAATTATCTATACAAAAGTAATGAATGACACATTTCTACGTTGATTCTTGTAAGTTGTGCTAAGCGACAGTGCGAACAGACCCTCTTCTTTCAATCAACTCTTCAACTTCTATTGTTCATGCAGATAATATTATATATTATACTCACCACTACATGAACGTTACAAACGCGCATTTGCAACATATCAGCATCAACAACAAACATAATACTTTTTATGTGCATTATGTCGCATGCATCTCTCCATTGAAGCGAAGTTTGTCGAAGTAATAGAGTTTATTCCGTGATGCGGTCCAATAATCGATAGAATATTTAATATCCTAGGCGATGCAACAATTATCGTTCATTTGTATGTTGTTGTATTCGTAGTGTCCGTATTAACGTTTTAAAAGGATAACAATAACGATGGCGATATACATTTTATTCGCTAAAAATATCTTAATAATTGTTTATAAACATAGAGAATTCTTCCAATTTCCTCTTACTTACAAAGCAGTTGTCGAAAAAGATTTATTAAACATCACATTTATAAATTGTCATTTTTTTAAGAATATTGCTGATTTTATTTCATATAATGTTCACTTTTATGAGGGAAAATATTTATTTCAAAATAAGCTATTTAAAAAAAACGCTTGAGAAACGTTCAATTAAAAAGTGCTATATAACAAATTGTTCCATGTAGTTTTTTCATCACATTATTGCATTTTAAAATATGATATTTCTTGTTAGGAACAGTTTTTTGCATTTTTCTTGAAATATTTTTAATATTAATAAGACGTATTATATAATTTATAATACTTGTGTGAACCATGAAAAAATGGTTTAGAAGTGAAACAATTCTTTAAGTATATATTTCAACAGTATTATTGTGTGTGGATATACAAAGTCCTGAAAAATACTAATCTCTACATGTCATAAAAAAGTACTAGCCGGAATAGTTATTCTATACATTTATATTTAAATTGAGATACTGGCGTGCAAATATGTTATAATAATCTGTTTGTCATTTCTCATCAATATTGCTTATGCTTTTATGCCACAGACTGTAATGCAATGTACACCGAGAAACATTTCCATTTTCTAAATTAGAGTACCTATAGTATATTCTATAAGCTCTTTTAATTGTTACGTCAAAATCGCGGCCTATCTTACGATCCCACGAATTTAACATAGATTTCACGTTTCGGTGTATCTTTTCCGTGCTCTGGTCAAGGAGAATAAATTCTCCCTTTACCACACCCGACGAGAAAATACCGAAGACGCAAGCCCGTTTTTGAGTCTAACCTCGCGGAAAATTACTCGGGATAGGGCTGGAGTGCGTTTTGTTCTTGGTTGGGGATAATCACTTCACGAATAATGGGGAGGGACTTGAATGACAATTTCACGCGGAGCAAGATTCCACTTTAATTGGTAATTGAAAATTATACCTACGGTTGTTTGTGGCTGTGGTTCTTACTGTTGAACGTTGGTTGGGCGTAGATTAGTGTAGTCAGACAGACTAAAAATCGAACGTAGGCGTTGGTGCGTATTAATAATTATTTATTGAAATAAACTACATGAGTAGTTGAATGTTGCATGTTCAATATCCCCGATTTTACAAGGGTTAATAATTATAAGTACTGTACTCTTACTCTGTGCTACTTGAAACTATACTTTGTGAAAATTAAGCCGTGGTGAAAAATTATCGTGCTGGACTACTTTATTTCCCGGCAAACAGTACTACTTGTTGCCTTGGAAAAATTCTAATTCACTGCCGGCGACTTATTGACTGCCAGGCTAGTGATTAGTCCTCTAGTTAACCCCCCGTGAAACTGTGTTACTTGACTCCCCGTGAAAAAGTGTCGCCGGCCGATTTTCGCGGCCTTTTATAGGGCTCCTGAGCTTCGAAAATTCTTGTCGTCAAGCGCGTAAAAGAAGAGAAGGGATAAAACCCTATCCTGATTATAAGAATTTCCCCGTGGTGTTTCTCGATCATACACGTATTCATTCTCCTTACTCCGTAGAGTAGCTTCTTGACATGCAGAGCCATAGATCTATGCAAGTGCATCGGTATGGTGCGCTCTGATTTGTCAGCGCGATGTGCCACACAGAGGACCACGCGATTAGGTGAGGGAACGCGTTCGAAGCGTTTTTCCCCTGAAAATGAGGCGATTTTTACCACCCCACTTCTTGGCCTACTTTCAATAGGATTTCCTAGTTTAGGTAATATCCTTATGCTCGCTTCTCTGAAGATGTGTCTATGGTAATGGCTTAGTTTTTCAGCGTTTTTACGGAACTTAAATAAATCCTTCACATGAAACCACTAATAATAATTTTGTTACAGCTTCTGTAGTTAACTTTGACGTATGCAACCTGATTTCTGCGTTAATCTCTTATTAGTATAAATGGTTTCGTTGAGTTATGGCTTATTCCAAACATCATTGGTTATTCGTTAAATTAGTGATTACTCTAGTTATAGCTAATGAGTTTTCTTAAATAATTTGTTAGTTAGACGTTAGATTTCTTATAGTTAATAAGTTTTCTTAAATGATTTGCTAGTTAGACGATTATTCTCGTACTATAGGAACGAGAGCGAGAGAGAGAGATAGAGATTTTACTTGAGAACGACTCGTCTAACTTGGCTACTCGTACATTTTGTTCGTACGCAAGTCGGCTAGATCGCCGTTCAGCCCTAGCGATAAGACGTTCGTCGTGGCGCAGAGAGTCGCCCCAGTCTCGCTTTCCTGCAGAGGAAGCTCTATTGAAACGCGTTACCGTTTTCTCTCTTTCTCGATTCGTTTTACTTTTAGTATTTAGCTGTAAAACAATCTTAACATTTCATTTTATCCTGTCTATATATGTGTAATGTATTCCATATAAATAACTTGATGGTAAAACAAGTATGTCTATGCATGGAAACGAGAGAGAGAGAGAGTTCTTCTCTTGAGAACGACTCGCCTAACTTGGGTACTCGTACATTTCGTTCGTAGCCAAGTCGGCTAGATCGCCGTTCAGCCCTAGCGATAAGGCGTTCGTAGTGGCACAGAGAGTCGCCTAGCCTCGCTTTTCTGCAGAGGAAAATTTGTTGAAACATGTTATAGTTTTTCTCTCTTTCTCGTTTAGTCTTACTTATGGGTGTTCAGCTGTAAAACAATCTTAACATTTCATTTTATCCTGTCTATATATGTGTAATGTATTCCATATAAATAACTTGATGGTAAAACAAGTATGTCTATGCATGGAAACGAGAGAGAGAGAGAGTTCTTCTCTTGAGAATGACTCGCTTAGCTTGGTTACTCGTACATTTCGTTCGTACGCAAGTCAGCTAGATCGCTGTTCAGACCTCGCGCAAGGCGTTTTCGTTGCGCGGAGAGTCGGCCAGCCCCGCTTTCCTGCAGCAGAAGCTTCATTGCAACTTAATTTTAGTCTCATCTCTTTCTCGTTTTTCTGTCTATTTTTCGCTATTTTACCATAAATTAATCTTAATATTTCCTTTATCCTTTCTATATAGGCATAACATGTTTTATATATTTATGATGGTATTTTTACTATAAATTCCAATATTTTACGAGAGACATATTAATGTAATCCCAAGAGAAAAGGGGAATTAATCCTGATGTACTGATCTTTCTTCTATTACCCGACTATACTTGGTAAGCTCATTAATTCGATGTGGGTTGTACTCGTTTTCGAGTGACAGTCATGGGTAATTTCCATATGGAAGCATAATTGTTCCTTTTGCTGCTGATATTTTATCTACAGTATTCGTGTGAACATTTTAATAGTCATAACTCTTTCGTTTAAATCAACAGTTCCTCTGCTTTTGTTAATTGTTCCGCTTAGTTAATAATTGTTCATGATTTCATCATCTTTGTAAAGAGAGAGAGAGAGAGAAGATTTCAGGCAAGAGCGAGAAGAAAGGGTGCGGTCGCTTGGTCACGTGATAACGTTCCCTCCAACCGCTCCCTTATGACCACCAACGCCCCGACGGCGACTAGCCGAACCCCTGGTCTAGGATTGAGGGTAAGGCCGCGCTGAATCATAGATCCATAAATGGCAGTCAATAACCGGGTCTACGCAGTAGATCCCATGGTTTGAAAGTTTGCCTTTTGACCGGGAGCGCCGAAAAATTCCATCTTTACAAGATTAATTCTTCCCGGGAGACGGTCGGTAGGGCCGCATCTTCACCCTGTTCCGATCTCCGTCGCTAAAATCGCTCTCCTCTCCCCTTAAGAAGTTCGAGAATAAAAGAAAAATGTGATAGGTAACTTTTACTGTAGCGAAACTAAAACAGAAGAACTTTAACGTAATCGAAAATAAAAAAAGATAAATGCGACGTTACGTCAGGACGTAACATAATATATATTCCTTCCAAGTAACGATATTTTTTGTAGAACTTAATGTTTATGGAATTTTCTTACTTTTAGTATGCACAGCTTAATCACGAAAACTCAACTTCTGCAAGGAGAATTAATTGTTTAAATAATTTTCCATACACTTTATGTCAACAGTGCATATACCCAAGGAATACATCGCAGTCTAAATGACATCATTTTGACTTCAAATAATATAATTTTGACAGTTAAGTGTTTCTTAGGTATTCCTTGGGTATACGTTTAATGTTTGTTCTGTGTATTTTTTCTAAAAATGGCTTACAAAGTGGCTGGGTGCCATAAAACAGGATTTTATGTGGTTAAAAATAAACATGTCGTTTATGATCCTGAAAGAAGAAAATTCTGTTTTTATTGATAAAACTTTACACATCTGTGGAACAAAACATATCAGGAGTACAAATTGAAAATGCGGGATTTTTTTCTATTTTTGAACGTTTATTCTGAAAAAATGGTAACAAATGAATTATTCAAAGTATTGTCCATCGCTAGCCACAACTTTTTCCCATCTTTCTGGCAATTTACGGATACCGTCGCGAAAAAATTCGGCCGGCTTGGCTGCTATCCAGTCATCGACCCATTTTTGGGCTTCTTCGTAAGAATGGAAGCGCTGGTCAGCTAGGCCATGTGTCATCGATCGGAAAAGGTGGTAATCGGAAGGAGCAATATCTGGGCTATACGGCGGGTGGGGTAAGACTTCCCATTTCAGCGTTTGTAGGTATGTTTTGACCGGCGCTGCAACATGTGGCCGAGCGTTGTCATGTTGCAAAATTACTTTGTCGTGTCTTTGCTCGTATTGTGGCCGTTTTTCTTTGAGTGCGCGGCTCAAACGCATCAATTGAGTTCGGTATAGTGCTCCTGTGATGGTTTCGTTCGATTTCAATAGCTCATAATACACCACACCCAGCTGGTCCCACCAAATACAGAGCATGAGCTTGGCGCCGTGAATATTTGGTTTGGCCGTCGATGATGATGCATGGCCGGGGTAACCATATGATTTTTTGCGCTTCGGGTTATCGTAATGGATCCACTTTTCATCACCAGTGACAATGCGATGCAAAAAACCCTTCCGTTTTTGCCGTTCGAGCAGCAGTTCGCATGCAAAAAAACGGCGCTCGACGTCTCTCGGCTTCAGCTCATACGGCACCCAATGTCCTTGCTTTTGGATCATTCCGAGGGCTTTTATACGATGGGAAATGGCTTGTTGTGTCACTCCCAATGAATCTGCGAGCTCTTGTTGAGTTTGACACGAGTCTTCATTGAGTATTGCCTCCAATTCAGCATTCTCAAACTTTTTCACTTGGCCCGGCCGCTCTTTGTCCTCAACGTCAAAATCACCACTTCTAAACCGCACAAACCATCTCTCGCACGTTGAAACCGATGGAACATGACTCGGATAAGCCTCGGAGACCAATCGATGTGCTTCAGCAGCACTTTTCTTCAAATTAAAGAAGTAAATTAAAACTTCCCGCAAATGCTGTTTTGTTGGCACGAAACTCGACATATTGAGAGCTCAAAAAAACTATGAATTTGACACTGCGACAAATTGACACATACTGAAAATTAAAGCTATAAGACGTAGCTTTGACATGAACATAGTCACAGTACTGCCTGATGCGTATAGCGTTAGTAACGCCATCTGTTATCAAACCCGCATTTTCAATTTGTACCCCTGATAATTTAAATGTTTCATTTGATACGCAGATCCTGAGACAATAAATATTCGCAACTTGTAAAATTGATCAATATAAACGTGAAAGATTGTAGTAAAGTTAATACCATGGATTGAACTGTCAAATATGAAAATAGATCTCCTTTTTCAATATTTTTACTATCATACATAACGAGAACTGTACTGGTGGCTTTGATGAAGAATGAATAAGAACAGCAATTTGCGTTACCTGTCAATTTTACTGCAAAGATCATTTCTAAATTTAATTTCGACGATATGTGGAAGACAATCTTGCAGCGACACATGTCAAGTAAAAATTCCATAAAACTCGATAAACCTTTTTTGTTAACTTATTGAAAACAAAAGGAAATTTAAAGTATTCTCAATGTTTATGAATAGCTTATTAATATACTTTTTAAGAGAAAAGAGATAAATGTATCATATAGACTCACCGTTATCCTTTTCAAATAAATGCAAACAGCACAACTTAAAACGAACGATCAATTATCGTTGGGTCATTTAAAATAATAATTCAGTCAAGTATTGGACTGCATTACAACGAAGTCAACTGCGTTACTTCGGCAAACTTCGCTTCTATGTACATTCTGCACATATATTGTAAAAAAATATATATACTAAAGAAGAAAATAACGTACACGTTGGCTTAGAATGGATTGCGTTCTTTTGGTAATTCTTCCAACAATCGTTAACGCGGTTAGTTGGATTAACTGTCATATTTTTAGTTTTCAGAAGCTTTCAATCAAATTTGAGTATCTTAATTTGCTAATGCAGCTTAACAACGATAATCAGTGAAGCGTGAGTAGAAGGGACCCGTTATAGAAAGGCAGGGCGTGGCCGTCTGGCGCCAGGGGCGTGTCTAGACAAGCCCCGCCCCCTCCCTACTACTACCCCTCCCCTGCTGCTTCCTCATTAATTGTTCCAGGGGGGCGTGTCTACCCCCACTACCCCACCCCCGTTCTTGATTGGTCCCCACAACCCCCACCACCCCTGCCCCCGTCCCTGATTGGTCCCCACCAGTCCCTACCCCCAGTCCACCTATCCTGGTGTTCTGATTGGTGCAGCGTCGCAGCGCCATCTGCCGGATTTTGACCCGTACTTAATTGCTGATGCGCCATCTAATGTCGGTAAATGTGTTACCGACTGATGGTAAAGAATATTGGATGTCGGCAGTCGGTCCGGCAGAAAATTACCGATACGTCATCTACAGTCGGTGATCGTGTTACCGACTGGTGGTAAAGAAGATTGAATGTTTACAGTCGGTCTAGCAGAAAATGTATCGGTGACCGGTAAAGCGGATCGGCTGTCAACTGTCGGTATGTAGCCGAACATCGCTACAGCTAATTTGGGACTTACGGAAGATAAGAAGATTGGGTCTCGCGGTAAATAATATTCTGCACCCCACCATCAACCGGTTTCCCCCCAGTCGTCGATAACCGAGACCCCTTCACGTAGCTTTTTTTTTTAAATTTTGTTAATTAAAAAATTTAATAATTTAAACGACTATTTACAACAACGGTAAATGAAAATACTCGTTATTTTTAGTTTCATGAAAAACTGTTTTATTTTACCATTCTCGTCCAACAAACATGTATTGTTCATCCGTAATTTTCAATGGCATCCGTGGCAGTCACGGCGAGCTGGTGGTCGACCGTCAATTTGTGTTTTTGTACCCGGTTTGATGAGATGTTTATAGCACGGCATGTACGAGGAGATCTCACGGTCAACCTTCAGATGTTCTGGTAGTTTGTCATACAGAATTTCTATTTTTCCGCCCCAATGTTTCAATAGCAGCGGCTTCGGTATGTACGCGAACTCAGCTTTGGTGAAGTCTCGGGGATCCTTGCAGCAGTCGATCACGAGTATACTGTCAATAGCATCCATTGTGTAAAGAGAGGCAAAGATACTTTCACAACGACGTTTCCTTTTCAACTAAGTTTTTTTCACAGCTGTTACCATTAGATATATACATCTCGCGTCAATGGCCAGCATAGTTAAATATGAAAATGTGTATGGTGGGAGTACTTTCGAATAATAAGACAGGAAATTCAAAAGTTTCGAATTTATTCATAGTAATTCACAAGTAGCATCCAAATCGATCTGTACAAGTTTGTATACATGTGTTTTTATTACAACCGTAGCCCTTAATATTATTGTGTTTTACATTTTTCACACGTTTCTTTCTGCGATTTAAATATTTTACGCGTTTGTAGTATTGTGCAGCTATGCGATCGTTCTTCACTCTGTCAGTCGTAAAATTCTTATAAAAATTATCCAGAGTATAACCACGAGCAATACAATCAAGAAACATAATACAGTATTCACCGCATACTTTAGACTTGAGTGATTGAAGGGGCTGCGTGTTCCACTCGTAGCTTCGACAGTTTCTGCGTAGACGGTTATGGTGTTGGTTAATGAGTGGGGGCAATCCATAACTATCGAAAAAGATTCCATGTCCATTGTTATCAACGTAAGTGGCAACCCAGTGTCGCCCAGGTAGATTATGCTCGTCTGTGTTTAGAACCAATGCTGCGGGTCTAGACCAGCGACTCGGGATGCGATCGGCCGGAAATACTCCTTTCGTCTGAGCAGATATTCGTTGTAGAGCGTCTAATATCTGTAGGCTGTTCATGCTGTTTACACAAATGGTGGTGACGCTTAGAGTGTGATTGACGCTGTCTCTGCTGATGATAATGATTGTTGCGCGTTGGTGGTTGCTCCGGCAGGTGTTTGTTACGTGGGGGGCGGTGATGGTTGTTTAGTACTCGGTGAGATTACTTGTTTTTCTCTGCCACGGAAAAGTACAGTTATTTCATCGTTAGCCGGTACAGTTCCTCCTCGCAGCGCCGACTCATCACTGTTGCATGATAGTGTAATATCGTTGAATATATACTCTACGCTTTGTGATATATCTCGAGTATTTTCCTCATTTGATGTCTCGTTGTTCGGTTGGCTTTGTTGATTTTTAATAGGTGTTGTTTTATCGACAGGTTGTGAATAAATGTGACTAACCGCGTCGAGCTCTTTAAACAGGAGCCACGAACGTATTTTTGCCACGTTATTTATAGCACATTTTACATCGTCTTCTTTCGAAATACCATGATGAATACAGTAAACGTTGTTGATTGGCATATTTTTTAACGATGGACCCTCGTATTCTTCCAGATTGATGATTTCGCGCCCCAGAACGTCACGTAGAAGCTCGGCTTTTTGCAAGCCTCTTGTGTAAATACGCAAGGCATAACGACACAGTAAGCGTAGATTGGTGTAGATTTTTTTCAACGGTGTATCACCGTCAAGCCATTCCAAACCATGATGAAAACACGTTAGTTTATTGTTGCTCGCGCGTATACTCCTTGGTAGTTCACCAAAGTCATATGGTGGTTCGACAAGCCAATGACCATAATGTTCTTCCTGAAGAGTCGTCACAGCAATCTCCTTTGGTAGAAAACGGTTGTTTGCATCGTAGAGCGCTTGAATATCCACTATCACGTCCATTATGAGGGTTTGATGTAGACTGATACCAGGTGTGGTTGCGTAGACGAGTTTAAATATTACAGCGTCGTGTGAGGCGCCCCCCTCACGCACTAAAATCTGTAATGACCTGGCGTGTGGAATCTATCTCTATTACATTATCATACTCGGCGTATACCACACAATTTAATGTAGATGTCAGAGCCGTTGCAAACCGTACTTCGATCCTTACACTACCGTGTCTTACGAGATTCCAGTGACCGAAGCAACTTGCTGATAAGTCCGGTGTCAAATCAAAGACATACAGACAGTAGCCTTTGGGATAGTCGCTCCTGGTAATATCTAGACCCTCATTCTGAAAGTGTATACCTGTACCGCTAAAGAGCGTGTGATAACTGTCTACCCACTTTTCGTTACCATCAAACACCGGTTGAAGAGGCTTGCTCGGTATTTGTTGACCATCGACATACAGAGAGAGGAAATTTATCGAATGATTATTAAAGTTAAACAGATTTAACGTTGTACTGCCATTGAATGCTCGATTATTCACAAAACCAAAAATTATTCGTTTAGGTAATTGGCCTAGAATAACGTTATCCAGAGTATCGCCAATGATACCGCTATGCATCGTAAAAGCTCTAACCTCAACCCTTGTTATAGGATACTTGGCGGTTGTTTTTGCAAACATTTTGGCGTGAGCTATCAGCACGCCTGGTGCGATTTTTGCTCGACGGACGAGTAATGTAGCCTCGGTGATATGTAATTTATGTGTCACACCGGCCGTAGGAGTCTCCATAAGACAAAAATCGTCTTTTGAGCGTACAAGCCGTAACCGTACTTCCACACCGTTCAGCAGAAATTTATCCTGATTAAAAACATCGCAATGCAAATGTCCAATCATATCTAAAGTCCGACCATTCTTTATGTACTTTTCACGATTATTCAGACCGATATTAGGGCTATTCGATGCACCTGGTAGACTGTCAAACGTACCGGGCGTGTCAGCGTACCATTGCGCGGTCGTTAAGTGAGAATTTTTAGCAGCCGGTCCATAATTGAGTAACGTCTCAATATATGCTCTGTAGGGGTATGCATTGTTTGGTGGTGCCACGAGTTTCTGGTTAAAATATACATCCACCTGATTGAAAAGGCTATGCAGAAAGTTATTAACAGGTGCTGCGTTGTACTGTGATTCAGCTGTTGGAATAACCCTAACATTTACAATAATCATTGTATGAGCTAGGTCCAGGTATTCTTCACCGTGGCCAGGTATGACAAATTCCAGGGGCCCGTCATCCGTCAGGGACGACACAGGCTTGTAGTGTATCCATTGTGATGTTTCTATAGCCGTCTGCGTTGGAGGTATGGTGAATAAGTCGAGCTCCGACTTCATACACTCGGAGAAGTGTGAGTGTAAGAACGACATTGTTAAACACCTCCAAAAATATCGTTGGTCTTTGCTCGTTTGCGTCTACTACTTTCGATACCTCGTTTCTTTCTCTTTGTTATCCTTTTCTTTTTATTCTTTGCGACACTACGATGTTTCCTTGCTGCAATGCGTCTACGTCTTGCAGACTTTTTCTTCTTCTTCTTCTTCTTCTTCTTCTTCTTTATTCCTAACGATTTTTTCGAAATACCAGTACGCCTTTTCCTCGTCCTCTTAGGCACGCGTCCCGATAACGACTGTATCATGCGAGCGGTACTCACAGCATTATATCCTGAACCATTCATGAGAAGAGAGATTTTTTCATTGGCTTTTCGTTGTAAATTATCTCCAGATTCGGCTGCGCGTCGACGCAATGACTCCTTGAATGGCATTTTGCGACCGCTCACATCCTCGATAACGTGTAAACCCGTGCGAATGGCTTCTTTCCCTATAGCTTTAGCACCTCTGGTCAACAGTGGTAAAACACTCCGAAATAGACCACCGAGAAAACTACCGATCCCGTGTCCGCGTTGATGCGGGGAACCCGCAAACACGTTACCTATATAACCACCTCCGCCACCTATTTGATTCTCATAATACGTCGTATAATGAGCACACATATTGTCTAATTGAGTCGTTTGAAATGAAGTGTGAGTGTTAACGTTCCATACTCGAATGCAATAGGATTACCCAGATGATCTCTTATATCCACCTCGATCGTTCTGAAGCAATTGTTGAGTAAACCTATGTAATTTGACGATGAGAAACATTTTACTTGCGTTGTACCATACGTGTAGTTTTTTGTATTTAAATTTACAATCCTGAGTAGTGCTGTCTGTGTATCACCTACTGTATACGGTACACAAATATCGCTGTAGACAAAAAGCTGATCGGGCAGAGCCCTATTTATACACGCGGGTACTCATCCTACGCGTGGAACGCCTCGCATAAGCTGCAGGTAAAGACCCCCTGGGGTTTCTCGGTCAAGCAGCAGTTCTTCGTGTTTCTCAAAGCCCAATATACGTGCTATTTTACCACTCATTCGTAATACTCCAGGGTAGCCTAGAGGTTCAGGGCACGACTCTGTTACCTCAGACTCGAGGGCAACGTACCCTTTAGCCTTTCCAACATTTACAATTTTTATGCCTGCTTCTCGCAGCCCCGGTAAATCATTGATATTTGCCACAATTTCTTCGTGATTTTTGTACAAACCTCGAGGTATTCGGTTTGTAGTAACTTCTTTATTCTCACAAGCCATCCAGCCGATTATCGTATCTGCTTCTTGTAAATGCGTCATTGTACAGGGTATATGAATTTCCGATAAGCCCACAACCCAGCGACCCTTCAACGATATTTCACGAGGCAATTGAGTTATAAAATGTGTTGTTGTATTTTCGGGAAAATACTTCATACTGTTGTTGCTCGGTAGAACAAGAAAAAAATTATCCTCGTCATGCATCGTTTGGACAAAATTTCGTTTATTCGAGACCGTGAACATTTGACGCTGGTATCCACGAGTTAAATTTCGCCGGATATCCCACCCAACTTACGAAAATTTGTTTTTTCGCACCGTGTCCTTTTGTCCGTAAAACTTGATCAATCTTGAATTCTTTATTCTTCTCCATACGCTTCTCATGAACGCTCGTTAATTCTTCGGGGTAAAAGAAACCATCGATCGTTTCGTCTTCGAGATCGCACAACGCATACACATACAAGCCCTGTCTATGTAAAACTTTTTTGATACGAAAAATTTCTTCACTCCAATTTTTCTCGTAACCTTTTTCGAAAGTGCCTTTAGTTCTACTGATTCGAACGTAATCACCGGGTTTGTATTTATACGTTGTGAAACGTCTCTTTTCACGTCGCTTTATCGCGCTAATTGTCATATTGCGCACCGCTGTATCGGCATTATATAGCGTTACGGCGGCCGGTTGCATTTTAATGCTCGAGTGTACAGCATGATTGTACGCATAAACCAATTGTTGTAGTATATCGATGTAACGATGAGTATTACGATGTGTGAAGTAGCGCCACATCCGTTCCTTGAGAGTGCGATTAAAACGTTCGACAATCGAGGCTTTTACATCAGGATTACGAGCAACACGGAATTGTATGTTTTCATCTTTGAGAAATTTTTGAAGTTGACCACCGAGGAATTCTTTTCCACGGTCGGTTTGTAGTGAAACAGGTGTACGACCATCGTTACGCTCGAGAATACGTTTAAATGCCTTTGTTACTTCGCGCACAGTTTTGTCCTGCAAGGGTTCAACCCAGGCATATTTGCTGACAACGTCAATTACCATAAGCAGATAGGAGACGTTGTCGTTATAGCTACTCAATGAACGTAGATCCACGAGATCGGCCTCCCAGACATCGTCAATATTTGTAACATTGTAATACAGTCGTGGAAAGACACGGTGCACGGGTCTATGAATGGTATAACTATCCTGTTGAGTGAGCCAGTCATATACGGTGTCTGCTTTATTTTTGCTACTGATTAAACGTCGCGCACCAGCGTATCCAGCTGGATGCGAAGGATCGTAGTACACTTTTTCGAAAGTCATCTTTCACCGCTCGTTGTACAGCTTGTTCTAAATCTTTATCCACTTTTCAAATACTTTTATTACTTTTGTTTTCCGACGTTTTGAAGAAGTATTCCCAGGGTGTGTATCGTCGTGGTCGTCGTAGTCATCGTTGGAATTATCGCCAATCGCATCCACATTCATAGAATCTACTGTTGCCTATAAATTCACGCGGAACGCTCTTTGTGCGTAGACTAACGATGAACTCGTGTCTGCCTGTTGCTTTAAAGTTTTTTCTACCTCGTACTGCATCGTTTATAAGGTCGACAATATTAGAATTTGGAATGAGGATACTGTCTACTGTTGCACATCCTTTTTTATCCCATCTTATGCTTTTTGATTCATCACTCGTGGGTTTGCATACAAACTTTAATAACGCAGTCACTCGGCGTTTATACATATTTGGAACGCTATTAACGATGTCAGCATCGCTCGTGGCTTCTGCATTATCTATCTCAGACGATGTTTCGGGTAGTGCTGGTGAAAACAATGTATTTTTCGTACCAACGAGATATAGATAACGCTGCAGTACTTGTAAATACTCTTTCCATTTACTAGCGTCGTCTTTACCATACTTGTTTGATTTTAAAATTTTGTATAGCTCAGTGTCTAGTCTTGAAACAGGATCACCCTGGGTCTGTACTGTTTTCTCGTTTGTCGCTGATGCATGATTATTCCCAGAACCGACCATAGGTATTTCTTCGTAACGACCGTCTGCATCACTATTTTCGTCCTTTACCTCGGACATTGGCACTAAAAACATTTTTTTCGCATGCTCCATTTACGAGCATGAATTTTTATCCTTAACACAGTATTGTTTTGTCAATCGTCACTACCACTGAACAATTTACTAAATAAAGTTGTGATTATGGGCGCCAGTAAAAGTGGTAAAAAAGCACCACCCCCTTTTTGAATTATAAAGCGTTTCTTCGCTCTCCAATTATATTTCCGTTACTTACGAGCGACTGTACAAACACCACCACCACCACCACGTTGTTTTGTCACATATCCTGAGACAAGCTGTCGAAGTATATTTTTATATTTTTTAACCGTTTTTTAACACTTGACTTGACACAAACAACTCCTTGTAAAATGTTTAACGCGCATTCACAGATAAAGGGTGGTTAAATTTTAAGGGCCGATGTTGATTTTGAATAAAACACAAATTATTTAGGAAATTATTGTCAATTCTTTTTATTATGATAATATGGTATGGTTCAAATATGTATGAAACAAAATATCGGCCAAATGGCAGCCGCGACCTCGGCGGCATACCTCCATCCGATGGTCCAAATTTTCGATGACGCTTAGGCATAATTGAGGTTCTATGCCGTTAATGTGCTGAATTATCTCATCCTTTAGCTCTTGAATTGTTGCTGGCTTATCGACGTACACCTTTTCTTTCAAATAACCCCAAAGAAAGAAGTCCAACGGCGTCAAATCACATGATCTTGGCGGCCAATTGACATCGCCACCACGTGAGATAACACGGCCATTGAATTTGTCGCGCAAAAGAGCCATTGTTTCGTTAGCTGTATGGCAAGTGGCACCGTCCTGTCGAAACCACATATCGCCCACATCCATATCTTCAAATTCGGGCCATAAAAAGTTCGTTATCATCTCACGATAGCGAACACCATTCACAGTAACTGCCTGACCGGCCTCATATTGAGGTGGACGGCTCTTCAGCCACACTATCGCAAACAGCAGCAATATTTTCTGCAGTACGAGCTGTACGAGCATGCACTGGTGTTTTAATATCTCCTACAGACCCGGTTTGCTCAAATTTTTGCACGATTTTTCCGATTGTATGCACATTTGGATGATTAAATTGACCGAAAAAATCACGAAGTGCACGATATGCATTTTGATTTGAACGCCCATTTTCATAATAAGCCTGAATAACTTTAACGCGTTGCTCGATTGTGTATCTTACCATGGTTCAAATTGAGTTAGTCTGAAATTGAGAAATGTCAAATGAAATGCAGAAAAAAACTTGACGTTTAGGTGTGCTTCACATTCAACATTGGCCCTTACAATTTAACCACCCTTTACAATTGATTAGAGGCTTATCAGCATTACGCAATATTGATTTTCGCTGTTTTTTATTCGAATGACAAATAGCGTTAAGTAGGGCTATACAACGTTCATCGAATGGAATGTAATGTGTATTTTTCTTCTTCTTTTTCTTCGCGCTGGTGCTATCCCTCATTATTACAGTTTCACAGCAGATGTATTATGATGCGTGATGCGTACACGACTCATATCCATTAGCGACTGATGTGGTGTCTACTTGTGCTTCCAATTAAATACGTTGACGAGTGTTTTTCGGCATGTAGACCAGCATTCGTGGATCATCGGGAAATATCATTGTACGACATCGACAATAATCGGGTGTCGATTGTTTAAGATCCAAGAGTAGATAACCGTGTGGCTGTGCGGTAGCATCGTAATATGACTCGGTTAGAAATCCTGGATTCTTGGGGTATACTTGTCTCGCTAGATGTGTAATTTGTGCTCGATCACGTGGATTTTCAAATATCACCATATAATTGGCGTTTAATGATATATCACGTTGTCCGTGTCCCTGATGGGAAATATTTTGTGTGATAAAAATCACACTAATATTTTTATGATGGCTACCTTTTGTGAAAAGGTCGACAATGGTATTATTTGAGGATTCGCGCATGAAATCATCGATAATAACCAATTTTTTCAAGTTATTGTCGCTCGAATAATCCTCCTGTTTCGGTAGACCCTGGTTAAATTCAATTTTTGGAGTTTTGGATTTTTTATTACTCCCAGTCTTAGTAATTAACGACGACGGTTGTTGTTGTTCACATGTGTTATTCAGAGCAGCGATATCAGAATCGAGAGTATCTCCATAATGAAATATAATACGGTCAAATTCAACGTTACTCATTGAATTGAGAAACTTTAGAAATTTTTTCACGAAAACTGTTTTCCCACATCCAGTGGGGCCACAAATCAGCGACGTCCACGGATGTTTCCAGCGTACATCTATTATTATTTTTACTTATAAAGCGTGACAAATCCACGATACTATTGATGATGATGATGATGATGATGATGATGATGATGATGATGACGGTGAATATCGTAGAGCAACGAGATGCAAAATCGCATACACCAAGTGCACAATAAGCGTGTTACCCAGCAGGGCGGCGGCGGCGGCGGCAGCGCGTACCCACACGTCGTTATTAGCTTATCAGACGTGTGCGCGGGCGCGGTTCAGCTTATACAGATACAAGCTCGCCTGGTCATAAGCTTATGAGCGAGCGTATGTCACCGCGGCACATGCGCACAATTTAGCTTTTTAAAGCGCATGTGTATTCAGAAGATTGTGTTTTTCGTTTATCACTATTTGACGTACATTTTAAATAAAATTTTCAAAGCAACTATTAATGCTGATGATGCTGAGTAAAAAACACGTTTAAATACCATACATGTTTCTTTATTGTAGAGAGAGAGAGAGAGAGAGAGAGAGAGAGAGAGAGAGAGAGAGAGAGAGAGAGAGAGAGTATTATACATAAAAATATTAATAATTTCAATTTATACTGAGGCGAGACATGGGTGGGAAGGGTTATCGACGACGACGAGTCACGTGTGTATTTAAGAAAAGTAACGCAATAATTATCTTAACATCTACAACTGGTAAAATTGGTGCACGGCTGTGTGTAGCCCTCAACCCCTTGTGAAGACATTCTGTCACTGTACAGGGACTCAAGGTTGTTATATTTCAAAATTCTCCTCGATTTCTGAATTTATGGTGAAGTCGAAATATATATATAGAGGGTAGTGGGGGTATTCGAGTTAAGGTATAAAATTGCGTGAAACGGTAGATCTCGTATTATTCAACGTTTAAACGTTCTACAACTAGCATCCTGTCAGTGTAGCATCGTTATTTCGCGTTTTTAAAAACGATGGATTCACGTAGATGTGTCCTTCTGGCCGTAGTGCGCGCAACGGCTCGCGTGTTCATACGTCGGGAACCGCGATTGGTGCGGCGGTTTACACGGCGTTGGTTCGTAAATATCGCGAACTTTACGTTCCAACGTCTCCGCGCGGAGTTTAGTGCAGTGTTGCTGAGTGATGATGCAGACTCGATTACCGATGCTTATGTGAGTGGTCCGTTACGGCAAGCACCCGCTTTTGTGCAGCAATATGTGGTCCAACATCTTGCCGATCACGGTGGACTGTTATATGGGCCGCTGAACGAATTGATTATGGGCGCTGAAAATCGACATGGTAAGTCGAAACAATTTGAAAAATTTTATTTATTTATAATTTTATTTATTGATTGTCGTCTTAAAAGAAAAAAATTTTGTTATATGTTCTTTTTTACTTTCGTTTTGTATTTTTTATTTCATTGAAATAATTTTTATTATTTAAATATTTATCAATCTTAAAATGATTGAAAAAGTATAATATAAAATCTAATTTTTTATAATTTAATAATTTTATTATTGTTGTCAAAAATGTAATAAAAAATACATTGTAAGCGTCATATCGTCGAGAACTAAGTTTTATTTTAACTGGATGATGAAAAGTGGCTTGATTTTTAATCCACTTTCGCTTTGCTGCGCGAAAATTAATACACTTTTCATCAATCAATGTAAAACTTGGTTCGTTAAACGCGGCGGTGTCGGCAATGTATTTATTCAATTTTTGAAAAATAGTAAAAAATTTTGGTAATTAACAAATTTTAATAAAAACAAAACGTTTTTCTTTAAAGATGATACATTTTCATTTTTATTCGCTTATTTATTTTAAGAAACTGACACATGTAAAATCACCCCCCTTACAGTGTTCAGTCGTAGAGTATTTGTGTACAAAATTTGGAGTTTTTATCGTCTTTTTGTTATTTGCTCTTTTGTATTTTACTTTTTTAATCTAGAAAAATATTGTTTATTATTTAAAATTGTATTATAGTTTTTACTTGTTCACTTGACTGAAAGTGGTTTAAATTTTTACTTTTTTAAAACTGTAAAAATAATTTTCATTAAAAATTTTTTGTATTATTTTTCCAAGAATTTAATAAAATACATTATCGACACCAGTGAGGGTATGAACCAAGTTTAACTGTGATTGATTGGATGACGAAAAGTGAATTAATTTTTAATCCACTTTCACTCTATCTCGCAAAAATTAATACACTTTCCGTTAATCAATCAATCACAGTTAAACTTGCTTCGTAGACTCGTTAACGCTGGCAATGTATTTTATTCAATTTTTGAAAAATAATAAAAATATTTTAGCTAAATTAAAAAATAAAAAACAATAGAGTGAAAAACAAAATGTTTTTCTTTAAAGAAAAGATAAATTTTTATTTTCCCTTACAGCTATACGCTCGCTACTTGCTTCGAGCAGCAGCGAAAACGACGCCGGACCTCCTAGCGCCGACTCATGCTTGGGGTCACCGTCGTCGTGCACGGCTTCACCCAGCCCCGACGATGACGACAACGCCTCAATGTCAGGCATGTCGGCAGACGACGGTGACGAGGTTGATATGTTTTTCATCGATGATGATGATAACGACAACCACGCCGATGATGAGGCTATGGAGGAGGATGAGGAGGAAGACGACAGCTCCATCGACGATGATGTCCCCGACAGTCCGGCTAGCCCGGATCCTGAGCAGCCGGGGATAGAGGAAGACGAGGAACCAGTGATGGTTGCGCAGAGGCCTTTAAATATAGACGAGGCAACTACAGAGTCCGCTGATGACTCGTATGATGGTACGTAAAAATAATTTAAAATATTTACTATTAGATTATTTTATGAAGATGAATTAATAAAATTCATTTTCTAATAGACGATGAACCGCAAGATGTTGCACATGTTGTCGTACGCGAGGTCGCTGATATCCCCGATAGCCCCGAGTCACCACCGCCTCAGGAGCAAGGTATTGACCTGGACGAAGAGGCGGTGTTTATTCGCACCCGCGTGATACCTTACTATCACGCGGATGGTACGGTCGGGGATGACTCCGACTTCTGCGACGAGGACGATGACCTTGTTGCTGTGCGGTTGTACGAGGCATGGCTCGGGCCCCCTGAAGAGTGAGCGTAAAATAAATCCTTAAATCTGGATATTTTATAGCTCACTGGCCTCCGCTGTTGTCGCCATACAATCATCATCATCGTCGGGGTCATCAACGTGCTCGTCGTCGAATGAAGCGGAATCATCGACATCGGCATCGTCAGCGCCCCCAGCCTCTACAGCGTCGTCATCAGCATCGTCATCGCTCGAGGTATGTCCCGAAATTCAAATAGGTAAGGGTTTAACTGGTGCCGGGGGTAATAACGTTAATCGCGTAGCAGGCGTAGTTAATATTCGAAATCATAGCCAGGGTACAGAGATCCGAGACACCGCGGTTAGCATCGATGATACGGACGATATTTTACCGCCGGGAAATCGTTTTGTTGTCGCGGACGCAGAACAATATAAATATTTACGGCGTTTCGGGGTTCCAGCGCGACAGATCAATCTAGCGTTGGTACAACCACCCGTATCTATAAATCCGGTCACGTGGATTCGTAACTCCATCCGAGATATTCACGATTATTTCGTCAAGGATCGCGATGACACGGATTTAATAGGTGTGGGTTTTGTCACTGACGGGATGGCAGACGGCAAAGCGGGCATATCATTGAGGCCTATTTCACGGTTCACTGATGAAGCCCTATGGGCTTTGATGTGTGCCGTGAATCAGAGCTCGAGGGTTCTTGCGGCCTCTGACACGTTGCGATTCACCGTTACGTATGTAGCGGTGCCTACTGGTCAGGGGCTCCGTGTGTCAATGGTGAAGAGTCGATCCATGGTTTGTATAATACAAAACGGTGATAATTTGTGTTTTACTCGCTCGATCGTTGTATCTCTTGCAAACAACGTACATAAACGCGAACGTAGCAAAGACTCGCAAATAGCTTGGACGCGTATATGACAAGGGGCGTCGCTCGACCAACGTGAAAAAGCGCAATCTTTTGTTCAGCTGGCCGGTGTGCAAATACCTCTAGAAGGCTGTGGTATTCCGGAAATAACAAATTTCCAAAGATACCTCATGCCTTTGAGGATTGCTATCACGGTATACGATTGGGAGTCACTCGGTACAGGTGTACCCCCGCTTTTTGATGGACAAACGTCTTTCGTAATGCAGGGGCCATCTGAGGTTGTTATCACAATATAGCGTATAGTGCTATTTTAAAACACTATTCACCAATCATCAACCTAATGGGCGCAGCAGGTGGTAAGAATTATTGTATACCGTGCAATAAATCTTACCGTCGTCAATTCGAGCATCGTTGCACGAGTAAGTGTCCACGATGCTTCAGTGTGCCGCCCTGTATCAAAGAGTTAGCCCCAACGGCTGATAAAGAGCTCGTGCCCGGTCCGGTGGCAGGTAGTAGTCAAACAGTGCCCACCGCTGTGAATAGCGAGAAGTCGTGCGACGATTGTGGACGAATGTTCTACAACCCCTTGTGTTTCGCTAACCA
Organism: Cylloceria caligata; assembly: GCA_963942595.1. Lineage (NCBI taxonomy): Eukaryota > Metazoa > Arthropoda > Insecta > Hymenoptera > Ichneumonidae > Cylloceria > Cylloceria caligata. The sequence goes on from OZ012708.1 coordinate 16,154,555, forward strand.
TTTAAAACCATTGGTTAGCCGCTATAATCTGCAACAGCTTCGAAAATCTATTTGCGAGACTTACCGTATTTGTAAATCTTGTGATAAAGTTATGAGTAATCATCACAAGATTCACGAATGCGGTGTTTCTTTTTGTCGTTTGTGTCGTAGTTCGCATGGCTACAATGATCGTTGCTATATGCAAATTGTCAAACCACGGAAAGAATTGGAACCGGTCGCGGGACACCCTGAAACGCTATTTATATTTTACGATTTTGAAACGCGCCAGAATAAGCCGTATATTACACCAAATACGGGAGACGACTCGTTCGAGCACGTAGTCACTCATTGTGTAGCGCAACAGCTGTGTGAGCTTTGTTTTTCAGCGGGAGAGCATCTACCCTTGAGCACTTGCTCGTGGTGCGGTGTACGAGAGTTTTTATTCAAAAATAATCCAGTAGATGAATTTGTAGATTTGGCCGTGCGACCTTCTACGAAATTTCGCAATATAGTGTGTGTTGCACACAACGCCAAGGCATTTGACAGCCAATTTGTATTGCGAAGTATCGTAGAACGTTCCACGGATATGCCCACACCCAGTATAATTTTGACCGGTAATTCAATAGTTTCAATGCGAGTGGGCCGCACGACTTTTATAGACAGCATAAATTATTTTCATATGCGACTCAGTGCACTACCCAAAGCCTTTGGGTTTAGCGAGCAACTGGCCAAGGGTTATTTCCCGCACCTCTTCAACACTGAAGATGCACGAGGCTATAACGGTGTTCTCCCCGCAGCTACGTATTACTCGCCCGACACAATGAGTAAACCAGACCGCGCGGAATTTTACGAATGGTACGCTGAGCAAGTCGATAAAGCCGTAACATTTGATTTTGAAAAATAAATTTTTAAGTATTGCAAGATGGATGTTGACATACTCCGTCGAGCTTGCTTTGAATTTCGGAAAATTTTTTTATCCGTAGGTAATACATGCCCATTCACCGAGGCCACTACGATAGCATCGGCTTGCTCGGTCGTGTACCGTCGTAATTTTCTAAGACCCGATACAATTGGTCTCATACCTGCCGGTGGTTATATGCGTGCGGAAAATCACTCACAGCAGGCCGTCGACTGGCTATTATGGGTCGAGCATGAGCTCGGTCATACGCTTATTCACGCGGGTCGCACCCGTGAACATAAGCTACCCGAAGGGCCGCGTGTCGACGGTTATATGGAGGTAAACAATCGTCGTATTGTTTATCAATACCATGGTTGTTACTGGCATGGATGCCGTGAGTGTTTTCCAAACGATCGCGCGAGAAAGTCTCACGCTGGTAACGAGAGTATGGACACTCGATATGAGCGTACTGTGGCAATGAGTTTAAAAATTCGTTCGCATGGTTACGAATTGGAATATCGTCACCTTCTACGATGTCGCACCAGGGGAGAAGATATCGTACATCGATATCTGCTCGCTGTATCCGTATATATGTAAGACAGGTCGCTTCCCGGTGGGGCACCCAAAAATATATATCGGTACCGAGTGCGACGATTTGTTGGGGGGTTCACTCGATGCTCTCGGTGTAACGGTCAACGGTTTGGTCGAGTGTACCGTATTGCCTCCGCGCCACCTCTTTCACCCCGTGCTACCTGTTCGAATGCACGAGAGACTGCTATTTGCTCTGTGCCGTAAGTGTACAGAGTCTATGGTTCAAGCCTCGTGCATTCATGAGAACCCTGACGACCGGGCTTTCATTGGTACCTGGGTGACGGATGAGGTGCGGAAGGCAATAGATATGGGCTATGAAATTTTAAAAATTTCGATGATCTGGGCGTACAAAACAACAATGTACAATCCCGTTACACGCGAGGGTGGACTGTTTGCCTCTTATGTAAATACATTTTTGAAAATTAAACAGGAGGCGAGCGGTTGGCCCGAGCACTGTATCGACGAAGCGTCTCGCGAGGAATATATAGATTATTACGAGCGTGTGGAGGGTATCCGGCTAAACGCTAACAACATTACGCGTAATCAGGGCTTACGCTCAGTTGCTAAGCTTTGCTTAAATTCGTTCTGGGGTAAGTTCGGTCAGCGGGATAACCTGACGCGCACGGAAATAATTAAAACTCGCGAGAAGCTATTGTTGTATTTGTACGACAATGAGAAAGAAATTCAACGCCTGCTACCGGTTAACGACGATTTGCTATATTTAAATTGGATATCTCGCGAGGACGCTATTACCCCTAGCCCCTTAACTAGTGTGGTTATAGCTGCATTTACAATGGCCTTGGCCCGTCTGAAACTTTATAGCTACCTCGAGCTATTGGACAGACGGGTTTTGTATTACGACACGGACTCTGTTATTTACGTGAGTACTGGTGATGATGCTTGGGAACCCTCGGTAGGTAATCTCCTCGGTGACATGACCAACGAGTTGATATCGGTGGCGCCGAACGCTTATATCAACTCGTTCGTCTCCAGTGGCCCGAAATTTTATGGTTATACGGTTACGACTACCGAGGATCCTGAAACAGTGGTGGACACTGTTTGTAAAGTGAAGGGGATAAGTTTGAATTATAAAAACTCGGAAACAATTAATTTTAATTCAATAAGTGAACTCATAAAATCGGATTTACCATCGTTTAGTAACACAGTGTTTAATTTAAAATTTAATTCAATTCAAAGAACGCCCCTCCACAACGTCATCACCCGTACAATGTACAAAACTTGTCGTGTCGTATGTCGTAAACGTCGCCATATTACACACCGGTTATCACTACCGTTTGGTTTTAAAGATAACGATGCTGATGATGGCTAGTAACATCTATTTGTAATATAAACTTTTGTAAATATGTAAATATGTATCAACATGTAAATAGAATGAGCTCGCCTCTGCGTGCGTGTGTGTGTGGTTATTTATGTATGTATGTGTCGGTGTGCGTATTATGTATGTGTGTGTGTGCGTGTGTGTTTTATGTACATATAGATACCGCGCGCGCGTGTGTGTTTGTGTGTGTGTGTGTGTGTGTGTGTGTGTGTGTGTGTGTGTGTGTGTGTGTGTGTGTGTGTGTGTGTGTGTGTGTGTGTGTGTGTGTGTGTGTGTGTGTGTGTGTGTGTGTGTGTGTAAATACGTACATTTATCTGTACAGCGTTGTAAATTATTTTTATTCTTTATGAATATTATTGTATATATGTATATGTGTAAAAACGATAAAAAATATATGGCTTTATTTATATAATTTTGTAAAATGATAATAAAATCACGTATATACAAGCGTGTACAGAACGATATTATATGCGGATTTATTTGTATAATTTCGTGAAATAATAATAAAAACACGTATATACAAACGTGTGCAGAACCATTTTGAAATTCGTATGAATAAATTCGAAACTTTGAATTTCCTGTCTTATTATTCGAAAGTACTCCCACCATACACATTTTCATATTTAACTATGCTGGCCATTGACGCGAGATGTATATACAGTAGCGGACAAAAGTTTAAGACGGAGAGGAAAAAAAAAGTAATCGTTGATTTTTTCATGAAAAGAATTGACTCACAAGGAAAGGTACATTGGTGTCCCCCTCCGATTTTAATGCAACTCACGTATGTTGTAGAGCATCGAAAACTAAAAGACACGTATTTTTTTTATCGGGGGAAAAACATTTTTAAGGGGTGAAATCGCCCTTCAAAAATAGCATGTCGAGGGGTGATTTTGCAGTTTCACCTAGAAGGCGTCAACCGATTTTAATAAAACAAGAACCAAAATACTCCTCACTGAAGACAATCAAAATTCCACGCTAAGTTGAAGAAAAAAATTCATTTGCAGGGGTGAACAACCCCCTGATTTTTCAAATTTCCACCTTACACAAAAAACTAATCAACCAAATTAAACAGAACATGTACCATTTGGAAGGGCAAGTTAAAATAAAGTTGACGTATTTTTGCACATTCACAGGAAAATGAGTTTACGGGGGTAAACTACCCCTCATCCATTAGTACGTATATTTGTGCATACATTTTTGTTTCTCGTTATTTAAATGTCCGAATTGATTCAAAACATTCCTGTTAGCCGAAGTCAAGGGGGGGAACTTCGCATGATGCTTTATTTATTATTAAAAGGGCGACCGGCAGGTACTTACAAGAAGGTCAGTTTGGTGTCCCCCTCAGATTTTGATGAAACTCACGTATGTTGTAGAGCATCGAAAACTAAAAGACACGTATTTTTTTTTATCGGCGGAAAAACATTTTTACGGGGTGAAATCGCCCTTCAAAAATAGCATGTCGAGGGGTGATTTTGCAGTTTCACCCAGAAGGCGTCAACCGATTTTAATAAAACAAAAACCAAAATACTCCTCATTGAAGACAATCAAAATTCCACGCTAAGTTGAAGAAAAAAATTCATTTGCAGGGGTGAACAACCCCCTGATATTTCAAATTTCAACCCTACACAAAAAACTAATCAACCAAATTAAACAGAACATGTACCATTTGGAAGGGCAAGTTAAAATAAAGTTGACGTATTTTTGCACATTCACAGGAAAATGAGTTTACGGGGGTAGACTACCCCTTATCCATTAGTACGTATATTTGTGCGTACATTCTTGTTTCTCGTTATTTACATGTTAAAGAGCTGCTTGCGTTTACTCTTTGTGCTGATTTTGTGCTTATCAATAATTTATCGCCATATGTCATCGACCTTTCGATTAGATAGTATTTCGATTCGGCGCAAATTTCGGAATAAGTCGATGATGCAATAATCGTTCCATCTATAGAACTTTGTCAGTTATTCCAACGAAATGAATATGATCTTATTTTTTTGAGTAATCTAATCATACGCCAATATGATAAAAATACTTTCGACGCAGTAAGAGGTGTTTTCTACATAGGCGGCTATCTGGGACTTCGTATTATCTGCTGATATCGCATGTGGTTCAACAACAAGTCTTTCAAATATAAAAGCCGCCATACATACAGCGATCTTCAGTTGCTCATTTGAACGGAGTGCCAGTGCGTCAGTTATAATTTCTGACAAAAAAAAATCAATAGACCATGAAAGTGAATCCAATCAACGTCATTAAACTTCTTTTGGCTACATTTCAAGCCATGAATATTCCCGAAACTCCGATTAACAATGCAGAAATCGAGGTAAAGCAGAATTTCGAAAAAGTTCTGGTCGACTGCATGGACGATTATAACGGAGTTGAAATTATCGAGGAACAATCGCTAGATTTTCAAGAGCCATTCAAGCAATATGATGTTAACCCTGTCGAGGACACTCTTTGGCAACATGATGAAGGTCCAGTGGATTCTGATACTTGTTCTAAAGACGAAGAAGACATAAGCTACGATTACAAACGCAAAGCAATCGAATACTGGAGATCCGGTAAGAAGAAAAATTACAGTGTCAATACCGTGAGTCAGAAATTCAAAAAAGTCAAATCTGTACGACAATTAAAACGCTGGGCAAATCAAATGAACAAAGGTGGGACCTACAAGGAGAAATTAGCTCAAATCTCTGAATATACTTTGAAAAACATACAAGCCGCAGTAGATGCTGGTTTCATTGTTCATGATATCGACCTTCAAAAGTGGGCTCTACAAGCTCAAAAAGAGATAGGTCACGAAGACATTCGTTTTAAAGCTTCTCATAATTGGCTTCGGAAGTTCAAGAAATCACATCGTATTGTGTCCAGGAAAATTAATAAATTCGTAACACGAAAGACTATAGAAGACGAACCAGTTTTAAGGATGAATGCAGAAAACTTCGTAAATGAAATTAAACCATATATTCAAACATATGGACCGGAAAACATAATAATTCAGATCAGAGCGGTTTTCAACTGGAAATCCACTCTGGCAGGACTCTGACGACTGAAGGAACTAAACAAGTGCAATGTGTAGTACAATCCGTATCATCTACAACTCACAGCTACACTATCCAGCCAACCATAAATGCAGATGGAAAATTATTGTCACCCTTTTTTATCGTTCTAAAAGAGGGAAAGGGTGAGTTCGGCCCAATCGTGGAAAAAAATTTATTCAGGCCAGAAAACGTATTTTTAACAGCAACGAAATCCGGAAAAATGACTTCAGGTATGGACAAAAATGATTGCCAGAAAATATTGAACATATGATGAATTATACTATTTCGATAACCAATATCATCCTATGTATAGAGCACTTCAAAATTTGGTTGGAAAAAGTATTCTTCCCCAACACCGGCCGTGACAGCGTATTGTTGATAGACTCGTGGAGTGGACACTGCCCAGAAGTTGTTCTAAATGCAACACCTCGGGGCAAAAAAATAATCACAAAGATAATACCTGAAGGCACCACAGGGAAAATCCAACCACTCGACGTTTTTGGTTTCCGAATATGGAAAAATTTTGTACGACATTTTTCCGACAGTGTATTATTACTTAATTTTGATATTAATTCGCACTTGAGAAACAACATAATCAAACTGCAATCTCTCGCACACAATCAACTTTCATCACCGAGATATATAAATCTTTTCAAATATGCATGGTTCAAAAGTAATTATATAACCGATAAGCCAAACGAATTCGACAATCCAGTGAGTTTTGGTTTCGGTCAATCGTCTCAAGCACACTGTGAAGTACTAGGTTGTAATAATGTGGCCATCATCAGATGCTCATGGTGCAAGAAGTCTTTATGCTTGCAACATTTTTTTGAAGAGTATCATTTCTGCACGACTTACGAACCATGATTGCTGCAAATTATGACGTGCACATTGCACGTTGATGAATTGTAAAAGGAATGAAATATTATAATATATACTGTGGTGTATGTAGATGCGCAAGGCGGTAAGAATAAATGTGAGAGAATGGAGAGTGGGGAGAGCGTTAACATGGGACGTAAAAAGGACGACAGTCAAATAAATGCGCATGCCGAAACCGGGTATTTGTTATTTCTCGCCTATGTCCTCAGCTGATTGCCGCTGTTTCGAAATACAACCATACATATATGCCATATAACCACTCAACCCCAGCAACATTCCCCAGTATTCTGTATTTAAACAAGCTATTTTTTTCAGTAAATAACGCGAAACTCGTGAATGGACCATTCTACTTGTAAGTACCAGCCGGTCACCCCCTTAATAATAAATAAAGCATCGTGCAAAGTTCCCCCCCTTGACTTCGGCTAACAGGAATGTTTTGAATCAATTCGGACATTTAAATAACGAGAAACAAAAATGTATGCACAAATATACGTACTAATGGATAAGGGGTAGTTTACCCCCGTAAACCCATTTTCCTGTGAATGTGCAAAAATACGTCAACTTTATTTTAACTTGCCCTTCCAAATGGTACATGTTCTGTTTAATTTGGTTGATTAGTTTTTTGTGTAGGGTGGAAATTTGAAAAATCAGGGGGTTGTTCACCCCTGCAAATGAATTTTTTTCTTCAACTTAGCGTGGAATTTTGATTGTCTTCAATGAGGAGTATTTTGGTTTTAGTTTCATTAAAATCGGTTGACGCCTTCTGGGTGAAACTGCAAAATCACCCGTCGACATGTAAATTTTGAAGGGCGATCTCACCCCTTAAAAATGTTTTTCCGCCGATAAAAAAAAATTCGTGTGTTTTAGTTTTCGATGCTCTACAACAGGGGTCTCCAAACTTTCCAGCCTTAGGGCCATACTGATTACTCCAGTAAGTTCCGAGGGCCAAAACCATAATATCATTGTTGCCGGTGGTAGAAAGTGAAATAGTCCAAAATCTGTCCGCGGGCCGAATGTGGCCCGCGGGTTGTAGTTTGGAGACCCCTGCTCTACAACATACGTGAGTTGCATTAAAATCGGAGAGGGACACCAAAGTACCTTTCCTTGTCAGTGGATTTTTTTTTGTATTAGCTAATTAATCATTAATTCATATATTTATTACATAAATTCAATTTTGCGCGTAACAACATTAGATACAATAAACAAAGAAAACATAAATTTGTTTGATATCTTCGGGGACAAAAGTTTAAGACTATACGTAAAAAAATATTTTTTGGTAGAAAATATACAGATATTTTCCTCCCTTCAATACTTTGTCCACAGTCCATTATTTTTCATCACATCAGCACATCTTTGAGGCATTGAATCAATTAATTTTTTGCAGTCGTCCACAGTTGTTTCATTCCACGTTTTTTCAACCAAAGAGTACAAATCGTCAAAATTTTTTGGTTTATTTCTTTGAACCCTTTTTTTTATGGTACACCATAAGTTTTCAATTGGATTTAAATCCGGCGACTGCGACGGCCACGGTAATAAAGTGATTTTTTCATCTTGAAAAAAACTTTTCACTACCCGAGCCGTATGCTTTGGGTCATTATCTTGTTGATAAATAAAATTATCACCCATATTTTCGTAGGCATACGGTAACATAGTATTTTTCAATATATCCAAGTATTGAAAACGGTCCATGATTCCATTAATTCGGCGTATTGGTCCAGGACCATTGCGAGAAAAACATGCCCACACCATTACGTTTCCACCTCCATGCTTAACTGTCGGTAAAACACATCGAGGATTTAAATCTTCGCCAATTCGACGTCTTACATACAGTATCCCGTCAGAACAAATTCGGTTGAATTTGGATTCATCCGAAAATAGCACATTTTGCCAATCCTCACTTGTCGAATGCCAATGAGCCTCAGCAAATTGCAGTCGTAATTTTTTATTCTTTTTACTGAGCATCGGCTTCTTCCGTGGCTTTCGTGCTTTCAAATTGAATTCGTCTAATCGTCTTCGGACAGTTCTTACACTAATTTGTGCATTATTATTACTGGATATTTCAGCTCTGATATCGACTGCTGAACGAAAACGATCTCTCTCGCTTAATCGATGAATCCGACGATCCAGCGTTGGCGTGGTTTTCCGCGGTCTACCGCTTTTTGGTCGATCAAAATAGTCCCCAGTCTTCACAAACTTGTACCACGCTTGCTTTCAAGAAGTTTCTGATCGATTCATTTGAGTTGTAATTGAAGAAAATGTCTCATTTTGCTTCCGTAGAGACACGATTAGTTTTCGTTCAGTTGATGACAAATTACGGGCTTTACCCATACTCTTTTCGTACGTAATTAAACTTAAGACACTGGATAATACACCACAAACTATTTACAGTATTAATATATCAAATTATTGCGTGGATCGACTACGGGTATCTTGTTCGACAGATCGTCTTAAACTAATGTCCGCTGTTTACAGATGGTTGGAAGAAAAAAAAATTGTATAATCTATATTGTTTACATTTGACGACCGAGACTTCTACATTATGAAGGTCAAACGTACACATGTATTGTAAAAAAACAACAAGCCGAAAGAAACGTTAGTACTTGTATGACAGATCTATGAACCAAATTGTAATTCATCGTCTTAAACTTTTGTCCGCTACTGTATCTAATGGTAACAGCTGTGAAAAAAACTTAGTTGAAAAGGAAACGTCATTGTGAAAGTATCTTTGCCTCTCTTTCCACAATGAATACTATTGGTAGTATACTCATGATCGACTGCTGCAAGGATCCCCGAGACTTGCCAAAGCTGAGCTCGCCTACATACCGAAGCCGCTGCTATTGAAACATTGGGGTGGAAAAATAGAAATTCTGTACGACAAACTACCGGAGGAGCTCAAAGTTGACCGTGAGGTCTCCTCGTACATGCCATGCTATGTACATTACAAAAAATCGGGTACAAAAACACAAATTGACGGTCAACCACCAGCTCGCCGTGACTGCCACGGATGCTATTGAAAATTACGGATGAACAATACATGTTTGTTGGACGAGAATGGTAAAATAAAACAGTTTTTTATGAAACTAAAAATAACGAGTATTTTCATTTACCGTTGTTGTTAATCGTCGTTTAAATTATTAAATTTTTCAATTAACAAAAATTTAAAAAAAAAGCTACGTGAAGGGGTCTCGGTTATCGACGACTGGGGGGGGAAACCGGTTGATGGTTTGGTGCAGAATAATATTTACCGCGAGACCCAATCTTCTTATCTTCCGTAAGTCCCAAATTAGCTGTAGCGATGGTCGGCTACATACCAACGGTTGACAACCGATCCGCTTTACCGATCACCAATACATTTTCTGCTAGACCGACTGTCAACATTCAATCTTCTTTACCACCAGTCGGTAACACGATCACCGACAGTAGATAACGCATCGGTAATTAATTTTATACTGGACCGACTATCGACATTCAATCTTCTTTACCGACGATCGGTAACACGATTACCGATAGTAGATGGCGTATCGGTAATTTTTTTGCTGGACCGGCTGCCAACATTCCATCTTCTTTACCATCAGTCGGTAACACGACCACTGACTGTATATGACGTATCGGTAATTTTCTGCTTGACCGACTGCCGACATCTAATCTTCTTTACCATCCGTCGGTAACACATTTACCGACATTAGATGGCGTATCGGCAATTGAGTACGGGTCAAAATCCGGCAGATAGCGCTACGACGCTGCACCAATCAGAACACCAGGATAGGTGGACCGGGGGTGGGGACTGGTGGGGACAAATCAGGGACGGGGGCAGGGGTGGTGGTGGGGACCAATCAGGAACGGGGGTGGGGTAGTGGGGGTAGACACGCCCCCTGGAACAACCAATGAAGAAGCAGCAGGGGAGGGGTAGTAGTGGGGAGAGGGCGAGGCTTGTCTAGACACGCCCCTGGCGCCAGACAACCACGCCCTGTTTTTCTATAACGGGCCCCTTCTACTAGCGTGCGTGTTATATCTCTCATCCGCGGCCGATGACAGTTCGAGTTCTCGTTGTGTCAAATTTTTTAAGCAACCATTACATTTTATAGTCCATTCTTTGCAGCAATAGTACTGATACGGTTTTTATAAGGTATAACATGGCCCGTATCACATACGTAATAAAACAAGAAATAGCAAAATTATGTGAAATATAAAATAACAATAATTAATTAATCGTAAAATGCAATAATTACTGAAAAAAAAAAATGTCACTGCGTGGATTCGAATTATCATCGACCGCAAATTAACATACGTGACGCGCTCGTCTCAGTCACAGTTAAATGTATCGCCCGACAGCCCGAGCACTAGCAGCAGTAGCAGCGCGAGCAGCCGGAAAAAGACAGACAGTCATATATCTGTCTCCTTCTATTGTCCGATGCTATACGAGCTCGGGCGGTCACACGTACACGGGCGTGCGCTTGTGTGCGTCGTGCTGCTGCGGCCGCTTTCTGGCAGCTCTGGTTGGAGGATCAATCAGGGCGACCAGGGCCCACATGTACCATGGCCCGTCACTGAAATCCTTACATCCTGCAATACCGATAACTGTTACCTTTCGCTGGATGCCTTGGTTGACACACTTGCCACAAGCGGCGCTAGCTATAATGTGTATTTTTTCCGCGAGAGGCGCTACCCTCGATTCTGAGTTGGTCACGTGTGCTCGATGACTCTTATCGACCGGAGGAAAGATCTCGAGCCTCCAGGGCCGGATTAAAGGTGTAGAGGCCCTAGGGCAAAGAAGAAGTGGGTAGCCTCTAATTGTTTTTTTAACTATATAAACAATTTTCTTTTTTACAGTATATGAATAATTTAGTGCGAGACAAATAAAATCCTTTCAGCGAACATATGCAGAAATCGTAAAATACAAGAAATAAAAAATTTTTAATTATATCGTTAGGCCAATGGAACTTTGTGAGCTTTTTTCGACGAAAATTCATTAATGATTTCGGTGAAATCCAGCTCCCGGAGTAAATCATTTTCAATGCTGAGTACGGATAACTTTGACAGGCGCTTATATCTCATCGTAGTTCGTAACCTATTTTTTATAATCTTCATTATGGAAAATGAGAGCTCTCCAGTGCAGTTCAACACCAGCAATACTAACAATAAGTAAATTCTCAATGTACTCGTAATTTCAATGTTTGGGAATGTAGTTCTGAAATTTTGATTTTCAAGAATTTTATAATAGAACGACTCCGTAGATTGGTTTTTTTACAGTCCTCTTTGCATAAATCGACGAATGATATATATTCGACCAACTCATTACCAAGACTAGGTTCTAAATCGTCTTTGTAAACTTTTACCAATTCTTCTGCTGCAGCGTACAAATTTGCAGCTTCCATCTCCTCTAAGTGATTAAGAAATCAAAATCGCGAACGTATAGCACCATATGCAGTCTTTCAGTTAGAGAAACACATAGCTGATCGATCACTGGGATAAATCCTGACACTTTAATATTCTCTTTTCGTGATAGGTTAGCAGCTTGCGCTTTTATATAATTGAGCGGATGCAGCCTCACATTTCTTATTCTGGTGCGTGATTGTACGTACTGATCCGTGTTTGATATTATTCGAGCAACTTCTTAATTTTTATCAAACTCGTCTCTTTTGGATTCAATAAATAACTTCAATGATTCTAAAGCACGCATTGCAGATTCCAAAACCACTTTCGGGTCCTGCAACATCTTGTTCATAGTATTAAATCGCTCCAAAATATTATTCCGAAAGATGGCAAATAGAGCGGTTTTGAGGGTACTCATCTTCTTCAAAAGGTTCGTTGCTTCGTTTCTCACGATATTTTTTTGCTCCTTATTAGAAGATATGCTGATTAGAGCTACTTTGATTTAGGAATAGCCATCGATAATGGCTTTCTTAGATTCAGCTCGATAAAACCAGGAAGTATCGCTAAGCTTCTTCAAAACGTACAACTACCTGTTTGTTTCTCTGATAATATTTCAGCCAGAATTCTGTATCGCTCTACACTTGCTGTAAAAAATGCATATACATTCTGAACATAATGAAAGAATTAAACAACTGATATGCAAGAGTTAGCAGCTACCTTTCCAACTAAATTAAGAGAATGACCACAACATCGTACAAACACCGATAAATTATTTATCTCCAAAATTAGAGCTTGCATCCCTTTGTATCTGCTACAAATATTTGCGTTATTATTGTATGACGGGCCGCGACAAGAAAGAAGGCCAATGCGATGGTCGCCTAAAAATCTAAGTACAGCGTTCGCTGTGGCTTCACTAGTATGGCCACAGTTTGGTAAAAAGGTCAGAAATGTTTCCTTCGGCATCGATTTTTCTATATATCGAACAACTATAGTCAGTTGATCAGTATGTGTTTGAGAATCCGTCCGGTTTGACTGATCTGTGAAATTATTGAAACAGGATGAGTACTCACTTAAAGCAAGAGGAAAATAAAACCAGACACATAGATGTTATGGTGAGGAAGTGGTTTATTTTACCTTCCAAAAAAACGTGGGACACAGTACAATTTTAATACAAAATGCGTGGACACTAAACTTGAAAATAATGCCAATATAATTTAATTTAGAAAATCAGTAAAAAATATCTATTTAGAAAAAAAAGGTACAAATTATAATAATAAATGAACAAATTGATTTTGAATTTGAATGTGAGCAGCACACAATTATATTACTTGTGTGCTGAGTGTGATTGAGCTTGAGACAGCGGTGCGTGCAACGTAGCGAGAGCTACGCAGCACGACACGCTGTTACCATTGAGTGCGAAAATGTTTGTGTGTAATTCACTGCAACCACTCAGCAGTGTATTGCAAAGTGGCTGCAGTGAATTAATGAGAGCATTTGCAATAACCTTGCTTGAGTGCTAAGCCTGTGTGTGAAACCAGCTACGCAGTCAGTACTGCGTAGCACAATACAACATAGAATGAGGATGCACGAAATGAGCAAGGATAGTCACTGTGCTTTCCCAGCAGATTTCCGGGAGGAAAGCACAGTGAATATAAACACCAGCATAATTGTATTAATTATCTGGCAAAAGAATTGATGCAAAACGTGGTGCAGCATGTGCTGCAGCGCACGCCAAGAGTGAGGCCAAGTGCTGATGTACCATATTTTCTCCGCACTGGTATTGAATTACGCATAATTGTGCCAGAGCATTCTTACCTTGAGCAATGAGTCCTGGTGAGTGTTGTTGAGCGATGCCGATGTAGAAGGTTGGTGGAAAAGGTCCGAGAAGTTCAAAGATGCGCGTGCTGTCCGAAGGGATCTGTGTCGCAAAAGTGCCGAATTTTCAAGATGGCTGCGAGTATGAAAGTTTCGTTGGGCGCTGGAGTCAGTTGAGCGAGACAGCCGGTGAGCGAAACCGAAGTCAAGCGAGAGAGACACCCTCTCGCTTGACGCGGCGTGCCAATGAGGCACATCCTCGGCTTCGCGAAGCCCATGCTTCGGCTGTCTTCGACTCAACCGAACACCGCGTAGCAAAGCAGCGCAACAGGTAGGCGCACGACGATTATCGATCGCCGTGCGCCAGCTGATTTTCCAACAGTATGAGATTTGTCAGGCGTGGAGTCCACTGACACTGAGTAATACTTTGATTCTTTAATTCTTGTTCTTATTTAATTGAGAACTTTATCACCCATGGAACCGATCAGTTCTTCACAAATCGTAGACGAAAGGTAATTGACATGACCACTCCCCTTGTTTGCATGTTCTTTACTATGAATTGCGAGAAGAGGTTCATACTCCGCTAGTAATTCAAGAATACTGAGGAAATTTCCATTTTTCGGTGAGCCAATAATTTCATCATCACCTCGGAAGGCTAATCTACGTTTAGCAATGGATTTAATAGTACTGACGATAATTCTGAGTATTTTCCGCCAATATTGAACTTACTCTGCTTCTTGTATTGCTAGTTCTGGATCGATGCGTCCTGTGACTTTTGTCGTTACGCTAGACTCGTTACCGATTCCAAGTGAGTCTTTGAAATCTCATGCTCGGATAGACGATCAGATGCATGCTTCCGGTCGAAAAAGCGTTCCCCACGTTTCGTACTTTGAGTGGACATTAATTTACACGCATAACAAGATACTTTACCAGTAGTTGGAGAAAAACAAAGCCAAAATCGGTTGACGGTCTCTTGATTTAGATTGCGGCATGTGAACATATTCTTTGAACATTTCCGAACAAAATTTAAATCATCTCGCGACTGATTTTGTAGAACTGAATTCTGCGACGATACTTTATCACAATTTTAGAGTTTGGTGGAACCTTTATCCGCCCAATATCTGCTAATCTCTTCTTTAATAGAGTTAGGCCAAAGACTATCGTCGTTTTTGGAACCACAGAATTCCACTTGCATTTGATTGTGTTCACAAGTTTTCAAAGATTCTGTGGTTTTGCCTGGTGCACCAGTTGGATTATCTTAGATAGTATATGCCAAATCTTCATCTAATATTGAATCTCCTATTGCATTTTTAGGATCTCGTGAAACTTTTTGTTCGCTCGAAGTAATAAAATAATTAGTAAATTTGGGTGTTTTAGGTAAAGTTTCTTCGGTTTTCTTTTCATGTTCCGCGTGCACTTTCCCCTTCTGGAAACCACTTGTAAATACTCGAGGAGTTCTGTGACGGTCACCCATAATTCCAATATAAAAGAAAAGTTAAAAAAGCATGCAATTGAAAAAGAAAAGCCCTGAACCAATAAAATAAATAATCGTGGAATTGATAATCGAGCAGCAACCGAAAATTAGCGAAGTAAAGTAAACGAGATGGTATGGGATCGTAAGAACACAAAAGTGGGTTGCGAATTAACATCGAAAATGAAAAGAATAGGACAGCTATGTACTAGAACTTATCCAGTCACGTCCATGCACTCAAATAACAGAAAACACAGAAGCAGAAAAGAAATTATCTCAAATTCAAATTAACGTAGGTTAATTCGTGAGAGCGCCATTTCCATTGGATTTTAAAATCTTATCTAAGCAGCTATAACCATTTGAAGAAATTGAATTGACGGGAATCCAGCACGTTACCATTTGTCGCTGCACGACCGTGCTTCCGCGAGTGGTGACTTGGCTCTCGATTAATGTCAAGTTCCTTAATAAAGTGGATTATTTTATTCTCGCTTCACTAATATCGTGTTCGAAATTTTCTGCGAGATACCTCTGACTGACCATTCCCCTTTGCCATTCACCAAGACTACAGCAAAGCCGAGCCGGTCTGGTGTACTTCGCGTGCAAATAAAAATTGTACGGTGAAATAATTTATTGGGTCGTTCGGATAGTAATTTCGTTTTTTCCCAACAGAGGACTTAATTGTATTTTTTCACAACCAACTTCACACGTAAGCCGCATAATCATATGTATTTTGACAGCTGTTATAACAAGGCTTGCTTGTGAAAAAATTCAATTGATTCTGCACAGTAGTTTTTGATTGATACCTTTTTAAATATGGAAAGTGAAAAACAGCATTGTCGGCATGATTTACTTATTTACTATAAAAAAGGAAAAAATTCTGTTCAAGTAAGGAAAAAATTATCCGTTATGTATAGGAAAGATGTGTTAAGTAAGCGCCAGTGCCAAAACTGGTTTGCAAAATTTCGATCCAGCAATTTTGATCTCGAAGATGCACCACGTTCTGGAAGACCAGTTGAAGCTGATGAAGACACAATAAAGGCATTAATTGATGCAAACCGGCAAATAACAACTCGTGAGATCGCTGAGAGATTAAATTTATCGAATTCGACCGTTCATGATCATTTGAAACGGCTAGGTTTAACCTCAAAGCTCGACATATGGGTTTCTCATCTTCTTACGGAAAAAAATTTGTGCCGTCGCATTGAAGTTTGTGATTTGCTTCTCAAACGCCAAGAAAATGATCCATTTTTTAAGCGTATCATCACTTGGGACGAGAAATGGGTTGTCTACAACAATGTTAAGCGCAAAAGATCTTGGAGTAGAAAAGATGAACCGGCTTAAAGCACTTCGAAAGCCAATATACATCAAAAAAAGGTTATGCTATTGTTATGTCGCGGAATATTCCACTTCAAGTATTCTCAGGAATATTCCTTAGCTGACATAGCTAGATATGAAATTCTAAAAGATAGCTGTCATACAAGACAGGATGCGAGGTAGACGCCGACGCAGCATGAGGCGACTCGCTAGGCGATCTACGATTGGCTAAAGCTAAAGCTGCCAACTAAGGGATTTTAGCAAACGCAGTTGCTAACTGCTTTACTAAAATCAGAATTAAATTAGAGTCAACAGAAAACGGTTGGTTCCTCGTCAAGTACTCGAAACAACGAATTATTGTACACTCATTTATTAACTTTTAGATAGACAACGGAAAGTTACCGTTGCCTATAATAAATACTTCCATTTATATAAATTCGCGTTTTCATCGATAACTCAAGATCCATCTCCTTATCGGCAAACGATCCCAAAAAATAATAACTTTTTAATATTATACCGAATACCGAATAATCTAATTACCCGGTACCGGCATAACACTATCTGTTTGGTGGGATTTTAAAGGAATCGTTTATTTTGAGCTTCTACCGAGCAACAGAACGATCAATTCTGAAGTGTACTGTTATCAGTTGGACAAATTGAATGATTCACTTACAGAAAAAAGGCCACAATTGGTCAATAGGAAAGGTATATTGTTCCAACAAGATAATGCGAGACCACATACAAGTTTGACCACTCGGAAAAAAATTTTAGAGTTTGGATGGGATATACTGCCACACCCACCATACTCTCCAGACCTGGCACCTTCAGATTATCATCTGTTCCGGTCTCTACAAAATTTTTTAGACGGTAAAACGTTTATTTCAAATGAGGAGGTCAAAAGTCACTTGGATCAGTTTTTTGCCAGCAAAGAACAAAAATTTTATGAGCGTGAAATCACTCTACTGCCAGGAACATGGCAACAGGTATTGGATCAGAATGGACAATATTGGATTGAATAAAATATTAATTCACTATAAGAAAATCGTCTTTCATTTTTATAGAAAAAAAAGAAATTACTTTCCGAACAAACCAATATTTCACGTGACGGCGTACGCGAGATTTTGTGACCACCCGCAAGGACCTGGGTGTTTAAGTCGGGAATTACGGTTACAATACATGATTCATTTTCGTATTTGATGAGCAAGAAGAAACGAATCCAAATGATTTTTTTTTTAAATCGAACTTACGGATTCCGAAATATATCTTGTTTAATTCCAATAACACAGTATTGTCATTGGTTCTACATATCGCCGGACACGCGAAAGCTTCGGATAGCTCGCCGTCTAGATAGCGCGAATACATTTTGAGTTTTTCTATTTATACCCTCGTTGTGCACTGCTAAAGACAGACTGAATGCTCAGGATGCTGCTTGCGGGTACCAGGGGGATTAAAGATAGCAAACCCCACTCTGAATCATAACTAGGTGTCCAGCGCTCTGAATGCCTCCTCGCGAAGCGCTTGCCATGCAGTAAGAAGCGCAGAATATGATACCGTACCGCGAAAGACCTCGATTATAATTGATATATAATTATAAAATAATAGACACAGTAAGACGATGTATTTGTTTTTAATTAATCAATATTTTATTTTAATCACTTTACACATATTTACCGTCGCATGCAACATCTCTGCAAACATAGCAATCTTCGCTCGGAGATTCCTCCGCCGTTCAATTTATTTTTATCACTGTCTGATGGTCGAAAGGCAAAAGTATTGTAATATTCACGTACTATTCTATCGTTTTTAAGTACATTATCGCTAAAGAGATTATTAAATCGCGACATGGTGAAGCCGTACGACATAAGATGCAGGAATACGATATGTTTTGTGGGGCGCGTCCTCTTTAACGAAAAAGAGACCGCGTATTTAATCTCGTGAAACAAAAGTTCGTTGACTTTAAATTTAATTATGACCTTATAAAACGAGGATTGACGGGGTAGGAAAATAAATTAAACACATCCCTTGAGCCATACAATTCTTCGTTTATTACGGCTCAGAGAGGAAAATCTCTGAGGTGTGAACCTCAGAGAAAAAACCCCTCGCAAACAATGAAGTACACAATAAATATATACAATCAGTTTGTTTATCGAATATAATTTGCGTGATTGATATCGTGAAGATGAAATCTACAGTCGACAAGAGGTTGTCTATGTTTACGTCTTGTGTGTTCAAATTTGTCATGCCATATGTTTATCGTGTGTATAAGTCGCTGGCGACTTCGTAAGCATTGCGCTTGTGGTTAATGTGTATAAGTCGCTGGCGACTTCGTAAGCATTGCGCTTGTGGTTAATGTGTATAAGTCGCTGGCGACTTCGTAAGCATTGCGCTTGTGGTTAGTGTGTATAAGTTGCTGGCGACTTCGTAAGCATTGCGCTTGTGGTTAGTGTGTATAAGTCGCTGGCGACTTCGTAAGCATTGCGCTTGTGGTTAGTGTGTATAAGTCGCTGGCGACTTCGTAAGCATTGCGCTTGTGGTTAGTGTGTATAAGTCGCTGGCGACTTCGTAAGCATTGCGCTTGTGGTTAGTGTGTATAAGTCGCTGGCGACTTCGTAAGCATGGCGCTTGTTTGCTGGTATAATCGGCCCGTGTTGGTGTATTTTTGCGGGACGTACCGCATTGGTCAGTGTACTTACGGGTTGGTGTTCCGATATCCAGGATGTAGACAATTGGAACGGGTTTTGCAAACGAAAACACAATTAATACGGATTTTATAAACGAAAACACAAGTAATACGGGTTTTGCAAACGAAAACACAATTAATACGGTTTTTGCAAACGAAAACACACTGGATTCGAGTTTTTCGAATGAAAATACACTCTACCCGAGTAACGATCGTGTCACACTGATCTTTTCTTTTTATTTGTTCGGTTCTCTGGGAAACGCACAGACAAAACAAAAACGACTGTTTGTTTTGTCATCACACGACCGCTCGATCGACTCGGCCCGGTCTGCTCTATCCCTTTTACCTTCATGCCCGCCCGAGACACATACAAGAAAGACGATCGGTCGAGCGACGCGTGTGTTTGCACACACACACACACACACACACACACACACACACACACACACACGCGCGACCGACGATTGGCAGCTGATACCAATCGTTGGTACCTGAGCACCTTTAAATCATTTGTTCGACCGAACACGATACAAAATTGTCAACACCGACGTATTACTCTGTAGCTGCTTGAGGCCGTACCCATAGAACTTGCAGTTTCTTCGTAGTCGTGCGAGATGTTGCGGTATAACCGGTGGTAGCCCGTAACTATCAAAGTACATTCCTTTTCCATGATGGCTATCGTACATGGCGATCCAATGCTCTCCAGGTCCGTCGTGGTTATCCGTGTTAACTACGAGTCCGGCCGGTAACGACAATACACGAGGAATTCTGTCAGCTGGGTATACGCCAACGGTTGAAAGTCGTACGAGGGTCAATCAATAAATAGTCGGCCTTGTGCCATCTGTTGGTCGAGGAAAGAAATCAATAGCGACGTTTAGTAGTGCCATCCTTCAAATGACTGTTGTCAAAGTTTCAGCTCGCTGCGATGTTTAGTTTGCGTTTAACAGCCATTGAAAGACAAACAACATTTGTGTTTTTACAAAAATGGAAAAAAATTGAGTATCGTGCAGTGATTCGTTTTTTGTTTTTGAAAAAGAAAACAAACAATGAAATCAAAGCGGAGCTAGACGAAGTTTATATGACCTTACACCTTCGTTATCAACCATTAAATATTGGACAGCTGAATTTAAACGCGGTCGTACGAGCATTGTTGACGATGAACGTCCATGTCATCCAAGTGAGGTCGTCATACCAGAAACAATTGAAAAAGTCAACGATATGGTGTTAAATGAACGGAGACTAAAAGTGCGTGAGATTCCTGAGGCCACAGGCATATCATATGGCTCAGTGATTTCAATCCTGAGTGATCAGTTGGGTATGAAAAATTTATTCGCAAGATGGGTGCCACGTTTGCTTACTGTCGACCATAAAAGAGAACGTGTAGCTGATTCAAAGGCGTGTTTGGCGATCTATAAGCGTGATCCTGTTGAGTTTTTGCGTCGTTACGTAACCGTGGACGAAACATGGATCTATCACTATACACCAGAGACAAAGGAACAATCGAAACAACGGACTTCACCCACCGAACGTGCTCTGAAGAAGGCGAAGACGGTGCCATCGGCCAGTAAGGTCACGGCCACAGTTTTTTGGGATGCACGCGGCATAATCTACATTGATTACCTTCCGCCGAAAAAAACGATTAATGGCGAATACTATGCAGCCGTACTGACCCGATTCAACGACGAATTGAAGAAAAAGCGTGCACATTTGGCGAAGAAAAAAGTGCTCTTCCATCAAGACAATGCACGCGTTCACACGTGCCCAGTTGCATGGCCAAAATTCAAAAATTTGAATACGAATTCCGTTCGCATCCACCGTATTCTCAAGATTTGGCCCCCTCCGACTACTTTCTGTTTCCAAACCTGAAAAAATGGCTTGGCGGAAATAGATTTGGTTCCAGAAATGACCTCACCGCCGAAACAGAGACCTATTTTGAGGACCTTCCGAAATCGTATTAGGTGCGCAACTAAGTTCCCGCTGTTTTTCAAGAGATGGCTCCAGTAGTAAGTGCTGGTCGATTAAAACATAACCAAAACGTCATGAACCAAGCTTAGACATATTGTAAACAAACCGCTTTGACACATTAGTGATTTTGTTTTTGCGTCATATACTTTGGTTGTATGAAAATGTCTGATTTTGTGCCAAATAATCGTCATTTGCGGGAAGTGTTGCTTTTCTTCTTTCATTCGAAGAAAACGGCGGCTGAAGCGCATCGAGAACTCCAAAAAGTTTACGGAGATGCTGCTCCAAGTGAAACAACATGCCGTGATTGGTTCCGTCGCTTCAAAGACGGTGATTTTGATTTTGACGACCGTTCGCATGAAGGAAGGCCAAAAACCTTCGAAGACGCTGAATTGGAGGCATTGCTCGATGAGGATCCGTGCCAAACGCAAAAAGAGCTTGCTTCAGCATTAGGAGTTACCCGCCAAGCCATTTCCAAGCGATTGCATGCGTTGGGAATGATTAAAAAACAAGGAACTTGGGTTCCTTATGATTTGAAGCCGAGAGACGTTGAGCGTCGTTTTTTCGCCTGTGAACAACTGCTCCAGCGGCAAAAAAAAGCTTTTCATCATCGCATCGTTACGGGTGATGAAAAATGGATTCATTACAGCAACCCAAAGAGAACAAAATCATGGGGACTGCCCGGTCATGCTTCTACGTCGTCGGCTCGGCCGAATATTCACGCTGCGAAGATTTTGCTATGTATTTGGTGGGACCAGGGCGGTGTTATTTATTATGAGCTATTGAAACCGAACGAAACCATCATTGGGGAACGGTATCGAACTCAATTGATGCGATTGAGCCGAGCACTGCGCGAAAAGCGGCCACAATACGAGCAGAGGCACGAAAAAGTGATTCTACAGCATGACAACGCTCGGCCTCACGTTGCCAAACCCGTTAAAACCTACTTAGAAACGCTCAAATGGGAAGTCCTACCCCACCCGCCATATTCCCCAGATATTGCGCCGTCCGATTATTACTTGTTCCGTTCGATGGCACATGGTCTGGCTAATCAGCAGTTCAGCTCATATGAAGACATCTCAAAATGGCTTGATTCGTGGATAGCCTCATAAGACGAACACTTCTATCGTGACGAAAAAGTTGTCGCTAGCGATGAGCTACATTTTGAATGATTCATTTGTAAACATTTTTTCACAATAAAGTTGCATTTTCATAAAAAAAAAAAAAAACAGCGGGAACTTAGTTGCGCACCTAATATTATTCGAAAGGCATCAAAAAATTGGAAAATCGTTGGAATAAGTATATCGAGCTAAAAGGAAATTATGTTGAAAAATAAAAAGATTTTTGTCCAAAAAAACGCGATTTTCTTTACCAAGCCGACTATTTATTGATCGACTTTCGTAGATACTGCAGAATCTTGTAGACTTGTCTAGTGTTCATGCTGAACACATACTCAGTGATTAAATGATGACCTATACGCTTTGAAAGACGTATAATGCAAAATTTATTTCACAGCATCGTCGATCGTGCTACGACTACATGGTGAAGATTTCTCCTCTTTCTTATTCTCTACCTCTTCGTCTGTCGACCAAACACCCATGTATGATTCTCCTTTAAACGGGTGCTCGCGAAGGCAATTTTTTATTTGGAAAGCCTGGCGCATTGCACAATGCGAAGGTGCTGTATCGTTTATGATAGCATGTCTGAAGCATTTTCGCAAAGATTTCGGCATAAATGTGTACGATGGAGCGCCCTCCTGATCCTCCAGGGTAGAAATTTCACGACTCGTGATATCGCAAAGAAGTACAGCCTTCTCGTGACCGCATGTATGAATACGTCGTGATTTTCGCGAAATTTCACGCAAGTTAGCGTATGCTTGTTTACAGCTCACATCGCCGTCGTACCATTCAAGACCGTGAAAATATTTCGAAAGAAAATTATTCTGGCTTCTCGAATGCTGCGGTAATGCGGCAAAGTGACACGATCGTGCGACGATCCAATGAGCAGAGTACGGTCTATCCACTGCTACCACGGCAATTTCTTTCGGAATAAATTCCGAGTCTTTACAATGCATTCCCTGTATATCCACGATGATATCCATTTTCAGGTCTAATCTGTACAGATGCTCAAGTTCGACTGATTAGTTACTCACGGAGACGCTTCTACGTCTCTGAACACGAAACAATTTTATTCT
Organism: Cylloceria caligata; assembly: GCA_963942595.1. Classification (NCBI taxonomy): domain Eukaryota; kingdom Metazoa; phylum Arthropoda; class Insecta; order Hymenoptera; family Ichneumonidae; genus Cylloceria; species Cylloceria caligata. The sequence goes on from OZ012708.1 coordinate 16,178,091, forward strand.
GGCATCAGCACATTTTTCGCTTATCCGGTAAAATCCACCATTGCCTGCCGAGAGGCATCGATTTCAAGGACATTATCATATTCCGCGGAGACTACACAATTTACCATTGAAGCAAGCGCATCCTCAAATCGTACCTCCATTCTCACACTATCGTGCTTTATTAAATTCCAATCTAAATTCCTGTTCGCCGAAAGATCGGGTGTCAAATCAAAAGCAAACAGACAGTATCCATCGCAATAATTATCGCGATCGATCGAATTACCATTGTTCAAGAAATGTATTTCAGTTCCCGACAACAACGTTTGAAAAGCATCCACATACAGATGATTTTTCGTGAAATCAGGTTGTAACGGTTTCGGATGTATTTGAGCACCATCTACATATAACGAGGGATATTTTATCTTGTAGTTTTGGAAATTGAATGGATCCATACTGAAGTTGCTTTTAAACGCTTTGTTATCGACAAAACCGATAATTATATGCTTCGGCAATTGACCTAGTACGATATTATCGATAATCTCTCCATGAACACCGGAGTGTATTGAAACGGCCTTCACCTCGACCCTCGTAAGAGGATATTTAGCCGTAGATTTTGCCAGAGTTCTAGCATGCGAGAGAAGCACACTAGGAGCTATTTTTTTTCTATGAACAAGAAACGATGCCTCGAGAATCTTTAAGCCGCATTGACCATTCTTTGTATAGCCCACAAAACAAAATGAATCTCTGGACCACACCAGCCGTAGTCGGAGCTCGACACTGTTTAATAGGAACCGCTCTTGATTGAATATATCGCAATGCAGATGGCCGAGCAAGTCTACAGTTTTTCCGACATTTGAAAATTGTTTTCTCTTTCCAAGACCGGTATTTCCCGATGTTATATCATCCATTTTGCAGGGGTATCATCGTACCAGAGATCGCTCGTGAGATGCGAATTTTTGGCAGTTGGACCATAATTCAAAAGTGTTTCTATGTACGCTCGATAAGCGTAGGCATTATTTGGAGGTGAAACTAGTTTTTGATTCAGGTATACATCCACCTGATTAAACATAGAATGCAAGAGGTTGTTTACAGGGCCGGTACTTACTTTCGGCGCTGTACCCGCGGCAATTTCCGTGGAAGGAGATGTTATTTTCACTCTCAGACTAATCATAGTATGCGCGAGATCAATATACTCATCACCCTGTCCTGGAATAACAAATTCAATAGGTGAATCGTCTGTTAGCTAAGAAATTGGCTTATAATACACCCAATTGGAGCCTTCGATAGTAGTTTGCGTCGGTGGGAGTAAAAATAATTTAAGTTCCGATTTAAGGCACTCTCAGGAGTGCGCATGTAGAAAAGCCATCTTGTTTCAGCTATCCAGAAATATTTGCAACCGTTCGTTGACGAGTCTTCTTCATCTTATTATTCTTATTATTCTTCTACTTCTTTATTACTTTTTTCTTTTTACGGGAGTTACGTCGTGGTTTACGTTGGTTTGATGAATGAGGAGTTCGCGAAATTTTGCGCTTTTTATAACCAGACCCCCGCATGACAGTGTCAATTTTTTCAGAGGCTTTGCGTTTGAGATTACTGCCTGATTCTTGCGCTCTGTCGCGAATAGCATATTTCACAGCTATATTTCTATCGAGGATATCACCGACTACGTGTACACAAGCTTTTTATAACCAGACCCCCGCATGAGAGTGTCAATTTTTTCAGAGGCTTTGCGTTTGAGATTACTGCCTGATTCTCGCGCTCTGTCGCGAAAAGCATATTTCACAGCTATATTTCTATCGAGGATATCACCGGCTACGTGTACACAAGCTCACAATGCCTCTTTTCCAACTGCTTTGGCACCCTTTATTAAAAGTGGTAACACTCTATGAAGCAGGCCCCCGAGAAAGCTGCCGATACCGTGTCCTCGTTGATTAGGCGTTCCGATATAAATATGGCTAATACCACCGTACCCACGACTGTAAATATTTTTTCACGATTTCTTTAAAAAGTAAAAAATCGTCAGTTCTGGTTGCCTCATTAATTCTTAATGAATGAGTGAGGCAATCAGAGTTGACAAAAATAATTAATGATTCGATTGTTAAAGATCTTTCTGAGATCGATAACACAGGGATCTTAGGTGGCGCTGACTCTAACCGGGTTGCGAACTGCCAGAAATTTTCCATCAAAAATTTAGTCAAATCATTGTCGCTTAGATTTATCACTCTTAAGAAACATATGACCGCGTATAATAAAATAACAAAGGTGTATTAATTGACATTAAAATAGAGATCGTGAATTGATGTTGCTAGAGCCGCGGTGGCGTAATTGGTAACGTACCAGGCTAGAATTCTGGAGTTCCCGGTTCGAACCCGGGCTGTGGCAATATTTTTTCACGATTTCTTTAAAAAGTAAAAAATCGTCAGTTCTGGTTGCCTCATTAATTCTTAATGAATGAGTGAGGCAATCAGAGTTGACAAAAATAATTAATGATTCGATTGTTAAAGATCTTTCTGAGATCGATAACACAGGGATCTTAGGTGGCGCTGACTCTAACCGGGTTGTGAACTGCCAGAAATTTTCCATCAAAAATTTGGTCAAATCATTGTCGCTTAGATTTATCACTCTTTCGTACCCACGACTGCCCTATCCGTGTTGCATACTGTCAATATCATCCATAGCGGCGTAATCAATCGTGGGACATTTTGAAATGCAGTGTCACAGTCAACGTTCCCTGTTTGAGTGGTATAGGATTTCCAAACTCGTATCTTATATCGATCTCGATAGTGTGTAAATTGTCGCGCAAGAGAGGTATATATCGTGGCGCCGAAAAAGATTTAATTTTTATCGAATCATACTGACAGTCGTCAGTATCAATAGGAATCACTCGTAAGAGGGGTGCTTGTACATCCCCTGTTATATAGCTCTCGCAGATATCGGTGTATAGAAACATGCTGCCTGGTATAGCACCGGTGAGAGATGCAGGCCTCGACCCTGTGTATTCGCATTGCGGTTCTATCATCACAGACCTACAGGCCACTTCCGAGAATCCTAGTAGCCTTGCGATAGCGGGCGGTATGCGAAAGTCGTGGTATCGTATATAGTCGCATACGCGCGCCACTTCGACCTGACCGCTCGGAAGCGATTTAAAGCGCAGATGACCAGCCACGTGAGGTAACTTATTTATACTCTCCAAAAGAGCGTCTATAGAGCGATATACACCAGATGGAACTTGGTATCTATCTACGCGTTGCCGTGTTAAAAGATTTGAACCCGATAAATCATAATCACCATCAGTATGGTGAAGCTTCGGCAACGAACGACCTTAATGAATTGTACTCCTTCTTTTTAACGTTTCGATCCTATGGTCGGGATCCTCTTCGGAAACATTTTTTTTTCCTTTTAAATAGCGCTGAATTTAATCCGGTTGCCTTGACACTCAATCATTGAACACTACCACATGTTAATTGCTCATCTACCAATGTTGTTCCATTTTGATTTGTTGAATAACTGTGTTAATAACTATCTTGGCGGAATACCGCCGTTCGTTGCCGAAGCTTCACCATACTAATAATATACACGACCAAAGCAACACATCATCATAATCACCATCCTCAAAAGATACGAGATTTCCTACAGTAGGAACATGTAAAAGAGTCATCGGACAAGTAATTTCCACAAGAGAAACAGACCATTCTCAGTGCAAACGTATCTGACGCGGTAGTTTTGTAATAAGTTTCATCGTTGTATTATCCGGGAAATACTGCATAGTACTGTTGCTCGATAGTACGACAAAGAATAAGCTATCTTTGGAGCGCATATATATTAGGGACGGTGATTCCTAGCGTTCTTCCTCTTCGTCCTTTTCTTCTCTTTCGTCTTCTCAGGTGACGCAGGCACTCGTACTCGCGATAAATCTGCCTCGTAGAAAATACCGTCGATAGTCTCGTTACTCAGATCGTGTAAAATATACACAAATGGTTCTCGATTCACTGATATTCGGTGAATCTTGAATAACTTGTTACTCCAGCCACGCTCATATCCTTTCACGAATGCTGCTTTAACTGTACTGATACGTACCAAGTCACCGACACTGTATTTAGGCTTTTTAGCTTTTCTCGCGGTAGGCTCGTAACGCCGTGATAAATTTTCTCGGGCTATAGAGGCATTTTCTAAGGTTACCTCCCTCGGAAGAATACGCATTCCGCTGTGTCTAGTGTGATTATGAGCATATAAAAAAATTTGTAAAACATAAATGTAACGCTTATTTCACGTGTATGTAAAGAAACGCCACATTCGCTCTTTTATTGTGCGATTAAAGCGTTTGGCAATCGAGGCTTTTATATCGGGGTTACGAGCAGCGCGAAAATCGATATTCTTTTTCTTGAGAACGTGCTAAAATGGAGTGCCGATAAATTCTTTGCCTCGATCAGTTTGCAATTGCTGCGGGCGACGATTGTTACTGCGTGCGGGTATGCGCGTGAGACCGTGGGCCACGTTTGCACTCGTTTTGTCACGCAAAGCCTCGACCCGCGCGTATTTGCTCAACACGTCGATAACATCAAGCAGATATACGTACCTATCGTTGTACATAGCTATCGAGCGAAGATCAGCTAAATCAGCCTCCCATACATCGTCTATATTACTCACGTTGTACGTACTACGGAGAAATCGTCGTCGCACGAGACGATGCATGTTACAATATATGAATCCTGTGTCTATATATGAAATATATGAAAATGTGGCCAAATTTTTTGCTCGAGAATAGGATGCAGGATGAGCAGTGTCATAATAGATTTTTTAAAGAATTTTCATAATTTCAACGATGACCAGTTAAATGGATTCTTTTTCTTTTCTAACTGTGTGGGGGATCGATATTCACTGGGGTGTCATTGGCTCTCCACTTGTGCGATGTTTTGCAATTGTTCATCCTCTTCTTCCTCCTCCTCCTCCTCACCCTCGATGATGTCCGGCGTGATCATTATATCGCTGTTTGAGTGCGCGAACTCAGCCTCGTTGTCACTACTGTTGCTGCTGCTGTTGCTACTATCACTATCGCGTGGTAAAATGAGACACCGCTGTGGCATCGAGGATGATGTAGGTGTAGCCTCGTGTAGTAACTCGGGATTGCCGATAAATTCGCGGGGCATGTGTATCGTTCGCAGGAGTTTGGCAAAGTGAGATCAACCGATGGGACTCTCGCGTTTTCTAACTCGCATAGCATCGCATAGCATCCTGCCGTCTAGGAAACAACACCGTTACGATCTCATGTCATTTTTTTACCGACTGCGCTGCGATGCAAATTTTGGTACGCTATCGATATTAAGTGTGTCATGGAGTCGAGATTTAACTTTCTTCATAAAAACGTTGTCGATTTTATTCTCGCGGCTACCGAGTATTGCTATTTTTCGTTTTGAAGAAATATTCGGTACTGTATTATCGTACTCGACCAAGTAAAGATAACGCTGTAGATCCTGTTGGTACGCTGTCCATTTCCCTCTCTCGCTCGTGTACGAGTGAGAGTTTAGAATTTCACTCAGCTCAGAATCGAGGCGCGATAATGGTGTACCGGCAGTCTGCATGGAGGGCGACGGGTCTCTAGTAGTAGTAGTAGTTGTAGTAGTAGTAGCAGCAGTAGTGACGAGACGCGCAAGACGACGTATGTTATCGTGAGGAAGAAGCACAATCTTTCTGGCATATTCCATAGCTCGTGTAGACCAAGACAGGCACAAGAAGCAACTTGAGAAATCTGCCACAGTGCTCGACGATGATCTTCTTCTTACCACTCCAATTTCCCCTTTTGGCGGTTAATCGTCGAAGAATTGTCGCGTGCCTCCGAAGATGATTCTTTTGCACGTTGCACAGGTTCACGTTTCCCTGTAACACGTTTAAAGCACACTCGCATATACACCGTACAAGCGCTACATCTGGTTTGCGCAAAATTGAACGTCGTTGCTCTTGCTTCAGAAAAAACAGCGCTTGGAATATAATTATTCGTTTTTTATCGAGATATCCGTGCAACGCCATTACATGTGCATTACTGGTATATCACGCATCGCATCGCGAACCTTTATTGCTTTTTGAGTCACGTAAACGTAATGGTATTGGTCATCGAGGAATATACAGGAGCGAAATCGACAATTATCAGGCGTCGATTATTTCAAGTCGAATAATAGATAGCTATGCGGTGCAGCTGTTGCATCGAAATATACCTCCTGCAAAAATCTCGGATTCTCGGGACATACCTGGCGTGCTAGATGTTGAATTTGCGCGCGATCTCCTGGATTTTTTAAGACAACGATATAATTAGCGTTTAAGGAGATATCGCGCTGCCTGTGACCTTGATGGAAGAGATTTTGCGTGATGAAAATGACACTAAGATTTTTATGATGGCAACGCTTGGAGAAAAGATTGACCACGATATTGTTCGATGCCTCGTGCATTAGATCGTCAATGACCACAAGTTTAGGCCTTGTATCTTTTGAGTAGTCTGCTGTTTGCGGTAAACCCTCGCGAAATTCGATTATATCACCGTACTCCGAATACCCGGACTGCCACTCTGAGTAATAAAAAAGTATACGCTCGAACGGGACATCCGTCATTTCGCGCATGTATTCAAAGAATTTTTTGACAAAATATGTTTTATCACATCCCGTAGGACCGATTATCACGGCTGTCCATGGATGTTTCCAACGTGTATCCATATCGATAAGTGTCTATCAAAATCAATCAGCTGACTTTTAAATAAGCTTATACCGCGACGGCTGCGGCTGCGGCGGCGGCGGCGACGATTTTGCGGCATCAGCTATTGTCGCGGCCTTGAAGAGCTTACAAGGAGCTGCGGGCCTGTACTAAATGATGAGGCGCGTGCCCGCGGTATAAGCTGATGTTCACACCAGATGTAAATTAAATAACGATGCGAGGGTCGAGAAAAATCTTTTTATTTCTCAACATAAACTCCTTTTAGCTACACGTTCTCTTTTATGGTCGACAGTGAGCAAACGCGGCACCCATCTTGCGGATAACTTTTTCATACCCAGCTGATCACTCAGGATTGAAATCACTGAGCCATACGATATGCCTGTGGCCTCAGCAATCTCACACACTTTTAGTCTCCGATCATTTAACACCATATCGTGGACTTTTTCAATTGTTTCTGGTATGACGACCTCATTTGGACGACCTGGACGTTCATCGTCAACAATACTCGTACGACCGCGTTTAAATTCAGCTGTCCAATATTTAATGGTTGATAACGAAGGTGCAAGTTCCATATAAACTTCGTCTAGCTCCACTTTGATTTCATTGTTCGTTTTCTTTTTCAAAAACAAAAATCGAATCACTGCACGCTACTCAATTTTTACCATTTTTGTAAAAACACAAAAATTGTTTATCTTTCGACGGCTGTCAAACGCAAACTAAACATCGCAGCGAGCTGAAACTTTGACAACAGTCATGTGAAGGATGGCACTACTAAACGTCGCTATTGATTTCGTTCCTCGACCAACAGATGACGCATGGCCGACTATTTATTGATCGACCCTCGTAGTTTTTAAGTTTTCACAAATAAAGCAACATTTTTATTTCACTATTTATACAGTTCTATGTGCTAATTTTACGAATCATATAATTCTAAACAGCAATATTATATCCACAAAGGTAGCACGAGATAGTCAGAACAAGGATACACCCGATAAGAAAGGCGGGACAAAAGGAATCAACGATAAGAAAGTCAGAACATAAAGGAACGGTAATGAGATAGCAGCTACTGCTACGAATAGCAGCATAAAAAGAATAAGCAGACAACGGTTTTATACATAATAAATCAATTTTTTTAACGTATTGTACACAGTAAATACGATACATGAAATTAGACAAAAAGATTATTTGAAAATCCCGTGAATTCGACCGTAAAACCATATACTTTTTAGCGTTATACTAATTAATCACAATAGCCATACAGTAGAGTACTTTCCGTGCCGCTTTCGCTTCGTGTTAACAGGTTCGCATGATTTCGTTTCTTTACGCGATACTACCTGATGAAATTCTGTGCGTCGAATAGCGTCGAATTAAAAAATAATAGGTCCTAGCTCCTGTCACGAAGGATCGTAAGGCGTCATAATTTACGTGACGGCTATTCGCAAAGGTTAGCGTGACACCCTTTACTTTTCATTTGTCAATAATCGTACCGTCATGTTTACGAACAAGGTATGCGTAAAATTTTGGTCCTCCCAAAATGAACAAACTTATATAACTACCAGAGATCTCTCAGAAATTGACCGATTGGTGGCTCACACTCGTTGCCACCGGGGCGACTCACGTAAATACAAGAGTTCGTATCGCAGTAAAATATTCGTCGCCCGAGCAACTCAAAATAACTGTATAGTTTTGATGTGGTGCCTGTGCCGTCGTGTAGGCTGCAATCACGGCGTTTGATGTCGGGGATAGTTGGATAGCATCGCGGTTGCTCGCATAGTTCACATACATGATCTTGTGATTAACCGGTAGCATCCCCGCCTCCTCAATCTCCGGAATCGTTAGTAAATTCATTAGCTCCTAGCGGATGAAAACGATAACGGTTTTCGTGAGATTCTCGCGTTGACCGAACTTTCCCCAGAATGAATTAAGAGCCAATTTTGCGAGCGAACGTAAACCCGGATTTGACTGCAAAGCACTTCGCTCGAGATATACACCCTCAGACTCCTTGTACAACGCTATAAAACTTGCTATTGCTTCCTCGTCATCGTTACACTCTGCTGGCGGTCCACTTGCCTCCTGTTTTATTTTTAGGAATGTATCAATGTACTCGGCAAAATAACCGCCTCATCGCGTTGTCGAGTTATACTGCGTAACGACTTATTACCGAATTTCATCGATACGCTTCACCTTACATCCAAGCTACACAGCTTTGCACAGCTCGTCCACAGCCCACGTGCCGTCAAACGCTCGCTCAGTCGTGTCCTCGTGTGTGCAGCCCGCGGATGTGTCCACGTCTGTACAGCACGTTTTACACAGGGAGAACAGTCGTTTCCTATGCATGCGAACATGCAGTATGGGGATATACAAATAGCGCAGTGCTACTACTGCGGTACACTTCACGAGACCCTCGACGACACTTAGATCGTTTTCAAGTCCTACAAGTTCTCGACACTCGTCACCCACATACAATTTCGGATGTCCAACAGGATATTTTTCATTCTTACACACCCATTGATACAGTGAGTACACATCCACATAGCGTATCTGCTCCCCATTCGCGACGTCGTACAAGCTTACAAAATTTTCCGTTCGACCGCCAAAGAATACATTGCGTGGTTCGAGAGGCGCCTGCTTGACCATGGCGTGATTTTTCACGTATAACGACATTTTCTCGTTATTCTCGAGTAATCTGTCAAAGTCGCATTCTGTTGGATAATCAGCTGGCGCACGGCGATCGATATTCTCCGTGCGTCGACCTGTTGCTGCGGTGTAGCACGCTGCGTTCGTCTACACCGGAGATAGCCGAGGCGGGCTCGCAGAGCCGAGGCTGTAGCTCGCATGCATGCCGCGTTAAGCGAGAGGTTATCTCTCTCGCTTGACTTCGGCTTCGCTCACCGGCTATCTCACTTATTTGACTCCAGCGCTCAACGTCGATTTGGTATATCGCAGCCATGTTAGAAAAATTAGACACTTTCTGAAAAATCCACGGGAACAGCGTACGCATCTACTGCACATCTCGGACCTTTTCACTGCATTCACCGGACTCTCTCAACCTTCTGTGCTCACCAGGTCTCAAAACTTAGGTAAGAGTACACCGTCATAATTTAGTGTAATTCACTGTCGGTGAGGAGTAGAAAATAAGTCGGTGCATTCTCATAAAGGTCTCACCCGTTGACGTGCTCTCCAGCATGGGCTGCACCACGTTTTCCACACTACTTGTTGCTCACCCAATTAATACAATTGCGTGTGTGCATATCAGTTCACTGTACTTTCCCCCAACCAAGCTTGCTGGGAAAGTACAGTGAATTTATTCCACTCATTTTGTGCATCCTCAAGTTCACTCTACCGTGCGGTGTAGCGTAGGCTTCTTCACAGTCCGTCATAGTAAAATTCCAGCACTCAAGTACCAGAGTTGCATGTGCAAGCACTCACTATCTGTACATTCGATTTTTCTATCTTGTTGAGAAGTTGTTGGGATTAATAAAATCAACCTACGCACTCACATATTTCATAGCGTGGCGTGCTCCGCAGCGCTGGCTGCAGCACGTACACCACTCTCAGTACATACAGCACACAATTAATATAATTGTGTGCTACTCAAGCAATTCACCAGGACAACACATAGCAAGAAATATAATTGTGTGCTTTTATTGTTTGATTATTCAAAATTCAATTTCAACTCTTCATATTTTATTTATACTTGTTATTTTGGCTTTAATTGATATTTTGTAAACCGACAAGCGGAAGGTGGAAATAAACCACTTTCTCTAACTAAACGTCTATGTGTCTGGCTTCTTTTTCCCTGTCGTGAGTGAAGACTCATAATTGTCAATACATTCTCAGGTCTGTCAAACAACATCTGGACGGATTCTCAAACATTTTGGTCCTTCGAGCCGGATCTTCGACTCACGTACAGGGTAGAACCAGGGTTTTCTACCTTTCGCACACAACCACTCTTCGGCTCATCACAACGTTGGACACTGCGAACCCACATCACAGTATCCACCGCTAGAGCGGCTTATGTACCTTCGCGGCTGCGTCACGGACTCGGCGGCAACGTTGGTTCGCTCTCACCGACGAATCATTTAATTTGGTGTGGGACACATTGGTGTCTCGCTTTGAGAACAACAGGCTGCTGGTGCAGGAGCGTTTGGACGCTCTTTTTGCTCTCAAAGCAGAGCAAGGGTCGCTCTTATCAATAGTAACGTCTGTCTCCGAGGCCTACAAGGTCCTCACTTCGGTCACGACGCACGAAGGAGGAATTATTCGATTGCGTGATGGTAAGGCTGCTCAGTCAGCAGTTTGACCAGACCACACGCGAGGCCTGGGAGACAGCGTTAGAGCGCTCATCCACGTTCCCGACCTTTGCGAGGATTGAGGAGTTCGCGGAGACCAAGATTCGAGCCCTGGAGATGGCGAAGGCCGCTCCAGAACCGTGTAGCTCCAATCGGACGTCTTCAGCGTGCCCTCCTACCGCAAAGGCCGGGACACAACGCGCATCGGCTCATCTCACGAGTAGCACAGCGCGTGGCGCTCCGTCGTCGCACACCACCGTGACCGCGTATCCCTGTGACTGCTGTCGGGCTCTGGGACATAGTGATGTGCCGTGCGAGGAGTGTTCAGGGCGGAACCACACTATGCTGCATCCGGCAGCGCCCCCTGCAACTACTTCCGACGCACAACCGGCTCAGGCACAGTCGTCGATACAATAGGGTGTTGTCGTCTTCTCATCGGAACAGCTCACACGGAAATGCTCAACATTATTGGCTACCGCACTCACACACATTCACACATCGGCATTAACTCATCAAGCAAGACTTCTCATCGATGCTGGATCGAAATTGACTTTTATCAGGAGTACAAATTGAAAATGCGGGATTCTTTTCTATTTTTGAACGTTTATTCTGAAAAAATGGTAACAAATGAATTATTCAAAGTATTGTCCATCGCTAGCCACAACTTTTTCCCATCTTTCTGGCAATTTACGGATACCGTCGCGAAAAAATTCGGCCGGCTTGGCTGCTATCCAGTCATCGACCCATTTTTGGGCTTCTTCGTAAGAATGGAAGCGCTGGTCAGCTAGGCCATGTGTCATCGATCGGAAAAGGTGGTAATCGGAAGGAGCAATATCTGGGCTATACGGCGGGTGGGGTAAGACTTCCCATTTCAGCGTTTGTAGGTATGTTTTGACCGGCGCTGCAACATGTGGCCGAGCGTTGTCATGTTGCAAAATTACTTTGTCGTGTCTTTGCTCGTATTGTGGCCGTTTTTCTTTGAGTGCGCGGCTCAAACGCATCAATTGAGTTCGGTATAGTGCTCCTGTGATGGTTTCGTTCGATTTCAATAGCTCATAATACACCACACCCAGCTGGTCCCACCAAATACAGAGCATGAGCTTGGCGCCGTGAATATTTGGTTTGGCCGTCGATGATGATGCATGGCCGGGGTAACCATATGATTTTTTGCGCTTCGGGTTATCGTAATGGATCCACTTTTCATCACCAGTGACAATGCGATGCAAAAAACCCTTCCGTTTTTGCCGTTCGAGCAGCAGTTCGCATGCAAAAAAACGGCGCTCGACGTCTCTCGGCTTCAGCTCATACGGCACCCAATGTCCTTGCTTTTGGATCATTCCGAGGGCTTTTATACGATGGGAAATGGCTTGCTGTGTCACTCCCAATGAATCTGCGAGCTCTTGTTGAGTTTGACACGAGTCTTCATTGAGTATTGCCTCCAATTCAGCATTCTCAAACTTTTTCACTTGGCCCGGCCGCTCTTTGTCCTCAACGTCAAAATCACCACTTCTAAACCGCACAAACCATCTCTCGCACGTTGAAACCGATGGAACATGACTCGGATAAGCCTCGGAGACCAATCGATGTGCTTCAGCAGCACTTTTCTTCAAATTAAAGAAGTAAATTAAAACTTCCCGCAAATGCTGTTTTGTTGGCACGAAACTCGACATATTGAGAGCTCAAAAAAACTATGAATTTGACACTGCGACAAATTGACACATACTGAAAATTAAAGCTATAAGACGTAGCTTTGACATGAACATAGTCACAGTACTGCCTGATGCGTATAGCGTTAGTAACGCCATCTGTTATCAAACCCGCATTTTCAATTTGTACCCCTGATATTACGGAAGAACTCTTTCGTAAAATCAACGCAACACGAAAGCACTGATCAATTTCGATCACAGAGATCGGTGGAAGGCACTTAACGCAGACACATGGCTCGGTTCAACTCACACTGTGCTCTACATACACCAGGGAGAAAGTCACGGTACTGGCTCACATTCTCAATACGGTTACTACTCATTTGCCGACTTTTGAGTCACCAGATCGTACATCACCTCACATAGTAAAGCTGAAGCTGGCGGATCCTGACTTTCTCACACCACGATCAATCGACATAATTGGAGCAGATATCTATGGACAGGTTATTAAACCTAATATTCTCAAGGGCACACCATCATCGCCTATCGCACAATTATCGATATTTGGATGGCTCATCAGTGGACCAGTCAACTCATGCCAATCTGACGCACTCACTGTTCATCATGTTGCAATGCAACACGATGATCAGGAATTACAGGACGTGCTCACAAAATTCTGGATTCAAGAAGAGCCATCAAAGGACACAGTCGGTCATCTCACACCAGAGGAGCAGGAATGCGAGGAACATTTTCGTGACACGCATCAGCGTGATTCTACAGGCCGATACATTGTCCGGCTTCCTCTCACATCGTCGCCTGCTAATGTAGGAAACTCGTGCCCAAAAGCACATCGGTGTCTGCAACACACTATTCGAAAAATCTCGAAAAATGCTGAATACGGTCAGCTCAACTCACAATTCATGGACGAATATGAGCAACTCGGTCATATGGTGAAAGCTTCAAAATCATCTCCAAGTGAAATACATTATTGGAACGAAGTTCCTTACCGCACGGTATACGCTTGGCAGGATGGGGGCTCGACCGAAAAAAAGTGTAACATTTGGACTATAGCAAAAAACGAGGCGACAGTTTTGCTATAGTACGTTAACAAGCTCTCTCTCTCTCTCTCTCTCTCTCTCTCTCTCTCTCTCTCTCTCTCTCTCTCTCTCTCTCTCTCTCTCTCTCTCTCTCTCTCTCTCTCTCTCTCTCTCTCTCTCTCTCTCTCTCTCTCTCTCTCTCTCTCTCTCTCTCCACCGCTTGGAGAGGGGCGGGCCGCAGTAGCGCATACGGCTATACTATGCCTCTCTCTCTCTCTCTCTCTCTCTCTCTCTCTCTCTCTCTCTCTCTCTCTCTCTCTCTCTCTCTCTCTCTCTCTCTCTCTCTCTCTCCCTCTCTCTCTCTCTCTCTCCACCGCTTGGAGAGGGGCGGGCCGCAGTAGCGTATACGGCTATACTATGTCTCTCTCTCTCTCTCTCTCTCTCTCTCTCTCTCTCTCTCTCTCTCTCTCTCTCTCTCTCTCTCTCTCTCTCTCTCTCTCTCTCTCTCTCTCTCTCTCTCTCTCTCTCTCTCTCTCTCTCCCTCCCTCTCTCTCTCTCTCTCTCTCTCTCCCTCTCTCTCTCCCTCTTTCTCTCAGCGCTCGGAGTGGGGACAGGCAGCTGCGTACGGCACTCTGCTATACAAGCCACGCGGCGTGCGCGTTATGTATAGGTATAATACTGCAGTCTGAAAGCCAAGCGGCGTGCGCGTCAGTTGTATTCTTGTGTGCGTATGTAGTTATTGTTATTAATAAATAATGAACAATGAATTGTGAACGGGATTCAGTTAGGTGAGGATAGTGATGATGGAGTCAGGTAAGTACCAGTGTTATACTGCAGGCATTATACTCTGTTCTTCAATAATGAGAAATACTACATGTGTTTACGAAGCCGTGCGAGTCATAACCTCTATTTGGGGCATTATTAGTGAAAATGACCTGTTTTTTCCCTCGTATTTTTTTTCCTTTTAGTATGTTGTAGGCAATATAAAAAAACACTGTACACAAATTTTTAGGTTTTTTTTCGTCATTAGTTTGGTCGCAGATAGCAAAATACTGATTTTTCAAAAAGTACGTTTTTTTTTCGGTTTAAAATTTTACAGTAAATTCTTGGATAAAAGACAAAATTTTTGCATATTTTTTCATGATGGGCAAGCCCATAGGTAAAGACCTAAAAAAATAATTAGATCTACGGTAATTATGCCGTTTTGTGGCTTTTCCCAAATTTTAACTTTTTTATTTACCAAAAGCTGTATTTAGTCATAAATGTGAGTAAATAGTAGAAAAAAGTTGGAAAAATGTCAATTTGAAGTCAAATTACCGGAAAATTCGAAAAATTGAAGAAAAATCGTTGAAAAAAATTTTTTTTTATATAGTTTTTCTACTTTTTCCATAATATTCTTTAAATTGAAAACAAAACGCATTCGTGTGCAATGAAAATTCAGTAAATTATAGTTAAAAAGCTGAATTTAGGCAATAATCTCTAAACTCGATATTTAATTAAATTAATAATGAATACATTAACTATAAATTTTCCACAAACAAACAACAAATTACACATATACATATACATATTTATATACATATCATATCCTCATATATATATTTATATATACATATACATATTTTATTTCAATAGCGAATCAACAAAATCATCGATTACTCAGATACAAGCTACAAGATAAAAAAAAACAAATGCGCAAACATGTAAAGAATATCGTGATAGAAAAAAAATACAGGATATAAGAGTACAAAACATCAGTGCACAGAGATGTGATGAATGTCGTGAGAGAGAAAAATTAAAAGAAAGGAAAAAACCTAAAACGCATAAGCAAAGATCTAAAGAATATCGTGACAAAAAAAACAAAAACAAACTAATTGAAATACAGATGAAAAATACTGACCATCTTCGACAAAGATCTAATGAAGAAATTTAAAAACCTACAACTGATGCACAACAAACATTACACGATATAACAATAAAGAAACAAAACATTGAATTACAGCAGCAAAATACAGACCATCTTCCAAGGTAACATATCACATTATAAATATTTACATTTACCGCTTATTAATTTTATTTATTAAAGATTATCATCATTAAAAATGAAAAATTAGGATTTTTTAGGAAATTTAGGAAAAGAAAATTAAAAAATCAAAGTATTCAATTAAATACCTTGCTAGCAAAACATCATTCAGATGCGTAAGTAATTTATTTATCTTTCTACTGTATATTCTCCGTGAAATATGATTTATATTTGTTCGATATTTTTTTGTATGGTTATTTTTAGATCTCCCGAGAATTAACAATGATCCAGCAGAATCTACAACAAGATACAATACCACTATCGATGCAGTTTTTTCGAGACACTTACATAATATTCAATCGCAAACATATGTGTCCTATTTTAGTTATCACAAACCAATCATTACTACGATTGACTGTACAGATTAAGTTTATATTTAGTTTATATTTTTTTGTACAATAACTAGCAATAAAAAGTTTATTCCTAAAAAATATATTAATTACAATTTTATTACCATTCCTTCATTTATTTTATTTTTTCATTTAATTACTCTCCAACTGTTGGATAATCAGCTGGCGCACGGCGATCGATATTCGCCGTGCGTCGACCTGTTGCTGTGCTCAAGCACACGTCGTTCGGTTGAGCCGAAGATAGCCGAGGCAGGGCTTCGCGAAGCCGAGGATGTGCCTCGTTGGCACGCCGCGTCGAGCGAGAGGATGTCTCTCTCGCTTGACTTCGGTTTCGCTCACCGGCTATCTCGCTCAACTGACTTCAGCGCTCAACGTTAATTTCATATCCCGCAGCCATGTTGGATATTTTGTCACTTACGTGAAAACCCGCATGGAACAGCGCACGCATTTGGAAGGCTCGGACAATTTTCATTTTTCTCAACCGGATTATCTCAACCTTCGTTTGCTCACCAGGACTCAAATTAAGGTAAGCGTACACCGTTATAATTCAACGTAATTCAATGACGGTGAGGAGGTTCATATCGGTACATCAACACTAACGGTCTCACACTTTGGCGTGCTCTGCAGCGCGGGCTGCACCACGTTTTCACTCAATTATTAGCATGCTCGATTAATATAATTGCGTGTGTTTTTACCAATTCACTGCACTTTCCCCCAATTAAACTTGCTGGGAGAGTGTTGTGAATTCAGTCTAATCATTTGTGCATCCTCAAGCTCACACTTCAGTGCTCTGCAACGTAGACTGCATCACAGCCTGTCATACTAAAATTCCACTCAATTGTCAGAGTTGCATGTGCTCGCACTCACTCTATTTGAATTCTATTTCTCCATCATTATTGAGTATTTGCTGACAGGCAGTAAATTTGTCTACGCACTCATACATCTCACTGCGTTGCATGCTCCGCAGCACTGGTTGCGGTGCGTACACCGCTCTCAGTACTCACAGCACACAATTAATATAATTGTGTGCTGGTTCTCAGCTCATGCACTCAAATGCAGTTTAATTAATTAAATTCAGTGTTCTAATTTTCAAATTTTTGGTGTATTTATTTTCATTATTTTGTATTTTCTAAATTTTGTATATTTTGTGTTTCTTTTCAAAATTAAAACTTGTCTCTTGTAATTGACAAGCGGATGGTACAAAATAAACCCCTTTCTCTGTTTTCCATCTACAAGTCTGGTTTTATTTCACCCTGTCTTGAGTGAAGACTCATTATTTCCAATATATTCACAGGTTCAAGATCTGTCAAACAACACCATTGGACGGATTTCTCAAACATTTGGTCCTTCGAGCCGGATCTTCGACTCAAGCATACAGGGTAGAACCAGGGTTTAACTACCTTCCGCTCGCATCTCTTGACTCATCTCGACGTGGGATTCTGCAGATATTCCTCGTAGTCTCACCTCATCAACTCATCCTGGTACTGGTCAGCCAAGCAGTTTGGTAAAGTAGCGCTTTGCGAAGTATCTTCGTTCTTTTGTATCATTTCTGTGTCACACTATCATCCTTGCGCACCATGTCTAAGCGCAATCTACCAAACAACGGGACCTTAACGATAAATGTTCATTGCAAGTGTCAGATGGAACGGCACCGGGCACCATCACCAAACGAACGAGTACCACCAGCTAACCTCGTCGGAGGACAATCCGACAGCTCAACGAGCTCTAGCACTCACAGCGGAGCCCTCCAGCCTAGCTCTGCAGTATAACCGCTACACGTTGATCGACTCGTCGCAGTACTACATTTACATCTTGGGGTATCGTACAGCTCTGCGGAGTTTTATTTTGCTTCTTTCTGTATGTTAGCATTAACAGTGCTCAAATGTGTATCGGCTATTTGCAAAGATGTAGAGTTTGCACATATTAATTAGTGCACTCTCTCGTAGTATCATAGCAGACAGAGGCAAGCGAGCTCAGGTCGGTAACGGAGTCGAGTGAGCTTCTGGTAAGAAGCTCCTGGTGTCACAGCCTACGCAATCAACTCCTCGCTCACCAGTGAATCGTCCACCAAACCTGGTGACTTCCGCTTATTGGCCTGATCGACAGTGTA
This sequence comes from Cylloceria caligata, assembly GCA_963942595.1. NCBI lineage: Eukaryota > Metazoa > Arthropoda > Insecta > Hymenoptera > Ichneumonidae > Cylloceria > Cylloceria caligata. The sequence continues at coordinate 16,196,284 of OZ012708.1, forward strand.
TTTCGCGCCTGTCGTATTCTTGGATCGTCTCCTCGTGTAACATGATCGTTACGCCACTCTACGCGGTCATCGTCAGCGAATCGTGCCCTGGCAAAGGTTGGTATTCACCAATAAAATGTGCACTATGCGACAGCAAGCTCCGACACCGTTCAATCACACAATACACAGTTGTCAACACACTAGGGTGTTGACGCAGTCGTTCTCTCATAGATTCAACTCACATACACAAGCTCAACATTATTAGCAACTGCACTCTCACACATTCACACATCGGTATTACCACACGCAAGCACTCATCAATTTCGATCACAGGGATCGGTCGAAAGCACTCAACGCAGACACATGGCTCGGTTCAACTCACACTGTGTTTACATACTTCAGGGAGAAAGCCACGGTACTGGCTCAAATTCTCAAAACGGTTACTACTCACTTGCCATCTTTTGAGTCACCAGCTCGTACATGGCCTCACATAGTGAAGCTGAAGCTGGCGGACCCTGACTTTCTCACACCACAACCAATCGATATCATAGTTGGAGCAAATATTTATGGACTGGTTATCAAACCCAATATTCTCAAGGGCACATCATCTGCGCCTGTTGCACAATTATCGATATTCGGGTGGCTCATCATTGGACCAATTAACTCATGTCAATCTGACGCACTCACTGTTCTTCATGCTGCCATGCAACATGATGATCAGAAATTACAGAACGTGCTAACGAAATTTTGGATTCACGAAGAGCCACCAAAGGACACAGTTGATCAACTCACACCAGAGGTGCAGGCATGCGAGGATCAGTTTCGCAACACGCATCAGTGTGTTACTACAGGCCGATACATCATTCGGCTTTCTCTCACATTTTTGCCTGTAAACCTGGAAACTCAGACTCAAAAGCACGTCGGTGTCTGCAGCACATTATACGCAAAATCTCAAAGGATACTGAATACTATCAGCTCTACTCACAATTCATGGTCGAATACGAACAACTTGGTCACATGGTGAAGGCTTCGAAATCATCTACAAGTGAAATTCAATACTATCTGCCTCACCACGGTGTGCTGAGACCAGACAATATTTCCACCATATTAAGGGTGGTATTCAATGGTTCTAGCTCAACATCTTCTGGAAAGTCTCTGAATGACATCATGCACACTGGATCTAATTTGTTGCTCAATTTTTCGGACGTGCTTATTTGGATCCGTCAACATAGACACATCTTTGCCTCTGACATTACAAAAATGTATCGTTAGATCAGCGTTCATCATGAGGATTGGAATCTTCAAAGGATTTTATGGAAAGATGATCAACTCAACCCTGTGCCGTATAAATTAACAACCGTGACACATGGTACAACAGCATTAACAGGCGGGTTCAACTCATCAACTTATTGAAATAGCTCAGCAACTCAAGGACTTGTGCATGGCGGGCGGTTTTCCACTCGCCAAGTAACACTCGTCGGACCTCAAGGTACTTGCTAATATCTCATCATCACCGTCAAGCTCAGTTATCTCAACGGACGACTGCGAGACAAAATTCTTGGCTTGACTTGGCTTCTTCATGAGGACAAGTTCACATTCTCATCACGGTTCAACTCAACTCAGGAAATTGTCACACGCCTCGTTCTTTCCGAGGTGGCTCAACCCTTTGATCCACTTGGTTTCGTCTCATCAGTTGTGATAAGAGCCAGGAGAGTCTTGTAAGAGCTTTGGCTTCACAAGCTCAACTGGGATGGTCCACTGCCATCCCAGGTCTCAACACGAAGGATTGCAATTAGAGAAGATCTCACTTGTCTGCAGACTCTCAATTCCTCGGTGGTTTAACACATGGAGCAACTCAACAGTGGAATTGCATGGTTTCTCTGATGCATCTCAACTAGCCATGGCTGCAGAGATTTACATCACTGTCAACTCAATGTCCACAGGAAAGGTGGCTTCACTTGTCTGCTCAAAACCACGCGTGACACCACTCAAGAAGCTTACCATACCACGGCTTGAACCGACAGCTGCACTGTTACTAGCAAAATTGGTTGCATAGGTTCAGGTCACGCTCAAGATCAAAGTCTCATCTACTCACCTGTGGACGGACTCATCGGTAACTCTCACCTGGATCAAAGCACACCCTGCTCGGTGGAAAGACTATGTCCGAAACCGAGTATCACAGATACAAGGACTCACACCTACTGCTCATTGGCGTCATGTCGCAGGCACAAGCAATCGTGCAGATTGTGCATCACGAGGTATCTCAACAGCTCAACTGGCCTCTCATCAGCTGTGGTGGTCGGGTCCACCGTGGATGGTGAAACCGATTGAAAACCTCAACTGATTCTGAGGATTTGCACAATATGGAAGCCCGGCCGGGGTTAGCTCTGCTCGCGGCAACTGTGATGCCAGAGTACCATTGGAAGCTCATTTATCGCTGTTCCTCACTCACAAAATTGTGTCGTCTCACCTCGTTTTGCGTCAGAGTAGTGGCCAGAATGAGGAAAAGGTTAGAAACGGCAGGAAATGCTCCTCTCACGGCAGAAGAAATAGCTGCAGTAAATGTTTTTTTGGACACGAGCAACACAAGCCGTATTCTTCAAACACGAGTTACAAGTACTGCAGTTAGGCTCTTCTCTTCCTTCCTCTCACCCCTTCAGTCGACTAACAGCTTTCATCGACCAAGAGGGTGTACTTCGAGTAGGAGGTCGCCTTGTTCAATCAGCACTCACATATAAAGGAAGACATCTTGCAGTTCTACCTCGTCACTCTCGATGCTCAACTCTCATTATTGATCAAGCTCACGTGCGGACTCTTCACGGAGGCACTCAGCTCACATTAGCCCAAATAAGGCTAGCTCATTAGATCATCTGCGGAAGAGCTTCTGTGAAATCTCACATTTTACATTGCGTTGTGTGTGCTCGGCAGAG